>CM077915.1:34967940-36217940 GCA_039766575.1 Serrognathus titanus | reverse complement strand
TTTGCTTTTTATTGGCAGAATGAGTTGTCAAATTGCTTTTTGTCAGACACATGACATGCACAAATATACAGGAAATGTTTTGTTTGTTTTAAATAATGATAATTAATTAGGAATTTGATAACATGTTAATAATTATTTTAGTAAAATCATACATGGACTTATAACCAAAATGCAATAATAGCCCTTCTTGTGAACAGAAGTAACTATGATTATGAAAATTGTTACAATGGGTAAGTTTTAATTAAATTTATTCATCAGAATTGCATCATTAACATTTATTTAAACGAATGATACAATCTGTATTGTTGTTTATAGGAGTTGATAAATTCAAGCTTTAACTTAATTGCCACGATACAGCCAAGATTATAAATAATCTTTCAGACTACTCACACGGTATTTGTTTAGAAAGCCATTGGTAAATAATTTAGACAAAAATTTTGTATGCAGCCAAAATTAAAATAATTTTTATTTAATTTTACACAATACAAACTTTTGCCAAGTTGTGAACAATGAAATAAATTCAATCATAAATTTTAAAGTAAATCTACTTTAAAATTCGATTTAAATGACACACAAATAATCACAAATAAATATGCATTTTCAATCAAAGTTATTAAACAATAGATAAATCTTACTTCTTTCACAACTCACTATTTGTTAAAGACTGATATATTCAGCTCGAAGAGTTGAGCATGACTTTTCAAATCATTCGGGATTTCTCCCTTTTATAGCAAAATAAATGGACAAAAACTGTATAACCTTAAAATAAAGAAAAAAATGTAAATCCTTTAAATGAATGAAATTCAAATTTTAAAGTTTTGAATAAATTAAACATTCTCCTTCTGATTCTAATTATGTGATTACATTTTAAATAAACCTAGCCGTACGGCTTCAATCTTGAAAAGTCTTATTTTAGTTTGATTTTACAGTTTTACTACAACACGGCGCCTTCCACCGTTCTTCCTGAAAAAATAATCTCGAGGCTTTTTCCTGATGGCATCCTTCAGTGAAGTTGAAGAATGTGAACAACTTCCCAGTGTTGTGTCGTCGGCCTGAAGTGGTTCTTGAAAGTGATGGGACTGTTTGTCAAGACAAGGGGGCTCAGTCAGTCAGTTCCGGAGCTTACTGCCCCAGAAGTTCTCTACATCTTTGAAGACTTCGTTGAACTTCTCGTGGAACCAAGCCTGTGTCATTGTTGAAAGCGAGACTTCTAGTACTTCGTCTGACATTTTCTAAATAAAATAGAAATTTAAATTAAATATTTGCATGTAATTTAGTTTTCATAGGAGTTCTGGAAGAGTATAAAGGTAATGTAATAGTTTTTAACAAATAATAATAATAAAATAAATGCAAAATATTATTCTAACCTAACTATTATATACAGATATCTCTAAAATAACTAGATAACATAGCAATATGTTTAACAAGTAAACTAATAAAGCAATGCAACACAAAAACGATTCAAACCAAATCTAGTAAAAGTTTAACAAAATTCAAAGCGTGATAGCAACTCTTCAACCTATATTTTTTATCATATTTATTCTTACGACTTTGAATAACGTAAATGATTGTAATTAATTTCACAGTATATTTATACGAATATCATCAGCTGGTTAACAACGTAATGGCATTCCATCTATGATGTATCACAGTTAAATTTTATCAGCTTTATACAGTTCTGAGATATCATAAAACGTTTACAATGCACATACAACTGTGAATTCTGAATTTTAGTCTACATACGAGTACATTGGCGTAAACTTTTAATTATAAACTATACAACAATTTTTTTAAAATATTTTTCGCGTAATCTGTGACATACATTCTCTTACGGATATTTTTTTTCTTTGGCGGAACAGGTCAGTCAGTACATCTTATTCAAGAAAAATAAAACAAACCAACAATATGAATAATTGGTAAATGGTACGGCGCGAAAGTAAAAGAAACTACAGTTAAGCTAAACATAATCAACTAAATATGAAACTTTCGTTTAAGTACGTAATATTATCAGCGCAGTAATAATTTTTCTATAACTTTACTTGAAAACGCATTTCATTATGAGTATTTATAAGCTTATCATTGTTTATGTAATAAAAATAAATTTAATCTATAATTTAAATTTACAATTAAAAAAATTAATAAATCAAATAATTTTTAAGGTGTTTTAAATCACTAAAAATTATTAGGTTTAAATCACATACACTCCTGTTTTTTGTTTTTTGTAATTAAGTAAATGCAAAATATCTCTGCTTAAACTGAAAAAAGAAGTTGCATAAAATTGTGCATCCAAATTACCATTTTTTTGCTATAATTAATTATTGTGAAGTTAATTAATCCATTTTTGCTAATTATACACGAAGTTTTTATTATAGCACAAAAACTACGCTTACAATTTTATCGCCGTTAAGATATTAATCTCCTTGTACTTATGTATATATGATTTGAAGCAACAAGTGCACTTGTAAAATCGTCAATAAAACCACTGCAACGCAGATTAACATAAATTTCTTCTTAATTAAACAAAATATCAAACATAGATGACGGTGAAATAATTCCACGTTAAATATTTAGTCTTATTTTCCGCTATTACATCATTTAACTATTCCACTCGGCTTAGTTGAGACGTATTAAAATTACGCGGCTCTCCAGTTTTCAGATTAATTTATGCGGCATTAACAATTTCCTCTCTAACGAGAAACCGTTTTTTTTTAAATCTAGCAACCCATGAAAAACATGTGAACCGAATGCTGGTCTCTATAAAACATTTGAGCGATAGCAGCTATTTTTGTACTCGGTCCCTTCACATCTACGGTTGACGTCAGGAGAGAGAGAGATTCGAGTACGTACCACCGCGGCACAGACAAAGAGGGACGTTTCGTCCCGGTCACATTGTGAGGCAGAGAACACAGTCGACCAACTAAATAGTAGACCAGCCGTATTTTGGTAGCGAGCAGAACGGCGCAAACGCACGGTCTTTGATTTGTTCGCGTTTTAAAGGGCTGGAAGTATTTTTGTAACTGTACAGCATTTATTCAATTAATTAATTTTCTTCTTAAAATATGAAAATTGTGGCAACACAAAAATTATCAGTGGTATTTGAATATATAATGAACCGTTAAAACGGTACTGAATAGAATAAATAGAATGCGCTTATGACGAGGCATGAGATTTAAGCGGCGAGTTATTTATACGTACTGTCTAATGCATACGAAGACGTTTTCCACAAAACATCTCGCTGCAAAATTTAATATCATTGACTTAATAAATTAATGAAATTTTATCTGATAGAAATTAAATTCATTTTGAGTTGGGTATTGGTAATTTGATTGTAAACAGGTTGCTACTACAAAGAAAAACGCAAGGTGCCGCTGTAGTGCATCCGCTTGAACCTTCTTCCGTCCATTGGTGCGTCATCTTTACACATACATTCAACTAATTGGGAAATTGTAACTTCCGGGACAAGTACATACGTATCTATAGTCATCACATATACAAGCGATCATTCAGAGGAATTTCTTCAATAATCCCCAATTATAAATTATAAACGTAAATATTTTATATTAATTTATCGTTTATAATTATTTAATAGAAATTCAGCGATCAAACAATAAATATTGCAGTTTAAGATTACATTCAAAGTTAATACATATTGCTATGTATGTGTGTGTGGGTTTTGTTTAAATTATTTTTAAATTTAAAATTTATCAACAAATAACAACTTCATACATAAATATTTAACATTACGACTCTTTTCTCTTTTTAGTTTGTTTAAATAAACTGGTATCTCAGGGTTGCCAATTGTCTAGCTAACAAATTAGGATTACGTGGTTCTGTTTTGTTTTTAATTTGTTTATAATAATTGACTTTCTTTAGTTGATAATGTCGTCCCGTTATGTGAATTGCAACAGGTAAGTAAAAGACAATTTTTAATCATATAAATGTTTATTAATTAAATACTTCATTTTATGATCAAATTCCGGTTGCACATTATTTTGCTTTTGTTAGCATAGTAAGTTATCGAAAGGGAAATTGTCAGACACACAAATATACAGGAAAAGTCAAATTATACACGGACTTATAATCAAAAATGCAATAATAAGCCCTTCTTTGTACAAATTGTTCAATAGGTAAGTTTCTGATTTTATTTTTAATTGACCAACATTCATTAAATTTATTTATTAGAATTATATCATTAACATTTATGTGAAAGATACAATCTGTATTGTTGTGTAAAGGAATTGATTAACTCAAACATTAAATTAAACAAATTACCACGATACAGACAAGATTATCCCTCCTGTCTAATCACACGGAATTTGTTTAGAAATCTGTTGATAATAACTCCTTTAAATAACTTAGATAAAAATTTTGTATGCGGCCAAAATTCAAATAACTCTTATTAGTTTTCTCACAATACAAAATTTTGCCAAGCTGTAAACAATGAAATAAATTTAATCATAAATTTTAAAGTAAATGTACTTTAAATTTCGAATTACATTACTTACACAAATAAATTCAAATCAATTGGCATTTTTAATCAAAGTCATTTAAACAATAGGTCTTTACTTCTTTCACAACTCACTACTGACTAAAGACTGGTCTGTTCAGCTTGAAGAGTTGAGCATGACTTCGCTAAATCAGGCAGAATTTCTCCCTTTTATAACAAAATAAAACAGGCAAAAACTGTGTAACCTTAAATTAAAAAAAAAAAAATAATGTAAAACCTTTAAATGTATGAATTTCAAAATTTAAAGTTTCAAATAAATTAAATATTCTCTACCAGATTCTAAATATTTGATTACATTTTAAATAAACTTAGCCGTACGGCTTCTATTTTGAAAAGTCTTAATTTATTTTGATTTTTTAGTTTTACAACTACATGGCGCCTTCCACCGTTGTTCTTGAAGAAGAGGCTTGTCCCGGATAACATCTTCTGGTGACGTTGATGAATGTGAATACCTTTCTTGTGCTGCGTCATCGGCCTGGATTGGTTCTTTGAAGTGTTGGGACTGTTTTTCAAGATAAAGGGGGCTCAGCAATAAGTTCTGGTGTCTTGGGATTGCAGCCCCAGAAGTTCTCCACATCGTTGAAGACTTCGTTGAACGTCTCATGAAATCACGTTTCTGTTGTTGGTGATAGCGAGACTTCTAATACTTCATTAGATGTTTTCTATGTAAAAATAGAAATTTAAATTAAATATTTGCAAATTTAAATTTAATATATAAGGTAATGTACATTGTTTTTAACAAATTATAATAACAAAATAAATACAAAATATTTCTAACCTAACAAATATATATACAGGGTTCTCTTAATTTACTAAAATAACATAGCAGTATATATGCCGACTTACTCCTTATTTAAATTGAGCCAGTTTATAAACTTATTTACTTTTTTTAGTAAACCGGGTGTCCATATGACAATGAGACATAAGGTCTGTTCCACTTGTCAGGATTTGAAGTTCTGAATCGTTCAAATCAGTATTGCACAAAATTGGACATAAATTTCATACTGCGCATGATTTAAGCGGTTCAGAACTTGAAACCCCGACGAGTGGAACAAACCTACAGGGATTTAATATGGGAAAACAGAAATTGCTTTACATTAGCAGCCTGAAAAAACTGTAGGTTATAGCCGGAAAGATTATGACATTTAGAGTGTTTTGTGCTACTTTTGTTATTAATTATTTATAAATTATTTTTTTAAAGCTTAATACCTATTTGACTGAAATTATGAAAGGTTCTCGTGGTCTGAATTATTTAATCGCGTTTCGCAACTATAAGATCACGCTCATTGGTTGTATATACGCGAAAAGACCGACATTAACAAAATAAACAAAAGTATTGTAGGAGTTTGTCAATTTTCAAAATTGTATTATATTAAGAGGCGGTTTATCAATCACAGGTTAACTCTAACTTTCAGTTTATTCCCATAGTAACCACTATGAAGACAATTGTTGTCATGGCAATTAATTGAAGGTTAGAGTTAACTTGTATTTGATAAATCAGGCTAATGTATGTAAAAGTAGCACAATAAATGATTTGATTTGATTTGTGGAGTTACGAGATCAAACACGAGCGAAGGCACTGTTTTTTTTCCTTTTTTTTAATATCTCTTTAGGTTCGAATTATTTTTTTTTAATATTAATTTTTATTGTATCAGCCTTTTCAAGCACTGCTCTTAAGCTACTTTAGTCTACACACAGCAAGAATTTTAATATCTTGAAACATTTCCATCAAATGTTGCATGAATTTGATGATAACCACTTCCTTGAAACTACAAACGAGTAACTAAAATGCTGTTTTCTAAACTGAGGTTTTCCATCATTAAAATTACCAATTAAAATGAAGAGATAATAATAAATAATACTTCTAATAATAAATGATCAATTTGATCTATTATTTAATATTGTTAATAATGTTTTTATTGGTTCTAATACTGACTAAACGATCTTTGGATCAGTAATTTCTGCTCTTCTTCGCCAAAGACTTTTTGTAAAAATACTTAAAATATAACACAAGCAACTAAAAATGTATAATGAATAAGTGAAATTTTCTGTACATATTAATATTAATTAACAAGTGCAGCCCCAAAAAAAATAAAGTAATATAAAAGGATGCTTAAATTCATGAAACAACACATCCAGAGTAAATCTTGTTTTTTTTTTGAGTTTTCAGACACAATTATAAAATCACTTCAACATTTTAAGTTTGTTAGGAACGTTATTATAAATTTAACAAGGTTATAAGAAAAAGATTTGAGAAAAAGTGCAGCGCTGTATATAGGAGTGAGTAACCCTCTGTTCCTAACAATATAATGGATGTCAGTTCGAAAGGAAATTTTATTGTAAAGATAAGGTGTTTTATTTTGAATAATTTTGTAGAAAGACATACCGAAAGGATATTGACGTGGCGCAAGCATATTCAACCAGTTAGCTCTTGCAAATATGTACAGTCGTAATCAAAGATATTGACACAGAGAAATACTATAGTACTTGCTGTTACCGTAAGCGCTTCAAGCTAGAAAGAGAGGGCGGGCAACAGAGATAAAAACTCGCCGGACCGAAAGGATGGGTCATAAACAATTCCGATAATCCCAGAAACTACTGTTAAGACAGTAGAGCAGGTAGATATTTAAATGTTATACTTTGATGTAAGAAAGTCTGGGTAGAAATATAATAATGGCCAGGTCACGTCAAATGGCTGTAATGAGCCACGGAGGCGTTGAAGGCTCGAATAGAATTTTTATGATGGCTACCCACGCCAAGAGCAAAACATTAACCCTGCTCCAGATAAACGCGTAGGGTTCTAGAGCAGTAGCTGCAAGAAAATGAGGTTAAAATAAGATGAGAATACTTCTGCTTTTGCTGCGGAGTACCTACTGCAATTACCGGTTAGCGACATCAAGGTTCCTAATTCAAGACTCTTCAATCAATTTGTGTAGCGGACTTCAGCATTTGCTACGGAGTACTGCGTCAGGATCGCCAGTCAGAGACAACAAGGCACCGAACCAACAAGGTTTCTGGCTCAAGATTCTAATCATTAAGCATTGGAATTCTGCTGTCTTGCTGAGTTCTGCTGTCGCCGTGGAAGTTAAAACATTCGTTCCTGAATGAGGATAGTCCACGACACATTATTCATGCAAGCACACTTTGTTGCAGACCTATCATTCGAAAGTTAGCAATACAATTCCTGCCTGGCTGTGAATGCAGTGTGAAACTGACGTTAGCCACTTGCAGGATTCCAACAACTTCTCGAGGATATTATCAGGAATTATTGACTTGGTAAAGTTCGTCTAAATTTGTTATTGTCCTTCTGATAGTAAAATGTTTAAAAAAATGCCTTTAAAATTGTTAAATGCTGACATTACTCAATCAAAAGTCAAAAACATCAGAATTAGATTCTTTTGTTAATTATATAAACAGTTTAATACAAAGAGAATTAGAAGAGCTTAATAAATTTGAGTTAGAAATTAGAATTGCTCAAATTGAACCTTATTTGACCAGTTTCAATGAATATGTGTCAATGCTTACCTGTTATCAAAGACCGTTGTTTAGTGAAGAAATTTTTTATTTTAAAAATATTTATTTCCAAAAGTTGTCAAAGGTAAAGGCTTCATAGTTTTCAGCCTAAATTCAAGAACCAATTATAACAAATCAAACTGTCAGTGTCAAAAAAGACATGTTCAATAAAATTGCATACATTTAATGGAGATTAAAATAACTGGTTAAAATTTAAAGATTCTTTTGTGGCAATCGTTCATAACAATATGGAAATAACAGAATTACTATATTGAAAATATGCACTTGTAGGTAAAACTTTGGCTGTCATTGAAAATATAAACATGACTTAAGGAAATTACTCTTTGGCTTGGGATTTACTTCAATCACGTTTTCAAAACACTATATCTCTTGTTCATAGTCACATTCAATCAATTTTAGATATACCTTCAATTAAGAAGGAATCATATTCTGATTTAAGAAACTGACGAGACAACTTAAATAAGCATTTAAGAGCACTCAAAAGATTAGAAATAACTGTAGATCATTGGTAGGATGCAATAATATTTCATTTAATGTATGAAAAATTAGATAATTCAACCAAATGTGCTTTTAGTAAATATTTAAGGTGAAATGAGTTGCTTACACTGGAAGATTTTAATAAATTTTTAATAGAACATTCATGTAAACGATAAACAGACATTCAAAGCATCTACTGCTAATATACATTCTAACAAACATAATTCTAATTCTCATTTTATACGAAAAACTCATACACATGTGATGACTACTAATCTCAAATCCCAATATTGTAACTCTAATGATCATCAAATATATTTTTGCCAAAAGTTTCTTTCAATTGATTCTAAAGTTAGATATGAATTTGCAAAACAAACTAAGTTGTACAAAAACTGTTTAAAAATTAATCATAAAACTATAGATTGTAAATCAACATGTCGTTGCATCAATTTCATAACACTTTGTTTCATTTACAAAGTTCAACAAACAAGCAAACACCATCTTCAAGCAACATTAACAACTAATATCAAACAAGATCCTTCTGGCAAGGTGACAGAAGTTTCAACAAATACGACTGTCAATCAATGTATATTTCGTATAGATATTACTTTCCATCCTATTATTGAAGTAAAATATTCTTCAAATGAATATGCAACAGCGCGGTGTTTGTTGGATTCAGATTCGCAAACAAATTTTATCACAGAAAACTTTTGTAAAAAATTACAACTCAAAACAGAATGCAAATATTGATATTTTTGGTATCAATAGTTCTTCTTCTAAATGCAAAACATGCGCTAATTTTATCATTTAACCACAAAATACTGAATTCAGTTTAACACTACCGTGCTTAGCAATTCCCAAACTAACTGAAAATATTCCTTCTGAAATGACATACCGGAAGACACCAATTTGGCTGATACAGAATTTAACATAAGTAAGTCAATAGATATTTTAATTGAAGCTGTACACTTTTACGATTTATTATCAGTTGGACAGTTTCATTCAAATAACAAAATATCACTACAAAAAGTTAATGGAGATTCTTTCTGGAATCATTTCACTTCCTAAAAAATTATAGTCATCTAATCAAGTTCAAGCATTAAATTAAAGTTTTACACTCAAGATATCATGAAATTTTGGCAGCTTGATGAACAATTCGTTTCACAGTCAAAATATAGTTCAGAAGAATAACAACGTGAGAATTTTTTTTATTAAAAACTAAATGAGAGAGAGATTCATAGTATCATTACCATTTAAATCACAGCCTTCTAAACTAGGTGAATCAAGGTTAATGGCTCTTAACAGATTTATTCAATTAGAAAATAAACTTAATGAAAACTATCAATTATAAAAAGAATATTAAAAGTGTATGAATGATTACGAAGAATTAAGACATATGACAAAAGTAAATCTGGATGACTTCGAAACTCATACATTTTATTTACCTCATCATTTCGTACAAATACAAATGTATCGACAAATATCGTATGAACAGCGAACTAATCAATTAATTTTATGGCGCCATAATCTTAAAGATGATATCAAAAATTATCAATTAAACACAGTCACTTACGGTACAAGTTCAGCCCCTTAGCTTGCTACAAATTATCTTAAAGATTAGCCCCAGAAAACAAAACAAAGTTACCCAAAACCAGTAAAATCATTGCTAAAAAATAAAATTAGCAGCAAAGGTAGTACACGAATGTACCATAATAAATCTATAATTGTTAACTTGCCTGCAAGTCGATTAAAGTCTGTTGTGCCATTTCATATTACTGGCGTCGATTAAGGCAGAATCATTTCTTTTAAAAGATAGAATAACAAGAAATCCTAAAATAGTTAAATGCTATGTCGCACTTTTCATTTGTTATGCAATCAAGGCCATTCATCTTGAATTGGTCAGTGACTTCAGTACAGCATGTTTTATTGCACGTATAAAACGATTTATCTCCAGAAGAAGTAAATCTTACCAAATCAATTCAGATAACAGTTTCAACTTCTTAAATTTTTTGAAGTAAACAAACAGGCAATCATTAATTCACCTACAAATGATAATATAAAATGGCACTTTAATACTCCACACGCTTCACATTTTGGTGGGCTCTGGGAATCTGCAGTAAAATCCACAAAATTTCGTTTAAAAAGAATTTTAGGCAACACGTTATTAAGATTTGAACAATTTTGTACTGTTCTAACTCAAATAGATTCAAAACCTTTATTACCTTTGTCAGATAAAATCCGTCAAATCTAGAACCATTGATTCCTGCAAATTTTTTTAATTGGAAGGGCATTAACACCTTTACCAGATCAGGACTTTATCAATATTAATGAATCCAAACGAAACACATACAGCGTTTGCAAAAATTAACGCATAATTTTTGAAAACGATGGCAAACCGAAGTTATTACTAAACTACAACAACGTACAAAGTGGCAAAGACTTTATTAAAGGAAAGTACTGTTGTAATTGTCAATGGACGCATAGTACAATTACATTCAGTCAGTGATGGCATAATTTGTGTTTGTAACAATCAGGTTTTCAAATTTTTACGATCTGTCAACAAAATGTGTGCGCTACCAACCGATCCAATACTTTAAACTTTACAACAAAGTGGTTGAAGAACATGGACCCTTGAAGGGGCGGTGTATGTTAAAGAATCACTTCAAAAATTATATCTAGATATTATGTGTGTTGTTATGTAAAAAATATTTATAATTAAGTAACTACGTTCGATATCATTTTCGAAAATAAACTTGAGAAAAACTGATATCTCTTCAAAATTTAGTTAAATTATTTTATTCATCATATTAATTCTGCAACAAGTGCTTTCATACAAACAAAAAGCAACAGTAGTTATTGTTGAATTTTAATCGGAATTGTTATTTATTCGAGACTGACGATTTATCTTTGTATTTTTTTGGCGTTAAATTGACTATGTAAAATGTCATTTACGTCGAATTGCATCTGTTATCACGATTTTGTATTTTTTCTCTAACTTGTAAATTTTCCAAGCAATCCAATTCATCAAAAAAAGGTAATAGACTAATTAGAAAATAATAGTCAGAATTGCGTGTTAGGTTAGCACCTTTCTTTAGTCTCGATTCGGTTCCTTTTGTCTATTTCCCAGTATCTATTGGTTTCTTTCTCTGCAAGTCTCTTTTAGGTTGCACAATATCTGAATCTATTTCATCAATAATTTCAGCACATTCAGCTTCTATAACACTGTCAATGCACTGCAATTGCTGCGCGAAGTTTCCAAGTACTTGAAAGCATAGTATCTTTCGTAAACATTTGGAACAAACAACATTGGAAAAGAGGCCATTTGGATTTGTAATCGTGTTCTGAGCCGGAATATGTAACAGGAACTTTGCGAAGTTCAAAGCGAAACTTGTCTTTAAAATTTTTCAGTTTCATTTTGGCAACTTTTCCTAAAAAACGTAACTTCATTTCAAACCAAATTAATACATCCGATGTTGGTGCGCACTAGTTAATCATTAAATACTTGTCAACATCTTAGGTTTATTTTTTGTTTTTGGTTTTCTCTTTATTTTATTTTTTTTGAAAGGATACTAGGAGGAACAAACAACTCTTTTAAGATCATCTTTGTATATCAACCTATCTTTTGTTAATAAAATAATAAAAATTATTATTATTAAACCTATCTAAAATAAATTTAGCAACAATTCTAAAAATGGGAGCTTTCACTGTAATCAAAATCGGGGGCCAATCACCCATTTGATTTTACACGGGGGTCTACGTTGTAAATGTGTAGGTACGGTTGCCTAACAATCCGGCATGGAGGATGAGCGAACTGCGTCTTCAGTTGTACCCAGCAAACAGGTAGCTATAACAGATAGAAGTCAAGTGGCAAATAAATAAACAAAAGATAGAAGTCAGGTGGCAGTTTTCGTAATAACACGTAAAAAACTGTTTTTACCTGCTCTTTGAAAACTGCTACGTGTTTGAAGCCTACAATTGAAGACGCCTCTTACTTTTAATCCATGCCAGCTAGTTAGGCAAGTTTACTTACACATTTGGAACGTGAAATTCCCATGTCAAATGAGAAACTTATATGTTAAGGGCCTACTTCTAAAGTGTACAATCTCCTGTATTGTTAATTTCTCAGGAATCATAATCCTATAATTTATATAATTAAGTTTTTTTCGTAACTTTTTTAATTTGAATGTATTTGGGTAAATGTGTTGATAAATTATTAGATTTTTACTCAAACAAATTAGCAATTAAGAAGACATTACAAAAAAAAATAATGGAGATTTGTACTTTATGAAAGTTACGAATGGAGACTGCTTACTTTGGAACTAGGCCCCTCATGTACACTAACCGTCTGTAATAAAATAATTTGATAATGAGCAGAGAACGGACCGAAAAAGTCCTCTAACGCTTATAACTCATATTCAGTTAGCGCATTACGTTCATTCACTTTCGCTGTGCATATGGCTTATGTACACTGCAGAGCAATAAAATTAATGGCATTGAAATATTGCAATTTAAAGCGCCCGTCAAAAACAAATATAAATGTTGCTGTGTATTTTTTTGTTTTTCGGACTTTTTTAAAATTTATTTCCTTTGCTTGGGTTTGTATTTCATTTTTTATTTTGTTTATTAATCATTTTTCTAGAGCTTGAATTCTTTATTTATTTATTTTTGTTTTTTATAATAGTTTTCTCTTCAGTTTCTTTGTTCATTTATTTAGTCTTTTTGAAGCCATTGATTTGTGCCGAATGTCGAAGAAATTTTCTGCATTTGCACGTCTAGAAATTACTCACTGCATTGTTTGACACAAACTAATATCCTCGTTTATGAGAAAATCAATTTCATTGGCACGTATGCTTTCTCTTTGTATTCAAATTATTGTTTAAATCGGATAAATTGTTTGTTTAAATAATCCAGCACTGACGAGCTTGCGCTAAATCCAGACTGAATTACTAAAGTTTAAATAAATGTTTCAATCTAATTTCAATTTTTTTTAAATTATTAAGCTCTCTACTTTCTTAAATTGATAATAAACATATTTCTAATTTTATTTTTTTATTTTATTATTTAAAGGTTGTTTTATTATACAAAAACGTTTGAAAACGTTTTGAATCGTTGCGAACTAAAGGAAATACACGGCCGAAGCATGCATATTTGTTCAGATTATTTATCGGAGAATGATCCAATTTTTTGCCCTCGCTTTTTCTTTTATTGTATTTCTCTCCATCATTTTCTTTGTCTGCGCTTTACAACGAAAATCACTGAGTGGAGTCGATTTTACTAAAAAAAAATACATTTTTTACAAATTTAGGTTCCATTCCTATTCAAATTTTAAGTTGGCACACCCGCCTTTGACATGTTTCTTGCAAAATGATATTTCAAACTTTATTTCTATATTTTGAAACCAATCTTCACCTTTAATTTACAAGTAAGAATTGTTTGAAACCCTCATTTGCCACTGCTAAATTGCTCATTACATTTCCTTGTCGGTAAGTACCATTACTTTCATAATTTCAAACTAAATTAACATCCTAATCCCACTGTTGATTTTAATTCTTCAAATAAAAATTAGTTCTCAAACAAATTAAATTCAAATTAAATCAAAATTCAATTTTCAGATTAAATCAAACTTTCAATTAAATTAACGTTTAAAAATGATTTTAAAAACTAACTTTTCCAATTCTTGCCGAGACATATTAATTTCGGGAGTACAAATAAAGCCTACATTATGATCAACACCCTGATTATAAAGCTATGATTTAAACGGCCGGTAAAATGGAGTTTTTTTAAGCATTAAAATATAATATAATGGCAAAATTATTCGTTGAGCGGTATACCATGAACAGCTAGTAAAACGTTTGATATTTTTATGAGCAGTTTTAAAGCAGTTATGGCAATAAAAACAATAAAATTTTATTCAAATAAGTATGTCATTGGCTGATTTTTATTATATTTTGTCGATCTCTAAAATCAAATAAACTACTAAAAAATTACAGTAACAATGCAAACTGACCAGTAAGTAAATGCCTTTTTCGTTAGCTGAAGTAGATAATTATAAATATAAAATAAGTAATACACCAGTTAATCAGTAAAATAAATAGTTTTTATTAAAAACAATAAAGCAATTTGCAAAATGTCATATACACTGTGTCCTCGGATTTTCTGCAAAAGAGAGTATTTTTTTTATTTTACATTTTAAGGAATTTTAAGGTATATATAATTGATAGTTTAGAAATATTTTGTATTTATTTTATTATTATAATTTGTTAAAAACAATGTACACTACCTTATGATCTTTCAGAATTCAAATGAAATTTATTTATTTACAAATATTTAATTTAAATTTCTGTTTTTACTTAAAAAATATCGAATAAAGTACTAGAAGTCTCGCTATCACCAACAACAGAGACGTGGTTTCATGAGAAGTTCGAAGAAGTCTTCAACGATGTGGAGAACTTCTGGGGCTACAATCCCAAGACACCAAAACTTATTGCTGAGCCCCCTTGTCTTGTAAAACAGTCCCAACACTTCAAAGAACCAATCCAGGTTGATGACGCAACAAAGGGAAGCTGTTCACATTCCTCAACGTCACCAGAAGATGTCATCAGGGACAAGCCTCAAGAGTACAACGGTGGAATGCGCCGCGTAGTTGTAAAACTGAAATTTCAAAATAATTTAGACTTTTCAAAATAGGAGCCGTACGGCTAAGTTTATTTAAAATGTTACACAGTTTTTGCCTATTTATTTAGCTATAAAAGGCAGAAATTCTGCCTGTCATGCTCAACTCTTCAAGGTGGACAGATCAGTCTTTAATCAGTTGTTAGTTGTGAAAGAAGTAAGACCCATTGTTTAAATAACTTTAATTAAAAATACTAATTGATTTGAACTTATTTGTGTATGTAATTTAATTTGAATTTTAAAGTACATTTACTTTAAAATTAATGATTAAATATATTTCATTGGTAACAGCTTGGCAAAATTTTGTATTGTGTGAAAACTAATAAGAATTATTTTAATTTTGGCCACATACAAATTTTTTATTCTAAGTTATTTAAAGGCGTTATTATCAACAGATTTCTAAACAAGTTCCATGTGATTAGAAAGGAGGGATATCTTGTCTGTATCGTGGCAATTTATTTAATTTCAAGTTTGAATTAATCAATTCCTTTAAACAGCAATACAGATTATATCATTCACATAAATGTTTATGATATAATTCTGATAAATAAATTTAATTAATGTTTGTTAATTAAAAATAAAATCAAAAACTTACCAGTTGTAACAATTTTCATAACCATTCTTACTTGGGTTCGTAAGAAGGACTATTATTGCATTTTTTATTATAAGTCCATATATAATTTGACTTCCTGTATATTTGTGTGTCTAACAATTTGCCTTTCGACAACTTACGAATTATGTCAACAAAAGCAAAATAATGTGCAACCACAATTTGATCATAAAATGAAATATTTAATTAATAAACATTTTATATGATTAAAAATTGTCTTTTACTTACCTATTGCAATTCACGTAGCGAGACGAAAATATCAAGTGAAACTAGTCAATCATTATAAACAATTAAAAACAAAACAGAACCACGTAATCCTAATTTGTTAGCTAGACAATTACCAATTTATTTAAACAAATTAAAAGGAGAAAAGAGTCGTAATGTTAAATAATTATGCGTGAACTTCTTAATGTTGATAAATTTTACATTTAAAAATAATTAAAACAAAACCCACTATCAACGACAACACATCGCAATTGTCATTGACTATTGCAGAAAATCCGTGGACACCTGTATAGTTACTGACTAATAAGAAGGGCGTTTGGCTTTAGATTGTCGACCTATACCTTTCTTTTTTGCACGATGGGCAAATTTATTTATTTTTTGGGTTTAAAAAATAGTTTCTTTGCGGATACTGAAGAACCGGTCTAAATGTGCCGATTAATATTAGTATAAAAAATATTTGAACCGCAGGTGAACCGAATTCGTTGCTGTTCAATGAACCATTTAGTGAACAATACTTGAGTGAATTTTAGGTTGCACGATTGGATGTTTATTTATCGCCGGAAGCTTCATTTTGCCCACTCAAGGATATCCTGTAACTTATTAACAGGTTGTTTAAACATTTGAGGATACGTTAAAATTCAAAACAGAGTCTTGTGATTGGCTGTTGCTCCGGTAACAAAATTTTACAATCCTTTAAATTTAACGTCTTCAATGCAGAATACGCTCTTTAATATTTTTCTTTTGGTTATCACAATCTGTTATTTGTATTTCATATTTATACAAAGAATTATTTCGCTTACTTGCTTGCTTATAGAAATTTTAAATAGTAGTTCATATAATTACTTCTCTTTTTAAACTAACGGCAACAGTCTGCGGTGCAGTTAAATAAATTGCGATTGTTACAAACTTTATAGTTTTACCTGCTCTTCCTCGACAAGCGTTCCCATCTATCGCTTACATGGAGAAGTTGATGTAAAACTGTGAAAGAATTATTAAAATATCTTCAAGACTAGCCGAATTATAAGAATTCAAAGTTGCATTTTGCGAAAATAGTTTCCGAGGGACGTGACGTCATTTCTCCTCATTTCTCGGCAAAATTTCACATTGCTGCTTTACCAACCCACTTCCATTTTAAATCAAATACCAAAACCAAATACCTAAAACATATGTCAAATAATGAATATTAACTTTACGAAGCAGTATAACAGAGTAGCCGCTGTTAGCTGTTCGAAAAAGTGACGTCACAAGCTCCTGCTTAAAACGTGACAATTTTAAAATCTTATTTCTACGTTATTTATCCATTAATTTTAATTTTTTTTCACCAGTGAGATACTTTTGATCTATAATTTATTATTATTTAAGAAAATATTATTTTTTTAAGACGAGTAAACTCGATTCAAGTTGTCGAACAATGCAACGCCATCGTTTGGTAGCACAGTTCAATATACACACGCATGTTGATGAACTTGAAAGTTTATTTTTAACGCTCACCGCTCGCCGCTTAGCTAAACGCTGGTCGCTCTCCAGTATGAACGTCTCATTGAATGTATAGCCTGCTATTATACTCTATCAACCACTATCGCTCAACTACCGTAAAATAAGAATTAAAAATAATGTCTACCCCCACTCCATAAAATGTAAATGTGTAATGTTCATTCTGATGACCATAGCAAGCAGGCAACAATCTGATGATGTGTACAGTATCTGTTGTTTATACAGTGACCGCCAAAAAGTTCGCACCATATGTGAACATTTTTTTATTATTGACTTTTTGAAAAAACTTTTTGCACCCATAGTTTGTGCATGTTTTATAGCCAAATATAAGCAGGATAAATCCGGTGAGCAATTCTTAGTGAAGTTAAAAAAGGTAACTATTTAATATACGAAAATTAAAAAAATCTTATAATTTGGAATTGTTGAACATATTAGTGAAAATTTTAGTAGGAACATACAAAGGACTCAGAGTGACAGTTGTATTCCTCTATTTAAAACCTTTCTTTTGATATATCACATGATAGGTATCTTTTTTTAGAGGGATCCATTAAATTGTACGAATGTGTCACTTGGTATTCAAGGAAAATTTTCTGCGACATAATATTTCGAAAAAGAGAACATTTTTCATTTTTTTAGTTTTGTACGAGACATGAAGTGATAAATGATCATTTGGTATTTAACTTTTAGGAGTCGTTAGCTTACTCATTTGTGCCGATAAAAAAAATTAAAAGAATCAGATTTTGCTCTTGTATTCTTAACTGTTTCATGCACAAGATAATTTTAAACGATTTTTCACATTTCTGGTGCAAGCCTTTTTTTACATAAAATTTTGTGTTATCAGTTTTGATTTCTTGATAATACAATTCTAATCACCTTAATTTAGCCTAAGGAGACCGAAAATATTAATGTATGTACCATCAACCAAATGTCTTTATAAAACATATCCATTTCACAAATACGAATATTAAAAGAACCCAAAACAAAAAGCGCTTACAATTCTTGTAATTTTTGGTCTGCTTATGCTAAACTGGTGTTATTAGATTTCCATTATCAAGAACTACCGCTTCACATCCTGAATAAAACTAACAAAATGAAAATTCAAGGAAAATTAATTAAAGTTACTCACCGTTTTGAAAGATTAGCTATGGATTTCAAAGACCCTTTGCATATACACTGCTAGCTGAAGAGTTGGCTTCAAATTGTTATTTCTGATTTTTCCTAAAAAGCATCTTGCATCAGAAACGTAACAATTATGCAAAAATATTACTTATCGGTAAATAATAAAACATTTGAAGCAATAATTAACATTTTTTTGTTATTTTTTCCAATTATAAATCTTTGAGGTTTTCACCCCAAAAGATTGAATCTTGAAATTATGTTTTAGAATTTGAAATTTGAAAATATTCTAAAAATTGAAACATTCAGTTTTTGCGGAAGTTAAAGAAAACCAAGTTGTTTTCTGCCTTTGAGATTGTTCAATAAGCTGAAACCAATACGCTTTGAAAAACCTCATTGAAATCTTGATTAATTTTCGAGAAATAATAATTATAGAATTTTGATAATTTCGAAAAACACTTTTCTAGCTAAATAAAAATCCTTGGTATATCTGATAGGGACTAAACAGGTTTTCAAATAAGCACAAATTATTGCCGTAAAATTTTTTTCCCAAAAATTTGAAATAAAAGCTTTTACCATTTAATAATAATAATAATAATAATAATGATGTCGACTTTTTGGCGAGTACTGTATATTAACGATAATCAACTAATACTCAAGATTTCCTTTTTTTTTGCTTTTTCTTGCTCTGATTTATCTACAGAAACTGTCATCAAGCATCTCATTAATCCTTTCTCGATATTTCTATGCCTGAATATATCGCATATCGGCTGCAAGGTGTCATAACTCAAAATTGCAAAATTTCTGTTACATGCAAGAACTACTCCGTTTTTTTCCATCAAAATTAGAAATTTGATGCAAAATTGTTTTATTAATGATGTCTTCAACTTCTTTTTATTATATGGCATATTTATTAAGGTGTTTTTGATATGATTTATTTCGTATTTCAAATTTCTTTGGAAGCTGACATTTATCAAAAATTTTGAGTTGTGTCATTCTTGAAGGCGATGTGCGATATACATTCTGATCGTGATTCATCTTTTATGTCGTCTAAACTAAAAACTTATTTTTTTTTCAACACGTATCGCTACTGTTTACAATCCTAACGATAATAGGGAAGTAGAAAAACTTAACGGAACTCTCTGGAGAACCATACACATTAGCTCTTCGATCTAAACATTTGAGAGAGTCACAATGGGAATCTGTTCTCCAAGAAGCATTATGTTCAATAAAGATCCTTACTTTGTACTGCTTCTAATGTCACTCCATATGAACGCATGTTTCACCGTAATCGTAATTCAACAAGTGGACAATCTACACCAACGTGATTATCATCACCAGGTGTTCTCATGAAAAGACCAGTTCGCAGGAGTAAATTTGAATCTTCGGTGGAAGAAGAAACACTCTTACAAGCTAACCCGGATAAATAAATAATTATTTATCCGCTCATCTATTGGCCGAGAAACTAGTATATCCAACCCGTATCTAGCATCTCTTGGCGAACGAATTCATGAGGATGATATATCTCCAATTCATAAGGACAGCTGAACAGAATAAAATTGATTATATTCAAGATGCTTTCACATCTGGTCTCTTATCAGTTCCTATCAGGCAACGAATCTTCGAAAATACTTCTCTACAATTAGAAGAAGCTTTCAACCAGGTACGTTTTTGGAAATGGCTCATCTACAAAATGCAAGTTTCACAACTTTTGACAATCAATGCCGTTTCTAAAAATATTAATGAAGAACTTGTTTCAAATAATGCTTCTTATATATCAGATAATGTTACAGTTTCAGTCAAATTTAATATAGTTACTACGTATGTCACTATGTTCGATTAAAAAAAAACTCAATAGCACTTATTAATGTACTCCTATTATGTTTAGAGAGAAGTATCTCCTACACATTCCTCCAGTGGAACAACTACGTTCTCAATAGAGTGATGACGTCATAAAACATTTTTTTTTTTAATGACAACCTATTTTTTTCGTATTCAATTTTGATAGATTGGCTCACGAGCTAAATGACCTTACATAACAATTTTTTTGAAAAAATACACATTAAGTTCAAAAAACACAAATTATATTCTTAAGCAAATTAATGCTTAATTATGAAATCAAAACAACAAATTAACACTGAAAGCTTTCTTAAAGAACAAACATAACGTAAATGTTCAAACTGGCACCCATGTGTTTGTCACATTCCTACACGTTCATACACACACTCTAGGGCACTGCTAATTGTGTCTAGGCTAATATTCCGCATTTCTTCTTAAATTCGCTCCTTTAGCTCTTCCAAATTTTGGAGTTTGCTAAAGTAAACCCATGACTTAAGGTTATCCCAAAGGAAAAAAATCTAAAGGTGTTAAGTCGGGTGACCGCGCAGGCGATTCCAACGGCCCTCTTCTCCCTATCCATCTGTCAGTAAATGTATTATTTAAAAAATTACGAACTTCTACTGCAAAATATGATGGAGCCCCATCCTGTTGAAACCAAATTGTTTTAAGGGGTATGTCGTTATCTTCGGGGTTAGGAAATAGTACGGCCAAAGTAGGAAGTAAATCAAATCTTAAAAAAATCTAGATACCTGGCGCCCGTTAAATTTCATCAAAAAAGAAAGGACCTAAAAGACGACGTCTTATCATTCCCGCCCACACATTAACTTTACCTTGACGTTGGCTATGGAATTCTTGTATCCAGTGAGAATTTTGCCGAAACCAATATGTACAGTTGTGGCGGTTTACTGATCCATTGAAGTGAAACATGGGTTCGTCGGAGAAAATAATGTTATTTAAAAAATTACGATCCTCATCACATCGCAACATAAACTCTTCACAGAATTGCAAACGGCGAATTAATTGAACCTTGTATGGTGAAATTTTTCTTTTTTAAAAAATTTTTTATTGACAAATGTTATGGTTCAAGGCAATATTTCTTGTGGAATCGTGAGGATTTTCTTCAGCTTAAAGTAAAACATTTAATTTAACTTTTTCGTTTATTTTAGGCCGACCACTGCGCGGTAAATTTTTAACGCTTCCAGTCTCTTCAAATTTGGCAACTATTCTACTGACTGTAGATTTTGTGATAAATCTATTAGGATGTGTTTCATTAAACAACACACTACTTCTTCATAACTCCTTGGTCTATTCCCCCAACCAACCATTATAAAAATTTCAATTCGTTCTTTTCCATTTAAACGAGCCATTTTACTTTTTAACAAACTGTCACAATTGAACCAATTGTCATGTTTATTTGTTGTCTTGGTTTTATAAATTATGCATTAATTTGCTTAAGAATATAATTTGTTTTTTGAACTTAATGTGTATTATTTTCAAAAAAAATGTTATGTGAGGTATTAAAATTTTTGCACTGTCATTTAGCTCGTGAGCCAATCTATCAAAATTGATTAAGAAAAAGTAGGTTGTCATTAAAAAAAAGTTTGATAACGTCATCACTTGAAAACCAATGACGATAGAAATAAACATTTTATATAAAAAAGTATCTTTTTTGAAAACAAAAACGACCTGTTTCAGGCTTTAAAAAAAATGAATTACGGAATAATGATTTTGTTGTGGAACTTTATACTCGCCCTGATATATATGTACTGGGTGTTTCATTGAAGATGCATCAAACTTGGTATGCGAGTAGATGTCGAGAAAAGAAAGAAAAGTTTCTTCGTAAAATTTTCTCTAATGAATAAATTTAGAGAAAATCGAAGGGAAAGCAAAGTCGCATATTTTTAGGATGGATTTTAAATGAGAATGAATGGATTGTTACTCATTCACATATGAAATCAGTTTATTGCCTCTAGAATGACGCCCCAGTCGCATCGGCAAAACACATTTAAAACATCATAGTTGTTGGCAATCAATAAAAATAATAATTAGTCGTTTATTTTCTGTTCTCCATTTAATACGAATTTTCTAATTGTTAGTTGAAGAATTTTAGGATTGTTCAAACATTTAGTAGTTTGCGCTTATTAGTAATAAATAATAATTAATAATTTATTATTAAATTAAATAAGTTTAAATATGCACGCGATTTCACATCGCTGCTGCATTCGACGTGTGGAAAGTTCAATACACCGAGCTTTCGGTCAAGGGCAAAATAAAATCTAGTCATACATTTCTTCGCTGTTTATGGATTTATTGCCCCCCTGCAGCTGTGTGCCATTCATAAATGGAATTTAGATCGCCGATTCCGCGTACTACAGCATTTCAGAAAACATCGACTCCAAATTATGCAAATTTCAACTTGCTGCGATTAAAGTTTTTTATTAAGATATTTTGTTTGAAATAATGTCAGAAACGTGTCCCTCGAGTTTGATGCATCTTCAATGAAACACCCAGTATAATTAAAAAAAATGCAATCAGTAGCAAGGACAAACGGCATCAACTGTTGAAGCCGTTTGTCCCTGCTACTGATTGTGTTTACCTATATTTATAAAGCAACCAAAGTCTGCACTAATAACGTGTCGTGTAGACTCAGAGAATACGTTGATTACAATTATTTCACTGCTTCTTTTCTATCCAAGTATAAATTTTGTACTTAGCATTTTTTTAATATCATTTAGGTCGCAATGCATTTACAAAAATTATGAACACAACTGATATTGCTTTACCTATCATAAAATAACCTTTCAGATATTCGTAATCTTTATTACCAGATTATATCTATTTACGACCCCACTTTTATGGACGCAGCGAAGTTTCACCCGCGATGTGCGCATTTCAGCACCTCGCTTCTCCGTGCCCTAATGTGCGATGACCTTAAAAGAATAATAAACTGAACAGGATTGCCAGATCCCTACACTTCAACGCTCGCAACGACGGTAAGCTATGATGGCACGGCGAGACCAAGCAGCTTATTAAAACGGATATTTTTGTATGTACTATTCCAGCGTAAAGTAATGAAAGTCTGGAAAGGGTAAGCGGGCACCCGACTTCGCCCGACCGAGAGATAAACGCCGTAGCTCCGCCCGTTGAAATTTCTTAGAAATATCTACCTACCCTCAACTGCAGGCATTGCTAATATTACGATACGTAATTATTAAATGTAATTGGCCGACATCAATGAACTTCTTATTAGCAAGAAGTATTATGCATTCTAAATATTATTAATGAAAATATTTATCTTATTCATAATTAATCTTTAGGAAATTATTTGATGCTCTTTCAAAAAATGAAATAAAGGTATAATAAAATAGTTCATAGTTCATAGTTCGTTTTATTATTTGCAATTAAGATTACAAATTCGTCAGATTACCCAGATTACATTAAATCTATAACATTTAAATAAACATATTACATTAAATACCTATTTGGTAAATAACATTTTTGGTAAAAATAAATACATATTTAACAAACAAGACAGTACGAAATATAATAGTTATTGCGGAACAAAATTATTAATCTAACTGATGCAGAAAGAAAAGACTTTTAATAAACAAATATTGTAATTACAAATTAAAACAGAAAACAATAATCCAATTATATTGAAGGCGTCCCGTGTGCATCGTATATTGTTGGCCTTCGGTTGACCGCGTGATGGATCAACCATTATACAACGACGTGGTCAACCGAAAACCTAAAATATACGAAACAAAAAGCTGAAATAAATGATTAGTTGCTGAAAAAGAAAAAATTATTAAAAACTCTTAGAATAAAATTCAAACAGAAAATAAAAATGCCAAAAGAAAAAGTAATTAATTTCTGAAAAATAAATGATTAGTTGCTGAAAAAGAAAAATTATTAAAAACTCTTAGAATAAAATTCAAACAGAAAATAAAAATGCCAAAAGAAAAAGTAATTAATTTCTGAAAAATAAATGATTAGTTGCTGAAAGAACGAAAAAAGCGAAGATAACATGTTAATACTTTGTGTAATACCCGTTACTTTCAACACATTCTCTTAACCTGTTTGGCATTGAATTTACCAAATTTTCACAAAAATTTGTGCCTCTAAATGTTTCTCAAACTCGGAAAACATGTTGCGTTAGTTGTTCAACGGTTCTTTCACGAACACCGTGTCCAGCGATATCCTCCCAATTCCTTACCATCGCTCCCCACATATTTTCTATTGGATTGAGGTCTGGAGATCTTGCAGGCCACGGTAATACCTCAATATCGTTGCGATCTGTAAACCAGGCTGTTACATTGGCAGCTTTGTGAATGGGGCTGTTGTCTTGCACAATGGTTATTATTTCCACCTCGTCCTCGGGATATACTAATCTTACTGATGGCAGCATCACTTCTTCCAAAATTTCTATATACCTTGCAGATGTAAACCTTGGGGGTGAAACGGGAACTAATGCACCGGGACCTGCACTCGAAATCCAACCCCAATATCCAGCTGATATGCGTCCACTTGTTGCATTTGGTCTTACGTTTTCCACATTATACCGTGTATTTTTCCTTCTCCATAACACGACTGGGGAATCCTGCGATGTAGAAAATGTTTTCTCGTCTGTAAATATCACATTTTCCCAATTGCGATTCATATTTTCCTCACAGAAACGCAATCTTGCAGCAGCGTTCTCGGGTGAAAGCAAAATTTTCTTGGCTGGTTTTCTGCTGTGAATACCTGCACTCCTTAACCTTTCCCTTACTGTCGTAAAAGAGCAATGCAAATTTAGTTGTTCCCTGATCCTTACTGAAGTTGTAAACGGATTAGCTTCGACAGTGGCAACTATTGCCTGGTCTTCGTTATTAGTTGTTACTCTGGGACGACCTGATTTCGGTGCTGTTCTTAGGGAAGCGTCTTCTTGTCTTCTATTGATCCATCTTCGAATTTGACTTTCTGACATATCAACTTGCTGAGAGATGTTTCTTATGGACATTCCTGCTTCTGCTAAACCACAAATATATCCTCTTGTAGCTACGGATGATTCTCGTTGCCCCATTCTTCTTCCCATTTTGCTAACAAAAAAGTTGCGATTCCTACAAGGAGAACTAATCACAGACGACAAGACCTTTAAAAAATTCAGAACAAAAAATATAAATGGCGGAAGAAAATTAAATAAATTCTAAAATAAAAATTACATAAAAAATATGAAAATAAGACCTTAACAAAAATTATAATTTGCTGAAAGAAAAGTAATTAATTACTGAAAAAAAAATATTAAAACAAAAAAGAAACAAATGCTAATATAAAAATTTAAAATGCTAACATAAAAATTACTATATTTAGTTGATAAAAATTAAACAAAATATATAAAAAAATATGAAAATTAAACCCCAACAAAAAATTAATTTGCTCAAAACAATATTAAAACAAAAATTAAATCAAAGCTTAAATAAAAGATGAAAATATTAAAAACTATTACAATAAAATCCAAACAGAAAATTAAACATACTGAAAGAAGTATTTAAATTCTGAAAAATAAATGATTATTTGCTGAAAGAAGAAAAACAAATTGTTAAAAACAAAAAACAAATAAATGGTAAAATAAAAAAAAAATCACAAAAAAGATCACAACAGAAAAGTATAATTTGCTGAAAGAAAAGTAATTAATTAACAATATTAAAACAAAAACTTAAGCAAAGTTTAAATAAAAACAATAATAATAATAAAAACTATTGCAATACAACTCAAACAGAAAATCAAAAATAAAACTGACTAAAACTCACATGCTGCTCGTTCAACTTTCCTTGGTAAGGCACAAAGGCAAATGATCAATGTTTAAACAATCGAAGTTTATATAGCTCTGAAGTTCAGATTAGCAGAATACTAAGAATATAAAGAAACACGTGTTCTTTAATGGGATTCAAATGAAATTGGACTAAATCCTTCAGAATAATTTTGTGTTTAATTATAAATCGGATTTAATTATTCCGATTTCGTATTAAAAGAACATTTAGCATTTTTATTTTCTGTTTGAGTTTTATTCCAACAATAGACGATGGACACTGCGACGCCTTCAATATTATATGGATTATTGTTTTCTGTTTTAATTTGTAATTACAATATTTGTTTATTAAAAGTCTTTTCTTTCTGCATCAGTTAGATTAATAATTTTGTTCCGCAATAACTATTATATTTCGTACTGTCTTGTTTGTTAAATATGTATTTATTTTTACCAAAAATGTTATTTACCAAATAGGTATTTAATGTAATATGTTTATTTAAATGTTATAGATTTAATGTAATCTGGGTAATCTGACGAATTTGTAATCTTAATTGCAAATAATAAAACGAACTATGAACTATGAACTATTTTATTATACCTTTATTTCATTTTTTGAAAGAGCATCAAATAATTTCCTAAAGATTAATTATGAATAAGATAAATATTTTCATTAATAATATTTAGAATGCATAATACTTCTTGCTAATAAGAAGTTCATTGATGTCGGCCAATTACATTTAATAATTACGTATCGTAATATTAGCAATGCCTGCAGTTGAGGGTAGGTAGATATTTCTAAGAAATTTCAACGGGCGGAGCTACGGCGTTTATCTCTCGGTCGGGCGAAGTCGGGTGCCCGCTTACCCTTTCCAGACTTTCATTACTTTACGCTGAAACTGTACATAGATGCATTATTTCGTGGTCTCTGGGGTATGATTACCTTTTCTGTATTCTCTACTCGAGAAAAAAGCTGATCCATTAAAAAGATGCTATTTTTACTTTTTCTCAGAACCATATCAAATATGCGTGATTCGATACTGGAGGTAATTTTGTAAAATTCAATAACAGCTGTTAATTAATTTGTGCATATTTTTTAAATGAAAATTTCTTTGACTTAATACTTTTTGCTGATTTTCTTGAATGTTATGCATTGTATTTATCGGTTTTGGTATGAATCAAGTTGAGCGAAATAATAAATCAAATATATACACTTCATTGTTATTTGTACCGAATAAATTACATTATTAACTTGGCATAATTGTAACAAATTATTGTCGTTTCGTCTAAGACACGAATACTGGTATTTCGTACTGCTATATATATATATTTTTTGTTATAAAATTTATAGTAATTTTCTCAGTTTTTGTTTAATATTTTTATTTACGTAGAAGTTTCTGTCTAATGTAATTGGGCATGAATATTCTCTATGTTTAGAGTTGACAATCTTTCAGTCTGGAAATTTGTAACTTTATTAATGACCAATAGTCCGCATGTCATTCAAATTCATGGAACTAAATTTGTTGTTCATCGAACAAAGTGTAAAGAACGCCAATAATCACAAATAGCCCTTTCATGTTCATCGCAGCGAACAATATTGGATTTTTACTTTCATTACTCTCATCACTTCAATCAAAAACCAGGCAGTCCATTGTCGATCTGATTAATTGGCCTTTTCAACAATAACAGCGACATTTTTAAGACAGTTTTTACAAAATTTATTTAATTTTATTGGATATTGTACTTTTCCAACTCCTTCACTTAAAACTAATTATTTACGGAAATAAATAAATAAATAATTAAATAATATGAAAGACTAATAATGTAACATCAATCATCATGAAGTAAAGATTAGACCGTTTGAGTTTTTTTTTCGAACTCAGAAATATTTATGATACGAGTAATGTCCAAGCAGGGCGAATTACAAAAAACTTTTCTATTCGAATGATATTACAATAACTATTCTTTAGACGGTGTAAAGTGATTTTTGCCAATTCAGGTGGTTTTACATTTTTGAGACACGAGGGGAATTTAATTGACACCAATGAGTCCAAAACAAATTTTTATGTTTATTCCTTGAAATTTCAAAAAGTTATCTGCCATTTGTGAACGATTAATATTACTTAAGCCGCATACTGCGCAATTATAAAATTCCTTACGAGAAAAGCAAATACGCCGAAATACATAGATAAGTATAGGACAGGATGTCTGCTGTGAACGGTGAGTCTTTGCCTTCATACAAGATCCAAACAGTTTAGGAAATTTTTTTAGAAAAACATTAAAAAAGTAGAAGTAGGAGACCCAAACTCATAGTATCCGAGTAGTTCATTGGGATACCCAGGTAGCTCAAACATGCGGGTATTGGGTAAATCATACCTTTATACTCTTGTGACTTGAGGACAAAATTGGTAACCTCGAGGACAAGAATTTTAATTAGGTGATCCGAGGTCCTATGGAAAAGATGGAAAATGGGAACCCTGACCATTAATAAGGAAAACGCCGATAAAATAATCGCTGATGAACAATTTCGTAAAAAGTAATAAGGACCTGATCCTAAATGTGAGAACTAATATTTCGATAACAGGTCATGGCAGTGAGACAAGTACACAAGTAACATACTACGAATGGATCACTGAGTTTAATCTCATGATCCAGAATGTAGGAAACCAACCAAATCTATCTTCGTGAGAGGGAAGGGCGAGTCTATCATTGATATATCACAATGACTAATGAAACTGTTGTTAAGAGAATGAATGAGTGGAGGGTAGAACATAAGAAAACCTAAGCGACCACAAATACATAGCCTTTGAAATCGCAAGACGCTCCTAATAAAAGCGGTCGCTACAAAACTTAAGTCTCGATATTTTCACAAGAGCTCTAAAGAGATACTTCGGCCTAAAGAAGAAGATATACCAGAGGAGTTTATCGCTAATCTCACCAGAGCTTGCAACCTAGCACTACATAAAGTAACCTAATAAAGTAGCTGGAAGAGGAAACCGTGTACTGGTGCCCGGAGAATATAGCCAAGCTAAGAAAGGAGTATAATAGGGTATCTCTATGGTGAAGGTTCATTAAAGAAAAACGGGCTAGAAAAGCGGAATAAGGGAAGCAAAAAAGTCTTCAGAATAGCCAAAAAGAAAACGAAAGAATCTCACTGGACTACGATATGTGAAAGAATAATGTATAGAGACAGGAATCGAATTGCCATGAAGCTCCTAAAAATATTCCCAAAATCTATGGCAGTAAAAATCACAGCCGAGATAATTATGCAGCTGTTGCAACAGTGAGAGGAACGCGCCAGATTTTCGGTATTAGGGGATTCACTGTCTGTTTGAAGAGGGAGTTAAACATAGTCGTAGATAGAATGAAATAGAGAAGGGCGCCGGAACCGGTTATATAACAACTGAAGTACTCAAACGAGCAGTGACTAGTAACTGCGATTACATGCTTGTGTAATGAACAGGGAATCTTTCCGGATATCTGGAAAATTGCTAAGCTGATCTTTCGAGAAGCCCAAAACGAATGAAGATGCCGAAATAACGTATCGACCGCAACGGGGAAGCAACTAGAAAGGCACCTCTCGGTTAAATTGATGGAGAACTGGTTCAAGGAAAGTCGCCCTACCATGCAAGCAACCCGTAAGGCGTGCAGCATCGTAGAGACCGAGATCAAAAAGACCCCCGAGGACAAGAAAGCTCTATATCCTGATTACACTAGAGGTCAGAAACACTTTCAATAGACAGATTAGAATGGCATCAAGGCCTAATTGCAAGAAAGGGATATCTCAAGACCAATAAGAGCCTCATAGGATAAGATAGAGGAAAGGGACCTTGGTCCTACTATGTATGGGGTGCCACAGAGTCGGCGGTGCTTACGATGCCCTTATCGGAAGAGATTCAGACCATTGCATTCGCGGGTGATTTCGCTGTAGTGGTTACAGTTAAAAACGAAGATGATCTGGAATGCGCGACTAACGCAGGATGGAAAATAAATACATATTTTTATACACTCAGAAAGCTCTCAAAAAGCGACTCACTTTGAGGTTTGTGTAATTCATTGCGACAATAAATTTTTTTAATATAATTTTCGACTGATAATAGTTATTTATAGTTTTCTTGGTTGATGTACATCAAATAAGGCCAAAAATAAATGAAACAAACAAGATTTTAATAAAAGCAATAAAAACTACAAAATTGATGAAATTGTAATTTAAAGAAAAATGCAAAATTTCAATCTTCCTAATTAATTAATATCGAGTATTGCCTCCGCGAGCCTGTATTACAGCCTGCACACGTTGTGGCATCGACTCCACCAAGTGCCTAATTGCTAAATTGTCAAGTTGATCCCAATCTTGCTGAAGCACCATTGATAATTTTTCTAGGGTAGCTGGGGCTTTTAGTCGGGACTTCTCGGGAGCCAATGCATTCGGTTAACACCAACAGCGTCAAGAAATTCATTAACAACTCTGGCGACATGTGGCCTTGCATTATCGTGCATCAACATAAAATTATCGCCACTAAAAGGGGCAAAGGATATCACATGATCTTGAAGAACATTTTCAATGTACCTCTGAGCGTTAATAGCTCCCCTATTTATTACAACAAATCTGTACGTGCGTTCGCAGAAATACCGCCCCACACCATTATCGAACCTCCGTTGAAAGATAGTTTGGAAACAATATTACTTTGAGAATACCGTTCGCCAGCCCTTCTTCACACTCTTCCACGATCATCTAGCGCTCGTAGGCAGAAGCGGGACTCATCAGTGAAGAGTACTTGACTCCACTGCCCCATATTCCAATGAACATGCTCACGAGCAAATGTATTCTATGCTGTGTGTTAAGCTCTGGGCCATGTGCAGGTCTTCTTGCCATTAAATTAGCTTCATTAAGGCGTCTTCTGATCGTTCTGTCACTTACATGCACATCTCGAACCTCTGCGAAGCGATTTCTGACTGGAACAGCAGTCAAATTCCTGTTGTGAAGAATCGTTAGGGTAAGAAAATGGTAATCTCTAACGCTTGTACATCTTTGACGACCTGTTCCAGAGCGTCGATTATAATGTTCAGTTACCAAGAATCGGCTCACGTTCTGGAGAGACATGATTGAGAAGTTCCAAGAACTTGTGCAACGTAACGTTGAGATCGACCATCCTGAATCAAAGCAATTACTCTTGATGCATCCACTGCATTAATACCCATGAAAATAACTTATTAATGACAAAATATAAAGAAATTATTAAATTAAGTCTTTAGGAAACGTTTGGAAAACAGAAAATCAACTGCAACACAATGGCGTAGATACTTTTAATAATTTATTTAAACAAGAGAATTTAATTACCATGATGATCATGGCTCTCCCAATTATTGAAAATGTCATATTCCCCGATGAGCAGAAAAAAAATGGACACAAAGTGTCCTTTGATAATTTATTTTAAAAAATAATAGTGAGTCGCTTTTTGTGTCGGTGAGTGTATATGTATTTATTGTTAAAGTTAAACAACGATGAAAGTTTTTCCTTCTGTTAAAATGAACGAAATTTTATTATTATGAAAACGAATTAATAATTCTCGCACGAATTTTTGCTTTTGTGAGCGAAATTCATAAAATTATAAAGAACTATAAACCAGCTATTAACTGCTTGACGTAAATTAATGAAGGAAAATATTTACTCCGGTCTTATCTGGGCTTTATGGAAATTTTGCGACGGTACACGCTAAAAAATGACGCACGAAATAGAGGAAGTAAGCAGCGCTGGTGTTTACCTCTCGAAGCCCGAAGACAATACATTACAAATTATACGAGGGCGTTTTATCCGTTGGCCCGAAGCAACTATGTAACCTACATCGATTATACGATCACATGCAGTGCAGAAATGTAATATTTGATATAATTACACACACGTATCATAAAGAAGGAAACTGAAAAATATTGTTTCGAAATTGGCCCTGGTCTTCATTTGATCTTTACTTATTTTAACTGAATTTAATTTTAATATGTTTGTTCAACATTACTCAATATCCCAGATTTTTTTTAAGTGATTCTTATTAATAGTGTCATTAGCATGTTACACACAGCGTTTGGAATAAATTCATTTTCTACGAAATGAACGACTTTTATGCAAAATCCTGAAACACGTCGATTTTTATTTATAAAATGACACTATTTTTATTTATAAAATGACACTATTTTTATTTATAAAATGACACTATTTTTATTTATAAAATGACACTATTTTAGCAAAATTTAATATCTCCCCTTCCTACACCTTTCGAGAGACAGACACCCTTTTAAAACGTGGATTATTGAATAATGTTGAAGAAAACACATTAAGACTAAATTCAGTTAAAACATATAATAAAAAAATAAAGATCATGCATTATGTTGTATATTCACTAAAAACTGTATTCCAAATTAGCTCCAAGGTAGCTCAGACCTAACGAGTTTAAAGCAGGTTAAGGATTTGCGACCTGTTCACACAAAAATCTGTTGGAATTCGGAATTAGTTCAGAACGAAATCTCCAAACTGGTTCGCTTCAGTTGTTACCATAATGAATGACACACGTCCACACTGGAAAGAAGTCTCGAGCTGGCTTGCAACTTGTCTGAACTTCAAATTTTTTTATCTTACCGTTACTTCACGGATCAGGTTCGGTTCATAAAAACTTCAGAATCGGCGAACACGAGAAACATCCTCACCAAGTTCAAACCTTTTGTTGAGCTAACTCCGAGCAAGTTCAGAGCTATGTGGCTTCAGACTCTTACTAACGGTAGAAGGTTCAATAGATCAAACAGTAAATACCAATCAAAGAACATGATTAGATATCTTCATGAGGTTAAAATTACATTTTGAAGGATTTTGTTTGTATTTAAGCATTAGTTGATTTTATGTTTCCAGATAAAAGCTGTTACATCGATTAGACATAGCAAGTGCGGATATATAAAAATCCGTAAAGTTAAGAATAATACATTTTACATATGTTAGAAATAGAATTTGACGAGTTATTCGAACGTGTCAAAATATATAGACCGTTAATTATGAATAAAATACTTCTACATTTCAGGTCTTTTATTCAATTGAATAGTTGTATATGCGAATGCTCCGATTTAGAGTTGTAGTTGTTTAATAAAAAAATGTTTACTTTTAAGAGATCTATCGAAATGTGATAACTTTTATAGCAAATATTTTCCTTTATAACTAATTGTTAAGGAGCTGTTGAAATAAATAATCTATAAAATAATTTAAAAAATTAAATTAAACAAATAAACCAAATAATAGTAGAAGACATTAAATAATTCAAATATGATGTGTGTATAAATAACACGATGTACAGAGTGTATGCAAAAAGTAGAATACTTTACGCAAGTAATATAAATAAGTGATACTCTATTAAAAATAAAACAATTGAAAACAAATGTATATATATTAAATAATTGGTGAATAAATAAAAAGCAGTTTACATTTAAAAAGAGTGTATAAATAAAAAACTAATATAAAGTAAGGCACATGGTGTATAAATAGAACAACCAATTCCCTCACTTCAAAATACCAAGCTCGCTCTGAAGTGAAAGTTTGCAAAGTATGTAAGTCAACCTAACAGCATTGTATGGAGCATTGCATTTCTTTAATTTTATTTTCACGTTCTTTATGTTCACATTCTTTAGTTTTGTAACTTTTTATCAGAATAATTAATACTTAAGCATTACATGAAACAATTCTTTCAAATTTATTACTGATAAAATGTTTTTTTTTATTAATAACGTTATGCTGTATTTATTTCTATATTTTTCTCATTTAATCTAAGTTCAATTCAAACTTTTAACGTGGTCCAATTAACTTTTCAAGCAGTTCAAATTCTCTATTACTCTACTAATGGACGTTTTGAAAAATTTCTTATTTTACAGACGTAAAATATTTATCAATGCAGTTTGCCATATAATATTTTCTTAAGAAAAAATAGAAATACAGTGTGATATTATTAAATATTCCGACAAAAGAAAAGAGGAAAAGCCTAATTTTTGACAATTTTTCAATTTTGTGCTTCTTCTCAACCAATGATTACATTTTCTAATTTATATCGATCGCATTTATAACGTAAGAATTATTATTAAGATGAGGAGTTTACAATATAATTAAAAGACTGGAGTATATAAACATCTTGTACAGGTGTCTCAAATATAATTGACAAATGCTGAGTCTTTTACTAAAAAGATTTTTTATTTTTATAGATCACTTTCATCTTAGATCAGTATCATCTTATTCGACATCTTCAATAGAGATTATTATAATTAAACCTACAAGTAAAACATAAAAATAGTACATTATAATACTAAATAATTATCAAACTTACAGCATTTTATAAATTCTTGTATAATGTGAATGTCCCAAACCTCTGTAAAAGTCCAAAGATGCCCTTATATATACGTTTTATCAAAAATATTGTGACGAACTAACAAGGGAAGTATCCCAACCCGAAAATTCAAAAAAATTTGAAACTTTGTGAATTAGTAGTTCACCTTAGGGTAAGCACGGAGCCATTTTTTTTATCTGCCCAAAAACGCTCTAAGTGGGGAAAAGCACCCTTCGAAATTTTTGCGATTTTCGGTTTTCTGCGAATAACTCGGTAACCAGCAAAGATAAAAATTCAATTAAAAAAATTGAGACTAACGTCTAACGCGAAGCAGCAGCAAGACCAACAGCAGCAGCAGTAGCAGCATCACCACCAACAGCAGCCCTGAAGAAGTTCTTCTGCAATGAAGAACGAAACGTCGGCAGTGAAGAAATCCGAGACACGCGGTTCCAACCGGAAGCCAAGAATTCAACAATGGACGACGGCCGCGGAAGCCTTCAAGTTAAATTCTTTTAAATTAGTTGAAAAAATTTGAAACGTTAATGTGCCAAACGATAATATTCTTATTTCTCTTATTTTTTGTTTCTTTATTCACTAATATTCCAAAAAATCTTGTTTTAGAAAGTATTAAAAATAGATGGTTACACCGATATTTCGTATAATTTTATAAAATCAAGTTTTCTTGCCAGACGAAAATTATGAAAATTAATTAAAATTGTGTAACTGGCAATATAGAAAGTGTTAGGAAAGAGTTTATACATGTATTTCGGCCTTATTGGGCTTCATCAGAAGTCTGTACCTTAAAAAAAATTTGGTTTATTGAAAAATTTAGAAAAACTTACCCCTTCTTTGAATTTCTAAAATCCCAAAACACAAGAACAGGAATTAATTGTAAAAATATGAAAATCTTTTGCAAATTATACAAGGATGCGATTGTATTCTCTAGTAAAATCACAAAAGTGACATTTTTAAAATATTTGTTTGATGTTCTTGTGTTTTGGGATTTTAGAAATTCAAAAAAGGGGTAAGTTTTTCTAAATTTTTCAATAAACCAAAACTTTTTTAAGGTACAAAGTTCTGATGAAGCCCAATAAGGCCGAAATACATGTATAAACTCTTTCCTAACACTTTCTATATTGCCAGTTACACAATTTTAATGAATTTTTATAATTTTATAGGAATTATAACATTATGTTTTGATATTTCTTATTTCGCTTTCAATGATAGATTTTATAAACAAATATTTGGAACAGCAATAAGTGCTCTTTCTCCTGCTTTAGCAGAAATTGTTATGCACAAATTAGAAAATTCTGTCAAAAACTTTTTACATTTTAACCTAGCTTTATATTACAGATATGTTGACGATATTTTTTTAAATTTTATCTCAAGGTTAATTATATTTCAGGCTACAATTTATCGTCGAAAGAGTGAATAATAATAGCATTAGTTGTTTGGATGTAAATATTATCAGACAAAATGGTAGTTTAATAACAAATTGGTATCACAAACCTACATGATCAGGTAGATATATTAACTATAACTCTTATCAACCAAAAAGTCATAAAATTTCAACTATTATTAGCTTGATTGATCGTGCGGTTTTACTTTCTGACAAATTATTTATAGTTGAAAATACAAATTTAATTAAAAAAATTCTTGCTCAAAATTCATATCCTAAACAACTTATTGAATCTGTAATAAATAATCGTTTGAAACATCAAAAAAATATTAGTACCAAACTCCAAAAATAATCATTAAACAAATATACATAACTTTGAATTTATACGTGATACTTATAAACATTTTCTCAAAAAATTTAATTTAAATCTAGACAGTAAATCTTCTGACAATTTTAACATTCCTTTTACTAATTTAAAAACAAAACACCTAAATTTCAATTTCAAATGTAATTTATGTAACTCAGTAGGTACATACAGGGTGAGTTTTTTCCATGTCAACTCCTATTTTTGAGTTATGACATAAACATCAGTTCATGGCTAACAAAGTGGCTATTGTTTTACCTTTCCAATGATGTAACAATCGTTATGGTTATTAAAAAAAAGACGGAGATATGGTAGTTTTTCTCTTTCGAAATCGATAATATGGTTGGTCTTGGAAACAAACGTTTATTGAAAATGCAAATTATACCACTTTGACGTTTTGTTGACAGCTTCTTTTTTACATACGTTTCAGAATCAAAACTCTAAAACCAACAATGGTTCAACATTTAAACAGTATCCTAGAAGAATCTTCAACCTCTACATATAATTTATTTACGGTTGAGAAAACTTCAGTATAACTGTAATTTCATGTTTTTTTCAATTTTGGGAATTTTTAAAATTGATTTATTGTCAACTCTCTTTTCTGTAAACACTCATTTTATGACCGTTTTCTGTTGAGGTAGGGTTAACTCGAAATACTATTGTGTATCAAACAGCTGTGTGAAACATATTGAAATGCAAAACCAATAATTAGTACGTATAATAGTTATTTATGCAACTAGTATGTAAACTAAATCTTTTTAAGCGAAAATAGTCGCTCGAAATAAAAATAATAAGTTTACACGTGTTGTATACAATATTCTTTTACAACCGAACAGATTTCAAATTTTGTTTCTTATTTGAAACAGGAAACAGAATTAAAAGGCTAATTATTTATTATCGTTATTCACTTTGACAGAGCGAACAATCAATTCTGCGAAACGTGAGTAAGTAATCAAAATATACCATTACACGCTAAAAATCTGTTTTCTGTTAGTAATTACATTTTCTGTTAGTAATTACATTTGTTCTGTTTTTTTTTACTGTACTTTAATCTACATTTAAGTAATAAAATGTTTTGAAAACATTTTTTTTTAGAAATTACTAGTTGAAAAATATTTCTCCTTCAAGATATAGCTTCTCCCTTAATAGAACAAGTAATTCTAATAGAATTGAATATTTCTACCCGATGGAACTTTTTTACATTTTACTTTTTGCACCCTAGTGCGAAAAAGAACTTTTATGCACTGTTTTTAAAAAGTGACATTTTACAAACTAAAATTAATCTTGAAAGTATCAACTTTAGACACGGTTGTGGAAAAATTACTTTATAATTTACAAACACGAAGTAGGGAAACCTTAGAAGATCATTCTTGCGGTTCTGAAAAGAACCTTTCAGCATTCGTCGGATGAATAATTGCAAGTATACCAGGACTTAATCTTCGTATTACAAATCTAAACTATCAAGAACAAAAAAAAAACTAAAAATATTTTTAAAGATGTTCACAAATACCACTATTATTTGTCATGCATAAATTACATCTCTTTAAAATCGAAATTACTGCTTTCCTAGTAAAACGTCTGTCAATATTGGCAAAAGCTTTTAGTACACCTTCTCTCAGGTTTTCTGTCGTTGCGTACGACCTTCGATAGACTTCATTTTTTATCGTTCCCCATAAATAAAAGTCTAGAACAGACAGATCAGGGGATCTAGGTTGGCCACGCAACTGGTGCATTTCTTCCAATCCATGAGGTGGGAAAAGTTTCGTTTAAATAATTTCTCACTGTTAATTGATGACTTATTGTAGATTTATTAATGTATATTTTTAGTTAGTCGATTCCTGTGATTTTAACAATTTTAGAATTTTTGTGATATAACGCTACGCAGACCTTATATGTACATACATTAACTATTAAGACTTACTCTTATATTGTATTTTAATTTACAGATTTACATGTTGACGAATCCAATACTATGTATTTTGGTCAATGGAATAAATAAAGTATTATTATTATTATTATTGAATAAACGGCGGTGCATCATCATATTGGAACCATTCTAGCATTCCTGGAGTCTGTGAATTTAATTCGTCCAACATATTTTCAAAATCATTTCGTAAGAAATGAAGATAGCGGTCACCAGTTAAGGTCTCATTAAAAACATCTGGACCGACAATTGTTGATCCAATGAAACCACACCAAACATTAAATCCAAATGTAATTTGAGGTCCTTTTTGCTCAACATGATGCGGATTTTCTTTTAAGCAAAGGTGCTCATTGTGTCTATTAATCATGTCACAATTTGTAAATCGGGTTTCATCTGTCCAAAGAACTTTAAATTTGAACTGTGCGTCGCCTATACGTTTATCTCTAAACCACGTACAAAACTCAATGCGCCGATCTTTATCACCTGCATGCATTGTTTGCGAAATCGATAATTTGTAAGGATAGAAATTATGCTTTTGCAGTATTTGCATAACAGTGCCTTGTGATGTGCCTGCTTCCGTTTCAATTTGTCGGGTTGAAGTTGATGGATTTTCCATTACATACGTTAATACATTTATCTCAGCAGCTTTATTAATTGAGTTGGTTCTGATCCTAGGTTTACAGAATGAATCATATTCCCCCAAATTTTCATACAATTTTTTAAATGTAGGCAATGAAGACCAGCGATGATCAAAATAGCGGTCAAAATATTGTTGTGCAGCTTGGATGGCACTTTTTTGGCACTGAATATAATACTCGATCATATCACACTTTTCTTGATTTGAAAAATTCATTTCAATGACAAATCAAACATTTATTTAAAAAAAATTGGTGGTAATAAACGATGTTTTTTGAAAAACTGTAGCTCGCGGAATCGTGAAACAAAACCGGCGATCTAAATTGTATTTATGAATGGCACACAGCTGCAAGGGGTAATAAATCCATAAACAGCGAAGAAATTTATGACTAGCCCTTGACCGAAAGCTCGGTGTATTCAACTTTGCCATACGTCGAATGCAGCACAGCGATGTGAAATCGCGTGGATATTTAAACTTACTTAATTTAATAATAAATTACAAATGTGGAGCTATGCAAAAATATGCATTCAGTATGTATGTTGTCGCACATTACAAATTTTTAGAAGCAATTAACCAATAAACCAATTTCGTATGTGAATTTCATTCATTCTCATTTAAAGTCCATCCTAAAAATATGTAACTTTGCTTTCCCTTCGATTTTCTCTAAATTTATTCATTACAGAGAAAATTTTACAAAGAAACTTTTCTTTCTTTTTCCGACATCTACCCGCATACCATTGTTTGATGCATCTTCAATGAAACACCCAGTATTTGTTATTTGATTTAACAAGATGTATTATTCCTCATATAATTTTTTTTTAACATTCTTTTCACAAAAATATTTAAAAATTAATAGACTAATGTTATATTATTATTCACTTTTAAAAAGCAAACTGTTTGCGAAACGTTAGTGGTAATTAAATTTGTTTCTTTTTTATACAATACCTATCACGAGTAAAGACCAAACTCACCTGATAAATGATGGATTGAAAGTCGTATTGTAGTTCGTTGGCAGAGTTCGTTACTTATTACAGTAAGTTTTTAATTCATTCTAACGTATGTAACAAAAGTTTTGGGAAATTTTTTCGAATCTCATAATACAAACTGTAATTGTTATATTTATATTTATACTTAAGAAAACTATTCAGTGAAGATTTAACAAAAATTATAATGTATTACATAGCAGCTAAAGGGCAATGGGTTTGAATGGTCCGCAATTTAATGCGTATCATTAGCCTTTAAGTGGGTTAATCTTTAAAATCTTTTGGTAGATTTTTCGTCGTAGCTCTTCTTCATTTTGGGCTTCCCATCCACCGTCGTAAACTTCTCTGCTGAGTAAAGCCCAAAACTCTTCTATAGGACGAATCTGGGAATATTCGGAGGGTACACATGGGATATTTTGTTGTCTTAACCAATCTTAGATTATTCTTGCATAATGGCACGATGCCAGATTCGGCCGGAACATAATATTATCATGAACATGATGTGTTTGAATAAAATTTACCAATTTAGGGAGGCATCTTTTAATATAAATGTCTGCATTTACAGCTTCACCCCTAACTCGCCCAATATAAGGTCTTGAAATACCAGCTGCCGAAATGGCGCACACTTGTCCTCGAATTTCGCTTTTTTCTTATGTATTACATCATTAGGAATCATCAATCAATCAATGTTGTCTGTATAAAAGCCTTCGTTTCCTTTATTTTGGAGTTAGATAATGTAAAATATTTTTATCGTCCAAAATTATCGTGGCATTGTCGCTCAAATGTACTCGTCTTAAATGTCTGCAGCTCTTTAGAATCCTCTCTAACTGAGCAGCCGTGTATTTGTCGCTTTCTAAATTTCAAATGATTCCTGTTAACTTCCCTTTTGATCGTCATATGAGATACATGAAATATTCGGCCTAATCTTCTCGTTGAAACTCCCCTTATATTTTTTGCAGATTCAATTAAGTTCTGAAGCTTTGGACGATTCAAAACTTATCCATCTTGGGAGGATTCATGCACGGCAAACCTTCCTCACATTCCCTAATGACTCGATAAATTGTCTTAGAAATATTTTGGTTTCTATAAATGGCGACGATATCACGTTTGGGCATTTGGCCAACCAAGTTGTAAATACCTTTTATTTATTTATTTATTTTATCCTTTATTTATTTTATCCTTATTTTATTTATTATTTATTATTTTATCGCATTTCTAGTTTGTAAGACATTTTGTACAACTTTGTGAACACACAAGTAGAGAAAACTTGACAGATTCTCCTTGTCCAATAGTAAATTCTCCATAATCTGACATCGATTCTTGTACAGGTTTGATTTTACTTTGGGTTAACTCACTCTGTATGCACGCCATTTATAATGAATGTCCTCTTAGAAGCTCATGAACATTAGACATAATAATGCTAAAAGTTTGTTCTATGAATGTACCCAGAGAGAAATGACAGAGATTTTACACAATATTGTACAAAAGGATGGTGGAGAAATTATTAACACAATTGTTAATTTTTTTTTAATTCACATATACATATTTCCACTTTTATTTAAAAAAAAATTACATTTGTTTGTAGCAAAATTATTATTCCATTTTGGAGTAAAAAGTTCTATACTAATTTGACTTTTGTACTATAATAAATTTTCGTAGATGTAAAGATAAAATTTTAGTACTTTGTTATAATTAAATTCTATATCTTATGTAAAAATTTACTACAACAGACTGTGAAGGTTTTATTTTGACATTTTGTTGTACAAAGTTCTACACATTCTATAAAACTATAGGGAAAAGTTTTCTACAATTTGATAATTATTAAATTATTAACTCGTTAGAAAAAATTACCATTGGGTATGTTAACATCTTGCAGAATTGTTGAAAAATAATGAAGTGGGATGTAATCACGTGATTGTTTTCGTCTTCTTATTAGTCGTTTAATGCGGATTAGGTGGCGTATATAACGCTTCAAATAGACTGTTGTCTGTGTATTGTTCGCGCTTGTAATGAAACACGGACTTCGGGGAAACCTTTATTCTTCGATTACTAACAGTTACAAAACACGAGGCTTCCGGGCGTTTGCGATGATCGCCATCTTCCTCTTCTGTTGCATCCTCACCTAGATGGCGCTGACACAACATCCCCCTTTTTTCCAAAGAAAGCCCTTTACGTGGATACATAATCTTTCATCCAAACAGGTTTGGATATTCTACGTGTAGGTCTTCCGTTACTAAGTTTAACGGCTTCTGGTGTCTCTCTATGCACTATTTTTTCAGTTTCTGTAATAATTTCCTCCCCATCACTCTTTTCACTAACTACCGCATTTTCCTCAGTTACAACAGTTTCAATAATTTCGCTAGGCTGTTGTGACAAAGTTTGGGGTACTGTTGCCAACTCTGAATCAGCAATCTGTTTTTGATAATAAGGCGCATGTATTAAGAACCAACGATTTCTTCTGAATATACCATTGTCTGTCTGAACCAAATAAGAACGCGGTTCTTCTAGTTTCTTAATGATTTTCCCATAAATTCTAAGATCAGTAACCCAAACGCTGTCACCTATCAGCAAGTCTTGTAGGTCTTTTACTCTATGCCGTTTATTATAATTATGTTTCTCTTTTCTCTTCCTTTCCTGCTCAATCTCAATAGAAGGTTTTACATCAACTATTTCATTTAACTTACTAGATAGAATAGGCAGTGGACTTTTTAATTTCCTCGCCATTAATAATTCCCCTGGAGAAAATCCATTCTCTAAAGGTGTAGTGCGATATGCTAATAAAGCTAAGAAAATGTCATCGTTCTTTTTAATTAAAGATTTAGCAACTTTCACTGCCGCCTCTACCCCTCCATTTGACTGAGCATAGTAAGGAGAAGACGTTACATGTTTAAAATTTAAACTTTTAGCGAATTCTCTAAACTCTTTTTGAAATTGCGGACCATTATCTGTTCGTACAATGTCTGGAATGCCATATCTAGAGAAAACCTCTTTAAGTTTAGCAATGATAGCCATTTGTGACATATTTATTAACACGAAAATTTCAAAAAATCTAGAGAAATAGTCTGTTACAATTAAGTACCAATCATTTTTACACTTAAACAGATCTAGCGCTATTTTCTGCCATGCTCTTCTTGCTGGTTCATCTTTATGAAAACTTTCTTTTATATTGATTCTTTCCTCAACACAGTTTGGGCAATTTCGAATAAGGTTCTCTATTTGCATGGACAATCCTACCCACCAAACTGACATTTTTGCTCGGAGTCTACATTTAGTAATACCTTGATGTCCCGCGTGTATAAAGTTTAAAACTTCTAATTGTAAAGAGCGAGGTATAACGATACGATTACCTTTCAATAATAACCCTTCATCTATTGAAATGTCAAATCTATACTGAAAGTAAGGACTTAACTCTGGTGGTAAATTATGTTTTTCAGGCCAATCTAATGCACAATACTCTATTAACTGCTTACAAATAGGATCTTCTGCCTGTTCATGTGCTATTTTATTTAAGTACTCGTCTTTACAAGGCAAACCTTTAATAATTAATGACACATACGCTTCTGTTTCCTCCTGCAATTCTAAAGATCTAGAACGTTCTTGCACAGGATTTCTGCTTAGTGCATCGGCTGCGACTAAATTTTTCCCTGGTGTATAAATAACATCATAATTGTATCGCATTAACCTAATTCTAAAACGTTGAAGTCTAGGAGTTAAATCATCAAGATTTTTTGTTGTCAAAATTTGGATAAGAGGCTTATGATCTGTTTCCAAAATTATCTGATTTAGACCTAGAATATATTCTTTAAACTTTTCACATCCCCAAGTCAGTCCTAATGCTTCTTTCTCTATTTGTGCGTACCTGCATTCCGTCATTGTTAATGTGCGCGAAGCATACGCTACAATTTGTCTTTCCTGATCATTTCCTATCTGCATTAACACAGCACCTAACCCATATGATGATGCATCTGCGCTAACTAAAATTCGTTTATTAGGATCGAAATAAGCTAGGCAAGGTGATTGTTTTAATAACGAAATTATTAATTCAAACGCTTGATCTTGTTCTATACCCCACGTGAACGAAATGTTATTCCTCAATAAAATGTTTAAAGGAGCTAAAATCTTGGATTTATCCGGTATAAATCTTGCAGCAAAATTTACCATACCAAGCCATTGCATCAATTCTTTCTTATTAGATGGTTTCTGAAATTCTGCAATTGCCTTAACCCTCTCAGGATCAATTGAAATTCCTTTCTCAGAAATTATGTGTCCTAAGAACTTTACTACTTTAACCCCAATTTTACATTTATCTTTATTCAAACTAATACCCTCCTTTTCAATTCTCTTTAACACTTCTCTAAGAATTTTATCGTGTTCCTCTATTGTACTAGCATGTATCAACACATCGTCAATGTGTATTACTATTCCTTTCAGTCCCTTTAATATTTTTGTAAATTTTTCACTAAAATATTCAGGAGCACAAGAAATACCAAAGGGAAGCCTAGTAAATTTAAAGCGTCCGAAAGGAGTTATGAATGTGGTTAAGTCTTGACAATCTTCCCTAATACGAATTTGATAAAATCCGGATGTCGCGTCTAATTTTGAAAAAAATTTTGATCCACTCAGCTTAGCTAAATTCGTTTCCACTTTGGGAATTGGGAAATGTGATCTTAATACTGATTTATTTAGTTTAGTATAATCACAACACAATCGGATAGAATTTTTATCTTTAGGGACCACTACTATTGGTGCAACCCATGGAGTCGGCTCCTCAACTGGTACAATAATTTTAAGTTTTTGTAACCTTGATAATTCTACTTCTAACTTGTCTAACAAAGGTAATGGTACAACTCTCGGTGCGGATTGTACAAAGGGCTCAATATTATTTTTTATTTTAATTTCAATTTCATCTTTAAATTCTCCTAAATCTTTAAACACTTTAGGGAATTCTTCAAAAATTTTAACTCGACTAGTTTCTCGAATTTGATTAACAAATTTTAAAATGTTTAATTTTATAATACCTGGACGTCCCAATATTGGCATCTGCAAATTTTTAAATACATATACATCAAAAACTGAGGTGTTCTCTTGATATGATATACCTAATCTTACCTTACCTCTAAGGGCTAAATTCTTTCCATCTGGGCCTGATATCATCTCTTTACAGCTTTCTAATTTTCTTATTAATCTCTGAGATAAAAATTTCTCAGGTAAACCTATGATATCAGCTCCAGTGTCAACCAAAAATTTTATACATTTCTCAAAACCTTCGACTTTTAAGTTACAGAACCACTGGGCACTTTCGTCCTTTTCTAAATTGACAAAGCCAAGAAAAAGCTCTTCTCTTTCCGGACTTTGACCTTCCTTCCCATTATTTTCACATGAAACCGTCTTTATTCCTTTATTAGCGTTGTAATTATTAGTCTTACACACTTTTTGCCAATGTCCTACCTTTTTACACTTTGTACACCTTGAATTTCTTGCCGGGCATTGCTCTCTGGGATGATTCTCCTTTCCACAATACCAGCAATTCTTCGGATGCCTCTTCTCCGAGGTTCCTTGTGCATTACGTGTTGGTTTCTTGTCCTTAGCCCAGCTCACCTTTGAAATGGTCTTCATTTCTCCGAGTGGCAAAGTTCCTTGTCGCAATATTTGGTTCTGATGCATCTGCAACTCTGCTTGCTTAGCCGCAAGTACAGCATCTCCCAACGTCAGTGTAGGTTGTAACTGCAGTCTGTCACTTGTCCTCTTGTCAATCATTCCTACTACAATTCTGTCACGAATCAGTTCGTCTCTTAGGGCTCCAAACTCACATAATTCTGACAAAACATGCAAGGACGTTATAAAACAGTCTACTGTTTCACCAGGTTGTTGTATCCGGGAGTTAAACTTGAATCGCTCAAATATCACATTCTTCCGGGGTACAAAATGCTTCTCGAAAGCGTCTACAGCTCCTTTGTAGGTGACTGGTACCTGAGGCCACTGAACGATGATTTGCTCGCTCTCCTCCCCCATGACGTACAGTAGAATATTAATTTTTTCAGCGTCACTTCTATTATTCAATCCTGAAACTGCCATATATCTTTCGAACCTCCTACGCCACTGTGACCAATTTGTGGGCGTACCAAAATTAAATTTTTCCGGAGCCACCACATTTAAATTCAGACTATTTGTTTGATTACCCTGTATAGCAGACGGCACAGCCTGCTCTATTGCTACAGTTATCTCCCCGTTAGGATTCATTGTACGTTTCTTTTCGTACTGACCTTGTCTCTGACTTTTACCCGGCGTCCCGCTATTTTCTCCTTTTATAAGCGTTTAAACAATTTTCCTTAGTTTTACCGCTGCCACCATGTATTGTTCGCGCTTGTAATGAAACACGGACTTCGGGGAAACCTTTATTCTTCGATTACTAACAGTTACAAAACACGAGGCTTCCGGGCGTTTGCGATGATCGCCATCTTCCTCTTCTGTTGCATCCTCACCTAGATGGCGCTGACACAACAGTCTGTTTTATTTGTAATGAATGAATTTGTGAAAAATAAACCGTCTGAACGTGAAATCAGTACAGTTCTGTTGAAATTATATTAAGGTAAATACGAATGTTTTTAAATTAAATTATTGTAGGAATTGGGTCCGGGAGACGTGGCGCGATTTAAAAAAAAAAGATACGATCTAGTCAGTCAGTCAACCGTTGATCTAAAAACATTGTATAATTTGTGTGTAATTTGTTAAATGTACTCATGTAATCAGTTTTTTGATCAAGGGTGTCAGAGAAAAATAAACAACTCCAAAGAAAAAAGTGTCTATATTTTTTTGAAAAAGATATACCCTAGACAAACGTAAAAAAAGCTTACATTATCTTATTTTTTAACGTCTATAAATGACCCAAGCCGGAACTTGCCAAGCAAGTGTCAGAATGACTTCTGCCGTATTCCAACTTATGAATTTCTTCACAAGATCTGCACGTATCAAGACAAGGTCGAATCCATTTCTTTAGTTGCCCGATTAAGCTTCAAAATTCGTTATCAGCGGCTCCGAGCACTCGTTCTGATCTTCTTCCTTAGAGATGTTTACAGAACTACACCATTAACTGTTACATTTTCACACAATATATATATATTAAAAGTGTATAATTTGCATATACAATAGCAATAAAAATATACTACAATTGGGTAAAAATTAACTATCCTTTACCGGTTTACCGTATTAATTTCCAAACACTGTGTTAAATAGTGCTGTATATTTGTCAATTTTTACTAAGTAAATGGAAAAATCTTCCATATGAAATAGTAATTAATTCAACAATTTATACAACATGTTTACATTTTGTCTGCAAAATTAATTTACACAATTTAGTAGCACACCTACTATTATTCGTGTTACACGATTTTCTTTTTTTTCTTTCTATTTATTGTAGGTGTCTTAATTTTAGTAACAATTTGTATATATAAATTCTATGATTGTGCTAACAAAAATCATTGTTTTTTCTCTGTGTACTCGAAGCAGAACTATTTAAATGAAAATTCAGACACAATGGTTCTACCGGAAATTCAAATGGACTTACTTATTTAAGAGAAACAACCTATTTTTATTATTTTTTTTTATTAACTCTTTTATACCTAATTTTCTTAATAGTTACATCTATTTTTCTTAATTATTTGAAACAGGCCTCGTCGGTATTATACGTTGAACTAATAGTTTAAAATAATATAAAGTAAAATAAAGAGAAATACGTTTTGTAGGCCGATTTTATCGTACCTCTCTTTGTAACTGGAAAGATCTATATCTCTATTATCAAATAACATATGCCTTCTTTTATTTGCTATTTTACCTCGGAAAAGACAGAAATATCAGGACATTAGTTTTATTTATTGCCCGACCTATATAGCAAGTCATTCTAATTTTTTTTTGCCGCATCCCTATTTATTTTCTTATACGAGTATACATATCTACGAGATGAGTACCGGACACTCAGTCTAACAGAAAATCAACGAACATTTTAACAGCTTGTATAATAGGGGTACTTAAAACAATAGTTTAGAAAAAACATGAATTTGAGCTGTCAAAACATAACAGTCGCTCTGGATTAAATTGGAAGTGTACATATACAAACAAAATAGTCGATTTCTTGAATTTTATAAACTTGACATTACTTCTTTCGCTAATTTGTACTATTGATTATGGTATTTTGTTACTTGCCGACACTTCGGAGCTCATAAACTTTAACTCAGCTTTGTGCACTGTGTTCACGTGTAATAGTACATACCTGAGTTACAAATTTAATTTCGCTCATAGCCGTTTGCACCACCTTCGATTAGAGGTGGAGTTTAAGTAACCTCACGTTAGCTTAAACTCTAGTTTAAAATGCGTTGCTTTGCACCACAGAAAAATCAACTAAACCAAGAAACAATAAATTCTCTAGTGACAACTTTGCATTGCTTGCTCAGTTGATCAGATTGTTGATATTTGTGACGGATCCTTTCAAACGTTAAATTTGTACTCAGTACGTTGTTACATTAAAGTTTTCTATTTTCTATTATTATTTTAACGTAAAACTGATTTATATGGGTCATATAAACACATTAGTCTTAAATGTAGGTCCTATAATGGAATGTTAAGACAAAAAACCCTGCAGAATTGCAAATTTTACACCCGATGAGAAAATTTTATTATTAAGTGTGGTGAATAAATATAAACAGATTTTGGAAAATAAAAAATGCGATGGTGTATCCAAAAAGGAGAAAGATGCGGCATGGTAAAAAGTTGTCAATTAATTTAATATTTGTTCACAGTCAGGAAAACGAACAGTAAACAGCATTAAATTATTATATAATAATCAAAAAAAAACTGACCAGACGGAAATTTGCGGAGTATCGGTTTGAAAGTCAAGCCATTGGTGGGGGAGAAAATTGGACCCTGGTGGTTAAATTGGACCCTCTGTTAAATTTAACCATGGAAATAATTAATAAGAAGACCGTGACAGGTTTGGAGAAACTGTTTGATTCAGATGCTGGATAGATATCTTCCTGCTCGCAAGCAGCATCTTGCTCTAAAACAATTGTAGACCAGGTAAGCTTTCGAGTGTAGGAATAGAAAACTATTTCATATTAACTATGTATTTCAGCAAGATGATGAAAATTCAGATATTATACTTTTGGATTATCCAAGTGATGTATATTTAGATTGGGGAGATTTTAAATCTAGCCATTTATCAACACCTGTGGCGAAGAAACTAAAACCAAGTGTCAATTTAGCAGTATTATTTTTATATCAATGCTCTTTGAAATGAAAATGTCAGTAATATGTATTATTCTCAGGAATCTCATGAGACAGAAAGAAAAAAACACGATACTCAAGATATTAATCACGAGACAAAGAAGTTGCAACAAAGACGTCGTCCACAGGTTCATAGCACGACAGGAAATCTTGCGAAGCAGTACAAGGACTTAGCAATTTATAAATTGAAAATTGCCAAAATTCAATTGGAAATGTTGGAGGAATCTGCAAAACATGAAAGTAAAAAAAGATATTTTGAAGACAAACAGTTTGAGCTTATAAGAATGAGAGAAAGTAAAAAAGCAAAACTAGAGGACGAAAGTTTAGAGCTACACATTAAAATAAAAAAAGCTCAGTTGGAGGCCCTACAGCATCCGAACAGTTAATATATTAGGAATGTACTTTAAAATTAAATAAAAGAGATCTATTTTGTATTTCTATTTTATTTAAAATAATTTCAATGTATTGTTTATTGTATTCTATTGAAATAACCGTTAATGAGTTGCCTTCTTAAAACTCCTGCTGTATCATTGTGGTTTTCAGCTTGCCCATGGATTTCTGGAATGTTACCAATTATGATCAATTCATTTACTACATGCCCATCCAATTCCTCTGGAGTTGGTGGGGGTTCAATGTCGTCCATATCAATTGCCATATTATGTAACACAGTTGTTGCTACTATGACAGTCAATGTGGTGGCTAATTTCAAACGACTTCCGTATGCCAAAACAGGAAATCGCTTTTTTGCACTCCGAAGCATCTCTCAATAGTGTTTCTGCTTCTTATATGGCTTTCATTATATAATTGTTCTGATGGCGTTTCAGGACGTAAAAGAGGTGTGAACAAGTAATTGCTATTTGAATAACCACTATCACCTGTAAAATTTTATTTTGTTATAACTGAATTATTTTAATTAATTACCATCTAGTGAAGACTTACCCAGAAGCACACAATTTGGATTTGCACCTTGCTCGAACTCCCTTTTTATGCTACTGCTATTAATAGTTATTTGTATCATTAGGCCAGAAACTGTCATTTTGCAAGTGCGAGCATAGTTTGCGGAGACGAGGCGCCAGCCGTGACTTCGCAAGTGAGAGTTTCTGGCCTAATGATAGAAATAATTTTCGGGCCGTGTAAAACACACTATTTTTTGGTCCGACCAATTTTAAATTGTCTCAAAAGTTCAAAAAAATTCAAATTGTTTGCGCTAGGGAAGTTTTCTGTATTCAGGTTGACAACAAGATGATTTCGAATTTGAAATTCAAAATCAAGTTATTTACAGTTTTTACTTTTTTGACATTTAATAAAGAAGTCATACTCACGTTTGATAAAACAAGCTGCAAGCGTGTTATATATATAAAGTTTCAGTTAAACTTAACTCCAAATAAAAAAAAAACTATTCAATATATCAAATATTTACTACGAAATCTAACTTCTTGTCATTTAAGAAATGTCAACCACAGATATCAATAATGCCAACATTTGTTAAATTTTTTGATGGCCTAGGCCTTCAATAGGGCTGTTTCCGCACGGTTTTGACGAATGAAATACCAACATTTCTGGCCGAAGGACCAAAAATATAGTTGCATCATGTGCCGATCCAGGCCAGCGGACAACATTACAAATTTTCAACTTAGCCGTGCATATCATTTGCGTATTTATAGAAAAGTACCCTTTTCTGTTTCTATATATCTCACCTTCATTGCGATCTATAAATTTTATCCTTGCATAAAACTATTGTTGATAATTTGGTAAATTTTTACATTAACTACTTATCAATTTTTCATAAAACCATAATAACATTGCATTAGAAATGACAAATAACAGGTCGGTTTGATTTGGAGTGGAAATCGCGAGCTACGTTTCTGCTGACGAGGCCCTAAATAGGACCGAAATAGCTTTACAGAGAATGCAATCAAAACCGATTTGCAACAAAATTTTTAAAATCATAATTTATTACTTCTTCACGTATCTCACCAATTATGTATTTGCACATTATTTCAAGGTCAGAATTGTAATCTACATAATTTAAGGCAATTTATACAACAATTTTGTGAAAAATCTTGTATTATACCTGGGAACTGAATTTTGATATGAATATATATTGCTCCTATGACTTTGGGAAATGAAGCAATCTCAAAGAAATCTTACTGGCATTTTTTTTCTTATCAACAGTATTTGGTAAATCTATGATATATTGGTACCGAGTTGCAATTGCTTCTGCCACTCTCACAATAATTCGAGAAACGGTTGAGTAATGCATTCCTGCATAATCCCCAATTAAGTATAAATGTCCATCAGTCGAAAAAAAATCGCAAGCAAACTAACAGCTGATTAATTGGTGATACACTATTATTACTGAAAGAAAATGAGATTAATTAATTAACATTAATGAAATATAAGTCGATGAATTTATATTTGCACATCCAGCGGATCTTCAATTCCGTTTAAAACTTCTATAGCACATTCTTTGGAAGTTCGAAACCTTTTGCGAAACGTAATTCCATCTAGATCGTTGAAATAATTTTTTCGTTCATTTATACATCGAGGAATTCCACGCTCGATAAATTCTACTACTTCTATATATTGTTATCATCAGCCAAGTCCATATCAAAATTAAAATTAATCATATTTTGCTCGAACAACAACGATAAAAACAACAGTTGACACTTGACGTTCTATTTAATTTTGATTTATGCAAGGCGTTTTCAGCTAACTAAAAAGTTAAACCAGCACGAAAGACGGATTTAATTGAATTGGTTTAGCAAGGTCTTAACTACGGTTTAAGGGGCGGTGGAAACAGGTTTTACTGTTAAACCTGGTTTAATTTTTAACTTGATATGGTGTAACGGCTATCAGTGTGTTAAGGTAATTTAAACGACGTAAACAATATTGGCTTAACAGTTCGTGAAATATACCTACATTAAAATATACGGGGTGTTACTAAATTTGTATCATTTATTGAAACCGCTCTATACTCAAAAAAGAAGCAAAATTTGTTACATGACCGCAGGGTAAAAAAATCAATAATTATTTAGATAAAACCTATTTTTCTTTCCTACCAAACTCGTTTGAAGGACATTAAATACGATTTTAAAGTTCCAGCTAAATGAAATTTACAGTTAACATAAATAACATTGCACAGTAAACAATATTGTTTAAGTACTAATAGGCGCCTTTTATTTATGTGTTCATAAATTTTAGTTTTTAGATTAAGGTAGATTCTTCTACGGTGAAATTGTGTAATGAATTATCTAAACGGACACTGAAAATAAACTAAAACTAAACTAGTGTCGCGCATATTATCTCCAGTCTGTAAGCTACGTCAACTTTAATAATTTGATACAAATTGATTGCTCACAAAATTTTCAAAAGGTGTCAACGCGCGGGAATCTGAAGTAGATTTTAACATATTCCATTTGAACATTCGCAGTTTAAGATCCAAAGTAAGTAAGTTTAGAGGGACTGATACATGATGTGTCCTTTCCCGATGTCATCTGTTTGACCGAGCACTGGTTGTTAGATAACGAAATACCGCACTTCTGCCCCATAGGTTACGATTTAGTTAACAATTATTGCAGAGTTCAAAATATAGGTGGAGGTGTTTGTATCTTTGCTAGAACAAAAAATAACATCTCCTCATTTACCTGTAGTATCAGCTGCGTAGAGAAAGATTTTGAGTATACGGGTGCTCAACTTACAGCTGGGAATTTAAAATATGCAATTATTTGTATATATCGCTCCCCTAGTGGTAACACGGACGTCTTCACCGACAAACTTATCTCTATCCTCAAAAGTGCTGTCAGAAATTATAAAATTGTAATAGTTTGCGGTGATTTTAATATTAATTTTGCGGAAACCTCTAAAATATCTGCTGACATAATTAATGTTTTCGAATCCTTTGGTCTTGTTCCGCATGTGAATCAACCGACAAAAGTCACCAGCACAACATCCACTTTGATCGATAACATATTTGCAACAAAATCTGATGTTATACTCGACTGCCATGTAGCAGATTCATTGTTACCCGACCACGTGGTATAATGCTGACTTACGTAAATCTGCCTCTAATTTGAGAGAATTAAACGCTCTTTGTAAAAGGTTCAACGAACCTTACTTATTAAACATCTATAAAGAACTTAAGAAACACTACAGCCTAGTCTTAAAAAAAGTAAAAAAAAGCAGTACTTCGAAAATAAAATATTAACTTCTTCTAATAAATCCAAAACCATATGGAACAGTGTCAGGCAATTATCAAACAGAAATATGAGTCCTCGTTTTAAAATATCCTCTTTCTCTGAAGATCCGAACGCTGATCCTGACGTGGTGGCTAACCTATTTAATGATCATTTTAGCAGTATAATCTCTAGCATAGACTACACTCAGAATCTAACTATGTCTAATCAACTTAAACCGACCAAAATCCCCAGAACATGTTTATGTTTCCCACCAATGATGAAGAGATAAGATCTATAATTAGACTAATCTCTAATAAAAACTCTGCAGGCGTTGACGATGTTCCCTGTTCTTTACTTAATAAGGTCTCCTCAAATCTAATAACCCCGGTAGTATACTTAATAAATAAATCCTTTCTGCAAGGAGTGTTTCCAAACTCTCAAATGTGGTAAAGTTCTACCGGTATACATAAAAGGCAACCGCTCTGATCCCAGTAATTATCGTCCAATTTCTCTCTTGCCACCTTTTAGTAAAATTTTCGAAAAAGTATTAAACTCAAGATTAGTCTCTTACTTATCAAAGTTTCAAATATTGAACAAGAATCAATTCGGTTTCATCAGCAACGTTTTAACTAAATTAAAATACCTTAACGCATATATATGATAAATTAGATAGCAAACATAACGTAACTGGTATATTCTTCGATGTCTCTAAAGCGTTCGACTTACTGGACCATGATATCTTACTTAAAAAAATGGAGAGATACGGTATACATGGTCCAGCTTTGAGTATTTTTCGGTCTTGTCTTTCGGTATTGTTTCATTATCTTTTGAATCTGAGAGCACTACCAAAACTTATCAATCCTCTGAGTCACAGTATTTTTTTATTTATGAGAAAAATAAAATAATTACTGTATGAAATTAAGTCTACTTAAATCTAGGAACATTTCTATTATTTGGGCTACTGTTGGTGTCACCATTTTCGCGGTAAAGTTGACGCAGGTTTAGTGGGAATGCCGCAAAAGAGCACATCAACTGTTCTGTTGGTGTTACGCCAAAAATCTTATCAGGTAAGCTAAAAACATGAATGACTTAATTAAGCAATACAATTTTTCTATTTAAAGTTTTAAATGTTTTATCAGTTGTAATGTTTTTAAATTATCTTAAATTTTACTGAAAACAACAGCTAAACATTTAAAATTATTTACTTTTCTAAAAAAATTATGTATCAGGCTTTGGTGCAATAAAATTCTACGTAACGTGAACCTGATGCTCAAATGTCAGGCACTAGGACTTACTTTAAAAAATATAGAGTGAATTTTTTTATCTGTATGGATAATTCGCGATTTTTATTAATACGAATTATCTCCTTCGCAGTATTAGATGGACCATTGCCTGACATGCCTTTAATGGTTCTAAAGTTAAATTTTACTTATTTTTTCTATTCTATCAGGTACTGGGACATCAGCTTCAGGTTCTAGTAATGAGCATGCAGATTAAATGACAAAATAATCTTAAGAAATCTTTACTGATGATAGTTGTTGACACTTAGTTTTTTTTTCGGATAAAATGGAAAATAAAAAGATACTAAAGTATTCAGAGTTGGATATGCATCAAGCATTGGAAGCAGTTAAATTTGGGATGCTAGTTTCAACTGCTTCCAAACTTACGAGGTGCCAAGAACAAGCTTAGATGTGTTAGAATTTTTCATATATTTCTTTAAAATATATGTTTTTATACTTACAAATTGCATTTATTTTAAACCTTTTTTCTACAGTGTACATATTTAGTACTTAGATTAAAATTCCTTACCAAATATTTTCTTTGTCAGCTACTGGGACATAAAATATCCACTACTGGATCAAGATCTATCAGCTTCTGGTACATCTGTACTTTTTAAATTTAAAATTGAATTTAAATTTTATCAATATTTATATTAGTTGATTAAAAAGTTTAATGTAATTATACTTTCATAGATTTAATGTAAACAAGAAATAGCTTAAAATTTTTTTAAATAAATCATTGATAAAATAAATTATCTGATATACTACCTTAAGACCTCAGCTACTGGTACATTTACGGTAAACACTCTAAGAGCTAGCGTGGGAATTTATTCTCTTTTGCGTACGTCGAGTCCAGGCTACGCTACGGATTACTTTTCTGGGGATCCTCTTGTCATATTACAAGTTTATTCCTGCTACAGAAAAGAATTGTGAGAATTATGTGCGGAGCACCGGTGAACAGTCCATGCAAACCATTACTTCAAAAATTGGGTATCTTAACCCTGACCAGCTTATATATTTTTGAATTAGCTATTCATAAAGCAACATGAACACATGTAGTACCTTCGAAACTCTGATGTGTATAATAATATGCAAACCAGACAACATAATGACTTCAGTATCCCTAAACACAGAACTACTCTCTACCAAAGCGAGGCTCATTATAAAGCCATAAAAATTTTTAATGCGCTACCTTCCAATATTAAAAATGCGAATGTCAATCAATTTAAAATCTCACTAGGTAAAAAGTTACTTACGCCACAATACCTTCTATCATATCAATAAATTCATGAACTCTGATAATCAGTGCCCCGTCTGGCAGATGACTCACTAAGAGTAGGTGCTAACAATGTCTTTTTTTGTGTTTTTTATTCTTTTATTATTGACTGACATATATTATCTTATATGCCTATATGCTTCATTTCTATTGTGTACCTTAATGTTAATTTGATAATGTCCAAGTCATTATATCGACTCGTGACAATAAACCATTATTATTATTATTACAAAATGGCACTAATGCTCTCTGTTTCACTATCGCTTGATGAAAAACGAAATAAAACAATATAAAACGCAAATTGAAGACTATAATCAACAACTCAAAAATAAACAAACAGAGCTAGATAATGTAAAAGACAAGATAATTAGTAAACAAGAAGAGCTACATACTAAACAAGAACAACTAGATAATATAAAAGACAAGCTAATTAGTAAACAAGAACAACTAGATAATATAAAAGACAAGCTAATTTGTATACAAGAAAAGGTAATATTTCAACAAAAAGAACTTGCCAAATGTAATGTAGCACTTTCCGAAAAATCTATTGAGGTCCGTGACCTTCGAAATAAGTTGGTAAGTATTGCAACGTTCTTCTTTTAATGCATTTTCTATTTGATTTCACCTTTTAGGACAAAAATGAAGAAAAATATAAGAAGTTACTCTTACATAACCAAATGGCACTGGTGCGTAGTGGATTATCAAAATCTGAGGAACGTAAAATTACTGACTTTAACCCATCAAAAAGAGGAGAACAATATAACGATTTCCTAAAATAATAATTAACATCAATCTTCCAATAAACATCGCAACGTGTGTTAAGAATTTATTCCTTAAACTCAATACAAGCATTCATAATTGTCATTCTGTTGAAGACACTGTAATTGTCGAGGAAGGTGAAAATGCATTCAGTAAAAATGAAGTGAAATTATTAACAATGCTGTGGCAACTATCCCCCCTGAAAAGGGGCAAGTTGGTAATAGAAAGAAAAGTTGATAGTTAAAAGGTAGATTAAAGACTTTAATTTTTTTGATTGACAATTGACAAAGAAATTGTTTATCAATTTTGCAAACTTTTTTAAATTTGTATTGTATTTGTATTATACTGTATAATAAAGTCAACATTTCACTAGTCGTTAAATTTTAATTATTGATTTTCAAATCAATAGATTTTAAATTCAGATTTTATTTGTCACATTGCAATAATTGGTATATGTTACGAATTTAAATGAATGAACAAGCAATAATATGAGTTATTGCTGTACCTAACCAAGAGTTAAATTACATACATTCTAAATCCTCTCTGAAAGACAAACAGATAAGCAGAACAGAAATGGGGTACTTGCAGATTTTTTAAATTTCTTCACCAATGAAAACTGATAAAAATAAGAACAATATTTCTATAACAGAAAAAAAATGTTTTAGTAAATAATTGTTAAGATTATATAATAAATAAATAAATAACGTACATATGTACTTATAAAGTGGTTGAAATAAAGACATTAAATATAATATATTATCTTCTAATTCTGCAGATGATTTGATTGATGAAAAGTCTTGTAAATAATTTAGGTCTTTTATCGATTCTTATTCATTACACTCAATTGATTTGGTGCACTATCTAATGAAAAGGCATTTTGGAGTTTCAAAGAAATTAGGAATTTTAATATGGTTTTGGATTTTTTTCGGTTGTTTCATTGCTTTTTTGTGTTGTTTTACTAGGTTTTAAACGTCCAATTGTCCTGGTCTAGAACTAATATTATGTCTTGTAAACTAATAGTAGATTTTGGATCTTCTGATTTTGCAGCGGTTCCATCCCGAACCGGTGAAATGTTCAGTAAACAAGACTGTTGACACTTTTTTTTATTTTACCAATTATTGTAGGACTGATGGTCGTGGCGATGTTTCAGCGTTATTCGTTATTAAATTTAAGCGCTGCACGATCGAGTGTATTACGTGCGTGTTTATCTTTAAGAAATAAATTTAGATACAATTATTGTTATGTACTCTATAATTAAGTTTCATTTTTTTTAATCAATAAGAAAATTAGCATAAACAATACAATATATTCAATCCGAAAGCGACTGTATAAAATCCATTACAGGCGTGTTGTAAGATATTCGTGTTAAATCCAAGGGGTCTCAAGTTCGAATTACTGCGAATCCAACTTTTTTTTGATTTCGTAATATTGCGTAATTTGATATATTATTTAGCTGATTAGAAATCATTATGGACAAGACCTAAATAGCTCAGTTGATAACGAGTTAGACAGATAATTAAAAGGTTTTTGTGTTCGATTCCTATCGCCGCCTTTTTTATTGAGAATGCAGTTGTTCTTAAATCTGAATTAGTGAGATCTCGAGTGGCCATAGAGATTGATGACCCACGAAGATTGACGGGCAACTGAGTGCTGCCAAATATTCTCAAAACATTTTTCGGTTTTGGGACTCTTCCATCTATTCATGACTTACAGTAATATCGAACAACAATGACCTGTCCTGTTGATTCAGGATTGATGGCGCCGATGATTCTCCTCGATAGACACATACCTATAAACGGTATAAACTGTCGTGAAAGAGGAGATGCTGTAAGAATAGATCGGATTGTAGTCGGATCGAAAAAGGGGAATGTTTTGCACTTTTTTTTATTAACTCGGTAAATATTGGGGTGTTGAAAACCGAGGGTTTTTAAATGATGTTTGCATGCGCCAATTGATTTGGTCCAGACATGAAAATCTATTTTGGGGTGCATAAAAACAAGCGAATTTGTAATGTTTTTTTTGGGTGCTTTTTCCTTTCCAAATGGCTTGGTCCAGAAATAGAAAGCCATTTTGGATTGTTTATTGAATGAGTTTAGGCCGTCTTTGATTGTTTACTTTTGGGCAAACAGCTAAATTTGTAGGATTCTGTCTTGTTTTTTAAGACGCCAAATGTCCTGGTCCAGAAATAAAAAGCCATTTTGGGGTGCTTAAAAACAAGGCATTTTGTATGTTTTTTAGATATTTTTCGGATGTTTACTTTTAGGAAAACACTAAATTTGTAGAACTCTACCCTGTTTTTTCATGTACCCAATTTTTGTTGGTCTACAGATATTTGTCCGTATTCATAATGCTTCCTTGAGGCTTCCTTCAATAAGGGACCCCTTAGAATGGGTACTGTCATAATGCACCTGCCTTACTACAATCCCCACTACGTACTATGAATACGGACATAGCTTTACTGTAAAACAGTATCAAGGAGTGCAATGACGTACTTTTTACTTAAGCTAAGACATGCCGTCCAGATTTCATGCCAAGAGCAGCTAAAAATTTTTAAAAATCACTCACTGATTAATAAATTTTGAATGGACATGAATCTGTTTAGTTCTACAAAAACAATATTGTTACATTCCGTGATGCAGATTCTATTTTTAGACTGGTTACGCCGCCTATAGAGCTAGTCGTACTAGTACTTTCCAGACTCGACCCAGGTGACGCTAGAATTTGCTGGAACATTTGTACTTCTATGGAATTTACATCTGAGCTAAAAAAGAAAAACCTAAGTTACGTAGGTGCAGTACAAAAAAATAAAAGGTTTATCCCCAAAGATTTCTTTCCCACTAGAAGTACAGAAGTTGGTAGCTCTACTTTAGGCTTTTAATCAGATCGCAAACTCCAAAGAAAAACAAAGCCGTTATTTTAGTTTCGAGCATGCATAACGATAGTCTGGTTGATGAACAAACTAAGAAACCTGACATGATGTTATTCTACAACAGCACAAAAGGTCGAGTAGATGCACTCGACCAAAAGTGTGCCAATTACTCAACATCCAGTAGAACACGAAGATGGCCCATGGCATTGTTTCATATGATATTAGATCCAGGTGGAGTCAATAGTAGAGTCTTATATCAATCCTCACCCCAGGGAAAAGAAATTGAAAGGTTTAAATACTTTAAAACTCTTGGACTAAGTTCGTGTGAACATTTTATGAGACCTAGAATATACAATGTACATATACCTCGCAGATTACGTCAATTGACGGCCGTATTGCCATGGAAGGTTATGCCAGACCTCAATCAAACGGACCTGCCTCAAAATGACGTAGATGTGGCATTTGTAATTCAAAAAATGATCGAAAAACACATAGTGTTTGTCAGCATTGCAAAATTCCGATTTGTCCAAATTGCATTTAGAAGTTTTTTTGTATTATTATATGTAAAAAATGTTTATTTCTTGCTTTTACATATAAGTTTATTAAAAAAATTGCTCTTGTAATTTTTTTTTAACAAAACAAGTTAGTGGGTCATAATAACCTGTCTGTAGCACTTACGCTACAAAAATTGGAGGGTAGTAGTTAAGGGTTAAGAATTGGAATATATTTGGCAACAATTTAAGTTGAGGACAATCGTTACCATTTATGACGATATACAGCCTGTTTCAATGAAGATACACCAAACTCGGTATGACGGTAGATATCGTAAAAAGAAATGTTTTCTATAAAGAAAAATTTTTAATCGAATAAATTTTAAGAAAAACGAAGAGATGAGAATCGTATATTTTTAAAACGTACAATGAGATGAGGGGGAACAGAATTCTTAACCCTCATTCAAAGAATCGGTTTATTGCTTTATTGCTCCATAAAATGTCGCGCCGCAGATGATATTATGAAATACATTTAGTCCGTTCTTATTAACGTTGTAGTAAGGAGCGAAGCATAATTACCGTTAATTTGGTATAGTTTATACTTTTCAATTTTAAGTTTATTAGTGCATGTAAGTGTGTTTGTGTATGTTTTGGTGTGTTTGCGATGAGCGATTTCACGTTTCGAGAATACGCAGATATGCATTTGTTATACGGGGAATGTCGGGGAAACGCGCGATTGGTAGCAGTCTGTACGCGGAATGGTTTCCTAATCGTGAACGACATTCACATTATCATACGTTTATCGGGGTAGCTCAGCAACTACGCGACGCAGGCTCTCTTTTACCTGAACAGGGGCGCGGTGCGGCCATCTCACGTTGCAAACGTAGAAGAAGAGCTTCTCAATATGATTGAGAATGACCCCAACATACATAGTTGTGTACATCATATGATGTACACGTTGGATACAGGAATAAATAAAAACCCGTTACAAGCGTTAGTTATCGTACACTATTAAGACTCAGCAAATTTGATGTAATTACGGTTTGCATAAATGTCAGTGCGACGAAAACGCTCGCTAATAAATGCACATTCTTTCAAAGTTTTCACCTTTAACACGTCTTGCGGTCAAGGGCAGAATTAAAAGCCTCTCATAAATTCTTTCGTTTACGATAGATTTATTACCTTCTTGCAGCCGTGTGCCATTCATAAATAAATTTAAATCGCTCATTTTGTTTCACGGACACAGAGATTTAAATCGCTACAGTATTTCTAAAAACATCGACTCCAATTAATGCAAATTTCAAGTTGCTCCGATTGCAAAATTGTATTAAAATATTTTGTTCTAAATAATGTTAGAAACGTTTCCCCGAAGTTTGGTGCATCATCACTGAAACACCCTGTACATATTACAGATTTCAAACTTTGTACTGCTGTTAAAGTCACTTTGTATATTTACGAAACAGTATTATATTAATTTTATGGAAACTTGAAAAAAGGTGGAGACAGGTTAGAAACGGCTACATTATGAAATAAGAACGTAAAACCACAGATAATAGAATGAGATAGATGGCTCATCAATTGTTTTAAATTTGACGCCCCAATTTGGAAATAAACTCGGTGTTAGCTTGGAAAAAATTCACCAAATATGGGCGGTTCTACTGTTACAATAGCAGAGTAGAAAACCGAAACCTGTAAATATTATAAGTAAGATTGTATAAATTCTATCACTAAGTAGTGTGATTCAAAGTTTAAGAGGGGAATTAACAGCATATTATAACCACACGTCAGATTATCGTGTCCTGGTCCCACTTTAAACTTATTTATCTGTTAGTTAAAGAGACATCTGGCGGTAAAGTAGCCAATTGAGCTTCGGAATTAGCAAGTGATTTCAAAGTTTTAGAATTTGTGCAGGCAGGTGGCATCTATTGAGTATTTAACAAACTATTTTTAGAGCGTCCAGTCATTCCTATCTCGTTGACTTTATGAAGCGATCTATTATCTGTGCTAAAAGCAAGCGCTTGTTTGTTCGTTAGATCACGCCTTCTTGGCTTTATTTCCTACGCACGTATCATGGGACATAAAACAAATGCGTTTTCATGCCAACATAAATCGTACCGTAAGTGTGGATCAATACACAATATTAACAGGCAAAATAGTTATTAACTGTACTCATTCAAGATGAAAAAAGGAAAACCATCGTTTATCAATCACTCCTAAATTTATTGCAATTTTAAAAGTAAATTAAAACATATATTAATAGCTATTTTCTTCTCGTGGATGCATTTTTAAACAAGCGTTATTGAATTTTGTGTCATTTTTTTAAACTTTTTAATTAGCATGTCATTGAATTTATAGCTCAACACAACTTATCAAGTCACTTTGCCCTTATAGGTTTTTATATCAATGGCAATGACAAAAATATTAAATTATTAACACTATAATTAGATAATTCCTTCTATAAATATCGCTGCTGAGACAATTCGATCATATATGACTTACGTTATGACTAAAGTCTCCAAATAAAAGGTCCTTTTACCCATATATGTATATGATTCACTGCTTGCGCTAATGCGCGCTGCCAACTTCAATTGGTCGACTAGTCAAGCCTGGATTACCGTTTACGACTATATGTGTAACGTGTTTTATCTAAATAAATTTTTATTATATCATATCGTCAAAAATACAACAAATAAAATAAAATGTGACAAACTTGATCAAAATATTCTCGGTATATCGAAGAAATAATGTTTGATCAGTGCATTTGAACCTATTTGTTGAAGACTTTAGTTATGACTTGCTAGAGTGCGAGCAAAAATTTTTTAAATTTCTTGATATAAAAATTGAAACATTTAATTAAAAAAAATATATTTTACAGCCATTACAATTTGTTTCAATTTTTTTTCTTTCGATATAACGGAAATGTTGAAATGAAAATAAGAAAAACGAGGGCATTATATAGGTTCAGGTCAAAAAAAGTAATAACAAAAGCAATCACATACACTAAATAAATTAATATTTATAAAAAGATATTGACATTGCAATATACTCAATTTACATAATACATACAATAGAATTAATTATTTCAAAATATATTGCGCCAAAAATTAAATAAATTTATCAAATCATTTAATAAAGAAAGACATACACGAAGACATTAATCTAAAAAAATAGATAAAAACATATACGATAACAATTTTACAATTAAGCAGGTATCCCAATATACACAAATAAAATATCAGCGTGTTTTAATCTGCTTTACTTATATATTTTTATGTACAATCATTTATTTATCAAAATAAAGAAATTAATAACGCCGACAATTTAAACCATTCACATTCATGTACAACCCACTATCATTAAGTAAATCTGAACTGCTTGTTTATTAACAATTATGAGATCATTTTTTCTGTAAATTTATAAGCAATGTCTTTTGGACAAATTAAAGTAGTTCATTCATTTATCGTTCAAAGATTTACTTATTTTAGTGTGCACGGCATGAGAAAAAAAGTTGTCAATAGAATATGAACATTTTAAATCGATTATGCGAAGTACATATCTGTATGTATGTATAGATTCTATTTTTTAACATATATTATCCTATGAACAATTTTCAACAACTAACTCTAGAAAATAATAAAATCATTATGGTAGGGGAGTTCTTAAATAAAAACTGAGTTGTTAATGGGAAGAACACATTTAAGATCACGTGCATGCTGCTGTCATTTCTTGTTTAGCCGCTTTTGCTGCTGCAAACAGAAATAATTTTCAATTAATTAGTTACTTTGTGAAATCTGATGGTCACTTAGAGGAAGGTAATAAATTCAAAGTAAATTGCTATATTATTTTCATATGATTTTTGATTAGTTTGAAAAAATTAATTTCATAAAAAAAGGACGTATTTATTATTGAAATTTAAAAAAATGCAAGTGAAGTTCTAGGTTTGCAAGCAGAGCATGATTTCTGTTGATAATTTTACAATTTATGTTGACCACCCTTTAATCTATATCTATCTATACCCACTTTAACGTGGGTATAGATCATGTTCTCGATTAGTACAAAATTTTATTTGAAGTTAAAGATTTTTCTTTCTTGACGGAAATCCATTATGGTGTAGATCAATTAATAAGTGAAAAACGGTGTATTTTAGTCCAAGTTTAATCTACACAGCAAATTGTATAACCATACTAGTCTCGGCCATCATCAGGGGATACATCAAAAATGTAGGAGTTAAATGAAATGTTTTTATATAAAGGCTAACACATATTAAAATTTTTCTTCTTAAAACGATTAAACAATTCAATTAAATTTAAATTAAATTTACGTTAAGAACTACATTAGCTGTCTGTACGGAGGTCTGAGTTCAACTTGAACTCAGACCTCTTTTTTGATGTATCCCCTGATGATGACGAAAAGCCGAAACTAGTAGGGTTATACAATTTGCTGTGTAGATTAAACTTGGACTAAAATACTCCGTTTTTCATTTATTAAAGATTTTTGTTGATTTTAAACACCTATCTCTTCACTGTAAGCTTGTTTTTGAAATAATTATCAATAAAAATTGTTTTACACAATACACATTCATTATGTCTACAGAAGTAATATATATTTTTAAAGGAATTAAGTATCTCCATCACTGTACACACTTGTATTTTGATAAACTGCAGATATCCTTTCTTTGAATCTAGGACTGTGAAGTCGGTACATAAAAACCTTCGACTTCCACTCTGCCCAAAACCTGATTCTGACTCTGATTCTTTTATAAAACTAAATATACTAATTATTTATTTATTGAAAACACACAATAAATAAATCTTTATTTATTTATTTATTGAAAAACACACAATAAATAAATCTATTTAAAAATCACAGCCATAATCTTAAATTTAAAATAAAATCAATATCAAGAAAATGAAATTCTTGATTCTTATTTGTATCAGGAGTCGGAACTGATACAATTTTATCGACGCGATCTCCGCCTCCAGTAATGCAATAATTGCTTCTGAGTCAGACTCACGACTCCGACTCCACAAGCCTGTTGGGTATTTATCTCTACAAATGTGTATTCCGAAAAAAGTAACTGAATTTAGATATAAATTTTAAAAAAATCCATATCTGACACTATTAGAAATGTATCTTTAACTATACTGGTGATACTCAACTCAAGTAACAGGACAGTTTCATTCAGAGTCCAGATTGATATCCAATTAATATTTTGTTATATAAATTTTCAACTGACAAGAAACTAGTTAATATGTTTTATGGTTTATTGTTTAGACACAATTTCAACAAAAAGTAACTAACCTTCCCTATCTCTCCGCCTAATCTTTTTCCGTCTTCGTTCTATTGCAGCCAATTCTGCTTTTACGTTTGCATACGTTTTCCTAAGCTCTGTCAACTTTTGTTGCAGCACCGCAATCCTCTGAGCACTATCTAAACTTGGATCTACAAAGAACAAGTCATTTTAGTTTCAAACAAAGCAATATTAACCTACCAAATTCAACGTAAAAGTTATATTTAGAGGGCTTCGGAGATCTCGTAAGTCTGCTCTCGATACTAGTCGTCGAGCTTATGTTGGTAATTCCTTGTGCTGAATGCTCAGAAGTATCATCGCTATCACTGTTGTGACGAGATCGATTTGGTTTTCGTCCTCGCTTTGCAGGTATCTCATCTAGAGCTTTGCAAGAACGTCTCCTTTTTTTACACGGTGAGGGTACCATTTCATCTCTTTTTTTGGTTGATCCTGATTCAATGTTCATTAAAGTATCTACAAGAACATTGAAAAATTGAATTTGTTAATGTTTCACACTTCAAGACTAGCCTTCTTCGCTATACGGGGATACTTTAGACGTTGAAATCCTTCTTTGAGTGGAATAATCACCTTCTGCCTCAGTAGATTTGCAACTTTCATTGTCGGCTGTATTTGGTGAAAGTCCACCATTTTCTCTGAAAAAGTTAGAATAATTTACGAAAACAACCAAATGGGAGTCTTACCCTCTCGGAGATAAATTGCTAATTGTACTCTCAGGTGTGGTTGGTGGAGTATTGTCTAAAACTGCAGACGCATCTCTGTTTTCAGGATTATCTAAATTTACAGAAAGGGGAGGAGGGATCACTCGTTCTTTGTTAATATTTTTGTGATCGTTAATTATAATATTCTTGTTATTACTGCTGCTGGGTGCACTTGCAAATGGCATTTCAAGTTCGTTTTTCATTTTCTGCTTTACTTCGCTCATCGGCGCAGGAGCTGGACTTCCCGGAATAGTTTCTTCACACAACAGAAGAGAATGTGAATCAGGCTCATCTTCTTTCAGACACTCTGTTTCCATGTTAACTTCCTCTTTCAATTCATTACTATCCAGGATGTAATCGAATTTAAAGTTATGTTTTGGCTCCTCAATCTCCTGCATGTCAGTTTTAAGAAACGATCCATTGCTATCACTTTCTTTAACGTCAGGTTTCATCATATCCAGAGATAAACTAGTTTGGGAATCCTCATCCATTATAAGTCTTTCACCTGAATCACTACTGTCAGAGTCGGTTTCGTCAACAAACTCTCTGCTAAGAACTTTCCGAGATGAGCGTCTCTTTAATTCATGTTCAACCTTCAATTTCTCGGACTTTAATTTCGTTTCAACCAATTTCACTTTAGGCTCGGGAGATTTGACTTTCATCTCAATAGATTCGTTGCATTTTAAATCGTCTTCTTCAGTTTCGCTCTTTACATCGATATTTTCGACGTCGCTTTCAACCACAGGCGGTGGTTCTTCTTTTTCGATGACTGCTTCAATTTTTACAACAGGCTTACAGTCTTTATTTTTAATCATGTTCAGCTTTTGCAAAATCGTATCAGCAATTTTGGTTCCCGTTTTAACATTTATGTCCTTGACGTCTTCACTTTTTGTCAGAAATTGCGTCGGCTGAGAGCACAAGTCTTTCAACAATGCAGAATCGGTTTCTTGAAAAACTGGCGCCAATTGCCTTGAAAGGGATGCAATTTTTTCTTGCGTGTCTTTATTTTCGTTGAAAATCTCTGGAAGCTTCGACTCCTCCTCACTTTCAATTAGCGCCAGGGCGACAGTCAAAGATTCGTTCCTTTTCAGCATCTCATAACTAACTGATGGTTGATTAATAAGCAATGTATCATTGCTATCATTATCGAAAGTTAGCACCGTCTGCATTGTTGCTTGAATTATGTCTTCGTCATCGCTGGTTGTTGGTTTTCGGTCATCGGATTTCGGTGTAAAACCAACACAATCAGAATCAATATTGTGATCTGGAGATTCTTTTGAGAAAGTCGATGCTGAAAACAGCGTTTCTTTATGAGTAAAAAATGGCTCGTTCTGTAAGTCTTCACTGTCTGAGATATCCAATCGTTCAACATTTTCTTCATCTACGGACATCGGTAATTCTTCAAACAAATTTAAGGGCTCGTCAAGGTTTAAAGCTTTTACTACTTTCTTAAAATCTTCAGGTTTTTTATCACTCAGAGTAGGTTTATGTATGTGAAATGATGGTGATTCGACTAGTTTATCAAAAGGATCTTCAATATTAACAAGTTTGACTTGCTGCTCTTTTTCCAAGATGTTATCACTGTCGTCTTTTTTAACAAGCGTTCTTTTGTATCTCTTTTTATCATCTGCATCTTTAGATTCTATTTTAGTGGTTGCCTTAGGGCTTTTCTTCTTAGGAGATTTTTCGACTGTTTCTAAAACTCTTGGTACAAGTCGCTTTTTACTTTTCTCGTCGATTATCTTTTCGAACTCGAAAGGTTCAGGCTCCTTAAATTCATATATATCATCGGAACTTGATGTGCTCTCCAGAAGTTTATCTTTCTTGTCTACGTCATCATCTTCGTCTTCTTCTGGCAAAGACTTAACCTCTAGTACACTTGTGAACTCATCGGATAATGTAGCGGTTATTTCCTTATCAGAAGAATTTTCAGCACTCGTCATCTTTATTTTGGTGAAACCTTTTAATTCCGAACGAATTTGGTTTAGGTCGAAATCGCGACCTTTCGGGGGATTTGTGTTTTCGTCGTCGCTCTCGTCCAGTGACTTAATGTTGCTCGGCGGCTTTTTAACTTTACGTACGGTTTTCTTAGATTTTTCAGGTTCTTCTTCTTTTTCGGTGTCTTCATCATCTTTACGTTTCTCTCCTTTCTGAAAACAAAATATTTGCTCCTGGATTTGCTAGAGAAATTAGTGATCAAAAGGTTTCCATCCTTATCTTTAAGATATGAAAGAAGAATTGCAGGGTCAAAAGGAATTAAGAACAGTACTAAAAATAGAGGTCAAGTTAAGTTAAATTGTTAATGTTACACAGTTCATGTATACAGTGTGTTTTACATAACATGAAGACAGCTAATTACTTTTTTATTAATAACGCAATTAGTATAAAACTTGAGAGTAGTAGAGGCCATCTTTTTGTAGGAATAAGATTTTTAGAATCCAAATCTACCCAACTGTAATTAAAATAAAAACTAGCGTTTCAAGTAAAGTCACAGTTAAGTAGCGATTAAGACAGAGCAAAGAAATATTTACAAAAGTTGTTGTTAATCATAAAAATACTCCAAATATGAAGTTTCATATGTGCCCTACTTTCTGCACTAATGTTTTGATTCATTCTGTATAGGTAAAAAACAAAAGAATGTTGTAAACCACTAAAATTAAAAAAACTATTGCATCGAAACTTTTTTTGTATCATCAGTAGTTATCGAGATATTGCCCATGAACATACTGTTCAGACGCCCTGTATAACCAATATTTGATGTTTCGATTCAAATTTAATGGCGTTTTCGATCGATTGCTCTTGAGCACTTTGAGAGTATCTCGATGCCTTATTATTACATGAAGTTAAAATGAGATAATACTTTCTCCATTTAAATTTACAGTGGAAATTAATACAGTTTTCAATTCACCATTCCAGAGCACTCTCAGACTATGAATAATAATTAATAATTAATAAACTCACAGTTTTTGTAAGTTTCTTCCTGACAAGTTTTCCATCACTTCCCTCACTTTTACTTCCACTTTTTATTTTTGACTGTTCACTCTCACTTTCCGTTTCCACCGTATCAGAATCAGATTGCACGGACACATCTGTTTGTACGGACGTTCTTCTTGTACGCCTGAGTTCACCTGAAACTTCGAAATAAAAAGTTTTATTTCATTCGCTTTTGTTAGTATTGCTATGCTGTACCTTGTCTAGTTATTCTGTTGTTTCTTGTAATTGGTGTAGCTGGACTTTTAGTGCGACTTGATGATGAAGTAACACTAGAAGGAGTGGTTGATCTGGGTGGATCTGTAGTAACTGTTGTCTTTCCGGTAATGGATATACCACGACATCGCTTGCCCGCCACTTTAACGGGATTTGTTGACGAAGCAATAGAAGTAGAGGCAACTGCTGGAACCTAATAAATATAATTCACATTAATAACTTACTTAAGTGATTTTTGAAATCTTACTTTCGTAACAGTGGTAATGGTGGCAGTGGCAGTAGTAACAGGGGCAGTGACTATTGAGCCTTGTTTGAGCCTCTTCGCTTTCGTTGTGGCACTTAAATTCTCTGCTATTCGTACAGGAGCTATCCATTCATCATAACGTGTATTCCAGCCCGTATAATGAACCAAGTAGATGGGTTCATGCTGATCACGATCTATTTCAATTACTTTTGCCTCATATGTTACTTTTGACTCGTGTGTTGGGCCATAGTATACTTTCAACTTGTCTCCTATATTTACCACTGGTGTTGTAATTACAGATTCCACAATAGTACTGCTAGAACTTGTACAATTAATATAATACATTTTTTATCAATTGATAAAAATTTACCTATCAAAATTAGCTTTTTCCTCAGCATTAATCCGTTTACGTCCTCTCTTCTTTTCCTCATCACTATTTCTTTTAGGAATTTTATTAATTACTATTTTATTAACAGCAGTTGGGTCTTGTGGTAAGACTTTTTGTTCTCTTATTTTCCTGTCAGGAGATGCTACGTCTTTCACTATTTTAAGTATTTGAGCTTTTGATCTAGTCTGTTGAATCTAAAAAGAAATGTTGCATTAGAATATTTATCTTCAACTACTGGATAGTAATACTTTCTCATCTTCTTTTTCTTCTTTTTTTGGAGGTTCTTCAATTTTCTCTGCAACTTTTACTTTATCGCTTACTGGAATTTTAGTTTTTTTTTCTTTCACAGTTTTTACCAAGTCAGTCCGTTTAGGTCGACCTATTTCCTTAGAGACACTTGCAACTGGTTCAGATATATCTGCGTTATCACTGCTACTTTCGCTACTTTCGAACACTCGCCTTTTTTCATCATCACTATCCTTTTTAACGACGTCGGGTTTTCGTGCTTTAGCTTTCTCATCCTCCTCTTTCTTTTCCACACATTCCGTTTCTTCTTTATCAGGCCTAGGACTTTGAACGGGGGTGACTCGATCCTTATCTCTTATTAACGACCGTCCCCTGTTCTTTTTCGCACTTCTTGTATGGTCCGACATGGTACAACCTAAAGTCCGGTAGAATCCTTCGTAAGTGTATAAACATTTTCTGTAGACTATTTTTATTTGATTAGACGTGTTCTGGTTGTTCGCAAATTTTAATCGGGAAGCTATCGATCGCCACTTATTTTGGTTTGTTACTCGGTTGTAACCGCCTAATTTCTGTACAACTCTAAACAGTCGGTACAAATCTACATCTTTGTTGCTGATTAGTGGACTTTTCAGAGGTGTTCCGGCATCATCCATGAATTTGTACAACTGTGCAACAAAATGGTCCTTTTCCTCTCGTGGTTCATCATCTGAGCTCTTGAAAAAATGTTACTATTATTTATTCTTAGCTAGTTTCATAATAAAATACTTACATCAGTAGTATATAAAATGTTACTTCTGGACCAGGGCATGTGGCATCTTAAAAAACAGGATAAAACCCTACCAATTTAACTGTTTGCCCAAAAGCAAACAACCGTAAAAGGCCTCAAATCCTTCAAAAAGCATTAATTTTTATTCACTCCAAAAGTACCCAAATATCTGTAGACCAACAAAAATTGGGCACACGAAAAAACTGTTGAAATGTCCCAAAATAATGTAAAATTACTTCAAGAACGCCCTAAAAAACTAACAAAATACCTTGTTTTTAATCACTCCAAAATGGCTTTTTTTTCTGGACCAGACCAATTGGCGCATGCAAAAAAAAATTGTCTTGGTCCAGACATGAAAATCTATTTTGGGGTGCATAAAAACAAGCGAATTTGTAATGTTTTTTTTTGGGTGCTTTTTCCTTTTTTTGCATGCGCCAAATGGCTTGGTCCAGAAATAGAAAGCCATTTTGGATTGTTTATTGAAGGATTTTAGGCCGTCTTTGATTGTTTACTTTTGGGGAAACAGCTAAATTTGTAAGATTCTACCTCGTTTTTAAGACGCCAAATGTCCTGGTACCAACCCTCCTTAATTTGGTGTTGTTTTTCCCTTTTTTTGCATGCGCCAATTGGTCTGGTTCAGAAATAAAAAGCCATTTTGGAGTGATTAAAAACAAGGTATTTTGTTAGTTTTTTAGGACGTTCTTGAAGTAATTTTACATTATTTTGGGACATTTCAACAGTTTTTTCGTGTGCCCAATTTTTTGGTAGTCTACAAATATTTGGGTGCTTTTTGAGAGGTTTTAGGCCTTTTTCGGTTGTTTGCTTTTGGGCAAACAGCTAAATTGGTAGGGTTTTATCCTGTTTTTTAAGATGCCACATGCCCTGGTCCAGAAGTAACATTTTAAATACTACTTACATCAGTAAAATTTTCTTCAGAATCTGAGTACTGAGATTGTGTATTGAAAAGAGAATTCTTCTCCCAATGTATAGGAAGTTCATCTTCATCTAAATATTTTAAGGCTTTCTCTACTGCTTCCATTAAATGGCTGCTTTCAACTCTTGCTCCTAATTCTCGTGTGAATTCTGTTACTTCTTTTTTTGGTACTGTATAACTAAAATTCAAGGACCTATTATTAGCTTGGAAGAAAGCAAGATTTAATACAGATTGAGTTATTACAGTTCTACTTATATTTGAGAAGATTATGAAAAAAAGCACAAATTTATACAAATATTTGCGTACAGGAAATACATTTACCAAATCATAAAATGAAATGTAAAGATATTTACTAAGTGAAAACAATGGAAAAATTTACTCATCTTCGAAATAAAATATTTTCTTAAACAATTGTAAAATATTTTCTTAAACAATTGTAAAATATAGACCAAAAGTATCTGACTAGTATCAGATGTATTCATTGATAAATAGCTTTCAAAGTTGTGATATTTTGAGCAGAAAGGACTCCCACAAGCGTCACCAGCATGCGTATAAGCATACCTTACGTACCAAGTAATTTTTTTTTATCAACTCTTGCCATGGAATTTGGACGGCAAGTCTTATGTCCGTATTCATAATGCTTCCTTGAGGCTTTCTTCAATAAGGGACCCCTTACAATGGTTACTGTCATAATGCACCTGCCTTACTACAATCCCATTCTAAGGGTTCCTACATTGAAGGGAACCTCAAGGACGCACTATGAATACGGACATAGCTTTACTGTAAAACAGTATCAAGGAGTGGAATGACGTACTTTTTACTTAAGCTAAGACATGCCGTCCAGATTTCCAGATGAAAACGACTAATGTGAATTAGATAATTAAATCGTTGGCAGTATATTAGTGCAACAGTTTTGTGACTCAGGGAATTAACATACAAACTGTTCCTCTAATAGTTGATTAACACTATTAAAATAAAAGAAAAATATAAACATGGCGCCATCTCTATGTCACGGAGAAAAATAGGACTAAGTGTACGTGTTCGTTTTTAGTTAGTCGTGTCCGATAGTGTATACGCTCAAGTGTCCTGTACTTGTGGAAGATGCGACCTCGGAACAAAAGGCGGTGCATTAACTGTGGTTGAAAGACGACGCGAAAGCAGCAAGTGTATTAGTGGGTACGCTGGGAAAATCTGTTGCTGAACTTGTGTTAATGTGCACCCATGCAAGTGAAATTTGGGACAAATTACCCGCGCAATTCGGACATAGCAGTACGCAGCGACTAAATATGTTAATCGAAACCTTTTTTCGTGTTCAACGTGACGAAAAAGACATTAACTCACATGTTGCGAAGTTGCAGAAGCTTTACGTGGATTTGAACGTCGAACTGAAATGTATTGTCTGAAAGAATGTTAAGTGGTCGAATTCTATCCACGCTAGGGAAAGAATACGACAATTTTAAAGATTTGTGGGACACGATTCCGCCTGAAAATTAAAGTATGAACTTGTTGATTGAAAAATTGTGCACAATTGAATTGCGTGACCAAGATCTTGAGAAATCGCCTGCGTTTGTTGCATGCAATGGTCCTAGAAAGAAAAATCAGCAAAACAGAAGTGATAATGATGGAAATTTAATGAAAAATGTTGGAACAAACGTTTTGAATTCATGAAAAAAATGGGTTTAAAAACAGTGATGCTGATCCGTGTCTCTTCTACCATAGGAACAACGAGAATTGTTTATATGTTGCAATCTATGTTGATGATGGTCTAGTTGTGGGCAGTGATAGAGCAGAAATTGAAGAATTCATGAAAATATTGCAGCTGGGTCGATAGCAGTGAATCAAGAGGAATATACGAAGAAAATTTTGGAATGGCAGTTGAATGGTGTATCTACTCCAATTGGATATGAAGAGAGTAACATCAAAGAAAAGATCACAGCAAAAATTCCTTAGTGCGAGGCAGTGGGTTGTCTGCTCTATTTAACTACAGCCTCACATCCAGACATTGCTTTCGCAGTGAATAAAGTAACCTGAGCCTACAATTCCTACAATTCAAGACTGGAATCAAGTGAAACGGATATTTAGGTATTTGAAAAATACAATAGATTATGGAATTTTCTACAAGAATAGAGAAGGATTAAGTCTACAGTGACGCTAACTACGCCGGTGACAAGGACACAAGACGTTCAAGGACAGATATCGTCGCAACACTCGCTAATGGGGCTGTATCTTGGTCCAGTCAGTTGCAAAAGTCAGTGATAACATCCACCACAGAAGTAGAAATAATATCAGCAAGTGAAGGAGCAAAGAAATTGATATGGCTAAAAAGGTTGTTGTCTGAACTAACTAAACCTACAAAATCTCCTACGCTCTACGTTGATAATGCTAGTACAGTGAAATTGTCTAAAAATCCAGTGTATCATCGAAAATCAAAACACATAGAGGTTCATCATTTCTACATCAGGGAAAGATTTTTGAATGAAGATCTAGGATTAGAGCATATCGATGGAGCTAATCAATTAGCTGATCTGCTAACCAAGCCATGCTACATGAAAGAATTATAATGCAAAAGATTAAATCTGTGTAATAACGTATGTACAGTTGAAAAAAAAACTCGCAGCAATCCATGGAAAATTAACGTGTGTCTTAACTTGATTGTCCACTTTCTCAGAGACATTTGTTGAACGTAACCTATAAATGTAATGAAATAAATGCAAACCCAGTCATGTTACAGAACGTCATGAATGGTTTAAAACATAGAGTTTTAAAATGTATTGAACAGGGTGGAGGGCATTTTCAACCCTTTTTATAAATTAAAAATAAAATTTTAATTAGTAACATTGCATTTTTTCAATGATATAAAATTGAGGTTATTTTCTGACAGTTGTAAATAAAATAAGAGTACTAAGACATACTTCATTGTCATTTCTAAGCATGCTAGAGTTTTTTTTCAACTGTACATATGTTATTACGCAATTATATATTTTTTTTTTGGAGGAAGTGTTAAAATAAAAGAAAAATATTAACATGGCGCCATCTCTGTGTCACAGAGAAAAATAGGACTAAGTGCACGTGTTCATTTTTAGTTAGTCGTGTCCAGTAGTCGTGTATCCACATGTCTAATGTTAACCACGCTCTATTAAATCTGTATTTTTGTCATTATTTTGTACATTTTAAATAAATAAACAACAAACACCACACTGCAGCTCGGTGTGACCAGTACCCAATACCAAAAGTTATAAAGCGTTAAGAAAAAGAAAAGAATTTGTAACTTACTATCTTCCATCTTTAAAACTCCTCACAAGAAATTCATCTTTAACATTGATTTTCACAGTAGGTTGAGCAGATGGCATAACTATAAGTCCAGGAAACCAATTGTCCTTATTGCGTTTTTTTTCACTAGATTCAACACTAACTACACGTCCAATATCAGCACTGTACAATTCAAGATCTGGTTCGTTTTCTTCCTCTATTTCACCTTCACTGCTATCTTCCCTAAATAGCATTGCATTAATTAAGGCATAAATGGCTGTATAACTTATTTAAACATACTTGAGCTGCCTGCTTCTTCTCCCACGCCTTCCTCCTACGACCGGATTCCCAAAATGTTCTGGATGTGTGAGTGGTAGTTGATCCAGGGTTTCACTTTCATTAAAGTGTCTGCCGCTTTTTAAACACAAAGCCGTCCTTCGTAATGTGGTAATGTCTCCGTCATCAAAAACTATTTGAAAGTTTTAGTATAACAATTGGAAACACTACTTATTCAAAACTAAATTTGCTCAACTTACCCACTGTGTATTGACTACAATCTTGTATTTTTGTTATCGTAGCGTCAACGAAATCTTTCTTATCAGGATGTTTCGCTTGCACTAATTGCCCAACTCTTAACGTCCCTTTGATATGTTCATCACTAACAGTAGCTGTTCCTAGTCCCATTTTGTAAGTTACCTTAAACATGTAATTGCAATTTACAAATAATAACAAAAAAAAGGCAACGTATGGTAACAAACCTTGCATTTTACTATGCGAACAACTTTACTGACTTTGGCCTCACAAAATGCACCTTTGTACTTAGCACTAACGGCGGTCCCCACGGACAAATACGGGGGATCGTCTCCTTGCTTCAATTTTTAAGAGAAAAGTCACTTTTGTTACACAATAACAATTGCCAACAAATTACTTACCATTTTGTTTTTAAGCAAAGAAGAGTATTTTGTCTGAGTGTCGTCTGTGCATTCGGATTAAGTGTATTTACAGAGGCTCGATTGTAAATCGCGAACTGCTAGAGTGCTAATCAGGGCAAAAAATGAAATAGCATCACAACACCTCACAACTACACATCACACAGGTCCTTTCCACTGTAACAGATTACAAGTACGATGAGGCCGTGAAATGTGTCGTAATGCGACAACTTCATATTTTTAATTGATTATTCGTCAACTTATCGCAAAAGACGACAGGAATAAACAAGATCCATTAGAAAATAGCGGCTGACTGAATGACATTGTCACGTAACGCAACCGCCGCAACCCAACGTAACGTAAGCTTAAAGCGTAAATTGCAACGTTGTAGGAATCGCAATCACAGCGACATCTACGCCGATAAAATTGAAACAACATCAACCATTGGACGCGTTCAGCGAATATCAGCTGTTGAGTCAGTGAGCGCAGCAGCTACGAAGCAGCAATTTGCTTCGCTTATAGTTGTTTGTCTGTTGTAGGTAGATTGTCACTGTAATACTAAAGCAGAGAATAATTTAGCTCAATTTTTAAGATAAAATTAATGGTGCAAAAATTTATAAAAACCTTTATAACTTTTTTTTATGAAAAGTTTTAATTCGTGTAAAAACTTCTTTAAGACACTTTTTCATGCAGAATGCATTGCTCCAAATTACTTTTTCTACAGTGTTCAATATTTGAGATGTAAGCAAGAACTACAGTTTTTCATATGGAACATCTTATATATTTTTACATTTTTGAAAAGATGATAAAATTCTATTTACAAAAATATATCACTTGATATTTTATCCAAAAGATTTTTTAAATATAGAGCTTTCAAGTTTTAATTAAAATTTTAATAAATACTGCAGCATTCAAGTAGGCTATGGATGACAGATAACTAAAGATTCAATGAGCCATGAAAAAATATTGCTTTATTATTAATAGATATTTATAACGAATAAAGACTAATTTAATCGATATTGCACAAAAAATACATAAAGTGTTCAAATTGTCGACCATATTGTTCTAAACATAAACTGCACCATTTTCTGATGGTTTGAGTTGAGTTCACCATTCAAGAACAGGTAGTGGTACATTTGTCTTATTCAATAAGGACGGAATCTTTGTTTCTTTAAAACTCTAATTATAAATAGATAAATATAATATGACCTCTAATTCTTTATTTCTGTTTTGAGATTCGTAATTTTTAGTTTTAAACTTAAAATTTATTAAATTGCTTTTAAATCTGAAGAAAATATCTTAGAAGAATTGTCCTCTGCTGCTTCTGCATTTTCTCCAACTTCTATAAAATAACATTTCTTTTAAGATTAGTAAAGGAGACAGTAGTTTAGAAATAATAAATGAAAAAAGTTTATATCCGTAAATATAAATCAAATTAGTTTATATCCGTAGATACATATTTCGCTGCCATCTTCGGTACATACACACTCAGTGGCGGATTTAGAGGGGGGGCGCCCCCCCAGAACTAAGAAACTTTTTTTAATGATTCTTAAAATTAAACATTTTTAAGTGGTTTCGATTTGAATCGACAATCAAATCTCTTATCTGAAGACTCTGATTTTATTTTTAATAGCCTCCCCTTATCTAAATAATTTTGTATCGCATAGTATTTATTTAGCCGTCAGTTCTTTTATGTTTTGCCGTCTCGAATTAAATGCCACACACTTTAGTTATTACTTCTATAATGATTATTTTGTGTTGTTTACTTGTTTAGTGTCACAGTGAATTTATAAAAGTTCTAGTTTTTTGTTAAACTATTCTACTGTTTTTTCATACATTAAAAATATATATAAGTAAAATATGTTGTTGTGTTAATTATTACAATAAAAACTTAAATTTATTCTCATTTCGAATAAATTTCAGATTTTACAGCCTAAAGTGTAACAAGAATTTTGTTTTATAAGCCACATTCTAGAATTAAATGTCTATTTCACTACTACTAGGTACTAGCACCAACACCACTTAAATAAGATATATTGCGCCTCCCCCCCCTAGAAAAAATCCTAAATCCGCCACTGTACACACTCACAAGTTAAAAGCACTTCGTGAAATCTTGGTTAGTATAAATATTCTTAATTATCCTCCTAGGCGTACCTACTTTATATAGGTAAAATTCAAGATAAATGCAAACAATGTAAGAGATTGTTTCAAACTTTGACAGCGGTCTACCAAAATGTTATAAAAAATGTCTTAAAAAAGTTTTTACAGAAATCAAAAATTTTCATAAACAAGAAAATTATAAAGATTTTCTTTTTAAATTCTATAATGGGGCTGCAGTCAAAAGGGGCCAAATAACTCCTTTTAAAGTTAAACCGAGCTTTCGGAAATTTTTAGATATTGTAGAATTTTGAAAAACTCCCTGTATACCGGCTGTTTCAAATTGGGTGTGCAGTGAAGGGATTTCCTAAACCGTAAGAGATACAAATTTGGTTAAATGGAAGAAAAGTTGCACGCATCAATGCCTAATTCGTATTCATTGACAGAATGATTTTTTTCTTATTTCTTCTTGAGATATTAATGAAAATGTAAAAATTTCGATTTTCTTTTTTCCTCTGTATTTTTCGTATTATAGATAATTTTGAAATTCTGATTTAACTTTCTACAGGCACTTTTTTAGTCTGCTTCGAATAGAGGTGGCAGAATTGAAGTCAAACGTTTCGTCTCTCCACGACCATCATCAGTTTCGATTTTTTAAATACAACGTATATCTTTTAATTATTCTATTCGATAGCATTTTTTCTACTGTTTCTACCTTCTTTTCGGGGTGCGGAGAAATGCCATCTTTCTTAAGGTTCTAAATTTATTTACAACTGTCAGATTCAATAAGGATCATATTCGAACAATTTTATTGCTTTTCGTTTCGAAACTTTTAAGCACCAGTGTACAAGAAGTCAGGCAATTTTATAAACAGATAGAAAAATTGACGTTGTTTCAGTTCTCTTGGGCAATGTCAATGGAAGAGAATCAAACCAACTTAGCGGAAACATTGAAAAGAGTTTATCCAACATGATGGTCTTCCCATATTCAGTTTCTTCAATATTTTGATGTAATTAAAATATTGACACACTTGTCATTAAATGGAAAAAAATGGCAAAAAAGCAACCCGAAGCTAAAAACTTGATTTTGAACCATTTTCAACAATTATTTTGATAATACAAAGATAATACAAAGTAAAATACTTGAACCTATTGATAGTCGCGAAAATGCAATGCACGAAAAAACAAAAAAAAAGACAAAACTACAATTTTGAAGTATTTCTTTTGTGAATACTATACATGCATACATTTTGTCAACATAGTAGTAAGTGTAGTAAATATTAGTAGGTACTCCGTACTTAAAAAATCAATTTCGTTTTATATCTATTACTGAAATACTTTGAATTTCAAATAAAGTAAATCGAAGTAAGTTCATAAATGTCTTTTAAATTAAATTTCGTCAGACCTCTTCTGAGACAAGGCGGCGCACTGATTTTCATTATTCTAGAGCATTGAATATGTAGCTACGCCACTGAAACACTCATTTGTTTTGTAAATATATATATACGTGTGTGTTCAAATTAGAGCAGATCACACCCACTACCACAAGTTAAGAGCACTTCAGGAAATTTATCTCGGAGAATTCTCTCCTTATCATATATCCAGTGAAAATGCATTTAACTGTCTCTAACATGGTTGTTTACAGATATAAAAATTATTGTGGGTGGAGATTAATTTTTAATTCTTTCCCAGTTTGTCATTTAGTTAAAAGTGAACCCAAACTTACAATTAGTAAAGAACTACAATTAAAAAAAAATTGCCATGAATAAATTTTAGGACCGGTTTATTCACTTTCAATTAACTTTATCTTCTGATATATTGTCATGGTAACAATTGTACAAATAATTGTTACTATGGGAATAAACTGAACGTTAAAGTTACTTGAAAGTGAATAAACAAGGGCTATATGTCATATTTATTCATACAGGACTTTCTATTTTGCTATTGGTTTATTTTTCAATTCCAAAGTTTGTGATTTGATAGGTTCTTGTGTGAAGTTATTATGGAACTGTTACACAAGTTCAAACAAGATTCTAGTTTATTCAAAAAATTTGCTAAGTGTTGATTATATCTTTAAATCCAATTTTCTATTAGTAATATAAAAATAAAAACAATACAATTTTAATTTGTTACACCTTAAATTGTTCCACATATTCAGTTTCTAAAGGATGTAATTCCGCACTGGCAATAATTAATGAATGTAACGGGTCTCCCAAATCATAATGTGCCATTCTTTCTAGAGTGCAAGCAACTATTTGCTGCCTGTCAGATCCAACTCTGGCCAGTCCTATGCAAAACACCTTCTTTGTAATACCTGCAAAATATGTGTTTGAAATAAAATATTTAACATAGTGTAATATTTTATTACTAGTGTCGTTTCTTTTGTCAATGACTTGCAACAACTGTTGTGAAGCTTCTCGTACAGACATAAAACGAGCTGGCATGTATTCTTTCTTTTTTCTTGTTAAACTTTCCAAAGTCGGTTCTTTAACTTTAATATCTGGTAAGTAATTTTATTTCTGTATAAACACCAACATTGATATTACATTTTCTTACCTAATAAACACAGAGTATGTAATTTTCTTTCATAATTTGATAAAATTTTATCAAAAAAGCTATCTGGATGCCAAGTTTCCGTCCAATATGGAATTGACACAGTTTCTCCGAAACTATATAATTGTAAACCACAACAGCCAACTGCATTTAAAATAGATGCATTGTGCACCACCTGGAACTTGATGTTTTTTTCTTTGGCTCTCAATATTATATCTGTATGAGTTGTAGCACCAAATGGATCACCGACCACCAGCAAAGCGACATCGGTATCTCCTGCTTCTTTTAATATGTCATCAGTACCTTCCTCTATTAAGTCTCTGTCGGCTATAAGTAGTTTCCTGCCATAAAACGTCTCCTATGTTAAAAGCTTTTTTTTAATAATCACATTGCTGAGGTTAATTTTGTTGTTACCAATGTATCAGTTCCACATGTTAATATTGAAGTATAGGCTTCTAAGTATACTTTATCACAGTTTTTTATTATTTCTAAACCCTTGACGGTAATGTCTTTACAGTCTCCTAGTCCTAATCCTATAATGTAAAACATTTTTGCAATTTATTATCAATAACACTTAACCTCAAAAACGAATTTCAATTTGGAAAGTAATGAGTAATCCAATAACAGCACCGAATGAGCTTGTGTATTTGCATCTTCTTTTAATCCAAGTAATAACATGAGATGAAGTGTAGGTCTTATTTTCTAAGTTCGGTGTGCGTCATCAACAACATGACGTAAAATTTAGGCACTGTTGCCAATTGTAACGAATAAGAAACATGATTTGTTACGGAAAGTAAACAAATACTTTGAATTGGCAATATTATTGAAAGTAGATAATTTCAACGGTATGTATATATTTAAAACTGCTTTGTACAATGTTAGTGCTCTTAATAAGAAATAAGAAATGCCAGAACTATTTTTTAAGGTTAGGATAAATATTTACTTCCAGCTGTAACGTCAGTATTTAACAAATTGGGTTCAGATACATTAAAGAAATTTTTTAAAAAATTCTCTAAATCAAAGTATTATGGGGTTGGAATAGTGCATATATATTTCATTTTCATCATGCAAATATTTTGTGAATCAGAGTGGATTATCAATTTGTGATTTGTGATAATACATAATTATTATAGGATTAAATAAAAAGCTTTTACTTTGTAATTATCACTATATTTTAATTATCGTAACTGCAGTTTCGACATCACAGTGTCGTTATCAAAGTACTTTATACCAGACGGCTTAAATATAAGAACTAGGGGTAACAGTTCTTAGAATTTATTGCAACCTTTAATATACATTTTAGTATGCACCCCCACATTTAAAGGTTGCAATATAAATTGTAAGAAATGTTACTCCTAGTTCTTATATTTAATATGGGGAAACAAAAAATGCACATTAAATTAAACAAATAAATTTTGTTCATTCAGTTTTATCAACTCGACAGATCTGATTCACTTTCCCTGTCATCAGTGTTACCATTTATAGTAATTATTAAGGAGCATATGTCATTGAGCTTCTCTGTCCCACCATTTTAGTATTTCAGTATCAATATATCTTATACAGTCGGCCCACACTTCAGGAGTTATCTGTGCAAGTGCTTCTCGCCATAACATAATACAGTTGTCCACCGAAGTAACAGATTTTGTTGCATGATTATTATAATATCTTTTTGCAATTCCCCACACGAGTTCAATAGAGTTAAAAATATTTTATAGCCTTTACTTCCAGCTAATTCATCGATAACATATTGCTGTGTTATTTACCTGGGCTGGATATATAAAAAATCAAAAGGATACACATTTTTCAAATTTTTGTTTACTTATTAAAAACAAGAAAAATTTCCCAATTTCTGAATTTTATTTTCAAAAATCATACAACTCATTCTAGAATGCCGGAACCTAAAAGAAATTTAATGTATTTAATTATTTAAAGATGTTTTGTTTATGTATTAGAGTTGCCATAACTTTGTTCCGGAGGAGTTTCTCGACATCGAGGGCATTACAACGAAGAACTGGCTCAAGGCCAAGTTCAGGGAACTCTTCGGAGATGACTCTGACAAGGAGACAATGCCGGACGAGTTACTCCGCCCCAAAACTCCTGACATCGAGATCCCAATGGAGGTCGAGGGGAACGTTAGCTCTTGTCAAGAGATTTCATCATCTCCACCTTTGCCCAAGGACCCTATTGACTTGGAGGAGGCCATTCAGAAGCTGCCCAGGAGTTTCCTAAGGAACAAGAGGGGCAACATGCGACGTTTTGAGCTCAAGCTGCCTGATGGGGGCAAGATAAAAATGACTAAGCTTAATGCGCTCCGGCTTGGGCTAATTTCTTTACCTGGGAAGAAATAAAAAATTCAGAATCATTTTTCTTTTGTTAGAGTTAGGATTTATTTAGTCAATCTGGAGAAATTTTAATTTTAATTTTGTATTTTGAGGTTATGTTTTATTTTCTGACAAGTTTTTTTGAAAGATTTTGGGTATAAAAATGCGACGCAAACGCGTTCAATTTAGTCTTCTTTGATCCAGTTAAGAGTTAAGTTCAGCTTCAAGTATGGTAATTCTAAGTGTATTTATTAATATTTACAAATTTGTTTAAATTTTGTAAAATTTTGGTGTTCAAATCATCACACAATTAATTTGTTAGAAGGCAATAGAAACGAGTATAATTATCGCCGCTTTGTCTTAAAACAGATTCAAAATTATTGAAAAGGCAGCAAGAACGAGTTTGTATCGTTTTTCTGTGTTTTTAAAACTTTAATTAATCACCACACAATTAATTTGTTAGAAGGCAATAGTAACGAGTATAATTATCGTGACTTTGTCTTAAAACAGATTTAAAATTATTAAAAGGACAGACAAGAACGAGTCTTTATCGTTTTTTCCTGTATTTTTAAAACTACAATAAACAATTACACATTTCATCTGTTGGAGGGCATTAGCCACGAGGATAATTATCGTGCCTTTTGACTGAAAACAGATTGAAATTTATTAAAAGGGTACCGAAGAACAAGTTTTATTGTTTTTCTGCGTTTTTAATAATTTTTGCATTTCAAAACACTTACACATTTGTCCTGACACTATTAAAACGTGAATAACTTACGTATTTGTTGTTTTCGATTTGTATTTTGTTAAAAATTTTCCATGAAATTGTTAGAATCTGTTTATGCGTCGTATTGAGGTTATTTTTGACATTGCATGTATTGTGTGAAGTTGCCACGTTCAGAAATAAACAATTTTAACGTTGACTGAGTTTTACTTACCTTTTCGTGAGTCAGAAAAGCATTGTTTAAGATATATTTTCACATTCACATTTCACTTACATTTTCACCATTTACAATTCAATTCAAGCCGGTATCACTTTTGAATACGATATATGGACCTCGTATCGTATTGCCAATTTCACAAAAATCAAAGTTTTCAGGCCCTGAGAAAATTTTTCGTAAATAAATAAATTTTCATCGGCATTTAAGCCCGTACACAGCAATATGTTGTAGATGGTCTATTTCTACAATAAATTTAATTAATAGAATTAATACTGTAACTAAACACTGTGAGAAAAAAAGGTGTAAATTATTATTCTGAGATTTAAAAAAATCTACTTTACTATTCATTACATTTTGATTGATTGAAAAATAGAACACTTACTGGGTAACTTTCTACAATAATTCAGATTTCAAGAGATGAGGGTCAAATATGATTTGTTTGCTAGTTAGCCAAGTTTGAATGTCAGCTTTTTTGTTGTCATTTGAACTTTATCTTTTGTTACACTATGGTATGAAGCATTATCAATTACGATAATTGATGGTTCCTCTAAGTTTGAAATTAATTTTTTTTTCAAACCAGTGTAAGAAATTGTCACTATTCATTTCGCCATGGTAATCTGAGGATTTGTTTTTAGTGGAGAAAATTAATTCTGCACCTTGGATAAATCCATTTTCATTACCTACAATAAAAGAATATTATATTTTTAGATATATTCCTACATAAAAGTTCTCTGACTAACCTTTTACTTTCAACTTTAGTAGTCTTCGCTGTGGATCATCTTTGCATCATTTGAAGCCAATTTATTTCATTACCTTTCAAAGGGAACTTATGTTTCCATCAAATAAAGCTCTAGTCTTGAATTTATACAATAATGTTTTCAGAGTAACGTGGTCTTCAAAAAGAACAACTTTTATAGCAACTAAAAGTATCTGATTGAACACAAATCTTACTTCTTTCGTACATCTCATATATTACATCACGAATAGTAGCTTGGTAGTTATTATCTAGGTCGGTTATCAGTTTTAAACGTACACCTTTTTTAGAAGGCCCAGACAATGAGATGCCTTTCCTAATGTCACATGAAATGCGACAGACAGTGGAAATATTCAACTGCAGAGACTCTGCAACTCGCTGTGAAATGTATAGGAAGTTATGCAATGCAAAATTGTTAAATTATGTACATTTTCTCCCTTACAACTGTTAACGGAATTAAGGGCCCTCCAAAATCACGTTCTCTTTCAAAGTACGTAATTAAAGAAGCAACCATTTGCTGTGATTGCAAATTTAATCCTGGCGGCATGTCGTATTAATTCACGCAATAATGAGCTCTGAAAAGAACTATTAAATATTGCCTCTGGAATACATTAATACAACCTTTTGAAAACAAACCAACACTCACGAACCTAATGTAAACAATTCAAATGGCAGCGGTGACGTTTGTCAACATTGTAATTTATTGCCAACAAACTTTTCAAACGGAGCTGATATTTGGCATGACTGATTGTTGTGTTGATGATGCACAACGGAACTTAGAAAATAAGCCCTATAAGACTGCCTTAACTTTAGCTTATAAGGATGTCATTTGTTCATCACGTAATTAAGTTTTAGTTGTAATGGTGGTCATATGATATATGCAAAATGTTAATCTTCAATTTTAATTTTTTTGCAAATTCAATATACCATTTTATTGTATTTTGTAATTATAAATTAATTATTGTTAATTAAGTTAATATTACTGAATTTAATAAAGTAGCATATGGATTTCACGAAAAAAATTAAAATTGGAAATTAACTTTTTACATATATTCCGATATTCAGTTATAACGTGTGTTCGTTCTTTGTACATAACTGAAACATAGTTTCGTATTTACTTTCGTTATCATTTTCATCATTATTATTAGCGCGTTTAAAAAATGATGCTTTTTTGGTGCAACATTAGGTGGATACTTTTTACATTTGGTACATACCGCCTGCAAATGCCCTTTATTCCGCAGAAGTTAAAAGTATAATTATGAAACTTACATTTGCTGAAATTATGGTTTTTGTTATCACACATGCTGCATGTTGAACTGGCTCCCATCGGGTTGTTTTCCTCCATTTTTGACGACTTTGATGTTGGGGTGTGTTGACTGATTTCTGGCCCCCCTTCTGGATTTAATAAACTTCTGACTCCGGTTTTACTGCGACTGAAGTATCATAATAACGACTGCTCGTCCCCTTACTTACGACAATTTTCATAGCTTTCTCAAATTTTAAGGTTTCTACATTTTCCTCGAAGAGACGGTCCTCTTTGCAGACTCATAATAAATTTATCCCGCATGACCATTTTAAATTTCGCACCAAAAGCACACTGAACAACTAAATTTCGCACTCGTGCAGACCAATCGGAAACAGATTCACTTTTATCCTTAACAGCATTGAAAAATTTGTATCTGCTTGAAAAATGCGACTTCAAAATGGTTCTTCAACAGATCAACTAACTGATACGTTTTCTTTACCGATCCATCGGGGACCAATAATTTATAAATTAACTGAAAACTCCTCATTTATAGTGTATAATAAAGTTGCAACTTTTTTCTGGTCCGAATAAATATCATTTGTAATAAAATACTGCTCCAATCGTGACTTGAAAATACTCCAATCACAAATACTTGGGTTAAATTCACACAAATGTTCGACTAATGCTGATACGGGAGCAGCCATTTTTTTTTTCTAAATCACTTTTCTTATATTTTCCAGTACAAGGATAATCATCAGTGCACGCGGTTGATTTCTCATCGCCAGATGTAATGTTCTTTACATATTGCATTAAAAGAACACGTAAATACTGTTGATGCTTTATTTAACACACACCAGTACAAGTACATATGCAACATACTATGCCCCGCGCCATGACATTACGAATCGTACGTTGCGCAGGTTCATTCTGTCCATTAAGTGGAGGTAACGATAACTTGGTAGTGAGGGCAATTCCGCGCGAATTACAAAATATGAAGAAAAGTGGGAGTTTTCTCGTTAGCAACACTTTTCTTCACGATTTCATTTAGCAACACTTTTTTTCATTCATTTTATTTATTAGCGTAAATTGTAAAAAATGAACAATTTGTTAAATTATTAAATATTACAACAGAAAATGAGGAAACTGACCGCAACACAGACACTGACAAATTAGAATTTATTACTTCATTTGTTGATGTTGACGTTTCAAAGGTCGAAGATTGCTTTTTCAGTCGCATTACAGAAAATTTTCTTAGAAATTTTTATTTTTTCAATACTATCTTCGACGTAAGCTTCTGCAACAGCACTACCTACCTACGTCAGCCGCCGCACAGTGGAACTGCCTTATGGAACGACCCGCACATCGAACAATATCACAAAAAATTGCAAATTATAATTATATTTATGCAGTAATATATGCTTAATCAGTTGTAATACCTGCCTGGAAAGTGAATAAATATATTTTTGATAATAGCTTGAAAAAAGTTTGTTTCTTTTAAAAATTAATAGTAAATAACAATGAATTTTCAGTTCACATATAAAGGTATTTTTATTTATTTAGTTTATATATACATATTCTATAGTCTAGATTAAGGCGCTTATTCTAACAGTGCTTTTACTTCTTCAGACATATCTGAAATTATGTATTCTCGATTTGAACCACATATTGTCGAAATGACTGAATCGGATGCTAATAACAATGTTCTCATTATTGGAAACTCTACTCATTTTCCTACTGTTATTTTCACGATATTTGCGGAAAATTTTATGGTTTGCTTCTAAAGCATCTTCACTTAATAGTTGAATTGGTACAATAGCGTTTTAAATAATATCTGCACCATGAATTAAAACTTTGTGAACTGAAGCGGTCATATAATACCAATTGTAAAGGGCTAGATAATGTTCTGTTGTTCGTAAAGTATATGTTCGAAATTTGTCGAAATTGATTGGTTGTCCTGAAGCTATTACTTGTAAGATATTTGCAAAGCGATAAATAAGTTCTTGATCAATACCAGTTATTTCTGAGAACTTTGTTGTTGTTTGTAGGAGCTTAGATTAGACGTACCATCATAACCCCATTTACTTATGAGAATTAATAATATCCATTAATGATTGCAGCTGAACTTGGACACCTGTTTCTGTTATTCTGTTATTATTTGTCTTTGACCAGATAGCACTTTCGTTTTTCACACTGAATTTGGTAATAAGAAGGGTATATTTCATAACCAGATTCTTCTGCTACAGTTTTCAGTGATACGTACTGATGTTTTGTCATCTTCGCCAATACATATAAACCGAGTGCTTTCTCTGCGGGTATTTTATTTGAGGGTTGTTCTAAATTTTTACAAAATTCTTTTATTTTTTTGATAAATTGTGCATCTGTTGATTTTAGCAACTTTTTAGGAGCAAACAATACTCTTTCGGAGACTGTCGAACAAATTCTGTTTTTCGTCGTTTCTGTCGCTCACTAAAGATTTCGAAATTTGATGTTGAAGGTACTGGTTCAAATAATAAATGTTCATCATCAATTTCATTTATAATTTGTTGTGGTAATTCAAACTTACTGTGCAGCCACGTTTGATTTTGATTACGGAATTTGTCTTCATTGCGGAAAGCTGCGTTCCATTTATCTTTATGTTTAGCGCAAAATTTTCTAATTTTTCCAAAAATAATAATACTTGATGACAATTGATCTTATAAAAATGTTAAACTTAAAAGTACTAGCTCATATAGAAACATTTTTAAGCAAAATTTCAGATTAACCACTGACTAATTGTGTTGACGTACGATTAATGTGGATTAATTTCGAAGGTCGCAAAAAGTCGCAAAATATTAATGCATGAAAAGAATGTGCAAGTACCATAATTTCATACTGTGATTGCAAAACAGCGGGCATATGTGGGCGTTTTATTATTTTTACGGTCAAAGTTGAAAATGACAAAATTAAAAGTGATTGACTTTAAAAATTCATTACAAATACAATTTTTGTGAAATGCTGTTTATTTTTGCATCAACAGGACGAGAAAATATGTAAAAATATAATAGTTTAAGATGCAACCGATTTATTTTTTGTATCCGTCTCAAAAACTCTATTTAAACCGTGCGTTAAAAGTACAATTATTTTCGAGAGCGAACCTGGTCTACTTGGAATTGCTATAATATGAAATACAGCAGTCTTACAGACCTGAAATTTTACTGTAATATGCAGAATATAGTCAAAATTATGAAAATAATATTCAATATTGTTAATTCAAAATTTCAAATTTTGATCGTATGTTCGCCTGATTACATTGGCTCGTTCCACTGTGCGCCGTGTCTCTTCAAAACTTGAATGTCAGCTCCACCGTTGGCCGAAAAGGTCGCTAATGTCCTTCGGAAACAATGGCCTGTGAAGCTGTTCGGCTCCGGTAGCCCTAAGTACGCAGCAATTTTCATTGGTAAATTTGGTTGCTTTGTGCACTCGTCTATAAAATATAAATAGTTTGCGATGGTCCAAATTCAAATACTTTTTGCAAAGCTCAATTCCGTTTACTCCGTCTTCCGATGTAACTGTAAAGACTCGTTTTTTTTTTTGTTTTCGTGTTATGTAATGTTATGACCAAAATATGGCCGCAACCTTATACATCATCTACTTTTAGTAAATGTAATTCTTCCGCCCGACATGGTCCATGCAAACCAATTACCAACACTACTTTCATAAGCAGAAAGCTTTTATCAGGAGCTTTTTTTAAAAACTCCTTCACATTATCCATCAATAGAATTCTCGATTTTTTTGCCACATAACTGTCATTTTGACGTTTCAGGTAAGCCAGCAATTTTTTATATGTAGAAATTTTCTTTTATTTGTAAAGTACTTCTCAGCATCGAGTACACTGACCATAGTGTTGAAGCTTTAAGAGTTTTCACCTAAGATTATTTAAAAATCTATGCTAATAAATCTTATAAATAAAACAAACCTTTTCAAAAAAAGTACGCAATTAGAATATTTGCATTTGCCCCTTGCACATTTTTTTCATTTCTCCAGCCACAGAACTGTTGGTAAATTTTCTCGTACTTTGCTTTGGACTTTTCGGGTAATAAATAAACTTGACTTTGCTTCTGTTACCAATGGTAAAATTTCTTCATTATTCTCGTTTGATTGACTCATTTTATTTACTTGCTCATATGTTTTGTTACTGTCAACAAATGCTTGAAATACTTTGATAACATATTATTAGTCTTCGACACTCTCATAATGCTATTTTCGTCAACTACATAAAAAAAATAGCATGATCTACATAAATTTCCATGTTCATGTAAATTTGATCCACTCGTGAGCTACGCTCACTCGTGAATTCAAACATTTATACTCACTGGAAAATTATCATTTTTTTAAAACTTATAAATCATCATTTATTTATTATTCTTAATAATGTTTTATTATTTTATTATTATTTATTTGTTATCGCAGTAGGCCGTGATTTTAAGTTAAAAGGTTGGCTATTATTTTAAATTAGATAATTTAATTTGGAGTCATTTTAACATATTACTGTGGTGTTACCTACAATAACATAGATTCCGGATGGGAAGAAGACAAAGAAGGAAGAATAAATAAATAAAACGTATCCATTTAGTTTCCAAATTCATATATATTCAAAATTTACATCCTGAAACAAGAAAAACATTATTAGTAAAGATCAGAGGGTAAAAATATTAAATATAAAAAAAAGGAGAGGGCTAAAAGTAAATCAAAGTTAAATCTTTCAGAGAAATAATCAAGAGGGAGAGATTTTTATTCATATCTTGACCTCTGATCTGAAAACATCATAAACATCTAAATAAATTTCAATTTGTTAAAGCTTCTAAAATCCATCAAGTTCTTTCGTTATTGTTCAATAGTTCTAGCATTCAATATAGTTAATTATGTTTCTATTTTTATATCAGTTGACGTTGATTAAAGTTTTTTTTTGACAATTACTATCAATCAATTAAATATTTTTTAATAAAATATTTGTTTGGCAATATCAGTTTAATTCGAATTTATTTGGAGAAAGTAGAACGAGAAATGTCACAGTAAGTGTTATTCAAATAAAGTGTTATTCAAATAAAATAATAATTTCTTTTCCGAAAGTGAGTAACAAATAAAAATCAAACATATAAGCAAATAAATAATTGTTCTCTTCGAAGAATACTCTCTACTAGGTGGTCTTCTTCTTCTTTAAACATTCTTTACTAGCACACATGTGCTTAACCTTCTATTGTTTTAAAATGTGTAAGGGTCATTTCAGATGTTTTTTTCAAGCTAGTGCATCACTTGTGACGAGATGTGTTACTTTGTAGAAAATAAAAATTTTACGTCCCCACTTCCTAGAAATGCTACAGTCCTGTTTCTCTGGGGTGGCTAATATATATATGACCACAGCTGTATGTGTTTAGAATGTATATTTATTGCAGATTATGGCAGCAATCGGTTGGTTCGCTAACTTTAGCTATTACTTCGTTAGCCTCTAAATTTTCTAAATATTTTTTTAACCTAAGAAATGTTAAAAATTATTCACGAAGGCCAACTTAGAATGTCCATATGCAAAAAGTGTGCAAACATTAATTTTTCATTGGTATGAAATGTCAACTAATTTGGAAAATTTGATAGGTTCCTGTAAAGTTTGTGAAAAATTTAGCAACTCAAGTGCCAAATGAACCTATCGCGTTTCATAGAATCCCGTCTATATCATTTTTAAAAGTAGTATCCTGTGATATTTTTTTATTTCAATGGAAAATATTATTTAGTAGTAACACATTATCTAGTTGTAAGTAAATGGATTGAAGTTAAATCAATAATAATAATAATAATAATACTTACAATACTGCATTGTGTTAGAAATGATTGAAAAGCATTTGACTTTCCTATTCACTATGGGCGGCATATGGAATATTTTATTTATTATTTTATAATTTTTACATGTTCATGTTGCTCTTTTTCGTTTACCAATGAAAAAGATACGGCAGTAAAAGTGGTAATACGAACCTTTTTTTTGATAATTATAATAGTAAATTGAAGAAATCAAAATGTACCAACTACAGCACACTACTGATGAAATTTAGGTCGAATTCATTAGACTCAGCAGGAACCAACTTTGTAAGATGCGCGCTAAATTAAAAAGCTCTTCAATTATTTTTCAACTCACTGTATATTAAATAATCAACCATGTTGAAATTGAAATTGTACGTCATTGAAATAAAACAACCAATGTAACTTAAGTATATATTTATTTTTTAATTCGATATAATGTTTTCATAAATTTATTATTCGTTAATATAATTTTAATAACATTCGACAACATCAGCGTCTAATAAACTAGTTGGTTCATTTGGCTTGCACCTTTGTGCCGAAGATATGTCACCTAAAAAATACAACTCAACGACAACTTTCATTTTTGCGCTACTGACGATGAATCAAGGAGATGGACAATGTTAGGGAAAGGATTCGTACATCAATCATATCGGTCACAGGCATACAATTAAAAGTAGACATTTAGGTTACAGTTTACAAGTAATTTAAGTACATGTTTTTCAAGAATCAAGGCGGGGAAAGGAATAACGATCAGAAGTTTCAAAACCGAATGGAAGTCTTATTTTTTAAAATTATTTTAATACAATACAGTAGAGCATACAACAGGGGAATTACCTAATAGTATATGTAGAAGAAGAAGAATTTTTTTAAATCTTATAACTACTTAGTTATAAAATTTTATTTTTCCACAATTATTTTGCTTCATTCCGACGTTATTATTTTGTGGAAAAATACCGCCTTGGAAAAGCTATGATTAGTTTTTTGCTATTTTTTATGATAATTATTATTATCTACAAACAGCGGACTAATTTATATATGCGGTTCCACGTATAAAAATCGTTAAATTATCCTACCGACTATTAAAAAATCTATTATATATATTAAAAAAATAAATAAGCACGTTAGAAATAACATTCTAAATACAAGGTATTTTATCACCGGATTTCCTTTTAACTGCAAATTTTGTTCCGGAAATTGAAATCAAATTATAAAAAATACGTCCTTTTTTGATTTTTCAAATTTCACATCTGTTCGGCTGTGACTTCTTTAGCAAGAACAAATCAAGTAAAACGGAGAGCGGAGCTTATTACAGACAATGATGTTTATTTTTTTTTGGTACATTTTAGTTAAATCAAAGTTCAAGTTAAAGCGCTTCCAGGAAAGTTTGTTTAAATCACAAACTTAATTTTAGTCTTGAAAAAGACTAATTTTTGATAACAATTGAGAAAATAATTAGCAAAGTTATAAAACAGCAGGGCAAGAGGCGGAAATAGCAAGGTTATATTGAAACTGCGTTCAATCTACGCCATATGTCTATTGTCACAGCACTCTAGATGTAAAATTTTAAAAGTCACTCTGTATAGTACTCTCTAGGACGCATTTTTAAAGAACTGACACCATCGACATGTAGGCTGATAAAAATCGCTTGCAGGTTTCTTTTAGTGAGTGAATTGAAAGAAATTAGATGTTAGTTTCTCACGTAATGTGATTATTCCTCAAGACCATCGTTTTCTATAGTTTAAATAATTAGTATTACCTATCTGTCGATGGTTAACGTAAAATCCATGGTCTAAAATTGACTACTTCAGTTATCATTCATAATCTACGTTTTTTTTTCTCTAAATTTGGTCGTTTTAAATTCACGTACGCCTTTTTCTATTGCATAAAAAGCAAAACAATTGGGTTTTTAAGAAACAAGTAACGATCACGTTAACAATTATTTGATTGATTGAACACCTCAAATATAATTCAATATTTCAAGAGAAATTTCATTGCTCATTGGATGCATTTTTATTTTATTAGTATTTAATGAAAAATAAGAAAAAAAACGTAACACTGTACACTAAGTCTATTCTGGCTAAAATAAAAGGCATGAAACAACATTACCAAAAAATAAATCTATAAATCTATTTAACAAGTTAATTTAAGTGTCTAATATTAAAAATGCACCCGTCGTATTTCGTGTTTTGATTCATCATTTATAAATACAGGTCACAACTAATTAAAGGCTCACCATGGGAATTTTGTACACTATAAGAAATACAAAGACGGTTGAATCACAAGAAAGTTGCACTATTTTGAGGTTTATGAAAATTTTAAGAAATCTCCTATCTGTCTACTCATTTCTGAAGTATATTAAAAAAACTGGAAATTCTTGATTTCGAAAATCTTTATTTATGAAGATAAAATCACAAAATTCAGTAGTTTTATATTAAATTCGATGGGTAATCTAATACAGTCAGAAAACTAAGTTAGTATTAACAGGTTCGCAGTTACAACTGTCAACTATTTTTTTATGGGTGCTACCTTAGATATTTATACCATATGATAAAATAAAATCTGAATACGATGATATGACATACTTATGCGTTTGTTTTAAAACTAAATATTACATTACTAAGAAATATTTTCAGAAAATTTTTAATTTAGTAGGCGGATTCTTACAACATTGAAAACTAAAATTCTGATTAATTAATAAATCTTATTAAATTATAATGCGTAATTACATAAAAAATGTTATTTTCTGAAAATATTTGTTGGTAATGTAATATATTATTTAAAAACAAAAGCATAAGTGTGTCATACCATCTAAATAAACAAGATATTTAAGATTTTCGAAATTGAGAATTTTCAGTTTTTTGAAGATATTTCAGAAATGAATAAGAATAGAAGAGATTTCTTTGCACATTTTTATAGACCCCAAAATACCGCAACTTTCTTGTAATTTAACCCTCTTTGTATATATTATAGTTTACGAGATCTCCATGGTGAGCTTTAATTAATTATAACCCTGTATGTTTCCCTACGAAAATCAATGACGGAAAATTATCTATGCAACAACAATCAACAATTACCGGGAAAACCTTAACGGTCTACCGCAAAAAATAGAATCTGTTATGCTTCTTTTTGTTTTTTTTTCTCTAAAAATGGCAGGCCTGCTTTTAATTAAGGCAAATTGATCTATAGTCTTGGAACCAATCGCCATAATAGAAGGAGCCAGTGGCGTAACTATGGGAAGCGGTTAACGTAAATTGCGTCTAAATGCCTGAGCCCAGTGCACACAATGTTTGGGATGACCAAACTACTGCGTCTGCAATTTAGAGCACAAAATAAAATTGAATGAGATTAATAAGTAGATTGCCTTCAGCGGCAGATAGGTAGCTAGTTACGCCTCTGGAAGAAGCTCATAAATAATTATAATTAGAGGCGATACGAGATAAATCGTTCGCTTCACAGCAGAAGTTACAACATGCTTATAAATAAACTACAAAGCATTTCTAATAAACATGAGCATAAAATGTAGAACAAGGCCTTTGAGGTCTTAAAATAAATCGTGTCGAATTGTTTTCGCGAAATTTTTGTTACCTTATTTTATGTTATATCAAGTAACATACGAGGTAAGTGCCAGAGATTCCTGGCTCAATGTATTATTGGTGCAATCTATCAGGCTAGAGATAGAAAAATTGTTTAAAAAATAGATTTAGTTGATGTCTTTGAATAAACACTCGGTCCATTTTAGATTTTTTAATTTTATGCATTGCTTTTTGAGTCAGGAACTGATTCATCTTCAGTGCTAATATTTCGAATTCCTTTCGCTAGCACGACGTGCAAGCGAAAGGACCTGGGAAATTTCTAGTACCAGGTCCTTTCGCTTGCACGTCGTGCTAGCGAAAGGACCTGGGAAATTTCTAGTACCCACCTCGTATAGTATAAAATGTATAGAAAGATTTAAATATAATTTTGACTTTTTAAACCCAGTCGCTTTAACAAGTAAACAAATAAAGTTTTTAGCAAACAAAGGACGCATTCATATTTACAATATAGTAGCAATTCCTAAATATTTTCAACGTTAGAGCTGCGTAAAATCTTTAGATTAAGTAAAATCACAAACACAGGACTCGTTATAGTATAAACAGTGGTAGATGCTATTATCGATTTATACAGCCACATGAAAAATTATGGTGACTAGTTCCATTATGGTAAATTATTGACATTCACAGAGTTTAAAAGCCCTTGATGACGTGATAAACTTCAAGCGTCGACATGATGAGGTAGAATATCCATAGCGAAAACAGGAAGGCCGATGTTAGATACTTCATCACGGTGGGTCCTCCAAGTTCACCGCCAATGGTCTTGGACCGTCTCAGAAGCAGCACGATGATCGTCAAAGCCGCACCCGAGCAAAATATTGTCACGGAAAATGCAAGGCTGTAAACAAATACAAATTGAAACAAAATCACAAATACTAACGTTTAAATGATTTCAAAATAAATTTAAAAAAATCTGTCATATGATCATCTATAATTTTCATAGCGCGTCAGTTCAGTGTGTCAATAGATTTGATCGCGATTTCATGTAGTCGATTTTTGATCTAAATTATGAACGAGAAAGATAAATAGACATAGCAGTCGAAGATAAACAGACGTCGAAATTTTAAAAAGCAACTGGATATGGTTGTTTTTTGTTTTTTTATTGAGGCACGTATCGATTCCAGTAAATTTTTTTCGCAAAAATAAATAACAAAAAATATTCCCATATGCTACGAACTTTATAATTAGCATTGTATGTTAAGGTTGGTGTATACAATGTAATGGTGTATCGTGTAATTTAAGAATTAAAGTAGTGTAATGTAAGGTAGTTTAAGGAATGGACAGAGCGTTTATGTACGTCCTGTAATGTAATGTAATTTTTCGCTTGTACAGAAATACCAAACACATTAATGTAGTACAATAAAATAACGAAATATCACTTCCATCCATATTTGGCAAATTATGCACATTTCATACAAAAAAAGACACTACGAAACGTCATACGATGTTAATGTTTTCTATTTAAGTTAACGCATGTACAAAAGTGATTCCATTTAATGAAATTTAAGAAAAAGTTGACCATCTCTTAAATTATACTAAATGTTTAGAGCCACTTTCATAATGGAATTTAAAGGAGACTTTAATATTATAGTCACCTTCAGATGATGTGTTTTCATATTTGTTTCGATATCTGAAAGCGACTTTAAAGTTAAGGTCTCCTTTAAATTCCATTATGAAAGTGGCTCTAAGACATTTAGTATAATTTAAGAGACTTTTATCTTTCTTAAATTTCATTAAATGGAATCACTTTTGTACATGCGTTAGCTTAAACAGAAAACATCAACATCGTGTGACGTTTCTTAAATTACATTAAATAACTGCATGAACGTATTCACTGAATCCTATATATTTATCTCTTACATTACTTTACACTAAATGATGGTGCAAAAACCAACTTTTATTGTCTTTAATTTATTATTATTTTACATGTATTTTAAATGTCCTCTCCGTTCGCATGGAGTGGAAAACAAACGGTGGAAGCGAAATTAAAACATTTAATGTGAAAGCAGAATGTGATTTCATTTAAAATTAGTGCTTGTTAGTAATTGTAATTAAAACATTTTTAAGTAAGTGGATTTTTTATTTATAATCCATTTTGTGACAATATAATTATCAATTCAAGTAATATGGTTAATTAGTTGTAACAGTTATTCACAGGTATGTTGTCTAAAAATAGCAGTGTCTTTGTTAGTTAATGCATGTTGCTACCGTATCTCATGTCATATCCAATCGTATTACACGTTTAATTTATCACTTTGTACTGTCTACAGGATTCCCAGTGCGGTGATGTAATTTCGTTCTATCCCTCTGCATTATCATCTTCGCCGGCTTGATACCGTCTGGTCGACCTAAACAAAACCGAATTTATTCCTCCGTAGATGCTAAAATTGTGCTAGGATATCCAAGACTATTTCTTTCCAGTTGAATTCATACATGAGAGAATAATTAGTTCTGATTTATATCTGATTTATCAATCATCATTCAATACTGTTTGAAGGGTCAAAAAGAACGTGCTACTTACTTTCAATTTTGTATAATTTTTAAATACCGCGAAATTACCAAAGTAGATTCTTGTTCTTTAATTATGGATTTCAGAAACATATGATTTTACAATGTTGTTGAGGCTCACTGCGGGTATCAAAATAAGGTACTGCGTAAAATTTAATGTAATACTTTAATTAAAATTACCAAAGTGAAAAATCGTAAGCTCTTTTTATTTAAATGTAGAAAAAATTAAAATATAATCAATAAATGGCTAGTAAATGATACGAAAACTGAGATTCCGTCAAGTTTAAAATTCATTTTCGCTTTAAGGAAAAAAATTTCGTTACCCTATTTTAATAAGAAACAATATTTATTTGCTATACAAGACGATAAAATTGATTTTTATCGATGACTGAAAACGTAATTTTCACGAGTCGATAATTAAATTTTACCGTCGTGTGTAACATTTTATTTTTTTTATAGCGAACGTTAAAGACAATGTGTCAAACTCGCGTTGTATGATCATACTCCCAGTAACTAGTGTGGGTTGTTGCTGTAATATTTATTAATTCAAATAACAAAATTATCTACTTTATCTATCCTTGCTGTTAAAGTGTTACTTTGTCTACCCTTGCTGTTAAAATTCCGTTTTAACGACTGTTTTGAGTTGGACAAACTTTAACGTTCGCTATAAAAAATAGATTTTCTTAACGTTTTAAGTAGTTCAGAGTTTGGTATAAAATCCTTTGATCCAGCTTCCAAAATGCAAATAAGAAATAAATTTTGTTCTAATTTTTTAAATTATATTAGGAATATTGATAGAACTTTGTAAAATAAAAATATAGAATTCTTATTACAGATTGTAAAAAATTTCTTAAAGAAAATCCAAACATTATTATCACAACAGCAGACAAAAGCAATATTACTGTTTTAATTTATAAAAATGACTATTTTTCAAATGTTCAAACCATGCTATCTGATAATAATACATACGTAGAATTAAACAATGATCCCAGAGAAAACTTTCAGCGTAAGACTTTCAAAATTATTAATAAGTTAGAAAAATCTGTTGAAATTAGTAATAATATTGCTAAATCTCTTAAAGTACAGCATCCCACCTTTCCTAAATTATACTTCATTACAAACATTCACAAACCTAATCCACCTTTCCGTCTAATAGTTTCTACTATTGGCTCTTCTCTATATTTGTTATTAAAATTTGTTTTAAAAATTAATAGTCAACTTACTAGTAAATCAGAAGACTTTATAAAAAAATTTTTTGAACTTGTAAAAAATTAAGAAACATATATACCAAATAACTGCATTATAATTTCCTTAAGTGTTGTTTCTTTATTTAATAACATTCCAAAAGCGTTAGCTTTAAAAAGCACTAATGATAGGTGGAAAGAGATTAAAGATTTTACAGAAATTTCCAAAGATAATTTTTTAGAAACTATTATTTTATGTTTTGAAATATCTTATTTTGCGTTCAATGATTAATTTTACAGACAGATTTTCTGTACAGCAATGGGTTCTCTCTTATCTTCTATTTTAGCTAAAATTGTTATGCAGGAATTAGAAAAAACTGTCATTAACTCTTTACGTTTCAACTTAACTTTACATTTTCATTTCGTAGATGATATTTTATTGATTTTACTTTCAGATAAAGTAGATTTTGTTTTAAGTAAATTTAACTCTTTCCATAATATATTGTAATTTTCTGTAGAAAAAGAAATTAACAATACACTAAGTTTCCTCGATGTAAATATTATCTATAGTTTAAATCGCGTCATTCTGCGATCACTTTTTTTTGTCGCGATTCAAACTAGTCATTATTATAACATCGCATTTGCGAATAACCTTGGACAGGTCGGTTTGGTTTGCAGTGGAAGTCTCGAGCTACACTTTTTCTGACGAGGCCTCAAATAGGACCGAAACAGATGTACAGAGGATGCTCAAAACCGATTTGCAAGAAAATTTTATGTAAATATTTTCAGACACAATGACAAATCAATAACTAATTGGTTTCATAAACTTATGTGGTCAGGTAGATATATTAATTTTCACTCGTACACATCCAAAAATTATAAAATTGCAACAATTATTTCCTTAACAGATCGAGCTATTTTACTTTCAGATAAACTTTTCCTTTAAGACAATTTAAATTTAATTAATAAAACACTCGTTCGAAATTCTTATCCAATAAATCTCATTGAATCTGTAATTAAAAATCGTGTTATATATCGACAAAATTCAAATATCTACAATAATATAAGACAAACATCCAACAATACATATCATTATTATATTGAACCCCTAACACATTCAAACACATTTTCAAAAAACATAACTTAATTTTAGCTTGTTAATCAGTAAATAATTTAAGTAATCTAATTTAAGAATCAAAACACCAAAATTAAAGCAACCTCATTTGATTTATGAAATTAAATGTTTAAATTAAACTTAAATTCCTTAAGTAGTTTTCGATAATTAATACCCTTAGTTAAACCTATGGTGACATTACAGCAGTGGATTTATTTAATAACATGTTACAGAATCGGAGAAACTATTTTCCAAACGATCATTGATAATTTATTAATGTAAAATATCCTGGCATTCATGTTATAATTAACACGTCCTGTATTGTTAAGTAACGTGTATAGGGAATTTGGATACAAGGTAGATAAGTGGGTAGAGGTGGATGAGTATTACATTGAATAATTTTTTCCATATTTAAAATAATAAAAATTTTCGTAATAAGAAGTGTGTCCAAAATAATTGCGGTTTTATAACAAAAGAAACTCTTACAACAAAAGAAATAATGAAAAATATATCAGTCATATATCACTCGACTATTGCAGAAATTCGAGAAGATCCATCATGTTTATGTCAATCAGACAGAGATCGATGTGCATTTTCAGTTTATAAAGAAATTTAATAAATCGTATAATTCCCAATAAAATTTTAGGGTCAATCATGCACAAATTGTTTCAAAGCTACTAACAATTTTAAATAATTTAGATCTGGAGATGTTATGTTTTGAAGTTTATTTTGTTTAATTTGCTCACAGAGGGGATAGGAAACGAAAACATTTTTTAAAACTTCTTCGATACCCGGGTGTTATTTATTTATTATTAGTAAGGTAGATCTGTGCAGAACAGGCAAAAATTAAATATTAATAAGTTCCGAAGGAAGTCTTTTGTTATTTTTCTGATAACTTGTTCATGCACGGTATTTAGAAAACCACACTTTTAATCACAGGAAAAACCTTTGTTGTTATAATACCTCCCAGTATCCCTTTTAGGCTTAGTGGTACCCATACACATATCACAAATTTTAAATTTGTTTGTGACCCTGCTTAATGATATATTGTTCGTTCCACCGACTTGATACCTTCCAACATACGCCGTTGATTTGTCCTGCGGAAAAAAATTGCGGTTAACTGGATGCAGGTGGCTAACTTCTTGTCGATCGACGTCCCAAAATTTTGGTGGTCAATTTGTATAAAAAAAACGAAAATAATGGCAAGTGAGTACCTAGATTTTATTGTAGCTGGGAATACACCCTAACTCTAAATGTTATAATGAAAATATTAATTTTGATCATTGTTTATCTGTGGTATTTTAAATATACCACAACGCATCAAAAAATATACAATTTTGTTCATGTTTTTTCATTATTTGTTAGTGACAAATGTTTGCAAATTTAACGACGTAGAAAAGTTAAATATAGATCAAGACATTATTGGCGGAAATCCTTTCGGATGGATGCTCCCATTAATATGGAAGGCAACATAGAAGGTATTATTGTTGTTCCCGCACAAAATTTATCCGATCCTGAGAATGATGAAGATGATATGCCATTACCACATTGTAAACGTAGGTATAAATTTATTTGGGAAAAGCCTCTAACAATCACCAATCTAGGTAATAATCGAGTGGATACTTTCTCAGAAAATGTCGGACCTTGAAACTTATCTGGTGACCTTGAATCGTCAATTGACACTTTTGGATGCCTAGTAGGTAAGTGAACAAATGATCGAACAATTTGTTAATGCTTTACGCTACCCAATGTGGAAAAACATTTATTCGTACAACCACAAAAGAAGTAAAAACTTTTTTCTGCAACCGTGTCTAAAGTAGAAGTTTTAAAGGTTAATTTTAGTTTATAAAGTGTCATTTTTTGAAAACCAGTGCATAAAATGTTATTTTTACGCACCAGGGCGCAAAAAATAAAATGGTTTCATTTATGTTTTCAAAGTATTTTATAACCTAAATGTAGATTGAAATAAAAAACCAGAAATAACACAAACATAAACAGATTTTTATCGAGTAGTAGTACATTTACATACGTTTATTTAGGGTAAACCACTCATTGTTGGTACTCCGTCATTACTTAGTATTAAAAACTATTTAAATTTTGTGGAACATTTCTTAAAATTCTTTTATAGTAATGAAAATTAATTAAAATTGTGTAACTGGCAATATAGAAAGAGTTAGGAAAGAGTTTATACATGTATTTCGGCCTTATTGGATTTCATCAGAACTCTGTACCTTAAAAAAATTTTGGTTTATTGAAAAATTTAGAAAAACTTACCCCTTTTTTGAATTTCTAAAATCCCAAAACACAAGAATAGGAATTAATGGTAAAAATATGAAAATCTTTTGCAAATTATACAAGGAAGCGATTGCATTCTCTAGTAAAATCACAAAAGTGACATTTTTAAAATATTTGTTTGATGTTACTAAGGCCTTAGTAACATCAATGTTATTAAGGCCTTAGAATTATTTCGAGCATATTTAAAATAAAATCCTAGAAAATATTATTTTTATTATTAATTATTATAGCCAAAATTAATGTATGCAAAGTGGTCCGTGTTATCAAAAAAGGTAAGAAATACGTTTTCTGCTAAAAAATGTTCCTTTGTTTTTAAACGTGTACAAATTCACAGTGCTTTTAAAAGCATTATCAGTTAAGTAAGGTCATAGTTTAAAGTCATCTTTAGAAGATTTTAACAATCTTTTACTCTGGAATCATAGGCTAAACCGAGTTTTTAGAGGTATCAATAATTAGAATGAAATTATTTCGATTTGTCAATAATTGAAACCTGGGCCAAAACTAAGAAATTATTGAAATCATAAGTGCCTAAAGATTGGCACAGATGATTAATATAAAATATTTTTTATTTAGGTGCCGAAAGTACAAAAATTAAAAAAAAGGTACCATAAATAATATTCCGAGAATTCCCTGTAAGAAGCTTTAAAATAAGTTAGATCTGGTATTCCAAAAAAACAAGTGACCTTAAAATACGGAATTCCTAGGTCGACTCTTCAGATTAGACTTGTCCTAGATTTACAAAAGTTGAGCATCGCCGTAACACTTACCTCACGAAGGACGAAGAAAGTCATATTGTTGACTGGATTTTAGATAGCCAGAAAAAGGGTTTTCCAAAACGGCAAATTCATATACAGCTACCAGTAAAAGCTTTCATCGACGCTAATAAACGACCAAATTCCTGTAAGGACAATACGCCTGGGGATAAGTGGTTTAAATTCTTTGTTAAGAATATCCATTACTCACAGAGATAACCCCAGAAGGAGTTACTTCAGCTTCTGCAACAATTTCTAAACAAGATATTTTTCCATTTTCGATCATAAAACACGAGTTTACAAAGAAGACAAAACTTGTTTTCTATTTTATCGAAAAAGGGTAAAGTTATGGTATCAAAGGGATGCAAGAATGTGTACGAGGTTGATTAATGTGATCCTAAGCAAAACTTGGCTGTTATGTTCAGTTTTTGAGCGGTGAAAATTGTCACTCCTCCCTTAATTGTTTATCCAAATAAGCGATTGTCAAAACCCATAATAGATAAAGTTCCTGATGATTGGGGAATCTGATAATAGGTGGATGACGGAAGAAGTTTTTATCGATTCTAAAAAAAATGTATTTTATCCTTTTCTTCGGAAAACGAATATCGAATTTCCAGTCATGCTCTTCCTGGATGGCCATAAATGTCACTTGACATATCAATTTAGCAAACTTTGTAGCGCGTTGCAAATAATTTTGATAGCACTGTATTCAAACTGTACTCGAATTTTGCAACCAGCAGATGTTGCGTGTTTTAAACCTTTAAATGTTTTTTGGCAAATATAAATATCCAATGAAAGCGGAAGACGAAGAGAATAAGGGAAATAATTTTCTGAGTAAAGCTCATGTTCGAATTTTAAACTTTGATGAAAACTTTCAGGACAACAATGTACAAAATAAAATACTAAAGAATGAAGATGAAACTGCTCTTCTTCGTAGAAGCTTATACTTCATTTGTATATACATAATATCTATCTCACAAATGTTGGGATAAAATGCCAAAAATGCAATAAAACAAATAATTATAAATGTTTAAAAAATAACCAGCTGTACAAAGAAAAGTATATTTGTGGTGCTTGTACTTCTAAAGAACCAGAAAATTAAACGTTGTATTTTTGTATGTAGTTGTTATTCCATCTTATATTGTACCTATTTTTTTGTACGTGGTCTCATGACGTTGTACGGAAGAGACTAAAAGGGTAGCTCTCAACAGCACGAACAGTAAATTTTTGACATAAATAGCTGTGAATTTTATGTTGCCATTAATTTTCTAACATTGTTAAACTAACACTTATACTCCAAATTTGAATTTAAAACATAATTTATTACTATAGTCAGTAATGATTGTTTGTTATTAATTTAACTTGCAGTAACTTTCTGGTTATTGAATTTTCATCAAAAGTTTATTAAGAAAGAGCTTTACTTTGATTTCCCTTAGCTACACTTTTAGTCTCTCTCAGATATTGGTAAACATACTCTTAAAGTTCCCATCATACACTAATGTTTCTTAGAAATTAGAAATTGGAATTTTTAATTTGCATTCTGCCTGAATTGTTACTTTAAATGTTTTCAATAAGAATTATAATAATAATTCTCGGTTCGTTAATTTATTCTTGAATAGTTGTAGATATAAGCTTTGTTCCTACAGCGGTTCCGGATTAGTCTAAAAGTGTCAGATATATTAGCCCGTCAAATAATTCACCGTTTATAAGAGCTGCGTTAAATGTGAAATTTTGATTGGCGCATGCTTTTGACTGAGTCAGACCTGTAAGAGACTGCTGTCGATACACATCTATAAATTAGTAAATTTCAAAAAAGAATAAATGAACTCTTTAATCCGTGTATCGTTGATTATGTTTTGCTCTAATTTACCAGATGGTGCAATTACAGTAGTCTTGGCTAGGAACCCTAACATTAGTATCTTTTTATTAATCTGCTTCTGACTGAAAATCTGTTCTTTACACTGCGTTGCCATATTTAAAAATCTTTTAACGGGTACATTTTGGAAACTATACGTTTTTGCTAAGGCAGTTGCAAATGGAGAATATTTACCCGACAGGAAGTATCAGAAAAGGGAGAAAATAAATTCCGAGGGATTGCTATTTTTTTATATTACCATTTAACTGACAAGAAGGACGATCAAAATCTGCATGAAAAAGTTGTCATTTAAAAAAATTAATGATGACGTCACACTGAAAAGCAAATGTCGATCGAGATAAGTCTTTCTAAATTAAAAATTTACCTGTTTCAGGATTTTGCAGAAAAACAATAAATAAACAAATTTTTACTTTGGTTCAGGACCACTCTGTATATAATAATTTTCAATTGTTTCATAGAACACCTTCCTGAGTCGACGAAAAAGATGAATGATTGACGAAGAATGGATCGAGTTGGCAATTGTCTGGCAACTGGCGATTCAGGAAGGTGTGTCTCCGTGGTCCTCCAGTGAAGTGTACTTAATACAGTTTTGGGTAAAAACTGTGGAGCTTTCCCGCGGCGTGGTCCTTTTCCAGCATTGGAGAAATTAAGGAGATGTAAGCTCTTGACGTTTTACCCAACTGTGACCTTCAGTCCTGTATTAAGCTACCCACCCCAATTTAAGCAAATCACTGCTAACCTTTCATAGCGAGCGTGACAATATGTATAGTATGTTCCATGCCTTTGGGATACGGTGTATGTATTATATTGATGATTATTTTAAATAATATCGACTTTTTTCAAATAATGTCGTATTTTATTTAAATAATATGGTACTTTATTAAGGCTATTTAAACATATTTGATCAAGATTTTATCTATTTAATACCCTGGATATATACTTAACCTTGTTTTTTCATGCGGCACTTTACGTAATATCTTTTTATTTTGTGTTTATTATGCACATATTTTCAATGTACGAGTAGTTTGAAACACTGTAAATAAGTGGCAATCCATTTGCCTTGATTTGCATGAAACACGCGTAGGTTCTTTTGGAATTTTCCCGGAAATTTAAAAAATACTATTTCTAGATGGTCTGTTCGAAACGCAATATCAAATTTGTACGATATTCAAATCGAGGTGCGCCGCAGCGAAAGCAAAATACATATTTGATGGGCGACTATGCTTTTATTAAAATAGACAGCTTCGTCGCTCGATACCAAGAATTTAAATAAGCAGAAAATCTACTTACTTTCCGGGCTCGACCTTGAAAGTTTCGCCCCGGAAGTTATGGTAGAGGGCGGCGATCGACCAGGCGATCCCGATGCCTAGGAATACGTTGACTGCGTTGCTGCCGGTGACGTTGCCGACACTGGCGTCAGCGTATTTGTCTTGGATGGCAGCGACTTTGCTTGCGAAAGTATCTGAAACAATATAACGTTTTTTTTTTGCTAAGCTTTGCTGAGTTATTACAAACTTCGGCTTTGAAGTGAGGAAAACTGTGGAAAACTTAAAACCATATTGCAAACTTTTCAAAGTTGTCTTTCAACTTTACCTTTCACAGATTTTAAGATCCTGATAAAAGTTACCACAATTCTTTAATAATTCAAGTACATTTTGTGACAGATGAAATTTTTAGATAATAATGTGCTCTGGAAATATTTGAAAGTAAAAAGAAAACCTAAAATAAAATTTAAATGTTCATAAAAATAATATGTTAACATTTAATAGTAGTCATAGTAAAATTTTATTCCCTTTATGAATATACATTTCATGAATATATATTTTATGAATGTAAAAGACAATAAAGGCAAAAGAGCCACTAATATAACAATTAGTTACAGAGCATACGAGAAGAAAAATAAGAAAAAGTGAATATTATTTTCTCTTTTTTCATCTTACTTCTTTCTCTTTTTCTGTTTCATCCACACAAGGCATTCAAGTAGACAAGAAGTTTCTTTTCCCATAAAGAATTAATTTATTCGTTCATTTATCAGGCAAGTTTTGGTACACGTTAGTGATCTTCTTCAGAGCCTCTGAATATAATTAGCGATATCAACATGGAAATTTTTAAATGAAATATCAGAGAATTTCACAAATCATAATTGGAAAATATAACAATAAGATTGTCAAAACTATTTAACACTTTAAAATTGTAGATAACATATATGGAACTTAAACAACAAACGATAAAAATATAATTACTGAGCCAAGATGACAAGATGTGCAGAAACTCAATTTCAGTACAACTATGATTTATGAAACTTTGATATTTTAACCTGTTACCTTTACAATTTATAATTACTACCGTTTGGTACCTTTTTATTTTTTAATTTCCATGTTGAGGTCGCTAATTGAAGGTTGCCTTTCCAAAAGGTTGTAAGCGCCTATGTACCCGAGAATTGGTTTAAGGTATTTTTAGGTTGTCAGTGCCATACTTACATGATACATGATCATGAACATGATGAACAGAGTCTGTGTGGTTGTGAAACTCAAAACGTTGTAAGCATCAAACAACGTGCTGTTAGTTAATATAATTACTTGGCTGTGTGTGTTATTTTCCGATATGCAAGAAGTAGGCAATGATAGTTGTGGAGATGGTAGAAGATAGGCCAAGAAAAGGATTAAATCTCCTGACAAGTGGGCTAAGAATAAGAAGAAGATCAAAAGAAATAGTAGTGCAGAATACAAGGCTTCAAATGGTCGTGCGGTACCTGCAAAGCGTGCACCTTCTCAGGTAAGTTGCTTTTAATTTCAATATGGACTATTTCTGTACGAATTTTTTGTTATATAACCTAAATAAAAATGATTTTGTTGTCACATGAAGTGTTAGCTGTCCATTGGAATACCGAAAAAGCATGTTTGAGAAATTTTCTGAGCTGGCTCTATACGAAAAGCAACAAACCTTCAGCGTTTTATTCATCCTCAGCTCATAAAGCGTCGACGACATAGCGATTATGAACACCTTGTGAAAATGGTGAAAGTCGAAGACACATTTTTATTATTATTTTTTTGTTACCAGGTGACCTTAAAAACCTATGGCGATACTTTCGGAATTACTGCCAGACATGTACAGATTGGGCCAAATTTGACATTTTTAACAAAAAACACCTATTTTATAGAAGAATTAAACAAAAACTGACTACGACTCCTGGAGCTTAATTTTTAAGCCAAAATTAATAGGTTAAGAAACCGCATTTCGATATATTGTACCGCTTAGGAGCTACAGGGTGTTTTTCAAAATTAAGCGATTTCTAAAAACCTTTATAACTTCTTGTTTATGAAAATTTTTGATTTTTGTGAAAACTTCTTCAAGGTACTTTCTCATGCAGAATTCATTGCCCCAAACTATTTTTGTCCTCAATATTTGAGATATAAGCAAGAACTTTGATTTTTTTATATGGAACATCCTATATATTTTTACATTTTTGAAAAGAGCATAATATTCCATTCATGTAATTATAAAACACTTGATATTTTATTCAAACAGTTTTTGAGATATACAGCTTGAAAGTTTTAATCAAAAATTTAATTGTTTTTATAGCATTGAAGTAGGCTGTCGGTGACGATATCTAAACAATTAAAGCTTTTGTAACTTCCTGATAGGTAGCTGTCAACGGTTGACACAATAGTATTTGCATTTCACTTGAATTTTAGTATCTCTATAAATTAGGTTTAGGGAGGTAATTAAACATATATGAAAATTACAAGCAAAACTTTTCTACAAAATAAAAAAAATTTAATTAAAAGAACTTTCATATGTTAAGTAAATCTGGGCACACACTATATATGCAATATAAATAATAATATGCTAAATATTAAGTTCAGTTAAGGTGTTTTATATTAGTTTCAATATACTAATTTGCGTTCTATTTTTTTAAAATTTATTCTGCTGCGTCCTCCTTTGAGGACTTGCGCACACTCTCAAGAGGCACACCTCATAAATTGGAAAACGCTGATCTAAAGATAGAGTTGAAAATTTATGTTTGTTTGAAAATATTCCTCTGTTCATTACTTCGCTTGGGGAATCAATTTCGAATGTGAAAACCTAATGTTTCAGATTCCTCCAATGAAGTAATGGAAGTGAAATAAGGATTATATTTATTTCGCAGTAAAATTAATTATAAAACATACTGGAAAACTCCATTATTTTTTAAAAGATGACACTCGAACTAACTAAATTAAGAGAACTGTCATTATTTTGTTTGGCTCCACGTTGGACGCCAATTTTTTATATGCAGTTGTTTTTATTTGTTTATTTGGCCCCACGTTGGGCGCCAATTTTTATATGCAATAGCATTATTTATTTAGTTGGTCCTTCTTTGGTTGCCAATTTTATATATGCAATGATTTGTTTTTGTTTGGCTCTTCGTTGATAGCCAATTTTTTTTATATGGTGATTTACTTTATTGGACCCCTTTTTGGGTGCCAAATTTATGTATGAGGTATTTTATAGGGTTATGGGTTTCTTAGTTAAGAAAGTCTTGTTGCTCTTATTTTTTTTTATTTAGTCTCTTGAAATTTCTAAAAGGTTTAATAAATTGTTTACAATCGTTGCGAATCGTCCATAATCTAACTTTAATTAGAAATTCCAATTTCTTGTTTATTTGAATTTATTAGGTTTGGATGTTTCAATTACAATCGTTGCGAATCATCCTTGATCAACATCAGTTAAGTAAATTCAAATATTCACAATAAATTTTACCCATTAAGTTAAATACTTTATCTACGATCGTTGCGAATCGTAGACAACAGTATTCATTAATTGGATCAAATTTAAATTTACGTGTGATAGTTCAGATGTAATAATTATGTCAAACCTTTCTATTTATTTCATTGAAATGTCATTTACTGCGACATTCCTCGTTTTTCTTTCCAAATAAGTCAAGCTTTTTCCAAAGATTCTTTTATTCAAAGTTCGATATTTATACCTTGGATCAATATTTGTTCAACATGCTAACCATCTACATGGAAATGTTTTAAATTTTTACGAACGAAATTTATCTCTGACTCAATTTTCGTATACTTTATTTTAAATGTTGACGTTAATTAATGTTATGTCAAAAGTTGTGGGAAATTATTACAGAATTACAATTTTTTCTTAAATCTAAACATTTCGTAAGTATTACGTTACATTTTACATACAAATTTTATTATACTAACATTCACTATAACAATATTTATTTCGCGCACACTAATTTTTGTAATTTTCAGTTCTTTTTCCAAAAGTTCCAAATAATTAACACCCACGTCTTCCACCTTGGACATGGTGGAAGACGTGGGTGTTGGACATGGTGGAAGACGTGGGTGTTGACTCGAATTCGCCATCCATCTTCCAAATAGGCGAGTCTTCTTTTCCTTTTGCTTGCTACCGCTTGAACCGACCAAGTTCTTGCGGTAAATGGATGTTTTATCTTCCCTTTAAATTTGTCTAAATATTCCGTAAACTCCCGCCAATTCATTTCAATTTCAAACTCTTTCACCCAATTTACTTCTTCTTCTTCTTCAATATGAATAAAAATCTCCCCCTTTTGATTACTTCTTTAAAGAATTTAACTTTAATTTTCTTTTGGCCCTCTCCTTTTTTTTTAATTTAATTTAATATTTTTACCCTCTGATCTGTACTAATAATGTTTCTTGTTTCAGGATGTAAAATTTTGAAGTGTAAAAATGTGAATGTATATTATTTTGGAAAATAAATAGATACATTTATTTTATTATTTCTTCTTTCCTTGTCTTCATCCCATCCGGAACCCTTGGTACTATAGGTAATATCAGAGCAATATGATTGTACTACATTACGGTGTTTTCTAATCATCAAAACAACGAAGTATTTAGGATCATTTTAGAACGAAGCTGGTGCTACGGAAGACATGCACATTTGGTGAATCAATCAGAATTTCATGAGAAGACACATGAGACATCAGAGTTGCCAGATACCTAGACATAGGTAATTTGAAAAGGAAAAAGGGAATTAGTTACTAATATAACTAATGTTGTTAAAATTGTTGATGGTACCTGTGTAGATATGAAATGCCGTAAACTGCCGCAAAACCACCACTCCTCAGTTCTATCTACCGCATCACGCCGTGGTAAAAGAAAGCAGCATTACTACCAAAGTGAGAGTCGTCTTCGATGGATTCGCAAAATCATCGTCAGAATATTCTCTGAATGTCGCATTAATAGTCGGCCCCAAGTTATAGCACGACCTGTTTGAAATAGTTCCGAAATTTAGAACCAATTAGTTCTCACTGCCGGTATAGTGAAGATGTACCGTCAAGTTCTCATGGATCCCTCACAGAATTCTCTTCAAAGGATCCTGTGGAGAGAAGACAGCAGGCAAGAGCTCGAAACATTTGAGTTCACTTATGGCATTGCTTCGGCTTCCTATTTAGCCATCAAATCGCTGCAGCAATTGACCACAGAAGAGCAGGAAAATTATCCAGTGGGTGCCAAAATTATTCTCAGTGATTTTTACGGGGATAATATTCTCACACGGTTGATGAAGCTAGAAAAATCCAAAGACGAGTCACCGAAGTTCTCCGCAAAGGATTCGAATTAAGAAAATGGGGGCCGAACAACTCATCACTATTGGAATATTTGTCCATGTCACCTATTAAACATGAAATTGTCAATTTAGACAAAAATGAAGGTATAAGTACATTAGGATTACAACGGAATCCTAGTCATGATTTGTTACAATATTGCGTCAACATTCAAAAACAAGGAAAGAGAATTACGAAGAGGAGTATACTATCAGCAGTATCTCAGATATTCAATCCGTTAAGACTCATTTCTTCGGTTATTATAATGTCCAAAGTATTAATTCAGCAATGTGGCAACTAGGACTCAGTTGGGACGAATCTCTGCCCGTTGAACTCCAAGGTCAATGGATTAATTATGAACGTGAATTTCAAGACATCAATTTGATCAAGATTTCACGCAATGTTTTAAGAAATTGTGATCCTGAGGCCATTGAATTACACGGCTTCTCTGAGCCAGTGAAAAAGCGTACGGTGCTTGCGTCTATAGTACTTCCGCGTGTCAGACTACATCGGAAATGTGACATGCACCTTGTTATGCGTCAAGGCAAGAGTAGCTCCGTTGAAGGTAATATTACTTCCTCGACTGGAGCTATGTGGAACTTTATTATTAACGACCCCTATCGAGTTAGATTTCACACGGATCATTTACTGGACCGACTCAACCGTAATGTTATGGTTGCTTTAAAGTTGTTCCAAGGCATGGAAAATATTTGTGGTAAACCGTTTGAGTGAAATACAAGATTTAACCAAAATTTCGGACTGGTATCACGTAAGTATTGCGGACAATCCCGCTGATATTCATTTACGTGGCTGCAATTCTCTCACCCTGAAGGAGTGAACGTTGGTGGGAAGGCCCTAAGTGTTATATATATATTTCGCATTGACCAAACCATTCTGAGATTACTGCCCGAGCGAAGACACACCAGAACGAAAGATTGTCAATGTACTGTTTTTGGTTTTTGAGATACTCTGATCTATCTCGATTGTTAAGAATCACTACTTACTGCCAACGGTTTAAAAATAATTCGCTCGCCAACGTGTCTAATCTTACCGCCAACATTGAAACTGGTCGATTAACTATTGATAATTTAAGATCAGCGACAAACATCTTAATGAAGGTCATTCAAAGACAAGCTTTCTCTGAAGATCTGCTTTGCCTGAACACCCATAGCCAGTTAAATAGAAAGCCGTCTGCTCTCCTTAATTCTCTTTATTGATGATAATGGTATATTACAGGTAGGAGGATGTCTTCGCCATTCAAATTTTTCTTATGATGAAAAATATCAGATACTTCTCCCTGCGAAGCATTCGTTCACGGAGCTAGTTATGAGGCATAAACATGTTAAGCAGTTGCATGCCGGAACTCAAACAACCATTGCCACTCTTAGAAATACATATTGGATACTTTCCGCGCGAAATTCTGTCAAGGCTGTCATTAGAAGATGTATTACTTGCTTTAGAGCGAAACCTTCTGGTGCGCAGCAGATCATGGATGATCTACCGGCTAACCGAGTCACCCAATCTCCTCCTTTTGAAGTTGTCAGCGTTGATTACTTTGGGCCCCTATATGTGAAGGAAGGATGATGTCGAAGCAGTGTCTTTGGCAAGTCTTACGGTGCCGTTTTCATCTGTTTTACCACCAAGGCTATATACCTAGAATTGGTGGGAAATTTGTCTACCGACTCCTTTTTAGCAGCATTGAAACGGTTCATCTTACGACGCAACAGACTTGCTCAGATCTATTCGGATAACGGAATTCGGTTTGTCGGCACAAGAAGAGAATTGATGGAGCTAAGGCAACTGTTCATCGAAGAAAATTTCCAAGCCAAGGTTCAAGATTTAGTCGACAGATAAGGGATAAACTGGCACTTCGGCCCAGCTAGGTCGCCCCAACTTTGGAGGTATTTGGGAGAGAAATAATTAGTGCTTTGATCATGTCGAATTCTACTTATCGCTTCGTTGAATTAGCATAACTGTATCTTTTCGTATGAATTTCCAACCTTGTTAAATTGTAATTTGCCCATTACTTCATAATGATAATTTCTTAACATTCCTAATGTTCATAATATCGCATCGGGCACCGACCCCTTGCTGTTTAAGACTTTTTATTTCATCTCTAATGTATTTGAAAGCATCTCGGTTCTATCCATTTACATTTCTAATCGTTTCTAATAACATTTTAGTTAGGCACAATCCTGATCAGCCCCTAATCAGCGCTTCGATCAATAATTTCACTTCTCCTCTAAAACTTATATCGTCCAAAAACCATTAAATATACCTGAAGAAGTGTTATTGTTTCTTTTATGCATTGGCCCTAAACGTTAGGCTTTGATTTGAACATACCTAGAATGTAATGTAAAATCCAGAATGTTATGAAAAAAACAAATAGAATAATAAACAAGTCTGTCAACGAAAAGTTTTTTCTTCTCATCAAGGTCCCGAATTCTTATCATAAATTTTGGCGCCCGAGCAGGGACCGTCTGCTGTTCTGCATCTCGCTTCTCTTCATCTGCCTCTTATATCAAGAAAAAAGGTATGCCGTCTCGACGCTTATCAAAAATACGAATACAGAAACTATGTGATCGTGCTCAAACCTCTGTGGATTGTATCAATCAGTCTCAAATCAATCTGTTACTGAAGGAACTCGACAATGAATTTCAAATCTATCGAAACATCATCGAAGAAGAAATTGCAACGGTCGCTGATGAACAACTAGAAAAGGAATTTTTGGATATGGATGAAATTATCTCCAACAGTAAGGCACTACTTCTTTCATCATCCAAAATTTCAAATCAAGAGTCAAGTCCGTCAAGTCAACATTCCGAAAACTCATCGATTGAGCAATTTCTTGCCCACCAGCGTGACGTTTTAGCTGCTTTTGTACATAACCAGAATCAACCACGAGCCCGAAATGCGTCAAGTTTACCTAAATTGGAAATTCAGGAATTTTGTGGTGACATGAAACGATGGGTGACATTTCGGGATATGTTCCTATCTACTGTTGATGCCAATCCTGACCTTACCCAAGTTCAGAAACTCGAGTACTTACGCAGCTGACATAGGTTCTCGAGGACAATTACCTTCTCAAATAATTAATTGCGACATATGGTGGTCTGGTCCTAGCTTTTTAAAAGTCCCAAGTTAATGCTACCTGTAAATGAATCTTTTACTACTACTGACGAAGAAGTTCCCTGCCGTGTCCATACCACATCCGTCGAGTCTAACTATTGGATTAATTTTATAGAAAGGTTTTCTAATTTTAATCGTCTTCTTAGAACTACTGCGTATATATTTCGTTTCAGAAATCGCTTTAGCCATAACCATTTTTATTCATCTATTGTTCTTAGTGTTGAAGAAATTAAGAAATTTTTTGATTTTCTGATAACTCAAGTTCGATCTTATTACTTCGGTAAGGAAATTGCACAAATCACATCCAATCAATCTCTCTCGAAATCTAGCAACATTTATACACTTTCCCCTTTTATTGATGAAGATAAAGTTCTTCGAGTAGGTGGTAGACTTCACAACACCAATATGGAATTTTTTAATCCAAAACCCATTCTTTTACCAAACTGCAAATTTTGTACACTTCTTATTCAGAAAATACATCTTGACACTTTTCATGGAGGTTCAAAACTAGTGTGTGCTCAGATTCGACGGTCTTTTTGGATAATAGGACTTCAAAAATCTGTAAAAAGTTACATTCAGTCTTGCACACGCTGTATCCGATACAAATCAGAAACCTTCACTCCTTCAATGGGTAATCTCCCTTCCTATCGTGTAAATTCAAGCAAAGCCTTTTCTACAGTAGGTCTGGACTTTGCTGGACCATTCGTTCTTCGTCCATACCAAGGGAGAGGAAAAATAAACGTTAAAGGATATATAGCATTATTTGTTTGTTGTTCAACAAAGGCCCTTCATTTAGAACTCGTTATGAATCTCTCTGTACAATCGTTAATTCTGGGTTTTCGGCGATTCATCGCTCGTCGTGGCCGAGGTGCAAAGGTCATAAGTGATAATGCCCGAAATTTTGTGAGTTGTAATAAGATCATGAAGGAGTTTCTATTTAATATTTCAACTCTCATTGAATGTCCCGATCTTAAAGAATTTTTGTCAAATGCTTTCATTGAATGGCAACTTATTCCTCCGTATTCCCCTCACTTTGGTGGTATTTGGGAAACAGGTATCAAAACCGTGAAAGGTCATCTTAATCGTATGTTCAATGGTGCAACTCTTACGATTGAAGAAATGCAAACAGCGTTATGTCAAATTGAGAGTATTGTTAATTCTAGGCCATTAACTCCACTACATTTTTCTGAATTCGGTGTGCCCATCACTCCTTCGCATCTTCTAACCGGTGAACCAATGTCACACTTTCCGGAAATTCTTGACTCTTATGATGCTTCTACAAATATCAGGCATCGACAAGAGACAATTAGAAACTTGATTCAATGATTCTGGCGCAAGTGGCGTAATGAATACTTGGACACTTTGATGCGTAAACCGAAGTCGATGTCTAAATCTAAAAATCCTAATGTAGGTGATCGGTACAATTGGCACATCGGCAAAAGCAGCCAACTTTTTCCTGGCCCTGACAATGAAGTGCGAGTTGTCGAGGTCAAAACTGCAAAATGCAGTAAACGAGAGTCTGTACGCAATTTAATACCTTTAATTGTTGATGACAAGCATCAACGGGGGGGAATATGAAGAAGTGTTATTGTTTCTTTTATGCATTGGTTCTAAACGTTAGGCTTTGATTTGAACATACCTAGAATGTATGTAAAATCCAGAATGTTATGAAAAAAAAAAAAAAAATAGAATAATAAACAAGTCTGTCAACGAAAAGTTTTTTCTTCTCATCAAGGTCCCGAATTCTTACTAACACCATCTTCGTAAATTTGAAAGAGAATAAGTGACGAGCGTTGACAACGACAAGGTACATATGAAACAAGAACAAGAGTTGTAACCGAAGAAAGGTGACAGTGTTCGAGATCGATTTTCAGTCATGATTTATCGCGTATTTTTAACAAGGGGTTAACTATTAGTAGCGCTCGACAAATATATTACTTTACACATTTCATTTATTATAATTTTGTCGTTATTAAATGTGTTATGTTTAACTTTCGAGTTTCAATTATTCTTCCGTAATGAAGCAATTAGTAAGTGACGGATAGACTAATGTGCTTACGACGCAACCTTACAACCTCCTAGGTGCTTAGTGTATTCAGACCCCAATCTCGTCTGGGAAGAGTTTCCAAAACAGGAAAGCCGCAACTATTATACGAGACATCACGCGAAGAGATGCGCGATTTCGATTTATAGTTTTAGTTGAATTACTGGACTTACACTTTGTCGTCGTCGATTAATTGGTCTTTTTGCATGCATAATGAAGTAGTTTATGTTATTTTGGTCTGGTCGTGGGAAGGGTAGTTGTCGATGCAGACAGACTTGTTTTTGTTAATCTCGTTCGTTGATCAGCGAGTATACTTATTTATTAAGTACTGCTATTAAACAATACAGATTTTATTTATTTTTTTTTTACTTTTTACATTGTAACGCCTAAAAAAATATGTAAAAATAAAAAGCATGTGATAACACATAGTTAAATATGCATATGTTTTCGTCTTAATTACAACATATTTTTAACTAAACAATCTTTTATTATGTACCTTTTATGTTAGTATAGAGTAGGGATGGCGAACCTTTTTTACCAAGGGGTCAAATTTAAGTTAAAAATTTTGTAGTAATAACCCTGAGTCAGACTTTTTAAGTCATTAAAAAATACATCTGCTTTTGATATACTATACTTATACACAGGATGCGACGATTACATTTACAAGGAATCGCTTAAATATATCGATTTCTTCAGAAAATGTAAAATGCTTTATTTTTTCTGTAATCCATCGCTGTGAGTGTTTTGCTTTAATTAACACAACTGTGGAATGCATACGTGTTCATTTTACGTAACCGTCAATGCCGTACCGTGAATTAGTTCATTTACATTTTTCACTAGAGTGTGAAATTTGTTGTTGCTTCTCTGATGATAATTTTCGTACATCAGGAAAGTGATTTGTTGCCCTCCACGGCATCAAAGGTTTTGTGAAGTACAAAGAATAAGATGGAATAATAAAAACAAAAGAAAAATTGACGATTCCGGCGAAAAAAATTTTGAAGCTCAAAGCCTAGTAGAGGGCAAAATAAAACTGCAGAAAAGTCATCGAAAGGAACAAATGAGAAATTAAATAAATTACAAATAAGAAAAATGAAATAAGGGAAAAACGAAAGATGAAGTAATTGAAAATTAATCAAAGGAATCAAAGAAACGCTAATAACAATAAAAATTTGATAAAAAAATAAAAGAAAAATTGGAGTAAATAACAAGAACGTAAATGAAATATTTTTTTGTTTTTCTTGGTTTTATTTGTTTTTCCATTTTTTGTTCATTTTTATTTCACTGTATCTGCTATAATAACGGGTCTACCAATAAGAACTTTGTTTTCTAATAGGTTTGAAATAGGTTATGTTGAGAGTTCTGTCATTCAGTTTTTTGACATATGTACAGCAGAAGGTTTACCATTTGTTATAATGGTTTCAATTTCGCTCGAAAATCGCATTAAAATAATTCAAATCTATTATAAAAATGGTGGATCCGTGAAAACCACATTTCGTAAAATTCGCGATATTTTTGGTCGTACTGATCGTCCTTCTGAGACTGCAATTGCGAATTTAGTGCGAAAATATGAGTCCACCGATTCAGTAGCAAACGTAACCACAACAACACGAGCTCGTGCAGGCAGCTCAACTGAAAATATTGCTGCAGTAAGTGACAGTGTTGCAGAGGACCCAAATTTATCAGTTTCACGACGCAGTCAACAATTGGGCCTATCCACAATGACCACATGGCGAATTTTGAGAAAAGATTTGGCTCTAAAGCCTTATAAGGTTCAACTGGTGCAAGAATTAAAGCCAGCAGATCATTTTCAACGTCGTGCATTTGCTGATTGGATCATTGAACATGGTGCTGGTTTTTCAGAAAAAATAATCTTTTCCGACGAAGCTCATTTTCACTTAAATGGGTATGTCAACAAGCAAAATTGTCGGATTTGGGCTTCTGAAAATCCAAGAACAGCTATTGAACAACCATTACATTCATCTCGTGTCACTGTATGGTGCGCTTTATGGGTAGAAGGCATCATTGTTCCATATTTTTTCGAAAATGAGGCTGGTGCTACCGTTACTGTCAATGGAGTGCGCTATAGAGACATGTTAACCAATTTTTTATGGCCTATTTTGGATGATATGGATGTGGAAGACTTGTGGTTTCAACAGGACGGAGCTACGTGTCACACAGTCCAAGAAACAATCGATTTATTGAAAACCAAATTTAATGGACGTCTAATTTCGCGAAGAGGTGATGTCAACTGGCCACCACGAAGCTGTGATTTAACGCCACTGGACTTCTTCTTGTGGGGCTATGTGAAAGATAATGTTTACGAGAATAATCCGCAAACAATTCAAGAGCTCAAAACCAATATCGAAGACGTCATCCATGAAATAGAACCACAATTATGCAGAAATGTGCTCGAAAATTTTGTTAAGAGGATCGACGTCTGCAAACGTAGTCGTGGTGGACATTTGCCTGATATTGTTTTTCATTCATAAATGGTAAAGTCTCTACAACATATTTCGATAAAGAATTACAGAGTTTTCCTACAAAATGTGTGTTTCTTTTGAAATTTAAAAACAAAGTTCTTAGCAAAAAAGTGTAACACTTATTATTGAGGTGGAAAAAAGACCATGATAAAAATAATTTCTACAAAACTGAAATTTTTATGCACTATAAAAATCTATAAATATTCTAGCAGGCCACTTCGTGACTCACGGGTTATGGGTTCGTCATCACTGGTATAGAGTCATAATAAATTCATTTTACCCTAAATATTTAATTGCGTAATTCATTTTAACCAAAAACACACGTAAATGGGTTTTAAATTTTATATTACAAATCAATCGTCTAAATAATTGACTTGCACTGTTGATTGATTAATCGTAGCTTAATCGACTTTGCATTGCTAGACTCGATCTGCAAGTCGCCTTTCATAAAATCGTTAGTTACCCATCTCTAATCACGCAGCATATTTTAAAATTATTTTCAAATATACAGGCTGTTCCAGAAAATTTTGGTGTGTAAAGAGTGATTTTTTTTAATGGGGCATCGTATATATTTTTACGCATTTAGATGTTCCGCGGAGAGTTAATTACAACAATATATATACATTGTGTCTTGACGACGTTTCGGCAGAATCACATCTACTATCTTCAGGTCTTCTCTACTGCTTGCTTGGTTCTGCTTCTCGTTGTTATGCGAGTCAAACAGTTCGACCAAGTTTTTGGGCATCTCCTGTCGTCCTCGTAACTAAGAAAAATGCCAGCAAGCGTTTTTGTGTGGATTATAGACGATTAAATGATGTCACGAAAAAGGACAATTATTCCTTGTCTCGGATCGATTATATTCAGGGTGAAATGGTTTCCTATCTTAGACTTGAAAGTTAGTATTGGCAAGTTGGCATGCATCCGGAAGGCTAAGAAAAGAGGGCCATCATTGCAGATTTATGGCAATTCAAAGTCAAGCCTTTTAGTCTGTGCAACGCGCCAGCCACTTTTGAACTACTCATGAAATTGGGCTTAGCTGGAAAACTTGCCTCCTTAAATGATGTGATTGTTGTCGGAAGAACCTTTAAAGAACACCTTGAAAATTTAACAGATGTCTTTCAGAGGCGAAATTTATACTGAATCCTGCCAAATGTGAATTCTTTCGTTCATCGATTTTAAAATTTATTTAAAACAACAGAAAAGGTTACGCCCTGAACCTAAAGAAAGAAATCTCATGTATATACACTGTGTCCCCGGATAGAGTTCGGGTTACGTATAATGGAGTAAAAGTTGGAATTTATATTTCACGCTTTGCAGTTAGGTCTGCTGGTCGCGAAATTATTTTGTGCCAAATTTAACATCGAAGGTCTTCAAGGTAGGGGAATTGGCAAGAACAACTAAATCCGTGTATGCAAAGTGATCTTCATTTAAAATTTAGGAGAAAGTTTTGAATGAATGAATCAAAAAAGAGAAACATGCCTATAATATCTGGTAAACTAATACAGGGTGATTCACGCAACCGTTCATTAGAAGTTTAGGCACTTGTCTTCATTATTTTTCTCTGAAAATTTATACTCTCCCACAGCCGCGAATAAAATTTAATATCATCAATGACAGCTAAGGTTCGGCCTTTTATAAATATAAGGGGAAGCAATTCTCTTAATTTAAAACGTTCATAAATTTTTGTTTTATACAATAGCCGTAATGATACTGTGACGAACTAAGAGTGAGTCATGCACTCCGCCGACGGCCGACCTGACGAGCGCCTTGAAGTCTAGCCGACTCCCAAAGATTCTGCAGACCACGTTCCGTCGCACTCCAGAATACGCTAGGAGTTGCTGGAAAAGCCGCTCCTCTAGTATAAATACAGGAACACGAGCAGTCTTAGTCAGTTCAACGTAGAGTTACTTACTGTTTAAACGCTCGGCTTGTAAAAATAAATTAGTCTTGGTCCGTTATAAATAAATTAGTGTTAAGGGTCGTTAATAAATTAGTTATTAGTCTTACCAAGTATTTTATTTTAAAAATAAATCTAAAAACATTATAGTGGTGTCCGGTGTGCGGTTCGTGAAAATAAATAAACAATTAAATCAAATTAAATTTAAATAAAACAATAAATAAAGTGTAGTGTTCGGAAAAACAATGGCTACAAAGAAAGTGCTGTTGAAAGACTTAAAAGTGGCCGAATTGAAGACAGAATTGGAAGAACGAGAGCTCGAAACTTCCGGTTTGAAAGCTGCACTTCAACAGCGTCTTCGAGAAGCTCTCCAGACAGCTGGGGATGATCCAGAAGCATTCTTGTTCGAAATTACGTGTGGTTCCGCCGATATATCGAGAATCTTAGACGAGAAGTTTCGAGAACAATCTGGAAATCTCAAGGACGAACTTCGGGAATAATCCAGAAATTTGGACGAGAAACTTCTAGAACAATCTGAAAATTTAGACCAGAAACTTCGAGAACAATCTGGAAATTTGGACCAGAAACTTCGAGAACAATCTGGAAATTTCAAGGAATTACAAAATGAATTAGTGGAACAATCTAGAAAGTTAGACGAGAAATTTCAAGAACAATCTGGAAATTTAGACCAGAAGCTTCGAGAACAATCTGGAAACTTCAGAGATGAACTTCGGGAACAATCTGGAAACTTCAGAGACGAACTTCGGGAACAATCCAGAAATTTAAACGAGAAACTTCTAGAACAATCCAGAAATTTAGATGAGAAGCTTCTAGAACAGTCTAAAAATTTGAAGGATGAATTTCTAGAACGGTCTGAAAATTTGAAGGATGAATTTCTAGAGCAATCGAGAGGACTCGAAGAAAAACTAGCAGTAAAAATATCAGAAGAGACAAGGAACCTGCAAGAAAATATGGAAGAAATAATATTCCAGCAGGATAACAAAATTAAGAATCTAGAACAGATCATGGCAGGGATGCGAATATTCGGGGATCAGTTACCAGCAGATGTGCTAGAGAGTAATGAGGCGCGAACTGAGGAAGGACCAGCGGGAACTTCAAAAGTAAAAATAAAACCACCGACGTTCGATGGGAAGTCTTCTTGGCTTAATTACTTTAAACAATTTGAAGCAGCAGCAAAGGCGAACGGATGGACAGCCAGTGAGAAAGCCACTTCGTTAATTGTGGCCTTGAGGGGAGAGGCTATCGATGTGCTACAAACGATGCCGCCAGATGAACAGGAAGACTTCAACAAGCTGGTGAACAAGTTGGAAATGCGTTATGGTCAGGCGCATCTGACAGAAGTGTACCATGCGCAGCTGAGGAATTGTTGTCAGAAATCCGGAGAAAGTCTTCAGGAATTCGAGGCTGACGTAGCGCGTCTAGCCCAGTTGGCATATCCTGCAGCTCCTGTAGAATTCCTGCAATGTTTGACGGTGCAGACATTTATAGATGGAATTCGTGACCCGGACAACCAGCAGGCATTGAGAATGGCTCACCCAAAGACATCCAAGAACGCATTGGCTTACGCTTTGGAATACGAGGCGGCGAAGCGAGTCTCAAGAGGGCATGTCAAGGTACGAGCTGCTATGGATTTCCAAGAAGAGGAACCCATCAACGTCCAAGTGCGATCTACTGCAGAGGAGCGGCCCAAGGAGTTTGCCACCGTTGAGGACGTTCGCCGCATTTTGGAGCAGGTCTTAAGGCAGAAGAATCCGCTGGTATGCTGGAACTGCCAGGAGGAGGGACATATTCGCAGGCGGTGTCCCAAGCCCAGGCAAGATCCTCCACGAAGGAAGCCACAGGGAAACTAAGTCGGGTCGGTGCAGTGGGGCAAACGTCGACCTGTATTCAAAAGCCCCTAAAGACGAAAGCCAGGCAAGTCATATCCCTGCGACAATTAACCAGCAGTGTCTTCGTGGATGCAACCATTGATGACATCCCTCACACCATGTTGCTGGATATGGGTGCGACGAAGACTATCTTGAGGCCCGACGTCATCAAGTCATCAAAACGCACCGAGCCGACTAAGTGGAAATTGAGGACAGCAACTGGAACATCAGCAACTGTCCATGGTGAAGTAGAGGTGATTATTACCATCGGATCGACTCCCATCAAACACCGTGCGCTGATAGCAGACATAGAGGACGAGGCGATTCTGGGAATGGACGTCATGTGTGTCCACGGGTTTCAATTGGATCTGAAGCGTGGTGTCATGGCTGTCAATAACGAGGAGTTGATTCTACGCCAACGAGGAGACATGGCCGCTCGAGTTGTCCTCGCCGAAGACATTGTGCTACCCAGCAGGACCGAGGTCATCGTCGACGCCAATCTGAACGGCGTTTTTCAAAATGGACAAGTTATTATGGTTGAACCCAATACTGACGATCTGAAGATTGGAAGAGGAGTTCTCGTTGGGAAAGCATTGTTAACGGCGAGAAAGGAAGTACCAGTTCGCCTGATGAATGTGAACTGTTTCCCCGTCAACATCAAGAAGGGGACAATCTTGGGGAGCTGCGCCATGGTGTCCTCCATTTCACGACAGAGAGGAAGGTCCCAAAGAAGTTGTTGGAAATGGTCATGCCGTCAGCCCAGGAGTTGACTCCAGAGCAGAAGACAAAAGCAATGGACCTGATCGGTCGCTTTCAGGACGTGTTCGAGGTAGAAAACGGACCTAGGGGAAGGACCGACGTCGTCAAACACAAGATAGAGACCGGAGAAGAAAGACCCATCCGTCAAGCTCCAAGGAGGTTGCTCTTGGCGAAACGTGAGGAAGCGGAACGCATTATTCGCGATATGGAAAAGGACAATGTAATAGAACCCTCAAGCAGTCCATGGGCGTCACCAGTAGTGCTTGTGAAGAAGAAGGACGGATCCACGAGGTTCTGCGTAGACTACCGGTTACTCAACCATGTCACCAAGAAGGACAGCTATCCTCTGCCACGGATTGATGATATCTTGGACACTCTGGCCGGTTCGAAGATCTTCTCGACTTTAGACTTAAAGAGTGGATATTGGCAAGTGGAGCTAGCGCCCGAAGCAGTCTTAGTCAGTTCAACGTAGAGTTACTTACTGTTTAAACGCTCGGCTTGTAAAAATAAATTAGTCTTAGTCCGTTATAAATAAATTAGTGTTAAGTGTCGTTAATAAATTAGTTATTAGTCTTACCAAGTATTTTATTTTAAAAATAAATCTAAAAACATTACAATACTTTTGTTAATTTTTTTTCAAATATAATATAACTTATTATTAAATCGTACAAAATACACACTGTCGCGAGCATGAAAAACGGGCCATGTATTGAAGCTGAAATGTTCAAAATCTAGCTGTGTGAGGAGTAAATCTTTTGCATCGACAAGTGGCAGCTCTCCTTACAGTAGTTATAAACAGCGATATGCAGAGGAGAGAGAGGATGATTCGTCAACACTTAATATTTTATTCATATCTCTTCAATTAGTTTGCACAGTACTCTCCACAGAAGAAAAACATGATATGCAAAGATTCGATTCCACAAAATTTTGTAAAATGATTAAATTTTCATCAAAGAATCAAGAAAAACAAGTATATGAATGTTCTCTTATTACTTTACCTGAAAATGTAACTATAACTTACAAACTGTCCCAAAGATTAGTGCCTTACATTTTTTGCTTCATACTTCATTTACACCCAGTAGAGAATATTATGAATAATTATGTTTTCTGAGATATTTGATTATGTAAAATGTGTAAAAATGAGAGTTGGCAAATACGCATAGCAAGAAAGAAGTCTATTGTACCTGTTGTTATTACGTACCACAGCAGTTGTGAGTATGCTCAATTCTGAGTATGTCTTTAGGCACAGATTAATAATTATAGCAGATACTAAAGTGTTTGTCGGAACCTTTGATGTTATGAGGTCTGATTTTTTGACCTTATCTTTCTCGATCTACTTTATTTACTCATGTTGCATTTTATACTATCGTAATGAATGCAACATGTGAATACATTGCACATCCATTACTGTTTTAATTTGCTAAAATGTTTTTGTTTTGTGTTAAAAAAACTCATAGGAATAATTGTTTTCTTAGTTGTTACTATCTTAAATTCGACACCTAAAGGAATTGACATTTAAGTAAATTTCTACATCAACTTATTTTCAAGTTTTATTTTAATCAGTCAGAGCGGCTATCAACTAAATGAATAGTGGTTTTAAAAAAATAAATAGCCTCAACTTTTATGTTAAGTCTTAGATACTCCAAATTTGCATTTAAAACATATTTAACTACCACAGTTAGTTACGATTGCGTGTTAATTAATTTTACTTTAACATGCTGTAACTTTGTAGTCATTGAGTTTTATTAAAAGTTTCTTAAGAAAAAAGCTTTACTTTGATCTCCCCTAGTAACCTTTTTAATCTCCTTCGTCATTGTTTTCTAATGCTTTTAGAAAAATATCTAACGGAAAAAAGTGTCCTTAAATACATTACATAAATTACTACACTGCCATTAAAAAAATATGATTGAATAAATATGCAAAGTTTGATTGCAATGGGGCCCCCGAGCATCCTTTGTATAGTTATTTTGGATCTAATAGGGCCCTTATCAGCAGAAGAGTAGCTCGAGAATATCGCATCCTGACGGCTAATAAGGACTCACGCAAAAATAGTGCATAAATACAAACATGCCACACAGTCGCGACACCGCGCGACGATTTGCAGACCTGTAATAGCTATACAGAGGATGCAGTTCAAAACCATTAAAGACATAATTATTATTATTGTTATTTAAAAATAAGTTCGAAATTGTTTATTTACAATGATATTAATAATATGTTCAATTTTTTACGATTTTGCACACCAAACTAATGTTTACTAACACTGACTAGTGTGATTTAATTTATTTGCGAGCTTTGTACATTAATTAATTAATGTCGCTTAGATACATTCTTCGATTCCACCCAATTTAATTTTACTTATATTTATAAGCTGTGTTTAAAAAAAACTTGAAACTGCAAAGATCAAGTGGAAAAACAATTTTTTGTGATAACGCGACTGTAAATTCAATGTAAAAAATAATTTATAATCCTTCGTCTCTCGCATTATTGGTTCATCTTACATGATTCCTCATGTAAATCTGATTTTAGTTATCAAACAAATCACACAAAATAGACTTGCTCCTGGTCTGAGAAGTTTGGCTTTGGAAGTGCCTTCACAGATCGGTAAAACGTCCACAACGGTGCACATCGGAACTGCTTTAAGACGGGCGTGTGTGTGTCAGTCTGATGATGACGCTTACATCTTTTAATCATTCCCCTGAAGTTTGTTTTTCAATATTTATAGCAGTATTTATGTTGAAATACCTTGAGATCATAACTTTCCTTTAATCTGCAAAATGTAATGATGTGTGACAAATTACACAGGCCAACCATGAAAAAACTTTTTTTCTAAAGTTGGCTCCCCTTTATGTTTTTTGACGTGCGGAATCCGAAAATGAACTTTAAAATACCACAGGACGTAAAGTTTCCTCGCATGTTTACTTTACGTTATTTATGCATTGTAAGCGTATAATACCTTGGTCTCTACACCTAATTAGTAGTAAATGCTCAAAGTGTACTTTTGAGTATCTACGTGACTAATACTAATAAAATCACGAAGGCATATACTTTCTGATCTGGGATTCATGAGTCATTCTACTTAATAGGGCAATTAGAGATCCTTATCATTGCAATCGTATTCAGTAAAATGGGAAGCCGTTGTTGTGCTAACAGCCCTGACAATTTTTGTTATATTTGTGGCGAGTTTGTGATCAAGAAGCATCAAAGGAGCATAACAGATTTCGTGAAAAAAGTTTACTTTGCCTACTTTGGAGTGAAGCTTGGAGACCAGCAAAAAGCTCGGGCACCACACAAAGTATGTTACATTTATGTAGAGGATTTACGGAAGTGGTCATGTGGGAAAAAGAAATCGTTTAGATTTGGTGTTCCCATGGTATGGAGGGAACAAACAAATCATTCCGATGACTGCTACTTTTGTAGCATCGATGTCAGTGGCTACAATTCTAAGAATAAAAAAGTTATTTCATATCCGAATCTTCCATCAGCATTGCGTCCAGTTCCTCATGATGAACATATTCCTGAACCAGACCCACCCGAAACATTACAAGGTTTTTCAATGACTAGTAGCGAATCTGAGTGCGAGGTACCTGATGTGAGTTTGAAAGCGTGTAACCTCGGTTGTTTGAGCACCACGAACTAGATGACCTAGTGAGAGATTTACGTTTAACTAAAGAAAAAAGCAGAACTTCCAGGTTGCGAGAGAAGAATTTGTTGGCTCCAGGAACATCCTATCGTGGGTACCGAAGAAGGGAACAAAAATTTGCTCCTTATTTTGAACAAGAAGGTAACTTAGTGTTCTGTTGTAACATACCCGGATTTGTAGAAGCATTCGGGATAGAATACAATAAACAAGATTGAAGACTATTTATTGACTCATCTAAAAGAAGCCTGAAAGCAGTTCTGTTGCATAATGGCAACAGATACACTTCATTGCTTGTGGGGCATTCGGTTGTTCTCAAAGAAACTTATGAAAATCTACAGCTTGTGTTACAGAAAATTAAATACTCCGAGCATGAGTGGATGGTTTGTGGTGACTTGAAGGTGTCTGGGATGTTACTCGGACAGCAAAGTGGATTCACAAAATTTCCTTGTTTTATGTGTGAAAGGGATAGTAGGGCACGGGAGCAGCACTGGACAAGAACAGCATGGCCTCCAAGAGAGCATTTAGAGCCTGGGAGCAAGAACGTTCTGCGTATGGGTTTGGTGAATCCTCAAAAAATACTGCTTCCACCACTGCACATAAAATTGGGCCTAATGAAGCAATTCGTCAAAGCTCTATCAAAATCAGAATCTTGCTTTCAATATTTGTATCAGAAATTTCCTGGTTTGTCAGAGGCAAAGTTAAAAGAAGGCCCTGACGTTCGAAAACTTATTCAAGACACTTTTTTTCGAAAATGCGATGAACTTGAAAGAAAAACCAGCATGGGGAGTATTTAAACAAGTTGTCTTGAAGATTTTAGGGAATCAGAAAGACCCTAATTACGAAAATATAGTTCAAAACATGTTGAAAACATTTCAAGAACTTGGATGTAACATGAGTGTAAAGATGCATTTATACACTCACATTTAAATTTTTTCCCTGACAATCTGGGAGCTGTAAATGAAGAACAAGGGGAGCGTTTCCACCAAGATATAAAGGAGATGGAGAAACGGTATCAGGGTCGTTAGAATGTCAACATGATGGGAGATTACTGTTGGACCCTTCTACGAGCAACTCCAGAAGCATTACATAAAAGGAAAAGCTACACTCGAACGTTTACTAATACTTTAGATTAATAAGTAAAAAACTGTTCATATTCAAATTTACACTGCCATTGTAATAATAAAATGTTAAATTTTTCAATTATACTCTGATAAAATAAATGACGTACCTTTAAATCTTAACTATATATTTTAATACTATCACACCCAACAAAAGATAAAGATTGCGAAAAATGGATACATGGTAGAAAAAGATTGATTGAAAATTTGGATTCAGTACACCAAAATACATACGAAACAGGTTGAACTTTAAAAAAAGCTTTTAAAAAATATTTATTGGTTGGCCCGTGTTATTATTAATACATCAAAATGAAGTATAAAAGATATTTTGACAATAAAATTCAATTTTCCAAACTAAAATAACATTACAATATGTTAAGATTCAAAAAAAAAAATTTAATTACCTAATTTATTAAAATTTTCATCGATTACTTTTAGTTGGTATGAATAATGCATGCGACAAAGGATGTTTTAAACTCAGGAGTGTTATTAAAATATATTTCGGGTAAATAACGACAGAGGCATAAAACGCGTCCGCCTCGGCTAGTTTATGTCGTCGTTATCCGGCGCTCGAACGAAACGAAAATCTTCATATGAGGCGAACGCGGATAATAAAGATTCCACTTTAAGCAGTCAACTCACCTGGTATGCTAGTCCCTAGGGCAACGAACACGATCGCCGTTACAGAATCTTCTATGCCGAGGGTAGCTCCGAAATGCGATGCCACATCACCGATAATGGCCGTGACAACTCCGACGCAAAAGATTGACACAAAGAAGCAAACGTATCCTTTCGCAATCCCTGCAAAAAAGTCAATTTACGAACAGCTTTTTTAAATCAGAATGGTATTTTATAGGAAATGTAAAACAGTTTCGTTTTAGATAAAGTAAATGTGACAACAGCTAATGTAATTTTAAATATATTTGTGCATTTGTTTACCAACTATAAAAGCGAGATCAAAAAACGAGATAACGAAAACTGATTTTCTCAAAATTAGTGATACAACGATTTTATAATTTGTTTAATATTTATGAAAGAATGTGTTTTATTTTTCAGAGCTTCACCTTTTAAAAAGATTCCTAAATTTTTGGTTGTCGTGACACCCCTGAACCACACTAACAAAAGTTGTCTTTTAGTCGTATACATACGTTACCGGGTGATTCAGTTTGGTAGTCGTACCCCTGTAGCTTTTTTATTTCTATTTTTAGTAAAGTGACATTTGGTGTAAATAATACAGACCTACCAATTGTTTATTTGACAACGTGAAATAATGTGTATCATATGCGATTTAAGAGGAGGTGGTGGGTTTTTGGTTTAAAATTTCAATACGACATCCCGCATAATTTAGCAATTTTGGATGGTAGAGGTAATTCTAGATCTAAAATATTCCATGTACAGAGTGACTGAAATTCGAGGAACAATAGAATAAATTATGGTCGGCATTCAATTAAGAGAAAAAAGGTGATTGAGGAATGTTTTCACAAAAAAAGTCATAAATGAAGAAGTTATATTGAATTTTAGAAAGTCGCAATTTTCAGTTTTTCTCCGACTGCTAAGAAATATTTCAAATTCCTTAACAGATTATTAATCAGCATGAAATTTGGCAACTCTGCATACATTTATCCAACTCTCTATCTCTTAAAATAAGCGAAATCCCCATGCTGGTCCTCGAATTTCAATCATTTCGATCCAGAATTACTTTGACAATCCAAAATTGCAAAAACATACACAATGTCATGATCACAAGATCACACAGCCCTCAGGGCTTTCATATAAGCAGAAATTTGCTTTCGATCTTGACATGCTAGAGAACTTTCACCTAAAACAGTGAGACGAAGGTATGAATAATTATTTTAAATTAATAACGTGCAACATACCTTAATTTTATGTGTATTTTTTTAAACCTTTTTCATTTCCTTAAGAAATATGACTTTTTTTGACCCCAATCCAAATATGTAATGTCTATTATTAACTAAAACAGAAACACAAGGGGGATCTAAGCCTATATAACTGTCATACTAATTAAATTGTATATTCCAGTGTCAAATCCTGATCCTTCTGTCCTTCAATTAAATTCCTCAAACGACACAATCTGGGCTGATGAAATGATGAAAGATTTTTGTGGGTGGCTCGAGCAGCAGGCTTCGGAGTTGACTGAAAGGAAGAGAGCGGAGAAGCACGATGTTCCTGAGTCAACAAAGGACAAAGGGTCATGTATGATGTTAAAAGTGGATGACGTCAGTACTCTCGAACCCCTATTTTTATGTCCTAATTTAAAAAAAATAAAGACGAAATTAACCCATTTATTAAAAAAACGAGAATATAAAAATATTACAACGTTGACAAAACAAATATATTAGAATTCCACTGATAAATTTAAGAAAATTTAAAAAGGTAAAAGTAAACAAATATGATTGGTTAGTTGAACATAAAATAGAAGAAGGACGTTGGCAATAGGCGGCTATACAAGGCCCAGCGAACTGACGCTCACTTTCTTTGGCCGCTTCTCATCGATGGAGTGATTAACTTTCTTTGGCCGCTCCTCATCGACGGAGTAATTAACTCTCTTTGGCCGCTTCTCATCGACGGAGTGATTAACTCTCTTTGGCTGCTTTTCATGGACGGAGTGATTAACTCTTTCCGCTTCTCATCGGAGTGATTAACTCTGATTAACTCTGGTTAATGAGTGATTAACTCTTTTCCCTTTTCATCGTCGGAGTGATTAACTTTTTTCCCTTTCTCATCATCGGAGTGATTAACTCTGGTCAAGAAGTGATTAACTTTTATTAAGAAAAACAAAAAAAGTTAAGGCGTGATTAACGTTTGCATAAAACATAAAAATTTAAACAAATTAAGGCGTGATTAACGTTCGCTTTGAAACTTAAAAATTTAAATAAATTAAATTAAAGTTTGATTATCGTTCAAATATGTAAAATAAATTGAAAATAATATCATAGAGAGTTTTGATAATAAATTTTGAATAAGTTGGTTAGGCAAATAGTTTGAATTATTATCATTGTCACTATTATTATTGTATAAACTGATAAATAATGTAATAATTAACATATATAAAAAAAAGTTAAATAAAAATGAAATACAAATTTGATATTATTTTATTTATCTTTACTGCTCATTATCCCTTTTTCCTTCACAATAAAAAAAATATATACTGGGTGTTTCATTGAAGATTCATCTAACTTGGTATGAGGGTAGATGTCGGGAAAAGAAAGAAAAGTTTCTTTGTGAAATTTTCTCTGTAATAAATAAATTTAGAGAAAATCGAAGGGAAAGCAAAGTCACATATTTTTAGGTTGGACTTTAAATGAGAATGAATGTATTGTTACTCATTCACATACGAAATCGGTCTATTGGTTAATTGCCTCTAACAATTTGTAATGTGCGACAACATACATACTAAATACATATTTTTGCATAGCCCCACATTTGTAATTTATTATTAAATTAAATAAGTTTAAATATCCACGCGATTTCACATCGCTGTGCTGCATTCGACGTGGGGCAAAGTTGAATACACTGAGCTTTCGGTCAAAGGCAAAATAAAATCTAGTTATAAATTTCTTCGCTGTTTATGGATTTATTACCCCCCTGCAGCTGTGTGCCATTCATAAATGCAATTTAGATCGCCGGTTTTGTTTCACGATTCCGCGCGCTACAGAATTTCAGAAAACATCGACTCCAAATTATGCAAATTCCAACTTGCTTCGATTCAAATTTTTTATTAAGATATTTTGTTTGAAATTATGTCAGAAACGTGTCCCTCAAGTTTGATGCATCTTCAATGAAACACCCAGTATCTTGCTAAAATTGCTAAAATAATAATGTTCTATTTAAATTTTTTTATTTAAAATCACTTCCGCTTAACCTGGAAGTTTAATAAACTATTGGTAGGTCTATATTATTAACATCAATTATTTTTCTAAAAATAGAAATAAATAAATTACAGGGTGCGAAAACCAAACTGAATCACCCTGTATTTAATATTAAGTGTTAACCGAAAAACATGTGCATGTTCATAACGCCCACGAAGTTTGAATCTGGCTGAACGCAGTTTTGACTTTTGATATACTTCAAAATGTTACAAGATTTTTTTACATCCCACACAAATAACCGTCGCAAATTTGCCTTATATACAAATTTCAGTAACTCCGAAAATATTAATCCCAAGCGATGTCTCTCCAATATACTGAGCGAATAAATAAAAAGTTCAATATTTTGGAAATTGAGAATTTTCAGTTTATTTTAAGGTACTATGATTGAAAGTACTCAGTTTACATTTTTTGCATATAGAGGATCCGGTAACTTACAAAATATACTTCAATTTATTAACCTGTGGGTGGAACAAAGGCGAACAAGATCTTCCAGAAAAGCGTAACGAAATGCATGAAGTAGTCCAAACACGAGGGATCCTTTTCTTCCGCTTCGTTGCTGGCGCTTACCGTCAACGCCTCCACGAACTGTTCTTTCCATGATGATGTCCCTATCAACAAAGATGCGTTCGCTCGTTGCACCAACTTATCCACCGTATTCTAGAAAAAGAAAAAAAATACTTAATACATTCAAATTTCCTAAAATTGGTAATATATTGACTCCTGTAACATAAATTATTATTAGTAATTGATTAGGAATTAGTACAGAAAGTGTGCAACCTTAAAAATTTATTAAGACTTAATGATTGTTTAAAACGTTTAGAAAGTTAACTAAATATTTTCAGATGGTTACCAATTTGGTAAATATTTATTGTACGGCGTACACAAATAAATAATAAAATTTGATAACAATAGATACATAAAGTTCATCTTTTGAAATCCTATTAAATTCCAAAACATCAGAAAACTATAAATAAAGCAACGGCAGAGTTAAGTTTCAACCCTCCCATATGAAAAGAAGTAACTTCGCTAAGCGAGCTAATTAATGGCGGTAAGTTAATATGGTTTCCTGAAGCTATTGTTTATAAGATAATCTTTGCATACTACAAAAATTGGGAAGCGTACATTTTAATAAACTTATTTCAGTATAACGGAAAGTATTGTTCCGAAGTGGAATTCAAAATGTGATATATAATTTTTTTAATTATACATATAAAAATAAATTGATTATTTATTCATGTTTGTTAAGCACATTGGGACAAGCAACAAATGAGTTGTAGTGCTTTCTTGAAAACAAACACCAATTTAGATGTCTTTGTTCGTTGGTAGTATTCGCACATTCACAGTCGTATAAAAAAGTGTTTAAATTTTCCAATTGGTTCTGTTTCTTTAGACGGATTCAAGTGCGTTGGTTGGTAGTTATAATGCGAATTTGAGGTGATGAGGCAGTTATGAACTAAACCGCGTTATAACGAGTGAATTAAAAAAATAATACCACATCAACTTTCTTTACAATACTTGCAGTAGAATTTCAAGGAACAATTTGCTATACGTAAATCAAACCAGATTTTTTTAAATTCCCAACGATCGTAAGTTAGTTGATTACCTCAACAAACATCAAGACTTAGAGCCTATGGAGCCCTTTCAACACATAATATCCACGATCTTTGAATTAAACTCAGATCACAATCCGGTTCTGTTCCACCTGAACAAAGAACTTAATATCCCCATGAAAACGACTTAGAATCGAAAACCAACTGGTGAAAATTCCAAAACATACTGCAATAATCACCCATAACACATAAAATTAACTCAAATCAACAACTGGTCGTCGAAAAATTGAAGACAAATATCGCGCAAGCTTGGAACTCATCAAAAATCATTAAATTCTACCAATTGACTCCTCAATTCCTTTGAAATCACTTTAAATAACTAATTAAAGCCAAAAATAAAGTACCGGAAGACAAGATATCATTCAACAGAAAACAACGCGAACTCACAAACGAACTCACAACGACAAATGGCAACAAAGTCTATAAACATTGGTAAGAATTCGGGACCTTGATGAGAAGAAAAAACTTTTCGTTGACAGACTTGTTTATTATTCTTATTCTTTTTTTTTTCATAACATTCTGGATTTTACATACATTCTAGGTATGTTCAAATCAAAGCCTAACGTTTAGAGCCAATGCATAAAAGAAACACTAACACTTCTTCATATTCCCCCCCGTTGATGCTTGTCATCAACAATTAAAGGTACTAAATTGCGTACAGATTCTTGTTTACTGCATTTTGCAGTTTTGACTCGCACTTCATTGTCAGGAGTGATGGGCACACCGAATTCAGAAAAATGTAGTGGAGTTAATGGCCTAGAATTAACAATACTCTCAATTTGACATAACGCTGTTTGTATTTCTTCAATCGTAAGAGTTGCACCATTGAACATACGATTAAGATGACCTTTCGCGGTTTTGATACCTGTTTCCCAAATACCACCAAAGTGAGGGGAATACGGAGGAATAAATTGCCATTCAATGAAAGCATTTGACAAAAATTCTTTAAGATCGGGACATTCAATGAGAGTTGAAATATTAAATAGAAACTCCTTCATGATCTTATTACAACCCACAAAATTTCGGGCGTTATCACTTATGACCTTTGCACATCGGCCACGACGAGCGATGAATCGCCGAAAACCCAGAATTAACGATTGTACAGAGAGATTCATAACGAGTTCTAAATGAAGGGCCTTTGTTGAACAACAAACAAATAATGCTATATATGGTTTAACATTTATTTTTCCTCTCCTTTGGTATGGACGAAGAACGAATGGTCGAACAAAGTCCAGACCTACTGTAGAAAAGGCTTTGCTTGGATTTACACGATAGGAAGGGAGATTACCCATTGAAGGAGTGAAGGTTTCTGATTTGTATCGGATACAGCATGTGCAAGACTTAATGTAACTTTTTACAGATTTTTGAAGTCCTATTATTCAAAAAGACCGTCGAATCTGAGCACACACTAATTTTGAACCTCCATGAAAAGTGTCATGATGTATTTTCTGAATAAGAAGTGTACAAAATTTGCAGTTTGGTAAAAGAATGGGTTTTGGATTAAAAAATTTCATATTGGTGTTTTGAAGTCTACCACCTACTCGAAGAACTTTATCTTCATTAATAAAAGGAGAAAGTGTATAAATGTTGCTAGATTTCGAGAGAGATTGATTGGATGTGATTTGTGCAATTTCCTTACCGAAGTAATAAGATTGAACTTGATTTATCAGAAAATCAAAAGATTTTTAATTTCTTCAACACTAAGAACAATAGATGAATAAAAATGGTTATGGCTAAAGCGATTTCTGAAACGAAATATATACGCAGTAGTTCTAAGAAGACGATTAAAATTAGAAAACCTTTCTATAAAATCAATCCAATAGTTAGACTCGACGGATGTGGTATGGACACGGCAGGGAACTTCTTTGTCAGTAGTAGTAAAAGATTCACTTACAGGTAGCATTAACTTGGGATCTTTTAAAAAGCTAGGACCAGACCACCATATGTCGCAATTAATTATTTGAGAAGGTAATTGTCCTCGAGAACCTATGTCAGCTGGATTCTGTTTGGACGAGATATAGTACCATTTTATCCTAGGGCATAACTCATGAATCTGACTTATTCGATTTCCGACAAATGTACTCCACCGTTTGGGTAGAGATTTAATCCAGGCAAGCACGGTAGTTGAATCGGACCACAGGGAAATATTATAACAATGAGGAAAACTGGTTCGAACATTGTTAATTAATTTTGCTAAAAGGTGTGCTGCACACAGCTCTAATCGAGGTATGCTGATCTGTTTAATAGGAGCCAACTTTGTTTTGGAAATCAATCAATGAACGCTAATGGAACCATCAACAGTTACACGTCTTACATAGACAGCAGCAGCATAAGCAATCTTTGATGCATCTGCAAATCCGTGTAATTCAGTACGTCCGATGCCTAAGTAGCGAGGGATTTGTAAATACTGAAGCAATTCGATTTCGTGTCGGAGGGTTTTCCACTCATTGATTAGATCACTAGGTAAAACGGTATCCCATTCAAGTTGTCTGACCCAAGTTTCTTGAAGTAATATTTTAAATTTAAGAACGACAGGTGAAATCCATCCAAGAGGGTCATATAAACGAGCAGATTCGGAGAGAAGAGTACGTTTGGTCCAAGAAGATATTTCGGAAAGAGAAAAATGATACGTGAAAATGTCATTTACAGGATGCCAAGCAATACCTAGTGTTTTTATGGTGAGATCACCTGCATCTGTAAAGAGAAGAGGATCTGCTAAATCAGTTTGAGATAATTCTTTGAGAAAAGATGGTTCATTTGATGCCCACTTCTTAAGTTCAAAACCACCTAATTTGAGTAACTGAATAATTTCAGATTGAATAAGAGAGAGCTCTCTGACATCATCATGACCGAAGAAGATATCGTCGACGTATCTATTATTAGTTAGAAGTTCAGCACCTTTTGGGTAATTTGATCCATCAATATTTACTAACTCTTGAATGGTTCGAAGAGCAAGATATGGAGAGCAAGATTCTCCATAGGTCACAGTTTTTAAATAATATAACTCAATTGGGTCATCCTGTGATTTTCTCCAAAGAATCATTTGGTAATTAAAATGATCTGGATGAATTTCAATTTGTCGGTACATTTTTTCAATGTCAGCCGTCAGAACATAGCGATAATGCCTGAATTTGTTAATCACGTGTGTGATGTCATTTTGAAGAGGCGCTCCAACGTGGAGAATTTCATTTAAAGACACTCCGTTATCACTCTTAGCCGAAGCGTCGAAAACAACACGTAACTTTTTGACATTAGAGCCCTGTTGTCAGATTCCATGATGGGGTATAATATAATATTCAGAGCTTAATGAATTAGGATTAATGAAAGTTTTTTCCATATGACCTAGAGATTCATAATCGGACATAAATTTGATGTATTCAGATTTGAGTTCTGGATACTTATCAAGTTTTTTCTCGAGAAACAGAAAACTTCGGAGAGCTGATTGATAAGATGCTCCTAATTTTGATCTGTTCTCACGAAAAGGAAGTCTTACACAAAATCTTCCACTAGGCAACCTAGAATAGTCGATTTGAAAATTGATTCGCATTGTTTTTCATCATAAGTTGAAGAACGTGCGGCTATAGACGGTTCTTCAAGAGTCCAAAATCTTTCGAGCATATTGTCATATTGTTGATCAATAACATTTGAGGTGAAATGATTTACAGACAATTCAGTGCAACATGCTTCCTGCTGACTATAAATTATGAAACCGAAGTCAGTGTCTTGAATATAAAGTTTATCATACGGATGAAAATACCGATCAGACTTTAATATTTCAAGGAAAGAAGATGCTCCAAGGATCATATCAATCTCTGAAGGAACATGAAAGTCAGGATCAACAAGCTTAAACTTTTTTCTCAATAAACTCACCGAAGAAAAATTTGTTTCGGTTTGAGGTAACTCACCAATTAGTTTTGGGAGTACATGTGCTGTAATATTAAGACTTTTATTCGTATTGAAACAAGAATGAACTGTGAGATTAACTTGCCCTTTTGAATATAAAAATTTGTTATCAGCTAAACAAGAAATGGGCATACGAACTTGATCTCGTTTTAGTCCTAATTTTCTCAAAAATGACTTTGAAATGAGAGATGCTTGTGATCCTGAATCTAAAAGAACACGTGCTTTTCTTTGGCAACCGTCAACATTAGTTATATCTACACTATGAGCATAAATGATTGAGGATAAGTTGAATTTCCCGCCTTTCAATATTTTTCTTAAGTTGGTCAAATGTATAGGCGTGCACTGGGTTGCAATGTGGATAGCGAGATTATTACTCAATAAAATAGTCTGGTAATTAATTATGTATTAATTTGGTCATTTCAAATACCTAATTGCAATATGTATGCAAATATTGGCTCTGAAAAGATCCGACACTGAACAAAAATTAATTTATTTTCAGGACGACCACACACAAGGAATAAAAATCACTAGATAGAGACGCGGCAAATTCAACTTGTCCTCAATCATTTATGCTCATACTGTACAACAGCAGTAATGAAATGAATAATTCGAATTTACTTTGACTACAGGATCAGATAAGCTGGAAGATGTTGAAGCAGTTGTTGCAGAAAGAATATTAATTTTAGGAGGACAACTGGATTTATGAAGTAATGTGTGATGTCGTTGATTACACACAGAACAATTATGTGTAGATTTACATTCCTTTAAAGAATGCCCTTTTCCGAAACAGTTGTAACATCGAGATTGGTTTGTAATAATTTTTTCTCGCATATTGACAGGAAATGAAATGAATGTGGTACATTTATGAATAGGATGATTTTCCTGACAATGTAGACACTTTTTTGTTGCTACGTAATTGACACGCAATTTCCTTTTGTCATTTTTATTTGACATTGAATGAATGAATGAATTATTACTTTGTTTACGACGTCGATCTAAAATCGAACATCTTTCACTTAGAAATGTGTCAAGCGAGGGCTCAGTGATCGATTTAGTATGATTAGCCCAAGCCAGATCTGATTCGGAATCTAATTTCTTTATCATTAAATAAATTAACCAAGGATCTCGTGAATTAGCATAAGATCCTTGAATTTCGAGCATCTCAAAAGTTTCTCTAAAAATATTATGGGTGGCTCTAAGGTTAGATTGATTTGAACTTATTTGCTCACAATGCAAGAATCTTTCGATTATCGATTCAACGACCAAATAGTCCTTGTTATATTCATCCATCATATTCTTCCAGGCGATCGGATAGTTATCAGCCGAGATCGGAATTGTGTTGATGAGTGATGCATCGCCGATTAGCAAACTGCGTAAGTACTGGAGTTTCTGAACTTGGGTAAGGTCAGGATTGGCATCAACAGTAGATAGGAACATATCCCGAAATGTCACCCATCGTTTCATGTCACCACAAAATTCCTGAATTTCCAATTTAGGTAAACTTGACGCATTTCGGGCTCGTGGTTGATTCTGGTTATGTACAAAAGCAGCTAAGACGTCACGCTGGTGGGCAAGAAATTGCTCAACCGATGAGTTTTCGGAATGTTGACTTGACGGACTTGACTCTTGATTTGAAATTTTGGATGATGAAAGAAGTAGTGACTTACTGTTGGAGATAATTTCATCCATATCCAAAAATTCCTTTTCTAGTTGTTCATCAGCGACCGTTGCAATTTCTTCTTCGATGATGTTTTGATAGATTTGAAATTCATTGTCGAGTTCCTTCAGTAAAAGATTGATTTGAGACTGATTGATAGAATCCACAGAGGTTTGAGCATGATCACATAGTTTCTGTATTCGTATTTTTGATAAGCGTCGAGACGGCATACCTTTTTCTTGATATAAGAGGCAGATGAAGAGAAGCGAGATGCAGAACAGCAGATGGTCCCTGCTCGGGCGCCAAAAAATTATGGTAAGAATTCGGGACCTTGATGAGAAGAAAAAACTTTTCGTTGACAGACTTGTTTATTATTATTATTCTTTTTTTTTTCATAACATTCTGGATTTTACATTACATTCTAGGTATGTTCAAATCAAAGCCTAACGTTTAGAGTCAATGCATAAAAGAAACAATAACACTTCTTCAAACATTAATAACAGATAACAGCTCATTGTGGAAAACGGTAAAAACTCAGGTAGAAGAATGAAAAACTCCTTCCGATACACCCTAGAACTAGGCCAAGCTCACTGTTGAAGAAAAATTCGAAGACAACTTAGTCAACAATGCTCCCCAAACAATACATATGACGACATTGAACATGCGGAGAAAATCGAAAGAAATGTTGCCAAATTTATAAATGCAACTGCCAAAGAATCCGTATACCATACCCCAGCTTCCCCTGATGAAATACGTAGCATAATCAAAAAACTCCCATACCGGAAAGCCTCAGGCCCCGATCAACTGTGTCATTGAAAATCTATCACTTGACAAATAATGTCTCTAATATAATCAATATAATCAATGCGTAAGAGCAGTATTCCTAGATGTCGCCAAAGTATTCGAGATAATTTGGTATGAACGACTCATACACAAACTAATAAATCACAAATACCCGTATACGTCACCAAGCTGGTAGTCTCCTATCTGAACAACAGATCATTTCTGAGTACAACTCAATGGCAACCTTTGAAGCATAATACCCTATCACAACAGTCCCACAGGCTCATCCCTCTCTCCTACTCTATTTAACATAGTCACAGCACTGTATTTTAAAGAAGTAAGCTTTCCCTTAGAAATATTCTTATCATCTATAAAATAGTAGTTGTATCTTCTCTCATATACATATGCATACCAGTGTAGGGACACTCGCCCAATACCTGATAAACAAAATACAATTTTTACATGCAAAACCCTTCACAAAATAATCAGAGGTGAATGGTACATTAGAAACATTCAAATGCATAGAGATGTACAAATGCGAACAATCTAGGAAATAACCACGTTCGAAATAGTCGAGTCACGTAACGCTAACCAACGAAAAATTAAGAGACCGCCTATTGCTTTAAGCACTAAATAAAGTAAATATTGATGACTTGCAATGAGATAAAAGCAATTATCCTGGCAGACATGCTCACGATATGATATGATACGAGCACTGATATAACGTGGATACAGTGTGTTGTTTAGTGACTTTTTTTATTTAATAGAAACACTCAAGTTGATCTCCGAAACAATGGGACAAAATTATTTGGAATGATGAATAGAAATTCATGTGTGGGTGGCAGACGAAATCGTGTTATCAGAAAAAAAGGGAACAATTTCGTCGATTTTCTTTGAGATATAAAGTTCAGTTTCTTGCCTATGTAATGGTGTAGGGGTTGCATGTGTTGTCAGGGGGTGAATTAAATTCCGTAATAGAAGGCAGAGTTAATGCTAACAGGCATCTAGATATGTATTTTAGAAAATGAGCTTTTACTATCTATTTATAAGCTGGAAAATACAGATGGTGCTTCTTGCCATACCGCAAAGCTTGTTTAGAATTTTTTTGAAAAGCATCGTAATACAATATTAATTTGACGTTTTAACAGTTCTCCTCTTTTTTCAATTGAAACGGTTTGGCATGAAATTGTACGCACTAAACCGGATTTGAAGCAGAAATTTGGGAACAGTCGCAACCAGAATTTTGCAAATCGCTTGTGAGTACTATGCCAAAGTGTATTTGTGTAGTTGTAAAGCAAAAAGAAAACTGCACACAATGGTAAATCATAAATGGGACAATTAATAATAATTTTAATATTAAGTTAGTGTATCTTAATGGCAATTTACATAACAGTTAGTGTTTTGTTGCAAAGTTACAGCATTTGATGTTAGCTGATTAGTTTATTTATTTTATCGCGTTTATAGTTTTAACAAAAGAATATTTGATTGTTGGGTTTTGGTAGTGGTTCAATTCGTATGCGATAAGGGGCTCGTATTAGGATATATTCTAGAATCTGTTAACAATTTACGAGAACAAAATCTAGAGTGTGCCCAAACTACGACGAAAATTTTCAAAAAACCGAAAGACGCTATTGCTGTTTCACTTAATTTAGGATTCAGAAATAGGAGTAATTACATTTTGAAAGTATGAAAATCTACAATAATTGAGGTATGGCCGCAAGATACTTTGTCAATTATGAACAAATAGTTGAAGTACAAATAGCTGGATACAATAAGAAATGAAAATAACGATTGCTGAGAAAGAGGGCAAGTAGTTTTTATTAATTAGTATAATAAAATCTCTGTTTAGTTTAAAATAAATATTATATATTGCTACGCGTTTGTGTATAGGTGACCCTCATCCCAGAGACGGTTGTCAGCTCTAGAATAGTTTACATATTTCCAGAAGTTTTCGTGACTATTTTAATTAGGTTCGCGACGTAGCGACTGAATTATAAAAAAAATGATGGACATAAGATTCAAATACTTTATGCGAAGATCTGCTTCATAGTTCAAGAAACTGTTGTTGTGTTTCTTTGAGCGTTATCGCCGATAGCTTATCATCTATGAAACTGGTTTAAAAATTAGGTAGTACAACGAAATTTAGCGCCTAGTTTGAAAAATTGATCGAAGAAGGTTACTATGTCAACCGTTTCCATGACAGTAAAACCTCCGGCCATTGAAAAACAGATTCGCAAATATATATGTATCTTTCATCTGCTTCGTTGCTCACTCATCGTGAATGGCGTATAAAAAGTAGCTACAAGAAAATAATGACCTGCTAATTAAGGACGAATTCAATTAATTATCCACCTAATGGAAACTCTAACTACGTCTAATATACGTGTTTAAATACACGTGTACGCATGGGAAAATAGTGTCATAAAACGGCAAATAAAATTTTGTTTGATTTATAGATCGCAGCGGATTTAAACACTGTTCCGAGGGAAAAATTACGACTCCGCAATAAATCTTTCCAATTTTTTGTCGCCCGCTTTCCGCAAGGGCTATAAATTTTGACGTGAGGAACGTGTTTTTAAAACTTCTGGCTTCATTACTTAAACCGGGCAGTGTGGATTTTAATGAGAAAGAAGCAGGCAGAAAGTGCAGAGAAGTCTTTCGCCAAGTTTATATTAAAACATTACTATATTATTTTTCCTAAATTTAACAAAAAAATTTTGTCATGTGTCGAAATTCTTATTAGACAGAAAAATGGTTGATATTTGCCATTTCTTTCACAATTTTAGGTCAAAAATTGAAGGCGTGATATCGCAATCTAATCGATTGTTGAAATGTACACTTGATTTTGAGCATAAATAGATTTATGAGATTGCAATGGAGTTCTCGAGCTACTCTTCTGCTGAAGAGGCTACAGATAGAACCGAAACAGGTGTGCAGAGGATCCTCGAGAATTCCAATTGCAATCAAAACATACTTGTAACAAGTTTTTCAATTTTAAAATATTACATATATAATCCTGCCTTTTCTACTTATGGTGTAGAGGATTTGGAGTAGAGTTTTCCCCATTCTTTCTTATCTCGCGCTAATGTTACTGCTTCTGGCCAGGTCAGATTTTTTTGCAGCGTAATTCTGATTTCATCATTACATTTCTTCATTGGTCTTCCTCTTTTCCGCTTCACATCACTAGTTATTTTCCACAATTGCTTCATCTTACGATCATCGATCATCGATCATCCTCATCATGTGCCCAAACTACATTAATTGATGTTTCTTCACATTTTCTAAAATCGGTACGACTTCCAGCTTCCTTTGACTTTATTAATTATAAGTTTGTTAATTCCTATCTTAACCTCTTTACCCTTACTTCTCTCCATTTGAGCTGTTAACCTTATTTGCTCCTAATTTTGTTGTTCACTTTTAGATAAATCGCTGTTGTTGTATATACGGTGTTCTTTAATTCTTGTTGGCTTTGATTATTTTCATTATGAGGTCTTTTATTCTGTGCTCTTTTTAATTCAATTTTACAAATTCTTTCACCCAGTTTGGTGTACTTCGTTAACCTGTACATCAACATCTAGATGTCTCTTCATCAATTTATTCAATCCCTCTGGTAGCTCTTTTGCGTTTGAATAGTCCATCCATAATCCAGACATTATTAAATTTTTCGCTCATTGTTACGTTCCGTCATCTCCAGTGCCTCCTTTGATTCTTTTTTAATCTCTTCGTTCTCTCTTTTCAAGTTGTCACACTCCAATTTCAATACACCATTTTCCGTTTTTAGTTTTCTCATTTTAGCTCTGCATTCTCTCTATTTCTTTCTTATTTCACTGACAATAATATTTCTTTGTATCTTGTATTTCTTCTTTTATCTGCTTTACCATATCCATCACTGAGTCCAGTTTGTCTTCATTTTTGTTGCAGAGATGTCTTCGCCAAAGTTCTGCATAACACAAGTTGCAAATTGTTGGATAACAGTTTCCATGAAAGGTGAAACAACAAATTGCGTCACTAAAGCCATTTCATTGAAATCTTTAAAACGATTTTTGAACTTTTCCTTCAACTTAGAAACTATTTCTACATGATATTTACTGTCATAGGGTTCCAATGGATTCTGAGATATCTTTTCTGAAAGAATAGAAAAGTACCTGGTATCGCGGTTGATTAGGTTTTGTTCCTAAAACTCAAGCTTTTTGATAAATGCTTTTATATCAGAAATCATTTCCGCTAGTTCTTTGTCTCTCTCCTGAAGCTATAAATTAAGTTCATTTAATTTTTCGGTAATGTCCACAAGAGAACCAAAATCTCTAAGCCAGATTGAATTTTCCAGTTCAGGAATTGGTTCATCGCGTTGTTTGAAAGATTGATCTATGATAGATAGGACATCGTTGAAACGTTTCAGCACTCGTCCTCTACTTAACCATCGGACTTCAGAATGAAGAAGTAGCTTCCCGTATTGACAGTCAATTTCATCGGCCAAAGTTTTGAATAATCTTCTTTGAAACGCTTGAGTTTGAGTTCACAATTTTTACAACTAGTTTCATAACGTTGTTTAGTTTTAGAAAGCTTCCACATAAGGCTTGCTGATGGATAATGTAGGGTGTCAGAGAAATTGTGGAAAACTTTCATCTTTACGACATAACGCTACCAGACCCTTATCACAACCCACCATAGCTGGAGCGCCATCGGTAGTCAAGCCTACCATTTTTTATAAGGGAATTTTCCCAGATGAAATAATATTTTTGAAATGAGAAAACAACTCCTGACCAGTAGTATGTCCTTTCAATGGAATAAACTTCAAAAGATCTTTTTTTATCGTAAAATCACTAAAAACCATGCTTACAAACATGGCCATCTGGGAAGTGTCAATCACATCTGTTTATTCATCCAGTTGCAGTGAAAAATAAACAGTTATCTAAGAAAGTTCTTAACTGTACAAAAATATCATTGCTCGTAACTTCTCCTAGCCTCATTACTGTATTAGCAGAAAGTTGCATAGATTTTATAGCTGAAACTATCTCGTCTTTATTTCTAAAGTTGGCAAATAACGAATCTGCAGCTTCTAAAAATGCCTGTCTTCCCCGTGCAATTATCTGGGAACACGGTATGATGAAGTCTTATTTTTGTCGACTGTTTTTAAAAATATTGACTGTTGTCCAATTAATTGGTTTTTTAATTGTTTCAATTTTTCCTTTCTGGTGGCAGAATATAATGGAAATGATTTTTCAAAATGCGACTGTACAGTTTTATGATGCCTCTCAATATTCCCTTTTTTAGCAACGGAGACAGAAGTATTACATAACAAACATACATTTTTGCCTTTAATTCTATGAAGAAATAATGTTCTTCCCATTCCGAATGGAAATGGTATGTTTTCACCTTCTTACTACTGCTTGTCATAATATTTTTTACTACTCTCTACTTCCCTACGGACTCAAGTGTAGAACGTAGATTACGTGATGTTCGGTTACTGAGTGCAATGTCGCCGCTCAATGAGTATTTATCCCATTTAAAGTAAACCAGATCGTTCTCGAATACTAGAGCGCTGCGGTTTAGGCGGATTCTAGCATGGTGACGTTGGCAGCAGATCGCTCACCGCAGTGTTGCCAGTGCTTGTGTTTATTATGAGAATTTGTGAAATTTACGGAGGGTTCTATGATTTTTAACCGTTTGTATTTTTAAAATATAAAATATGTGGTGAGCTACTAGAATTACCTTTGCGAGCTACCGGTAGCTCGCGATCGACGGGTTGGCGACCACTGATTTAAAACAAGGAAGGTGGAAAGTTACTTTAGAATGTGGAAAGAATTAAGTTATTAAGATTATGGTGCTGATTGCAAGTAGAAAAGTTTTTCTTCTAGTTTTGTGATATGTTGTGAATGTAATTGTATTTTTCATTAAAGAATGAAGAAGTTTTGTCCAGCTTCTTAGTGATCACACACTTAATTAGAAGGACATCTTCCACTGAAATTTGGTGAGGCGGATATCCTCTAGTTTATAAGAACCAAAGATTTCATGAAGTGTGTTAATTTGTAAGCGGGTGTGTTTGTACTGAAAACGGCACTAAACCACTATCTCTTTTACTTTTCTTAACTTAAACACAAGTCAAAATTAAATAAACTTAAACACACGATAGAGTTGCAAACGGCTCTTGAATATGTAAAACTTTTAATAATACGTATTTTATAATACACACAAACAAAACGAAATTTTAATAACTAACAATTATAATGTGTTTTTGTTTGTCCCATGCATGTTAAAAGCTGGCAAATTATTAAAAATACAATATACAAATATATTGTATAGCTGTTGCAATGTGTTGTATTTACTTTCCAAATCCGTAATTACGCGATAGTATACGTGGTTAGAGGCAAATATATTTTATTGTAATACTATTACACGCATAAAATGCTACTGTTAATTTGAAAGACAATGCTGTAGTGCAAAACCGAAGAACTACAGTGTAATTATAAACAAAATATGTCGTAAGCAAACTAATACGCTCGCTAATACCTGTGTTCGCTTTGGAACACGTGTGCGATGAGTAAACTACTTAGATTCAACTCTGGAGATTTAGGTCGTAATTAATCGGAACTACTTATTTGGTTTAATAGCTAAATAAAAACTCTTGCCTTGTTTCCTGGTGAAACAAGAGTTAGTTACCTTGTAATGGCCTAATTGACGCGAGTAGGTTTGGATAAGGCGAGGAGAAAGGTATGATGCTAGCTGCAATTTTGTTCCAAAGAAGCCATTTGATGGAGGATCAATAATGTTTTGGGAGGAATTTGTTTTGGTGACCACACAGAGTTGGTTCATATCCTAGGAAGATGCAAAAATGCAGTTTTATCGGGACTATATTGTAGAGAAACATTTTATGCCATTTGATTAATTTATTGGGGAGAATTTCCTTTTGCTGCAGGACAACGCGCGGTCTTACATGGCCGGAATAGTACCAGACTATCTCAATCAACTCAATATTTCGGTTATGGAGGCTACCCAGAAACCTGGATCTAAACACTATAGAGCATTTTCGGGATACACTAAAGAGATCAGCTAGGCGCCGTATACTTACTCCTGGAAATTTTAGAATGAAGCCGTTGTTACTGAATGAGAGAACACCGTACAAGAAAGCATTCTAAATTTGATTAACAGTATGCCAAGACCAATCAGAGCGATAATTAATGCACTGGTGAGGCAACACGTTATTAATTACTCTTCATGCCTTGTTTGTCCTGATTTTATTTAAAGTTCTCTAGTTTTTAATTTTGATGATTTTGTTTTATTTATTGTTTTCTTCCATCATGCTTTTAAAAGTTTCAGTCAATTATTAGTTTGTTTTCATATGATTTAGAATCAATTTATAAACTCATAAATTCATATTTTTGCCATTTAATTACATAGTACGTTAATTTTATCCGGGAGTTTACATATACCCATTAAGAAGTTTTTATTGAAATTGAATAATAAAAAAAATATAACATTCCATCATAAATAGAATGAGCTTCCCGTCTTTACGGGAATACAAACCTTTCGAAAACTGATTCAACGAAGCTGTCCAAAGTTTAAATTAGAGTGTCGCCCGCTTCATATCTGATCTTGTACGTTCTCACAACGCTGAAACTTTGGCCGTGTGCCGATCCGTCTTCATAACTCCTGCACATGAGCAAGCAACCGTGTCGCTTATCACACCTATCGTCGTCAAGTCACGATCTCGACCCCAGCAAATTTGCAATAAATCATCCTCCGACGACGGAATATCGGCTTTAAATCAGGCCGATTGGCACCACAATGTCGGATTAATCGGTTTTTGCTCTCCCCGACATGCCCGAATGCTGTTAACCTACGTGAAATATTAATCCGTATTGCGACGCCATTGAAAAATAATCCCGGCGGGTGAAAAACGACCTGTCATTTTATATAATATATTGGGAACATTTTTGGAAATACCTTTTCAATTATTGTTTCTTCATTTTCTTTAAAGAGAGGACGTGGCCAGGCTAATATTAGTTACAGTTGATGTCGACTAAAAATGATATTTATTATTTTGCGATTAGTAGAATATTGTTTTTAAACCCTTAAATAGAAGCAGATTCAACCAAATTTCCACGCAGCTATTTTAATTAGTTCCTTCAAGCTTTTCTGAGAGATGTTGTCTCGTATAATTTTTATAATTAGTATTTTTGTAAGTACTATGCCTGCCAAAAAAACAGGTACAACTCTGCACGTACATTTTTGAGTTATTTTATTAATTTGAATTCAGCCTCAAACAATTCATTTTGCTTGCTCTATGGGAACGTAAAAAACGCAGAAATAAACGAACGAATTTGTTTAGTACTTAATTCGTCATGTTTATGGTACAATGGAACATAATGGGTGATATGCGTACAAACGAATTTGATGCTAATATTTTTCAAATTAGTATTTTCTTCTATTAAATGAAATACCTACTACAGCATCATGAAAGCAAAGTTTATACTACAATATATAGTAAATACTACGATGTAGTAGTACTTACTATTAAAATACAGACGTGGTCAAGGAAAGCAAGTGACTTGTTCGTTCATTTGTCATACATGAATACGGTTTGTTGTTTGTTATATATCTATCATATCTATGTCAGCGTATTTTTACTGCAATCTATTGGTACATTAGTTAACCACTTCATAATTACAAATTATGTCACTTTTATCTGAATAATTCGTATATACATCATCAGAATATATTCTTCTTTCTATATACACTTTCCGGGACGCATATTCATAAAAGCATCCATAATATTTTATTATAATTCTTATCGCGTTCGGAGAAATTTACTAAAAAGCGGCTTCATTACAACTGAAGTAAACATTACTCGGCAGCCGCAATATGAAGCTTTTGAACATTTATTGTTATGTAATAATAATAATAAAATGTGTAGGTATCGTTAAAAGTATAAAAAAAGACCCTGTACATAATAGTATCTACGAGATGCGGATAGTGAGTTCTACGCTAATATAGTAAGTAATTCACTTTTATATATACTACGTTTTATATATACTACGTTTTATATATACTACCAATTACATTTGTTCCAGAGTTTCTTGTCAGGCAGTGTACATGTAGTAATCTTACTCTTTTATTTTGTTTGCTAGTGTTATCGTCTATAAGAAGTTTTTTGACACTATAATGCGGTAATACAGTGAAGCAAACAGTGACAAGCAATGGTGGCACAGAACCCCATAAAAGAATACATACACATATAAAGAGATACAATACGTTGAGTGATCTAGAATTAAGTGTCAATGATGAGAATTCTGACAATAACGGAAATGTAATCTTACTCAAAGATTTTAGTTACACACCGTCTGCCTTACGAAAAACGCACCACACTATAACTCTTTTATTAATAATTCCATTACAATTATTAGAAATTACAGAGATCTAGTATACTGAAGAAACTATAAACACTTTTAAAAATCAAATTATTATTTGTTCTAATGACAAAGACGAACTGAAGATAAGTGGAGAAAAAATTTTTGACAATAACAGATTACATTTTAAAATTTCTAAGGTTACACCTGCAATGGAATAAGCATGAGCATCACCCTGCCAAACTTATTTTTAAACCTACTCCTTTGGGACACGAACCCTTTGATTACTTATACGTAGATACATACCTTATGACCATTATAGATAGTATCTCGAAATTCGGACAAGCACACATTATTAATGGTCTAAACGCGGTGGAAACTGCTAATAAAATTTTACATTTCGGCATCCCTCGGAAAATAACGTGTGATAATGGAACAGAAAGGGAAAACGAAGTAATTCAGAACTTTGTCGAATTCATCAAATCGAAATACAGTACACAACTATACACAATCCTAATAGTAACAGTCCTGTTGAACGTTTCACCCTTGCCGAAAGTTTTAGAATTCTCCAACACCAAAAATCATAAGACACGATCGCGAATATCATGAATTATGCTATTCTTTTGTACAGTGACAGTATACATACCACAACAGGTTATACACCTTTCTAAATTACTAAAGCAAAACTCGACTACAAAAATCTTTTCGAACTAAATGACCTTAATAAAGCCACACAGTATATACAAGATCATTCAGAGAACATCGAAGCAATCAATAATATAATTTATTCAAAGTTGGTTCGTAAACAACAAGAAAATTTGAATAAACTAAATAAGCAAAGGTAAGATCCAAATGTTAACATAGAGGAACCAGTTTTTAAAAAAGAAACTCTATTCACAAAATCCAAGAAATGCACACAACCTTAGTAAAACTATACAATCCCGTTTTAGTTGGCGATGATAAAACAAATCCGTTTCCAAAATCTATCATTAATCTTTATTGAAACCGCACTCACAGGCTATCAAAATATTAGAGATCAAGCACAATCCTTCCCATTCATCTTGGTGAAACAAAAACTATCACCTCCAAACATACATTCCTCTATATATCAATTTAACTCCTCCATCTAAATCCATAAATGCTATTCACCAGAAATTAGAGTTTTAAATTTCCAACATGAATCAAACTAAGCAAGATCATTTTTCTTTAATACTGCTGAGTAAACTTAGCAATGCTCTCTTTTTAGCTGATAACCTGATTAAATAAACACATGCAACTCGACTTTAGCGAGGTTTAGTTGATGGCGTGGGTACGATTTCTAAATGGTTATTTGGTACTCTATACTCGGAAGATGGAAATCATATTAATTCACATCTAGAACTAGTAACAAAAGCAAATGAAAGATTATATCAAGGGTTACACAAACAGCAAACGATACTAAAAGAAATAACGGAAGTATATCATGATAATTTCCAGACGTTGAGAGAAAATCAGGATATTTTGCAAAATCAAGTAAAATATTTAACCGAAGAATTTAAACTAATTACTAGTATAGAGAAAGCCTCTTCATTTTCTAATGTCGTTGATAATTTAATTATACAATTACATTCAGTGCAAAATCTAATTAATAATATCGAAACCGCCGTTATATTCGCGCATTTAAATATTTTGCATTTTGAAACCAATTGAATTAGAGCTCATAATTTCAAAATTATATGTGTATAAAATCGGGCAAATTCCACTATTGGAGAACTTTATTATTATTATTCATTATTTTTGGCACAAGTCATATTAAAAGGAAAAAATTGTATTATTTAAAGTACATGTACGTGTAATAATTATCCCATAAAAATATTTCCAAATATACCCTATTCCAATTTGAAATACCATGATAATGCCTACTGAACCCATCCTTCTACTCAATAATTTGGAACACTAGATTACATCCAAACAATGCACAAGAGTGGAAAATTTCTATTATTGTCTTCAAGATGACTCCACGGGAATCAACCTTGTTTGGCAACATTAATAACTACTGGGAAAAACACCTGCCATAGTACATGAATCCACTTACAATACAGCAGCGCTATGCAGATTCGTCCGAATCAAGTCTTGATAAGTCCTACAACATCTAGGAGCCTAAGAAGCCAATGTACATGGACTTCGAGTACATCAACCTAGCCTTGTACTACTGGGAAATTGCAAAGCCAATATTTTGGGCAAAATCTTCACGCCAGAAGACACAAAATCGGAGATATTCGTCTTCGACCTAGGTTTTATACTGTTATTATGTAATGGATTTTCCTTATACGAAACAACAGAAAATTGTTGTGAGAGTACACTTTATATTTTTCGAAATATAGTTTCATTTTTTAAAACACTCAACTGTATGAATTGGTTGACATGCTTAATTTCAACGAAGAGCATTAGATAGTATAAAGCGGTCCTAGCCTCCTTACGTTTATCATTCATCCATAAACCGCGTTCCGGAAGCGGAACTGCTCTTGAAACTTTAAGCGGCCTTGAGTGCGAACGATTCTTCATTCATGTTTGAAGTATTGCGACTTGTAACTTGTCACAAGCGATATTAATGAGAAACTTGTGCCACCAATACCAAGAGTTAAAAAACCGTAGTTTACTAAATTTTAAAGTACAGAGTGATTCTTATTCTTAAATTTAAAATTTAAGAGAATTTTAACTTAAGTAGATATTAGATATTTTGAAACAAAAGACAAAATATTTCATTAAAAAACAAGCAATTTAACACCACGATTATACTAAGTATAACTAATTGTTTTTTTTTCTTAAATGCTCGATAACATTTTTTCTTAAATAATGATTATAATAAAATAGTTTATTGGCATCATAGCAGTACATGAAAAACAAAATAAATATATCAAATTAATTAAACAAACGCTAGAAGTGAATTGCCAAAAATCTTAGTTAACTAAATTTTTCGTTTACCTATTAGCAATCACATGTGGTCATTGAAAGAACAGTCAACAAATGTTAAATATTTTATAAATATTTTAGTTTGAATCAATTCATTATTTCGTTTGAGACAAGTATATAATGAAGACATCGTGCATGTTGCTTCAATGGATGTACAAAAAGATTGATAAAAGAACTTTAAATTGTTAAAACAGCTAAATATTTTATTTTATTTAACAAAGTAGAGTATAGGTTTGGAGCGAAATTAATTAAATTTTCGACTCATTGCGATACTGCCAAAAGTAAGGTAACCCTTCAACCCTTGGGTGATGAACAAGTCCCAAACTAATTTGATTAAAAAGAAAATTCGGACACATTTTAAACACGAATTACTTTTATCCGTTATAATATTCAAATATTATCGAACAAACCAGCAGAAGGTTATGTTGTAAATAAATCGGAAGTTTAGCAAGTCCCATCTGGAAGCCCAAGGCAAGAATTTCATTAACTATTTATTTCTGCTAACATAATACGTAAATTTGAAATTCATGCTAATTATATAATTAAATGCATAACGTCTTATTAACATGGGAATTAACCCTCTCTTCCACTTGACTTAACATTTATTCTGTTAAGTAAAAAGTCGATTCGGATACATAAAGCCAACAATACTTTACGATCATTTTAAAATTTCAGTTTTTGATTTAACATATTAAACACTTTCATTTTAAGGCAAACCATTTTTCAGTATACCAAATATACGCATTGATGTCAATAATCCTGAGGAGGAACCAGATGATAGAAATAGCTGATTAAAGATTCTGCCAGAGAGCGATAGACCTGCAGGAGTATTCGCCTTAGAGTATAATGCTGTATGTAATACAGGCGATTTTATATTATACGGAGTTTTTTCGTACATACCCAATGTGATGGGTCCACAAAAAATGCTCGCTCAATACAACACCTAGGTAAGTAAAAGTTTTGACCTGCTCTACTTTATTCATACACTTACAATCTCTTCTTCTGCTATGTAAACACTGTAGACAATGAAACCGTAAGTCAACTGCACCAGATCTGTCCGGATATGACGATGATATGTGCAACATTTTGGTTTTTCTCTGATTGTTAATGGAGAGTCATGGGCCCATTATTGACATGTCCAGAAGTCTTCATCTAGGTAAGTTTCCGCAACCTCTAAGTTTACATGACTGGCTATGATCGCCTTATCATCGGCATACAAATAGTAGGTACGGTGGGTGAAGCATTTTCCAATACCGTTTACGTATATTAGGTACAAAATTGGGCCAAGAATGCTTCCTTACGAGACTCCTAATTGAACGTTAAATTCCAAACTCACGTCATCACCCACTTTGATCCTAAATTATCTGTTTTTCAGATAGTCTCTAAATAATTCCAAAACTGCCTCTCTGATTCCAATGGATTCCAGGGCTGTATTAATAGTTTATGATCAATTCGATCAAATGTCTTAGTAAAATCGATAAAGAGCACCAACACATGTAGGCCATGTTTACTTTATTGGAAAAATCTTCCAGGAGATGGTTTGTGCTTTTTTTTTCTTCTGAAAACCATATTGAAATTTGTCTAGCAGGTTATATTTTTGCATATAGTCCATTAGGGTATTGTAGATATATTTTTCCATGATTTGATCTAGTGAGGGAAGTATGGTGATAGGTCTGTAGTTGTTATAATCAGAGTGGTTTCCTTTTTTATAGATCGGGCGCACTACAGCTATCTTCAGACCTTGTGGCACCCTAGAATCCTGGAGGATAACGGGAAGGATGATGTTGAGATAATTTTTGATGACCCTCATACTAATTTCGTCCAAACCAGGAGATTTGTTTGCATTCATACTATTAATTATTAATTTTAAATCTTTTTCAGATGGCTCAGTGAATACAATTGAATGAAGTGGACCCTCATTGCGCATCAAATCACCCCTCAGGACTGTGGTACATTTATGTTCAGGTCGAGCTGTTTAGGCTTCAAAAGACAGTCCAAAGTTTTCAGCAATTATACAATCGGGTAGGTTCAGAGATTTCCTGATATATTCTTCTGGTGTCATCGTTCTTTTTTTCCCCAGAACTTTGTTTAATTAAAACGTCGCCTCTAAAATGGCCGCTGGTAGGGGCATCGATTTTGTTATTAAAACCAAGACTTATAAGCAAGGTTGCATACGAAGTGCTTAAATTTGTAACCTCTAACAAATTAATATTTATGTCTCCAATCAACATGAACCAATAACTGTTCTAACTCCTCCAAGAAGGCTGTTGCGTTACCGCTAGGGGGTCTGTAAATTGCTAACAGATTTATTTTGGGGCCGTCCAGGGGAGATATTGGAAGATTAATCCTTTCGAAAGAAAGTTATCTTTAAGTACCGTTGCCTTGAAGGTGTCTCTCAGGTAGATGAGGATTCCATAATCTCTCCGGGATTTACGACATTTATGGAAAATATGAAAATTATCCAATGCAAAAACATTTCCACTAAATTGGTAATTTTCATCTTTTAAGGGTATTTCAGTCAGGATTATAGCATCAAGACATTGAAAGCAATGGCACAGAACTCATCAAAGGGAGCATTTATAGAATTAATATTTAGATGGGAGATAACAAGAGTAGGAAGATGGTCATCGCCAATTTTCAAGCGCCATTGGTCCCATAACTGATGGGTAACATCAAAATCATCGATGATCGTTAGAGAATTGTCCATTTTTAAAACTATGTTATAATAAAAAGAAATAATATGATGTGTAGATTTTAGTTAATCAGGTCAATGTCCTCTTCACGCTTAATTCTTAACGCCTTCTCTTCTTTAGCTTTTCTCGCTAATAATCGTCCCTCAGACACACAAACGTATTTCTAATTGACAGATTTTGCTTTTAATTTGGCTTGCCAAAGTAAGTTTTTCAATGTTGGCGATAGCTGGTCACAAATAAATATTTTTTCTTTGTTCTGTTTCTCGGCTCTCAATATCTTGTCCTTCTGAATCCTTATTTTCGTTTTTTGAATAAATATATTTTTAATGTTTTTTGACTTAAATTCGACCACAATTGCGCCGTCCTTGTCCCTGTTCCTCTCTTTAGTTTGAATTCTGTGTGCGGATTCAATATAGGATTCTGTTAAATTAATCTCTAGCTGATGACTATGTCCACTAAGTTCTCCGTCTTGACCGCCTTTAAATCATGTATTTCGATATTTTTGCTATAAGCGCGCTGCTCCAGATCAACCACTCTTCTTTGTAATTTTTTTTTTATTATCTTTTAATATCATCACGGCAGCTGTTGTCGTAAGGAGCTTCCTCCTCGTCACTCGAAGAATTTATATAATTTTTATTTGATCTGCAATCCACGCATCTCCAGTTGTCACGACGCACTTTATCAATTCCCTTATAAGTGGATTGTTTTAGGGAGCATTTAAAATGCAGGCCCCTGTTACATCCAAAACACGTAACGAATGTTCCATCCTTCAGAAGAGATGTATTACATAATTTAATTGAGACGATCAGGAGGCTGACACGTTGCCTCGTTTCTTGGAAGCGTTTTCGCCTGCTGACCAGCGAGTCTTTTGTCCCGAAATTCCAGCGAATCACAAAACAAATGCACGCTCGCAAAGAAAATGTTAAAAATGGAGCGATAGTAATGTTCACCCAACAGAAAAAACAAAGTTTGAAATACTAAATAGCTACCAAGGGACACTTAACTGCATAAACTCGTGCACTCTCTCACGCTGCTGAAACTGAACTGTTAATTGTAATAATACTATAATAATAATAATAATATCTTATTTATTCACATACTACCAGTAAGGTATGGAACACGTCAATATATATAATATAAAAGAAAAAGAAAAAGAAAAAAAACAAGGACATACACATATACAAATTAAAAATTTCAAACTTACACTCTAAAAAGTCGCTGACAGTATAAAAAACGTATGTTACCAAATGCTTTTTCAGTTCTTTCTTAAACATATAGTTTGGAAGTGTTTTGCAGATCTTTGGAATATGATTATAAATATTAATCATTTGTGTCACTATAATACTAACAATAATTGTAATAATAATAATAATTGTAATAATACCCTTTATTGTAGAAATTAGACAGTTATAAGATATAATTTTAATAATAAGCGTTTGAAAAAAACTTTTATCAAAGTGTGCCACAAAAAAAATATTACGTGCATCTGGATGTAAAGTTTGAATATTGGAACTAACTAAATTTTTAAATGCATTACATATAAAATAAATCCACAAATCATCAATTATTTCACTGTTTCTAAAATATATTTGTATCATACAGCATTTTAGGTGACCAGTGTATGCCATAACGCTGAAATGTGAGAGAACAATCAAAAGTTAAATCTGACAGAACTGACTAATGTAATTTTGAAATGTTACCGATTGTGATGTCTCAGATATGCACACTATAAATCTATTTTTTCACCCCTTGATGAAAGTTTTTTTTTAATAACAAGTTACCTTCCCTCGAATCTTAAAATTACATAAAGCACAAGAATCAACTATTAAACTATTAAATAACAATAATACATAAATAAGTTTTATTAATGCGTACTTATGGAAATAATTATATAATTTCTTTGGTATTACGTTTGATCGAATACGATAAAGCGTGCATAGACCTGGACTTGAATTTTCACAACGCATTAAACGCATTAAAAATTTCTTGTATGCGTCGGGAGATACAGCAGTGTACCAGTTTTAATTACTTTTTCCAAGAAATTACTTAAATGGATAAGTTTTCCTTCATTTTATTTGAGTATGTTTACATTTTGTATGACCAGAGTCAAATGTTTTCCAAATCTTGGGTGATGGTTAATAAAACATGCACAGCTGTATTTGACACAGACAAGGATCATAAATAATATCTCCATAACTTGCGACTGATAAGACAAGGCACTCAACCAGTAGTGTTTTCATTTTAGTATATAACAAATCCTTAAATTGGTATATCAGCTTTAGTTTTGAGTATGAAGCTTAAGAGATTTTGTCTACATGACAAATTCCTAGCTAAGTTAGTGATATTTATTGTCACGATATTGTTTGTTGACTCCAGGCACTCAATTTGATGCTTGGTGCCAATATACATGACTTGGCACTTATCTAAGTTTAGTATAAGTGGATGTTTAACCGTCCACGTATAAATACTGTGTAGATCTTGATTAATAGCGTATGTAAGCGCTACGTCCGTAAAACCAACTGAGGAATAAATCTGTATATCGTCTGCATATATATGAATATTATAAAGATTAGTGCATGATGTAAAAGTGCTGAATAATAAGGGTCCAAGAATAAAACCTTGAAGCACTTTAGCTATAATTGATTCATTCACCATAATATTGAAGTTTCATCAGTGTCTCATACTTTAGGTTGTCGAATAGTTTAGACAAATCGAGTAAGATTAGTGTAGAAGCTTCGGTATTGTTTTGATTTCGCAGCAATTCTACTGCTTCTAGGAGTACATATGACGTATTATGGCTCTTCGAGAACACATGACTGAATGAAATATGCTTTTAAGTTCAGAATTTGAGTCCATTAAAAATAACGCTGTCGTACTATGCTATGAAATTGGAGGGGCACGATAAAACGTGAGCCATAACTGAAGTTATTATTTAATTTCTATTTGACACTACCATAGGATCTGTAAAAACATGTAATTTTCCCTTTAACTTCGTATCCTGAATTCATCGGCTCGCGTTGCGACTGAGCTAGGGACAACAGCATATAATATCGTCTCTCTCGTACTTTGATTTTCGCAGTTCCACTTATGTTATTTAGTCACAAAAATAATATACTTGTGTATAGTATATATTTACTCAATTGCTGGTGCACAGCTGGCCTCGGCAATTTTCGATGTGACACAAAGTAAATTTGAAAGGATATCGATTTTCTTCTTCGTTACTGGTACCACTGGAGATGATTTCCAAATGTCGGGAACGGCACCGGATTCCAGGGAATAATTAATGATGTAAGTTAAAGGTTCAACGCAAAACGTTACCAGTTGCAGCATTTTTTTTTTTGCAGATATGCCATTTATTCCTATTGCAGCAGATTTATATTTAAAGGGTAACGTTCGTATGTATTCTGCGGTGACAGGGTAATAAGTGAACTCAGATGATTTGTTTTTAAATCGTAACATATAATCTTCTTTAAGAGGGAGATCAGCTACATGGCTTGTAAAAAATCTGTTCAAAATATCAGGTTCGTTTAGATTATGAGGAATTTTTAGGGTACTCTACTCCCCATGTCTTCAAGCTGTGCCATACTTCCTTTTGATTGCCAAGTGTAGCATTAAGGCTGCGCTCGTAATAACATTTTTTTTATATTATAATGCAAGACTGTAGAAATTACGAATCTGAGTAGTACACCCTATGGCTATTGTTTCTAGTTCTTTTGTAATGTGTCCAAGTTTTGCTTTTCAAGTTTTTTAATACTCTCCAAGTGTCTGTGAACCAGGGTTGTTTTCTTTGAAGGATGTCTCTTGATGAGAGAAGCATGCTTATCGAATAATTGCAATAGAGTCTCATTAAAGAAAGCTGTTTTATTATGTATCACTATCAGGAGTAGCAGAATGCGTGCCAATTGATTTGGTTGCCAACGGCTAAGAAGTTCATACAACCAAAGCTATTATTTATTATTCACGATACAATTTTGGCGTTTTCTTTATAAAACGTAAGTTGTATTTCATAGATTATAATTACTTAACATTCTCTCAGAAAAGTGTGATGTCGATTCTTTCAATGACAGGTCATAAATTAAATCAATTTCCATAATTTAGAGAGATTCTTTTCGTATTTAGAGAGATTCTTTTCGTATTTAAAGAAGCAATTATGTTTCTTCTCTATACATGTATAAAGAAACATAATTACTTCTGATTTAGGTTAATGGTAAATTTAATATTTCCTGAGAGTTCAACAATAGAGTCCATACAATTCTTTGTCCGCAAGAAACTAAACATAATTCAGGAGCTGATCATGCGAAACTCGATTGTCGTTCATTTTTTTAAGTATTTGGTTTTTATTTTTGTGAAGGTATTTTTTGCAAGAGAGAGAATTGTATTTTGTCGTAATAAAATGAGAAAGAACCGTTGATATTACGAATCAATTATGCTGTGATTTGTTTACTCGAAGTAGTCTCCTGAGGCAAGAGCAACAAACGGCTTTGATTTTAAAGGGCGATTCTCAACTCAAATATTGACTCTCGCACGCAGAACTTTGCCACTTAAATTACGCCGCTGAAGTTACTTCGGAGTTTCCTTCGCCGAAAAGACAAAAACGCCATCCTTGCGAAATCAATATTTGCTTCGTCCTTCGCACGCTTTGCGTAACTTTTCAAGTTTGCAACAGAGTTACGTCAAACTTGGCTGAATAATCCAGAAGAGCTCCGATTGATTATGCGGGATTTGTCTCAGGAAAGGACCAGTATTTGCACAGTCATCCTTTCAGTAGTAACCGTTGGTTTTGCCTTCAAGTTGAAACACATGTGTCCTTTACTCCAGCGGTCGAAGACAGTTGTAAGCTTCTCGCAAAACTGTTGTAGAATGAGATATAGTTGACTTAATAGGGGTTTTTTTTCAATGCATTACGATAAAAATACGGCCCAAGGAGCTGTACAGAGGATGCTTGAGGAATACACTGCATTCAAAGTCGATTTGTAACAAATTTTTTTTTAATAAAAATATCATTACGTCAAACTTAAAATTCGATTTCTGATTGGCTAAATCTATAATGTTGTTGAGCAAATTAACCTTTAACGTAACGATATGTATTGCAAAACTCCCTATTAAAATTACCGATATTATAAATAAAACTAATAGTATAATATAATAAATTATTTTAATAGACATAATGGTAAACTTAAAATTCGAACTATCGCTTTACGTTTCACCATCGATAGCTTCGTCATGAGTCAAAATAAACAAAGTTGTCAAGTAAACAGAATTGTCAAGGGAAACTAAAAAAGTAAAACGATCTTTTTGTTTTAATTATTTTTAATAAAATATTATTATTGTTATTATCAGATATTATTTTTAATTTTTATAAGTTTCAATTAATGTTAAAATTAACAAATCTATATCCTGTTTAAGGAATCTAGAAAACCAGAAAATATGTCGTTTAAATTCGCAAAATCCGTACATCTGTTACAAAATTCATGACATTTTAATTTTACAGGTAATAGATCTGTCAATTTCAATACTAATTAAAAAAATTCATTAAAATTAAAAAGAAAATAATTATAACAATCAATTTTTCAAAAAAAATCGTTTTACCTTTTTAGTTTCCCTTAACAACTTGTTTACTTGACAAATTTAGTTTATTTATTTTCACTCCTGAGGAAGCTATCGACAGTGCAACGTAGAGAAATTTTAAATATTCGTTAAAATAATGTATTTACTTTAATTAAAACTAATAGTATAATTATTGTAATAAACTTTTAAAGAATTTTCTTTCCTTTCAATAAAAAAAATAATAAGAGGAAATAAATTAGTTATTAATATGAAATGACGTATTAAACAGTTGCTGAGCTATTAATGATATCTGGTTTAAGGTAAATACTGTAGCGTCTATAAATATTTACTCATTTGCAAACAATTGACGATAACTGACAACACTTCTTTTTGTTGTCAGATAGTTCAGTTTCTTGTAGTTTATAAAATTGAAATTCGGAACAAATAAGTAACTAAAAAGATATAGAACTATTTTAGATAATTTCTGTTTGTTTAGTTTATTTATCTGGCAATAAATTTCAAACAGGTATCATTTATTGTGCAACTGTCATTTCGTATTAGTAATTTATTTATTTCTTTTTATTTTTTCTATTATTCTCAAAAGTAAGTGTTTATTGCAGCATATCATTGAATGCAGAAAAAGTGTTCTTTAAAAATTATTACAATAATTATATCAAGATATTTAAAAAACAAAAGTTGACAGCTATCATGCAGCTGCCTTAAATATACAGGGAGGCAGTTAATTAACCTGACAAAATGGAACCACTACGATGCCAAGTTTTATAAATGCGGCAGTACAGTTGGACTATAAAAGTTTTTTATTGACTATCCGCTTGATACATCTCAATTCGTTTTATTACATGTTTAACAGCTGAAACGGAAATCTGAGTTTGAAACCGGGGTAACAAATTCTCAATTAACTGTGTAAATAATTGTTTAATTAATTAGATATGCATATATTTGTTTCTAAAATCGCGTGCATGAATGTCACAGATTACGAGAACATGTAAATTTCTGGAGTTGGTTGGAAATCTTATAAGCTCAAACAAGATTACTAGAAATCAATGTATGTAAATTTACTAAAAAATAATTATCACGACAAGACAATGATTACATTTTCAAGGAATCGTTTAAACAAATCGATTTCCTCCGACAAGTTTTTCTTTTTTTTTGGTTTATTAGGCTAGACAATAATTCGTGATTCAGGCAAACTTACAACAATAAAACTTCTTATGTACAGCTGTCTTAAATGTGATTAATGCTAAACTGCATACACATATCCGCGGCGAACATGTAATCGAACATGAAAGGCAACAACTCGTCAAATGTGTATGGTATTCACGAATTATTCTAGAACTGCGCGCGAGCCATTCGCCGCGAACCAAAGAGAGACGTTTTTTCGACTAACACAAAGAAATATTGCGCGCAAGTTCGCAGCAGGAACGCAAGTGTGTACGGTTTATGCCTTTGAATTCTTAACACAGCAATTTGAATTGTTTTTCGTTTTATTTTTTTACCTGTCAGAGCAAGTGTTCAAAGTGTGACTGCTGTTATTCTTTATACGGAAGGTCAAGCTCACAATGCTACGTGCCGTATCATAAAACTACAAAAAGCTTTATGAGGGTATTTATTTCGTTCATTTGCTCCTCTATTTCTTAACCAGGGGCGCATCGTTCTTTGGGCCTAATTTCTTATTCATTATTTCTCGAAAACTAAAGTAGAAATAATTTTTTAACGTTTTTTCATATTCTCGCACATCGCTTCTTTAGTGGTTTCATATTATTGGGTTAATTAACTGTCACCCTGTATTAAAAATGAAAGAAAAGGTATATTGTAGGTTTTTTCTGCCATTTCATTCGACTTTTTGACCTCAAAAATCTCACAATAAACACCGACGCTATTCACGTAGGCATTTGTTGTACTTAGCTAAATACAGGTATTGCGAACATGAAATTAATGATATTTCCAAAGATATATGATGTAGAGCAAGCATATTAACCCTCCAGAAGTGGCGCCTAGTCTCTCAGATCCGACAAAGTTAGTTTCTTTGATACTTTTGTCACGGAAGGGAGTTGATATCTCTGCATTTCAGTACCCTCCTATTACCGACAAAACAACCCTCTTGGAACAAATAGAAATATTGATAAAATTCCATTTCACCCATACTTTACTTATAAAGATATTTTTGAACCAGTTTACTGAGTATTGCCGGTGTAAGTGTTAGAGATCTTAAACTAATAAACATAAAAGTCTGTGAGACCCAGCGTCACGTTCGGTGCTACAGAAGTGAACTTTTTAAAATATTTATTTCTGTGACATACGTTAAATTATTTGCAGGTAATTTGTTGGTATTTACTCTCAGCATTGCTTTCCATTCAATTAGTTATCATAAGCTATTATGAGAAGGAGCAGGCGAGGTTACACCGTTTGTGGGTGGAAACCGAAGCTGAAGTATCAAATGATAAATATAAGTAAAATTTCTGAGCTTTCCTGTACGGGCTACACCAACCTGATATCCTACTTCAGTGAAACATGGCTCCCAACCATACATACACGGGGTTACATATTAATTAATTGCAACTCTCAACAAAATCTAAGGGGTGGTGGTAGAGCAATTCTGTTAAGCTACCTTCATTCTGTCCTCCTTTTAATTCCGATATTGTATGCGAAGATAAAGTCTTGTCGATCACCTTAATGTGTTTTGTACCAAATTATTGGATCTGCTGGATTATGTCTCAAACATTTCTGAGAAAATCATAGTTTGTGGTGATTTTTTAGTCAATTTTTCGGATAACATATTTATACTGAACATTCTAAAATCACCTGGACTGTATGGGCAAATTTTTGAACCTATCCGTATGCTTGGTAATAGTGCCATTTTTAGTGATCTTCCCATCTCAGTAGTTTCAATGTGGTATCCTCTCTATCGGACCATAATGCTCAGACTCTTACATCTGAGATACCTCTACCTGACACTAACAGTAGAGCCATTCGTACCAGAAGAAAATTTACTTCAAACAACCGTTAATCTGTCTTTTCCTGAAATTGTCAATTGGATGTAAAGGTAAGTCGACTTGGATAACGAGGGAAATTATTGCCAAAGGTAATTCTCTCCGTGATCTGCACCACATATGTTTAATGCCAGGTAATAATAACCTAAACATTTTTATCAAATTGCCAAGAAGGATTAGCAATAACTTATAAAAGCCACCAAGATTTTATATTATAGCAGCAAAATTCTCAATTCCGCAGGATCAGAGAGAAGTAGAACTGTATGAAATGTGATTAAAGACTTTTCCGAATCCCCTCTTTCTCAAATCTTGAACTATTGGTCAATGATAAATCTGTTAAGGATCCCAAAGTTCTAACAACCTACTTAATGAACACTTTAGCTCTGATGGCCATCATATTTGCGCCACTAAAGAATTTCTTAAAGCTAACAGTAAACAAGCTTCTAATTTCTTTCTGTTTCCGACGGGCAGAATTTTAATCGAAAAAACCCTAAAAGAAGCGTCTTCCAAATGGATACCTGGTTACGATGGACTTCCCGGTACCATTCTCTCACATAATATCTTCCAAACTCGCAGAAGCTATTAACATTTCCTTCTCTAGTGGTTTATTTATTTCCATCTTCTCTCAAACAAGCTAAAGTTTTACCTTTCTATAAAAATAAAGGTTCGAAATACGATATAAACAACTACCGTCTGATATCTCTTTTACCTATCTTTTCTAAAGTATTTGAAACACTTATCGACAACAGACTATATTTCCACCTGAGGAAGCACAGCATTTTGTCTAAATGTCAGCGTGGATTCATAAAAGGTCGCTCTACAGAATCCGCAATCTTTGAGTGTTTAAATTATATAACGACTTGCTTGGACAAGGGAGAAACTCCCGTAAGATTGTATTTCGATTTATCCAGAAAACTTTGAAACTTTGGATCACGAAATCCTGTTGTTCAAACTAGAATCTATTGGTGTTAGAAAAGCAGTTCTAAATTGGATTCATTCCTACCTATCTTGAAGTGTTCATCAGATATACGCGACAAGGTGTAATCTCCGAGGTTTTGTCTGACCCAAAAATAATTAGTAAAGGCATGCCTCAGGAATCCATCTTCGGGCCGCTGTTATTTTTGATCTATGTCAACGACTTAGAACAAATGTTTCCTTCGCTTAGCATGCAAAAATTTCGTGTGCCTAGCACATGTTAAAGTTCTATACTCTCAGGGCATGGAATATCATGAAATAAAATAAAACGACGATCTAAATGTTAAATAATACGAATTAGTTATTTTTCCTATAGTTTCTTTTTTCTTTAAAAATTTTATTTCTCAAAAAAGTTTTTTTTTGACAAAAGAAAATTCATATCTACGTATAATTGACGGTTGTGAATGTAAAAGTATATATAATTACTGTGGATATGCACTCATGTAATTTCTCCTTTTTATTTCGCTTTTACATAATTAATTAAAATCGGGTGTAGTATACCCAACGCCACTACTCGTATAAAAAATTGAAGTGCCACCACTGGAGGGTGAAATTCTCCCGCATGTCACAAAAAATGTCACACTATGAACCTGATCTAAATCTAATAGCTTTTTTGATTTGCTATGGAGCACTGTCGTGATTCTTTAACCTCACGTAATAATAAATGTGCTCTAGAGCAGCGAAACGAGAACGCTATTAGTGAATTTTTTTAATGGCATAGTCAATAATTTAGTGCACAGAATTCCTTTTTGACAATAAATAAATCATACATACCATATTCTCATTGTCTCGAACAGAAATAATTGTCTAGTATGTTTCCCAAGCTTTTAGAAGCAACTTAATTACAATTAACATATTTATAAACCTTGTTACACAGAATTATTAATCAAAATATATCCCTTAATATTTTTTATCAGTTCTTTTTTTATTTAAATAATTTTTCTCGCGGCAATGTGCAGGTTAATGTTCCCGACGATTTCGTCAATTTAAATTCGATTTTTCGCCCAGTTGATCTGAGTTATTTGGAAAAGAACTTCTGCTGGATCTCATTTGATGCGAGGAAATAATGCCAGTCGTCCGCTTCGGTTTTCAATTCAGAGGGTTAAACATCGACTTAAAGATTTATTCAGTGTTAAACGAAATGTTCCTCGCTTGCGTATTCCATCAATTTACTTACAAGATACGATGGCAAGATCTATAAAATACTCCTAATATAATTTCGGAATGCCTCGAAATAAACAGTCATGTCGAAAAGTAAGGAGCAAATTTAATATAATGAAAGCACTTAGTTTCTGGAAAAATCACTCGAACCTGTCAATTTTCTTTTTTTTTTTTGTTAGGATTGCTTTAAAAATATCGGATGTTAAAAATTAAATTATAACAATGATTTTTGTGACTTTTCATTTAGATGCCGTGAGTTAGTTAATTAAAATGGAAAAAGGAAAAAGGTAGAAAAAGCGAATTTAAGGGTGATTTATTCGAGTCGTAATTTCTTGAATAAAAAAATTAAGTTCATGCTACTCGAGTCCTCAGTTCTATCAATTTTAATTACTGCGATGTATTGTATGACCCGTGTCTAAATTATATTGATTTTTGCAGGATTCAAAAAATTTTAACATTTGAAAAGACAAATTAAAACTTTATAGAAAGGATTTTATTTATTGTTTATTCGGGGAAATGTGTTATGGCTTATTTTCGGTTTGCAGCGATGTAAGCATGTTTCTGATAAATTAGCAGATTTAAACTGCTTTAATATAAAGTCCAGAAGATCACTCATTCAATATCCTTTCATAAAACTATTCATACACAAACGCCTCCTTATCTTTACAATAATTTCAAATTTCGTACGGACGTGCATAACATTACTGTTCGCTCTGAAGGAAGAACTTTTACCTACAATATTAGCAAAATATTTAATAGTATTCCGTTCGACTTTAAATGTTTTCGAATAAAATTTAAATTAAATTCAATTTTCAGTTTATTAATGCGCAGTGAGCAATTTTTGTTTTTTTTTAGTGATTATTACAAAGAAATGTTATTGTTTTTTGCCTTTCTAACTATATATTGTTATATCATTGTACGTTATTCTTATTGACAAATGTGTTTGTTTATACTTCAATAACATATATTTGTCTATAAACATGAGATTTTTTTAACCTTTTTTTTGTTTTATTTTAATGAAAATTTACTAACGCTTTTGAGTCCTCTGCACGTTCGTAGATACTTATGGTTATAAACAAATCAAGATAAATGCTTCGCAAATTAAAATTCTTTATTATCAATTTCTGCTTGTTTCTGTTTACAAGGGTAGTGATTGTTTGTGTTTAATTTGTTGAATTTAACATGAATTAGTTTCCTGTAAAGGCCATTTGTTTACATACAAATCACGAAACAGTTAAAAGCAGTTGAAGCCATATTAATAATTATTATTATTATTAAAAAAAAAACAAGTTCTAAATTGTTTATTTACAATGAAATTGCAATTTTGCATACATCAAATTAATATTTAGAACATAAAATCCCCACAAATTGGTGGAAACTCTATTACATTCACTAAAAATTGATATTTAATTAAAAATCAATCTCCGACCATAATATTTTATATCCATAGATCGTATTTCGTATTACACATACTACCAAATTAAAAGCACTTCATGAAATATAACAATCACATAGTCATACTAATAATTACAAACAATATAAATAAATAAATATGTAAATATCTAAAATTAGACCGTCAAAAAACAACCTACAAATTAGATCAAATAATGCGGAAATAAGTATTGGTTCATTACACAAGTTAGGAGCACTTTATGAAATTTATCTCGGAGAATGCTTTCCTTATCAATATTCAGTGCAAAATGAAGAAGAACTTTGTGCAAGTATTAGAAATGTGTGTACTAACATAACGCCCCCAACATTTGCCAAACGCGTTTGATTCATGATCATATAATTGGCACTGGCAGTTATTGACTACTCTTCTCTCACTTTTGTATTGCATGTCTCCAAAAAAAATTAAAATATCACAAATTACTTTAATCAGGAATTCATTTGAGGGCAAGGTATTTAAAGGATGTGTTGAAAAAAAAAACTCGAAACGCATCATACAAAGATGAAATGGAAAGCCAATTTTTTTGTGACAATGCGAATATAAATCTAATGTAAAAAATAACTTTTGTCTCTCGCATTCGTGCTTGGTCTTAAATAAATATTCATGTAATTTTGATTCTAGTTATCAAACAAATAATGTTTGACAACAGGTTATTAAATCGGCCAAAGCAGACTTGCTCCGGGTCTAAGAAGTTTGGCTTCGGACGTGCCTTCAAAGAACTGCAAAACCTCCACGATTTTGCACATAGGAACTGCATTAAGATTGGTGTGTGTGTCAGTCTGGTGATGACGATTGCACCTTTTAATCGTTCCCCTCATGCTTTTCTTTGTCCTCCATCTTTATCTTGGAACGCAGTTGTCATTCGCCGCATTTATGAACATTTCATCCCAATCAAACCTTATCGTCGTCAATTGAAAGATGTCAAAGTAGCCAGAGAATCGTAATGTTAAAAGAATTTTGTCAAGAAGATACTACTAGAATATTATAGATTAGTAGAACTCGTGGACTAGAGAAGTATGTTCTGTATTACCAAATTTGAATAATTATGATAATTACGGGTCTTAGAGGATTGGAATTTACTCACTCTAAATTTTCAGAGTCAAACACTGGAGTCAACTGTATTGTTTAATTTCAAAGCAATGCAGAATCCAATTTTTAAATTATATTTCTGTTTTTGGCATATATCCTTGATTAGTCAACAAAATAAATAAGAGTTACAAAGTGAAAATTTATAGCGCCCGAAATTTCAACATTGTATAAAACAATTTTAAAGTGCTATGTTAAAAAACATTTAATATACAGGGTTACAACTAATTAAAGGCTCACCATGGGGATCTCGTAAACTATATGAGATACAAAGACGGTTAAATTACAAGAAAGTTACGCTATTTTGGGGTCTATAAAAATGTGCAAAGAAATCTCTTCTATCTTTATTCATTACCGAAATATCTTAAAAAAAACTGAGAACTCTCAATTTCGAAAATCTTGAATATCTTGTTCATTTATCAAGATAGAGTCACAAAATTCTGTAATTTTATATTAAATTCAATGGACAATCTAATACAGTCAGAATAAATAGGTTAGGATTCACAATTTCACAGATACGACTGTCAACTGTTTTTTTTTACGGCCGCTATCTTAGATTTTCATACCATGTGATGCAAAAATAAAATCTGTATACGACGATATGACACACTTATGCTTTTGTTTTAAAAACAAAATTTGAAATTACTAAGAAATATTTTAGAAAATTTTAATTTAGTAGGCGGGCGCTTATTGCCAACAATTGGTATACGACATTTGCATGTCAACACAGAACATTTTCATTTTTCAATTACATTAAACATAATTTTAGTTCTTAATATTTGTAAAAATCCACCTACCAATTTCAAATTTTGTTTTTAAAACAAAAGCATAAGTGTGTCATATCGTCGTATACAGATTTTATTTTTGCATCACATGGTATGAAAATCTAAGATAGCGGTCGTAAAAAAAAAACAGTTGACAGTCGTATCTGTGAAATTGTGAATCCTAACCTATTTATTCTGACTGTATTAGATTGTCCATTGAATTTAATATAAAATTACAGAATTTTGTGACTCTATCTTGATAAATGAACAAGATATTCAAGATTTTCGAAATTGAGAGTTCTCAGTTTTTTTAAGATATTTCGGTAATGAATAAAGATAGAAGAGATTTCTTTGCACATTTTTATAGACCCCAAAATAGCGTAACTTTCTTGTAATTTAACCGTCTTTGTATCTCATATAGTTTACGAGATCCCCATGGTGAGCCTTTAATTAGTTGTAACCCTGTATATGATGTAATACTATTTTAAATTTAAACATTAATGATCCCTCTAATTATCAAGTACTGGACAACATCTACTTGGAAGTCAGGGTTGATGTTTTACAAAAAGATAAAACTCCTCAGATTCCAGAAACTGATATAAAAAATTTTAAAATTATATGTTAAGTTCTTTTAATTGAATTGGTACAGTGAACATCTTGTTTTGAGCTTGAAGATGAATATCTTACTTTTGCAGCACATTTTACCCCGGAAAAGGCCATTTCTGGAATTCATAGCAGAATCTATTTCCTTTTCTCAATATAGATATGGAATCCGTAAATATAGAATGGTGACTTATGAGTGAATTATCCTGTATTAAATATTTATTGAACGTTGATTTGGAAAAAATCGATGATATCAAAAAACAAAATTCAATGTAGAAAAATTTTATGGCAGTAGTTAAAATTCTTTTATCACACTTTGATAGCAGCTGAAAGGGTATTTTCAGAATTGTCACTCTTAAATGTGTTTTGAAACTACTTTAGGATACTTGTTTGTGTATTATAGATTTACTTTGTTGGTATTATAGAATGTTATGTTTTTTATTTGTGTTTTACAATATTTTTTTTTAATTTTTGTTTTCGTGTATTTTATGTTTGTAATCATTTTATGCTAAACTTAAGAAGCATGAAAAGATTTATTAAAAGGACGTCGAATAAATAGAAAAATTTAGTATACCTGTGAATGGAAGAAGAATTAAGCCTCGTGTTAAGACTTCTACATTTCTAAAAGACTCAATTCGAAAAGCAATGTGGTTAAAAGCAATCTCTCCTAAAGAACGGGAACCGTCTTCAAGGTCCAGCATATGTGATAATCATTTTTATCAAAAGTTTATTATAAAATATCAAGTCAATGTTAATCCGTATACAGGAGAGAAGAAATTGTCTTCAAAATATTCAAAATTAAGAAACGTTGCTGTGCTTCATATTTTCACAACCTCCCAACATATTTGTCGTCTGAAACTACTGTAGAAAGAAAAGAACCATCTTGTAGAAGAAATAAAATTGCTCAGAGACACCTTTCTAGAATTGAAGCATTTTCTAAAATGGATAACAAGACTTTGTGGATAATTGTAAAGAAAAAAATAGAAAGTTTGACTATTTAGTCGTACAAAGTGTTAGTAATAGTGTAATGCTTTTATCACAGTAATCAGTGTGAGTGTTTTTCGCAGCATTATAACGTATGTACAGTTGAAAAAAAAACTCGCAGCAATCCATGGAAAATTAACGTGTGTCTTAACTTGATTGTTAGATAAATGTAATGAAATAAATGCAAATCCAGTCATGTTACAGAACGTCATGAATGGTTTAAAACGTAGAGTAAACGTAAATTTTAATTAATAACATTGCATTTTTTCAATGATATAAAATTGAGGTTATTTTCTGACAATTGTAAATAAAATAAGAGTATTAAGACATACCTTCATTGTTATTTCAAAGCATGCTAGAGTTTTTTTTTCAACTGTACATATGTTAGTATATTACGTAACAAGTCCAGAAAACGGAAGTTGACTAAACGAAGTGAGCGTTACGAGCGAATAATTTAAAAAGCCATACGAACAATTTTCCAACAATATTGTGTATACTATTTTTTCGCATTTCATACGAAATTTGATTTTATTAATGTTTATAGAAGTGACATTCATTACCGTCACATTAATAACTGTTATAATTGATCATTTTTGAAAATAAAAAATAATAGTATTTAATACGTTGCTTTGCTGTAATGGTTGCTATGTTGTAAAGTAAGCCATTATTCTACGATATTAACACCCTACGTTACTGTATGAAATGCGAAAAAAGTTATTATAGATTTAATAGAAGCACAGCATCAAGATGTGGTGTTTACTTTTGGGAAATACTGCTTATGTAAAGTACTAATGTTACCACAATCTATTTAATCATCATAATCTAAATACAATACATATTTGAAATAACGCGTTCAATAACGTTCAACTCCGACGGCATTTCCCCAGAAGGAGACATCGTAGCATATGTAGAATATATGATAGTGTGACGAACGGGCGACGGTGAATCATGCACTCGCCTGCGCCGGCGACCGCTGCGGAAGTGTCGAGAGGAAACGCGAATGTTCTGCAGACAGAGGCTGCTGGAAAAGCTACTACGATATAAATATGCGTACGAAATTCAGAAAGGCAGTCTTAGTCAGTTCAACGTAGAGTTACTTACTGTGTAATTGCTCGGCTTATAAAAATAAATTAGTCTTAGTCCGTTATAAATAAATTAGTGTTAAGTCTTGTGTAAATAAATTAGTTATTAGTTTCATCAAGTGTTTCATTTAAAAACAAATCAAAATAAATCTAAAAACATTACAGTGGTGTCCGGTGTGCGGTTCGTGAAAATAAATAAACAATTAGATCAATTTAAATCTAAATAAATTAATAAATAAAGTGTAGTGCTCGGAAAAACAATGGCTACAAAGAAAGTGCTGTTGAAAGACTTAAAAGTGGCCGAATTAAAAATAGAATTAGAAGAACGAGAGCTGGAAACTTTCGGTTTGAAAGCTGCACTTCAACAGCGTCTTCGAGAAGCTCTCCAGACAGCTGGGGATGATCCAGAAACATTCTTGTTCGAAATTACGTGTGGTTCAGCCGATATATCGAGAATCTTAGACGAGAAGTTTCGAGAACAATCTGGAAATTTAGACCAGAAACTTCGAGAACAATGTGGAAATTTAGACCAGAAACTTCGACAACAATCTGGAAATTTCAAGGAATTACAAAATGAACTAATGGAACAATCTAGAAAGTTAGACGAGAAATTTCAAGAACAATCTGGAAATTTAGACCAGAAGCTTCGAGAACAATCTGGAAACTTCAGAGACGAACTTCGGGAACAATCTGGAAACTTCAGAGACGAACTTCGGGAACAGTCCAGAAATTTAAACGAGAAGCTTCTAGAACAATCCAGAAATTTGGACGAGAAGCTTCTAGAACAGTCTAAAAATTTGAAGGATGAATTTCTAGAACAGTCTGAAAATTTGAAGGATGAATTTCTGGAGCAGTCGAAAGGACTCGAAGAAAAACTAGTGGTAAAAATATCGGAAGAGACAAGGAACCTGCAAGAAAATATGGAAGAAATAATATTCCAGCAGGATAACAAAATTAAGAATCTAGAACAGATCATGGCAGGGATGCGAATATTCGGGGATCAGTTACCAGCAGAAGTGCTAGAGAGTAATGAGGCGCGAACTGTGGAAGGACCAGCGGGAACTGCAAAATTAAAAATAAAACCACCGACGTTCGATGGGAAGTCTTCTTGGCCTAATTACTTTAAACAATTTGAAGCAGCAGCAAAGGCGAACGGATGGACAGCCAGTGAGAAAGCCACTTCATTAATTGTGGCCTTGAGGGGAGAGGCTATCGATGTGCTACAAACGATGCCGCCAGAGGAACAAGAAGATTTCAACAAGCTGGTGAACAGGCTGGAGATGCGTTATGGTCAGGCGCATCTGACAGAGGTGTACCATGCGCAGCTGAGAAATCGTTGTCAGAAGTCCGGAGAGAGTCTTCAGGAATTCGAAGCCGACGTAGCGCGCCTAGCCCAGTTGGCGTATCCTGCAGCTCCTGTAGAATTCCTGCAATGTTTGACGGTGCAGACATTTATAGATGGAATTCGTGACCCGGACAACCAGCAGGCATTGAGAATGGCTCACCCAAAGACATCCAAGAACGCATTGGCCTACGCCTTGGAATACGAGGCAGCGAAGAGAGTCTCAAGAGGACAGGTCAAGGTGCGAGCTGCTATGGACTTCCAAGAAGAGGAAAACGTCAAACTGCGACCTGCTGCAGAGGAGCGACCCAAGGAGTGTGCCACTGTCGAGGATATCCGCCGCATTGTGGAGCAGGTCTTGAAACAGAAGAATCGGCTTGTATGCTGGAATTGCCAGGAGGAGGGACATGTTCGCAGGCGGTGTCCCAAGCCCAGGCAGGATCCTCCACGAAGGAAGCCACAGGGAAACTAAGTCGGGTCGGTGCAGTGGGGCAAACGTCGACCCGTATTCAAAAGCCCCTAAAGACGAAAGCCAGGCAAGTGATATCCCTGCGACAATTAACCAGCAGTGTCTTCGTGGATGCCACCATTGATGACATCCCTCACACCATGTTGCTGGATACGGGTGCGACGAAGACTATCTTGAGGCCCGACGTCATCAAGTCATCAAAACGCGCCGAACCGACTAAGTGGAGACTGAGGACAGCAACTGGAACATCAGCAACTGTCCATGGTGAAGTAGAAGTGATTATTACCATTGGAACGACTCCCATCAAACACCGTGCGCTGATAGCAGAAATAGAGGACGAGGCGATCCTGGGAATGGACGTCATGTGTGCCCACGGGTTTCAATTGGATCTGAAGCGTGGTGTCATGGCTGTCAATAACGAGGAATTGATTCTACACCAACGAGGAGACATGGCCGCTCGAGTTATCCTCGCCGAAGACGTTGTGCTACCCAGCAGGACCGAGGTCATCGTCGACGCCAATCTGAACGGCGTTTTCCAAGATGGACAAGTTATTATGGTTGAACCCAATACTGACGATCTGAAGATTGGAAGAGGAGTTCTCGTTGGGAAAGCACTGCTAACGGCGAGAAAGGAAGTACCAGTCCGCCTGATGAACGTCAACTGTTTCCCCGTCAACATCAAGAAGGGGACAATCTTGGGAAGCTGCGCCATGGTGTCCTCCATTTCACGCCAACTTGAAGTAAAGGTGCAAGAGAGGAAGGTCCCAAAGAAGTTGTTGGATATGGTCATGCCGTCAGCCCAGGAGTTGACTCCAGAGCAGAAGATAAAAGCAAGGGACCTGATCGGTCGCTTTCAGGACGTGTTCGAAGGAGAAAACGGATCTAAGGGAAGAACCGACGTCGTCAAACACAAGATAGAGACCGGAGAAGAAAGACCCATCCGTCAAGCTCCAAGGAGGTTGCCGTTGGTGAAACGTGAGGAAGCGGAACGCATTATTCGCGATATGGAAAAGGACAATGTAATAGAACCCTCAAGCAGCCCGTGGGCGTCACCAGTAGTGCTTGTGAAGAAGAAGGACGGATCCACGAGGTTCTGCGTAGACTACCGGTTACTCAACCATGTCACCAAGAAGGACAGCTATCCTCTGCCACGGATTGATGATACCTTGGACACTCTGGCCGGTTCGAAGATCTTCTCGACTTTAGACTTAAAGAGTGGATATTGGCAAGTGGAGCTAGTGCCCGAAGACCGAGAAAAGACAGCGTTTTCCATTGGTATGGGACTATGGCAATTCACGGTGATGCCTTTCGGGTTATGTAATGCCCCAGCGACATTCGAGAGGCTAATGGAGACGGTTCTGAAGGGTCTGTCCTGGACAACGTGCATGGTGTACCTGGACGACATAATTGTGGTGGGAAAAACATTCGACGACCATCTGAAGAATCTGGAAGGAGTGTTCCAGCGGCTACGCGGAGCTGGGCTAAAGCTTAGCCCTAAGAAGTGCCATCTGTTCCAGAAGGAAGTGAATTATCTAGGCCACATTGTTAACGGAAATGGAATCGCCGTGGACCCAGTGAAGATTCAGGTGGTGAGAGACTGGCCAACACCAAAAAATAAACACCACATAAGGAGTTTCCTAGGCCTGTGTACTTACTATCGGCGCTATGTTCCCGGATTTGCAGACATCGCTAAGCCGTTGACAAAGCTCACCGAAGAAGGTCGCCCGTTTGAATGGGACCAGCATTGTCAAATTAGCTTTGAACGCCTAAAGCAGTACTTGATAAGTGCTCCTATTCTGAGTTACCCTCTCCCGGAAGGCAAGTTCGTCGTGGACACAGACGCTAGCAACGTTGGTATTGGTGGCGTACTTTCCCAGATACAAGATGGGCAAGAAAAGGTGATCGGCTATTTCAGCAAAGTCCTGTCAAAACCGGAGCGTAACTATTGCGTCACCAGAAGGGAATTGTTAGCCGTGGTAAAGACGATAGAACATTTCTACAAATACTTATATGGTAGACACTTCCTCCTGAGGACGGACCATGCCGCCTTAAAATAGCTCCTCCGATTCAAGAATCCCGAAGGACAAGTTGCACGATGGATCGAACGACTTCAGGAATACGATTTTGAAATCCAGCATCGGGCAGGAACAAGCCATAGAAATGCCGATGCTTTGTCTAGAAGACCCTGTGCTGAAGACTGTAAGCACTGTAGTCGTCTGGAGGAGAAAGTAGCCATGACTGCAAGGACGGCCATTGTTGACGACAAATGGCAAGGCGAAGCATTGCGACGAGACCAGGAGAACGACCCGGACTTGAAGTTAGTGCTGGAATGGAAAAGTAGGGAGACAAGGCCTACTTGGGAAGAGATAGCACCTTGTGCACCATCCGTAAAATCATACTGGGCGCAGTGGGACTCCATAGTGCTGGATCGTGGTCTTCTGAAACGAAGCCTAGAGAACCAGGAAGGCACGGAACAGAAGACACAGTTATTGATTCCCAAGAATAGGGTGCCAGAAGTTCTGAGGGAACTTCACGATGGTACTTCGGGAGGGCATTTGGGTATCAAGAAGACTATGGAGAAAGTGCGCGAGCGATTCTACTGGGTGAATTGCAAGGAAGACGTAAAGAATTGGTGCAGGAAATGTGTAGTCTGCGCAGCCAGTAACGGGCCCCATAGACGAGGCAAGGCTCCCATGAAACAGTATAACGTGGGAAGTCCTTTTGAGAGAGTTGCCATCGATGTAGCAGGTCCATTTCCAGAAACAAATAGTGGAAATAAATACATCGTCGTGGTAATGGACTATTTCAGCAAGTGGGTTGAAGCATACGCCCTACCTAACCAAGAGGCGGTTACTGTTGCCGAAATCCTTGTCAAGGAATGGATCAGTCGGTATGGTGCACCCATGGAACTGCATTCGGATCAAGGAAGGAACTTTGAATCCACCTTATTCAAGAATGTGTGTACTCTGCTCGGCGTACGGAAAACTAGGACCACTGCGCTTCATCCACAGTCGGACGGAATGGTGGAAAGGTTCAACAGGACCATCAACTGACATTTGTCCAAGGTCGTCTCCGATCACCAGAGAGACTGGGATACGTATATTCCCCTGTTTCTACTGGCATACCGCTCGTCCGTTCATGAGACCACAGGAGAGACTCCAGCGAAAGTGGTATTTGGGCGAGAGCCAAGACTGCCCTGCGACTTGAAATTCGGCGTGAAGCCTGGCGAAGTCCCTACCGACGAAGACTACGTGAGCGGTTTGCGCAGGAAAATGGACAACATTCACAATCAAGTGCGTCACAATATACAGACCGCCAGCGACCGAATGAAGGAGCATTATGACATCAACGCTCAGAATGGGGGATACCAACCCGGAGCACTGGTCTGGCTTTATAATCCCCAGAGACGTCGAGGTCTGTCCCCAAAATTACAGACATCTTGGGAAGGTCTTTACAAAGTGATAAAACGGATCAACGATGTTATATACCGCATCAAAAAGATCCCGAATGGCAAGCCCAAAGTGATCCACTTCAACCGGATGGCTCCTTACAACGGAGAAGAGAATGAAGGGACTGTACAAAGGACGCAAGGTTCCGAAATAAACTTCGAAACCTTCATGTCTCATCACGCCACAGGAAGTAAAGCACGATTTGGAGTAACCACGGAGAAACAGCAAGACCTTTTTCAAGTGCCACCAGAGTACAGTCTGGCCCACTGCGTGGCAGAATACCTAAAAATGTCCAAAGGTGTAGCCCAGGTTTTCCGGAAGAAATTTGGTCAAGTCGAGGTACTCCGAAGACAGCATCCCATGGTAGGCAAGAGCCTGCAGATCATCGACACGAGCGCAGATCAGAGACGACGCTTGTACTACTTAGTCACTAAGAAGACATCAGGCGGTAAACCTGACTATCACAGTATGTGGAGAACTCTTTGTAGTCTGAAGAGGCAGCTGATAGAAGGCAAAGAGACTAAATTAGCCATCCCCAAGTTGGGCTGCGGACTTGACGGGCTGGACTGGAGGGTAGTCCGAAGCATGATCGAAGTTATCTTCAATGGAACAGGGATTGAAGTCTTGGTCTGCAGTCACCACCCACAGGCAGCTGTTGGAAATGAGAAAACTGTGGATTGCTACTTCTTCCAAACCGGAAGTTGCAGAAAGGGGCCAGCATGTCGTTTTCGACACCCTTCCTCAAGGCTATCACGAGAAACGTTCCGAGACGAAACGTTTTTAAGAAGGGGGCAATGTGACGAACGGGCGACGGTGAATCATGCACTCGCCTGCGCCGGCGACCGCTGCGGAAGTGTCGAGAGGAAACGCGAATGTTCTGCAGACAGAGGCTGCTGGAAAAGCTACTACGATATAAATATGCGTACGAAATTCAGAAAGGCAGTCTTAGTCAGTTCAACGTAGAGTTACTTACTGTGTAATTGCTCGGCTTATAAAAATAAATTAGTCTTAGTCCGTTATAAATAAATTAGTGTTAAGTCTTGTGTAAATAAATTAGTTATTAGTTTCATCAAGTGTTTCATTTAAAAACAAATCAAAATAAATCTAAAAACATTACAATAGAATATACCCAAAAGGTAACAGTTGTGTTTTCGCCAGATTTAATTTTAAATTGTGATCCGTGGACCACGTATCCAGTTTGAAGAGATTTGTTTAAAGTTTTGGTATTATTTCATCAGCAGTTGGCGCTTTTACAATTATAGATGTATTGTCAGTAAAAATAATAGTTAAATAACCTACAACTTTTGGTACATCATTTACTATTGCAGTAATAAGAGTGGTCCCAGCATTGTCCCTTGCGGTACTCCGAAATCTGTTTCGTCCATTCAGACCTTATTTGCTTGCTGGTACTGTCCTTAGTTATTATGCATTATGATGTTATCCATTTCAGTGCCAATCCTCGTATACTCAGTACTTATATTTTTTAAAGTAGAACGCACATAAAGTTGCGCTTTTTGAGGTGATACCTGCAGTAACTTCTTTTAGAACTTGGAAACTTGTTCTTGAAGTAGATCTTTTCTTTATATATCTGTTCTGATTGTTATTTAAACTGTCGTACTTGTCTGCGAAACCCATTATTATTATTATATGATCTTTCCTATGATTTTAGAAACGTTTCAAATTAGTGAAGTTTAAATACAGAGAACCAAACTAGACAAAATCAAATAACATATTACCTACAATACCATAGCTTCCGGATGGTATAAAGACGAAGAAGGAAGAATAAATAAATAAAATGTATCCATTTATTATCCAAATTCATATTCATTAACATTTTACATTTCAAAATTAACATCCTGAAACAAGAAAATCATTATTAATAAAGATCAGAGGTTAAAAATATTAAATATAAAAAAAAGAGAGTGCTAAAAGTAAATCAAAGTTAAATCTTTTAAAGAAATAGTCAAGAGGGGGAGATTTTTATTCATATTGAAGAGGAGGAGGTGAATTGGATAAAAGAATTTGAAAGGGAGGGAGGGAGTTTAGTGACTATTTGGAAAGGTTTAAAGGAAAATGAAAGCATCCACGTACTGCAAGAAATTGGCCGGTCCAAGCCGTAGCGAATAAAAAAAAAACGAAGACTGATCTACCTGGAAGATGGACGGAGGGTTCGGGTTAGGATGACGAAGGTGGAAGACGTCGGAGTAGATTATGGGGAACTTTTGGAGAAGGAACTAAAAATTACCAAAAATTAGTGCGTGTCGATAATAATTTGTTAGAAAGAATCTTATTATTGTGAAATTGTGTGTATGATGTAAAGTAATACTTACGAAATGTTTAGATTTTAAAGAAAAATGTATTTTTGTAACGAATTCACACAAACTTTGAAATGACATTAATCAACGTCAAAAATTAGAAATGAAGTATAAGAAAATTGAGATAGAAATAAAATTCGTTCGTAAAAAATTAAAAAGTTGCCATATGTTAGCATGATAAAAAATATATATCCGAGGTGTAAATTAAGCATTAGCAACCACAAAGATTCATTCATAGTTTGACCTCTGATCTGTGAACAACATAAACACCAATCTGTTAAATTCTTTTCAAATCCAAAAGTTCTTTTTGATATTGTTCAATAGTTTCAGTATTAAAATAGTTCATCATTTTTCCAGTTTACATAAAGTTTCTCTTGACGTTGATTAAAGTTTTGACATTTACCACCAATCATTTAAATATTTTTGAATAATAGTTATTTGTCATTTTGCAAGTGCGAGCACTCACTTACTAGCGCCTCGCCTTCGCAAGTGAGAGCACTTGCAAAGCAGTTTCGGGCCATGTGATACACACTACTTTTTTGGTTCAACCAATTTTAAATTATCTCAAAAGTTCAAAAACATTCAAATTGTTTGCGCTAGGGAAGTTACCTGTATTCAGATTGGCAACACAACGCGATGATTTCGAATTTGAAATTAAAAATCAAGTTACTTACAGTTTATATTTTTTTAACATTTAATAAACAAGTCATACTCACGTTTGATAAAGGAAGCTGTAAGCGTATTATTTATATATATAAATATTCAGCTAAACTTAACTTCAATTTAAAAAATTATTCAATACATCAAATATTTACTACGAAATCAAACCTCTTGTCACTTAAGAAATGTCAACCACAGATGTTGCCAACATTTGGTAAATTTTTTGATGGCCTAGGTCTTCAATAGGGCTGTTTCCGGACGATTTTGACGAATGTAATACCAACATTTCTGGCCGGAGGATCAAAAAATAATTCTAATTTGTTTTATTTTTATTTTTACTTGCTACCGGTTTCGACAGTTAATAAATGTCTTCATCAGGCCTAGAAAAGAAATTTTTTACAATGTTGTTTTGAATTAGAAAAATTATAACTAAATTATAACTAACCTATAAATAACCTACAAAACAATAAAGATAAAATTACAAAATTAAACAAAAGCGGCGTCTACCAATTACATTGCAACAACTGCACCGCAACATATATAGGTGAAACAGGACGTAACATCAACATTAGAATAAAAGAACACATTAGAGACAAAATAAATTCCAACGTTGGCAAACACCTACATGAAAACGGTCATAATTTAAATATAGACAACACACAATTACTACATCATACAGAAAAAAGCTACAAATTAACACTACTTGAAGCCTACGAAATACATAAATTAAAAAAACAAAACACACAAATTTGCTTAAATGATCAAATACATCTCAACTTCACACCGATTTACAAATACTTAAAACATTGATACTTATGTTGATCTAATTTAATATCAATTAATGATACTCAACACGCTATCAGCCATTACTTTAATTTTATAAATACATTATTTATTAATTTACAAAGTACATTGAATTTTCGCCGTAATTTTATAAACTTAATGATGATTTAACATACATAAATTTCAAATAACAACTCAATTAATCAATTACATTCCATTTTCACACTGGTCTACAAAAATTCATATACATTGATCCATAAGTTGACCTATCTTATATTCAGTCTATAATTTTAACACGCCTTCAGCTTTCACAGTAATTTTGTAATTCCAATTTTTCTGTTATAATGATTTTAACTTTTAAATTTTAATGTGACTATTTGCAGTAAGTACTTTTTTGCCATGAACACCATACTAATAATTTGTCATAACATACAACTACCTTTACTAATAATTTTTTCACACATGAGGAAAAATTTTTAACTTCAGTTTAATAATGCACTTCAATAATTCATTTTTCGACATTATTTAATTCACTTAATAATTTTTAAAGAAATAAATAACATAAATATCACATTTATTAACATAAAATTAAAAATTTAACCTCAAATTTCAACCACGTTATTCTTGTCAATTCAATTTCATAATGTTATAAATTCTTATATCCTAGTTAACTTTTCTAAATTTGCAAAAAAAAAAAAAATTTTTTCTAATTCAAAACAACATTGTAAAAAATTTCTTTTCTATTGACTTCTAGGCCTGATGAAGACATTTATTAACTGTCGAAACCGGTAGCAAGTAAAAATAAAAATAAAACAAATTAGGAAATATTACTTTCACCTCATCAACTTATGCACCTAATTATGGACAACAATTCTATCAAAAAATAATTGTTTTGAAGTGCCTGTTTAATTTGAATTTATATTTGGAGAGTGTCTAATGAGGAATGTCACAGTTTTAGTCAAATAAAATAATTAGAAAAGGGTTGAAATAAATAGTACATCCGATCTGTCAAAATGTAAATTTAAATTTCATTCAATTAACGTTGTATACGACTTGCGACGATCGTAGACAAAGTATTTAAAACGGATGTTATTCAAGGACGATTCGCGACGAACGTAATTGAAACATCCACACCGAACAAATTTAAATAGAAAAACAAGAGATTGTAATTACTAAGGATGGATTGTGGACGATTCGCGACGATCGTAAACAATTTATCAAACCTATTAGAAATTACAAGACACGTAAATTTTTTTTAAATAAAGCAAATATTTTTTCAAAACTATAAACACATAAATTTAAATTTCATTAAATTAACGAATACTGTTGTACACGATTCGCGACGATCGTAAACAATTTAAAACTATTGAATAAAATTTATTGTGAATATTTGAATTTATTCAACGGATGTTAATCAAGGACGATTCGATCGATCGTAATTGAAACATCTAAACCGAAGAAATTCAGATAGAATTTGAAATTACTAATTAAAGATAGATTGTAGACGATTCCCGACGATCGTAAACAATTTATTAAACCTATTAGACATTTCAAAACACTAAATCTTAATTAATTAATTAATTAATTAATAAAGATTTTGCCCAGCTAATCGAACCACAATCCTAAAAAGCTTCATAAATATACGAAATAAAAAGATAAATATAAATATACGAAATAAAAAGATAAATAAATTAAGAAAAGAAGAAAAGAAATTTGAACATTCATAAATTTATACATCTACACAACAAATTGGATCTCAACGTGGGATCATCATAACAAACTTCACTATATAATAAATTGGACCAAAACGTGAGATCTTTATTATATCACTGCATTAATAAATTGGCTACCAAAGTGGGGCCTTAAATTAAAGTAATATCACTACATAATAAATTGGCGCCCAATGTGAGGCCAAATAAAATCATTATGCCACGCAATAAACTCGGGACCTGGTTTAAATTCTGATCAACTTGATTTGGTTTCCCGATTTCTCCTGCTCATATTATACAAAAGTCCTTTTTATTCGTATTTCCGACTCGCGAATCCTGGGTATGTATACTTACATAACCTATCAGAGGTCTTTGATTACTGTGAATTAACAACCAGAAGTATTTTAAATATGAGTATATTTTATAAACCTCATAATCCAGATTACAGAAAATTACATGATTGCAGGATGTCGCGACTTAGGCCAGGCGCGCACATGCGATTTTCTGTCACGCGACTATTTAATCGCAAAAATAAAACGCGTAGTTTTAAATACCAATGCACGCACATACGTATAAATAATTACCGCGATTAAAAAGATGCAACCAGACCTATTTTTCAAGCTCGATTTTTAAGACAAAATTAATGGTGAAGACCGCGTTTCGATATCTTGTACCGTTTAGGAGCTACAGGGCGTTTTTCAAAATTCTACGATTTTTAAAAACCTTCATAACTTTTTTGTTTATGAAAATTTTTGATATCTGTAAAGACTTCTTTAAGGCACTTTTTCATGCAGATTTCATTGCTCCAAGTTATTTTTTTCCAAAGTGCTTCATATTTGAGATATTAGCTAGAACTTTCATTTTTTATATGGAACACAAAAAATATAGAACACTTGATATTTTATTCAAAAGATTTTTGAGTTGTAGAGCTTTCATATTTTAATTAAAATTTTGATGGTCATTGCAGCATTCAAGTAGGCTGTGGATGATGATAGCTAAATATTCTTTGAAGATTCAATGAGCCCTAAAAATATTACTTTATTTGTAATAAATATAACGAAGTTATAACGAATAAATACTAATGTAATCGAAATTGCGCAAAAAATACATAAAGTATCAAATTGTCGGCCATTTTGTACTAAACATAAACGATTCCGTTTTGTTATGGTTTGAGGTGACATCACCAATTCAAGGACTGATAGTGATGCATTTTTCTTATTCAATTATGTCAGAATCTTTGTTTCTTTAAAGTTCGTATTGCAGAAGTTCTTGCTAAGATGTTTGCTCCAACTGGCGTCGGTTATTTCTCTCAAAACTATGATCTCCTCTAATTCATTATTTCCGTTTTGAGATTCAAAATTTTTAGTTTTTATCTGTTTAAATGACTAAAAATTTATTAAATTGTTTTTAAATCTCAAGAATATATCTCTGAAGGATTGTCATCTTTCAGGATACCACACATGGTAAAGATTAATCGCTGCTTCTGAATTTTCGCCAATTTCTATAAAACACTTAAAACATTTAATATTAGTGAAGAAGACAGTGGTTTAGAAATAATAAATCAAAAAAGTAAATATAAATCAAAAAAGTTTATATCCTTAAATATAAATCAAAATAGATTGTATCCGTAGATACGTATTTCGGCAGCTACGCTGTCATCTTCAGTACACACATACACTTACAAGTTAAAGGCACTTCATGAAGTCTTGAGTTGGTGTAAACATTATAACATGTCGTATTTCTCATAGTTTTCGTACATGTTTAATTATCTCCCAAAGTCTATTTTATACAGATAGTAAAATTCAAGAGAAATGCAAGTACTGTACTGTAAGTACTGTAGTGTCAAATTTTGATAGTGGCCTACCAGAAAGTTACAAAAACTTAAATCGCTTAGTTATCGTCATCCATAGCCTACTTCAATGCTGTAAAAACAATTAAATTTTTGATTAAAACTTTGAAACTCTATATTTCACAAACTGTTTGAATAAAGTATCAAGTGTTTTATATTTATATGAATGAAATTTTATGCTCTTTTCAAAAACTTAAAAATATATAGGGTGTTTGTCATACATTTTCTAATAAAATGTCTTACGACGAATCACCCATAGATAGTACTCGTAGACATAGAACTGTTAATTTCAGAAGTAGAAATAAGACCAGGTCTTCAGCTGATGCGAATTTTCTCCATCTGGTGTTTTGGTGTGTTATTCTTTGTCCTATTATTTGAAGTAATTAATCAAAGTAATTAGCATTCTATAGTACTGTAAGAACCTTATTAGGGTGATCTCTTAAGTCGTTATAAATTTTATGAAACTGCCCCGTCTTTCCCATAAAATGTTATGCTCCTTCTACTCGATTGTCCGCCTACTCGGTGTAGCGCTATCACACTTTATGGGGAGATGATTTTTTGTTACCTGAGTGTACCCAGTACTGTACTATACGCAAAAATAGAGCAACCATGCAAGCATTTTCCGTAAAATCCATGTTGTTACTAGTTATTATTACATTTTATACGATTAATCTGTCCCAAGTGCGCGCATAAAAATATTTTTCCATTATTTTTTTGTGACTACAATTTTTCAATCGCGCAACAGAAACGCATGTGTGCATTTGGCTTTAAACTTAAAAATATTTATTTTCACACTCATATCGTAACCCGTAGTTGATAGTTACAACCCAGACTCGTATACCGCGTCTAAACTTTAAAGTATGACATGAGGAAATTATGAAAAAGCTGCAATACAGATAGGAGAAATTATTAAGTTGGGTGGTAAAACAGCAAATATTAAAACCCATGAATTTTCGTTGTAGTGTTACCATCAGATATAGAAGTTTGTCGTGTGGCTTTTCTAATTAACCATGAATCTTTTTGATAAGATGAAAACGATGCGAATAATTTTTTTTTACTTCGTTATTGATGATCAACTAAATAATAATAGAATACAGTAGAAATGTAAAAGTATAGTGTAGAAGCACAAATATGGAAATGCATTTTTTTTACCTGTGTGATTATCCGCATTTCTATACACAAATGTGCAGATTCATAACTGTTTTGAATTCCGGCATATATGCTAAATTCGCACTGAAGAAATGACTTCGAGATTCTTCTGTACGATGAGGTGAGGACAAAATGTATCACGTAACAATATCAAAATGGTTTGATCACCCTGTCCTTCCTTTCATCAACGCTAATTAGATCTTATGAAGCATAAAGGGAAACAAGATGTTAAATTTTACAGAGGTACTTCCCTTAATTCAATTTTATCGCTTAATCTTGTTGAAACGTCAAAAATACTGATCATAAATTTTACGAAGAGAAAAGCCATTTCCATTCTTCGACTATCAGCATACGAGTTTAACCTAGTTTCATGCGGGGCGCTGCTCGAATTCGAATATTTTATCGACGTACAAAATTGCGCATAAATGCGAACGAAGGACGTCAAAGCGTGCGAGAAAAACCCGATCTCGAGCTATATTGTATTTAATACATTCCATCTCTGTCGATGGGATTTTGTGAGTGACGAGCATTGCAGGCTTAACTTATCAGTCCGTTCGAAAGACGTTTCATTTATTTTGTGAACTCGCCGAAGCCTCGCAATCTTTATTAAAAGTTTAATTGAACGGCGTAAAAACTCGCTCGAGTTCGAAAAGCAAAATGCGAATTAATTGCAAAGAAAGTTAATATAACTTTGGGATTTTCCAGGATTTGAATTATATTCGAAATTTGAAATCGTAAATAAGAGGGAGTTTTAATTTTTTCCCGAGAAGTTTAATCCACCTAACAGGGTTATGAAGGCACACTAGTGAAATCGCATTCAACGTGGTCATATTAACGAAGGTTTCAAGCTGCCTACTCATTCTTCATTGAATGTTATTTTTATTATACTTCGCGTATTATTATATTTTATTGCATTCGCAAAATGTTACAAAGAGTGCATACAAAAGATTTTTAATACGAACAATGATTTATTGAACAAATTTGATGCAATAGGAAACGTAGCTTACAAAGAGCAAGTGCGAAAAGCTAGAAATTTAACAGAAGATAAAACTCTATACATTTTAAATTATTAGATCCAACAGGAGGTTGTCGGAAAATTTGTAGTTTTGCTGAAGTAAGTGCATCCTCCGAGCAGAGAATTCTAAAAAATACACAGGAATCATCCTTACCATATCTGCTTACATCAACAACCGAATAAAAAAGATTTTGTATGCTGTAGCGTCTAAATTTTGGAATTAGATTGAAATTAAGTCTCAAGCTGATCTATTCTATTAAAAATATTATTTACTGATGAAGCCAAGTTGCACAGAAATAGAAAAGTTAACGAACATAATTTATATTATTATGTGACAGAAAATACTCAATGGATGCGAGAAATTATATATTAAGGTCCGGGTTTGGTTAATGTTTGGACTATGATTATAAGTTATACAGTAGTTATAGGACGAAATTTTTTTAATGAAAATTTAAGTGGTGAAATTTATCTGCACTTTTTGAAAGAGAGAGATTTCCTGAATTATTGGAAGACATTGATTTACAAACCTGAGCGAGTATACCTAAGCATAGTTTAGCGACGAATAATGACTATTCCTACATTTTTAACACGGTTTATATTATATTGTTACCTTTTTTACACCGTGCTTGTCCTAATATCTCAGAGCTTGTCAGGATGGCGTTACGCTAGTGGTCCTTATATTGCCTGCAGTGGCTGCAACCGCCTTTTTTTTAACATCCATTTAATTTTCTAAGCTTGACACTTGTCTGGGGGGGTTCGTTACTCATACTACCGACTGTGGCTGCGACCGTCTTACTGTTGTTGTTTCTTCTTCGGCATTTGCCTTACAAATTGGGAAAATACAGAAAATCCAGTTCGAAGGAGCTGGTATGAATCCGTACAATGAAAATTGTTGCATAGAACTCACATTTACCGAGTGAGGGTCAAACCTATGATTGCCGAATCAAGCGTCAAGTCCAGAGGACTCAACCAACTCGGCCTGCAGTCACTTACTAGGTATTTTTCTTCTTCGGCATTCGCCTCACGAACGGGAAACGAAAAAAACCCAGTTCGAAGAAGCCGGTATGAATACGAAACACAATCACATATAAAATATAAATGTTCTATCTCTCACATAGAATCCACCTGAAGGAAAATCGAACTCACACCTATAGTTGCCTGGTAAAGCATCAAGTCCGTTGCCAGCAGACCTAATCAAGTCGACTATGCAAATGCTACTAAAATAGTATTCATGTAAGTTGATTTTCCATCAGCTGATAATTGTCAAACTGTTACTGTAGGTTATGTTTTGTTACAAATAACAACGAACAATGTCTGACTTTGCTACAATTACAGAACCTTTGACAAAACTAACCCGAAAACATGCTAAATGCATTTTTGATTTGATTTGATTTCAACGTGCAATATAGTCGAAGGACTTTGAATACCGTACCCGAAGTACTGTCCGGACAGGCTTTGTCCGCGGAACCCAATAAAGATATTTGTGTATCCAGTCCCGACCAAAAAACTCCAGGTATTTTAAAAATTATAAAAAAGTAAGAACAAACCCTACTTAATTATAGCGGCACTTCATGAGCGCAGTGAACTACAGCGAAAACGTACTAAAGGATGAATGGAAATAGTGCATACACACTAACGAGCGATAAAACATACTTCATTGGTACCATGATGAACAGACGCCGGGCTATCTTGGTATTACTAAAACAATAGTCCGTCTCACGCAGAATTTCTATTGGCCAGGGATATTCAAAGAAACCGCTCTACATAGGTATATATAAGGGACATAGGTCCGAAATGGTAATAATTTTAAAGTTTTCCAACAACGAACCGGAGAATTTTTATATTCAAACACTTCTATATTTCTCTAATTCAAATTAATTACTAAGTATTAAAAAAACTTCAACAAATTTTTACATAACATTTTATTTTATTGGAAACCAAAATACTTTATCGTGGTCGTACAGCGACGGGTGTACACATAAAATGATCTACGGGCAACATGGTGTCCGCGGGCATAGGATTGGAAACACCTGACCTACGACATTGCGACTGGAGACCTAAGATAGGAGGAACTGTTTGGAAAAAAAATCTTTTGTCTAATAAAAACGTTCAAATGTCAAAATTTACCGGGCTATACGTCGTAGGGAAAACTGTTTCATTATAATCTTTGATTCGAAAGATAAAAACGGCCGATAGTTCCAATATGTACATATTGAGGGGACTATAATAGTTGTGCAAAGCTTGAAACCTGTAACACAATGGTAACGATTGAATTCATATGTCCTTAACAAAAAGTTATTTTGTCACTAAACTGTAAGAATTATCAACAACTACAAAGACACGAAAACGTTTCCTAATGAACGCATCTTTTTAAAAACTAAATTAATTATAGTTATTTTCTTAACATCAATAAGTTCTTGCAAAATGTGTGTTATGGTAACCCTGCTTTTCATACACTTCAAATTACTAAAACATTTGGAAAGGTTACTTGCCTGCTTGTAGGTTCTCATATCATCCAAATTGGTTAAAGCGTTCTTTTGTTATTAGAAAAATTATTTTTTGAAAATTTTGAAATATAATACTAGGTTAACGAAGCGCTTTTGGATATATGTAGATGCGTTGGGTTCAATCGCCTTATTTTGAGCCCAGGAATTTTTGGTTAAGCCATGTCCACGTAATTTAGCAACACCCTGTATGAGTTCAATCTTTACCATCACACAAAACTTCACTCTACAAACGATCTTTCTCATACGCAATCTATGCAAAATATAATGAGCTGTCATCAGATTTTAAAATGCTCGATACAATTCCATTCAAAATACGTTTAAAACAAAAATTACTTTTATCTCAACAATCTTAAATATGTTACATTAATGTCAATGTCAATTTCTTCTGTTTCTCCCTTTGATTATTCGTTTTTGCTAGTGCACAGTATTCATCTATTTTGTACCTATGATTAGTTTCTTTTTTTTAGTTTTAGTATTAGTTCAGTGTAGAATTTAATTTGTTTGTTCTTTTAGTTTTAGGCATTATTTTTTATTGATTTTTTACGCACTTAATTATATCAAGGTTAAGTTTAACAGCAGAGAAGCTTAGGCCAATCTGAACTTCGCCTTGTGATTGTGCATTTCTTTGTTATTTGTCATCCTTCTCTTCATTTTTTTTGGGTACACAATAAAGTAATTTATTATTATTATTATTATTATTATATTACAGGTTTCAATTTTTGCACAACTATCACAGTTACCCTGTACAACACCTTAAGCCATCCCATCACTATTTTAATTCGCACGCATATCACATGGAGGGACAATCCAAGAAGTCATCAACTAGCCCAGACTATTCCTTCATTGCAGCCTGCACGAGGAAGTCCACTCGTCCTCATACTATTATCACCAGTAGGGTGAAACGCCATGCCATTCTGCTGTATTAAGCCTCGTCGTCTCTCTTTCTGGCGGCGGCAAGAAAAGAGAGAAAAATTAAGAAACCACTTCACTGTACTTCACTTATTAGGCCGATACAATAACGATGCAGATTTTGAGCTGCAAGCGCATATGATAATATCCTTGACGTTTGAACCCTTAGGAGACTTGGATACCGCAATTGATGACTTATCACATATATTACCTGCAGAACTGGAACCATTATTACAATGATTCAAAGATTATTATGTAGGACGACTAAATCGTCGTGACAATGGGAGAGGACACGCAATTTTTAAACCAAAAATGTGGTCGGCTTACAATCGCGTTCTGTACAACATGGACAGAACAAATAATTATGCCAAAGCGACACATTGGCGCTTATAAACAGAACTCGGCATGAGTCACCCAACAATTAGGAAGCTTATTGATAGCTTCAAAATATTCAGCGAGGAAGGAACATGTTTTTTGAGCAGTTAGTAGCTGGCAATGAGCCTTCCGAAAAAAAAGAACAAGTTCCTGCTGGCTGACCCAAGGATAGAGAAACTTGTAGAAGAGTACAATAGTAGAACTACTGTAGACTTTCTATGTGGAATTTCACATAATTATGAAATGAACTATGAAATAATTATTTTGCATTGTTATGCATGTATGTATACCTGTCGTATTGCATATATTGTAATTAAATAATAATTAGTGGTGGATGGTCACTTTTAAAAATATCATAAACGCTCGTTAAAATGTCTAAAAATGCTCAGTTATGTTTTAAGATGTTTACTATTTGGCACCGTAATCCCAAAATGGTGACTTAAAATCAAATCCCGGAAAACCATGACATTCAAAGAAACACTGTTCCTTATTTTAACATCAAGTAATAACGTATGTAACAAAAAATTTCTGGAGCAATATCAAAATATCGAAGTAGTTTATTTTAATCATTTATTTAGTAACTTATTCCTTCACTTTTCAACAACAGATAACAACAAGTCACTTCGAGAATTTTTCTATCACTTTTGTAGATTTTATTGCAAGCAAAAACTTTTCTAAAGAGCAACTTTTTTTTCCTAAAACGCAAAATAAAAATCCGTGGACACAGTATGTACTTTTCCAGATATCCTATTTGTACGTCATAACTACGATAATAGTTATTTGACAAGCAAGGCATGATAAATAAAAATGTAGACAATATTAAATATTTGTTTTCAATGGCAATTGGAGCAATTTTAGTATCAAATTACAAAGAAATTTTTCCGACAAGTTTTGTTACAGACGTTATTCAAAAAGATTTCATGGTTGCGAGAATTTGACCAGTACTTCAGGATGATGAATTTTCGGCCTCAGAATTTACAGATAGACTCATAGAATCATAGGAGAACTTAATATAATTGAACCTAATTTGTCCGAGACCAGAAAAACTGTTGACATAAACCATTCCACAGCATTATCTAAATCTATGCCTCCATGGAAGATTGAATGTGCAATGAAAAATGAAGTTCTATTATACGTGCTTTTGTTACTTACTACAGCAATTTTAAATATACATGGGTAAATTAAGTTATCGAAATTCACCATGAATACTCCACCTTTTTCCAATGTAAATAACATTTATTATGCTCAAATTATTGCAACAGTAACATTAATTTAGGCAGTAGGAGTATAAGTGGCTTTTCACACAAATGGAGTCATAATCGAGTTATGTGCAGAAACACTGGAGCTTAGTTTATTTAATGGCAAAGGGATATAACCGGATTCGTTTTTAGAGGCGACTACTATCCGTTGAAAGTATTAATTTCCAATTAACCGTGTTTTTCTTATAGAACTTCAATTTTGAATCTCTTGTTTCAAAATCACAAAAGTTGTACCTCTTTGCTTCTGACCGCTTCTTACACGAACAGAACTGTCAAAATTTTAGGTTTTTGCCCAGACCAATCTCAACTCGTTATTTATTTAGAAGACCATGGTATCAATAATTTGAATTAAACAACCCTTCTTATGTTTTCAAAATTATAATACAAAACACAAAAATCGCATTCATATTATATTGTGATATAATCGTTAATACTTATTAAAAAATTCTGAATCTGCAATTTTTATAGAAGGGAGATTGTAAATATTGCTAATTAAAGTATAAAATCTGATCGAACGCAATCAGTAAGTTTTAATCGAATTGAAGACGTGTCTTACCTTGAACTCCTTGCTCTCTTTAATCCTCATCTGTGCCCGGGTGATGTTGCCAAGCCTTGGCCGGCCTAGTAACGCCACCTTCTCCTGTTCGGTGCGGTCTTCCGGTCGTTTTTTTTCCGCTGACGCCGCTAGACTGGCTACCTCATCTGGGAAATAAAACTGGGGTGAAAGACACTCACTTAGCATTATTCATAGACGACTGCCTTCCAGGCCGAAAATCATCAAACTTTTGTTTTGTTCGCTCTACCCGTCAATTGCAAGTGAATTCGATTTTAGAGAGCATGCTAAAGCAGTTTGTTCATGCAAAGGAGAAGTAAGAAAATCATGTCGACTATTATCTGATTAGAAAGTTCCAAAACCTAAAATGAACAAAATACTGATTGAAAATTGGACCAAAAAGTAAAAAAGCGATAGACTGTTTAGATTACTTCAATGTTATTGTTAAAAACATATGTAATGTAATGTGTACAACTTCAAATAATTTGAAATTCACAAATTGATAAGCAAAAATACATTTCCTATTGAAATTGAAGTAAATATAAACAAACTTTAATATCAGCAGCTTTTTACTCTGTGAATGATTTTTTGAATTAGTTTTTTTTTCTCACTCTTTTTGTTGAGCTACCTAGGTAGGTTCTCTCTCTCTTAGTAGGTTCTCTTGCCCTTTCCCTCTCGCCCTCTCCCTCTCGCCCTTTCCTTCTCTCCCTCCCTTCCTTCACTCTCTCTCTCTTCCTCTCCCTCTCTCTGTCTCTCTCTATCTTCCTCTCCCTCTTCCTCTCCCTTTCTCTTTCCCTCTTCCTCTCTCCCTCTTCCTCTCTCTTTAATCAATCTTTCTTAACTCAAATAGTAAACCACTAGTTTAATTAAACTGCTTTCGTTAATTCCAAATTATAATTTTTTTAATATTATCGTATTATAAATAGGTACGACTTTTATCCACACTAAGAATTGCTCACCGGACCTGCTTATATTTGAACGCAATATTAGTAAATTAATCAGAGTTCATAGAGGGTGCAATCAATATTATGACATACACATAAATGTTTCGTAAGTGTTTTATGGAAATGCAAGTTTTTAATGTTCACACAAACTTACAATTTAAATGTAACAATCTCTTGGCATGCCACACCTATATCTATTGTATGGCTTTTGTGCAAAATAAATTTGAATTGAATTGGATTGAATCGAACATGCGCGAATTATTGACGCAACGAGTTTTAAAAAATAATCAATAATAAAAATTTTTCCCATATGATATGAACTTTTTGGCGGTCACTGTATATCCAAACAACTTAACAAACAGAAATGATTATAAATATGAATACACGGTTACTCACGTAAACCAATCCTTTAACGTTTTTAATGAAGTTTGAAGCTTGACGGTCAGAACACCTCCTCCCCAGAGGGTGACAAGGCAACAAGAGAGAGTGTAGTAGTTTATCGTCGACGCTAGACGCGCGCAACTTTCACTCAGCTTTTACAATTTAATTTAGTTATTTATTAAAACTTTATTCTTTTTCATTTTGTTTTGTTATGACTTATTCGCAAATCTCTTTTATGTTATCATTGTGAAGTGTGTATTGTATATGCAATTAAATCACGTAGTCAACTTTATTTCTCGGGACCCGAACAAACCACGTCACAATTGGCGTCAAAATCAAGGACCCGAAAATAAAACTCTAGTGTTAAATAAAAACTAGTGTATACGTACATATTACGGCAAATGTCAAATACCGATTATAGTGAACGTATTCGGATGTTGCACGAAAAACCACAGAAACTTCAAGCCGCGAACATGAATGACGCGCCGGAAGCGTTCAAATGTCCGGTCAACAGCTTTAGCAACTACTAGCGTGGGTTCAAGCTCAAGTCACGCAGCAATTCCAGGACTTGCAAACGAACTTTCGCAGAGATTTGAAGGACAGCGCTCACACACCAACTTCGACGTTGTCGGAACTACAGAACAATTTCACAAAGTGTTCGTCACGTTTCTCTGGTTCGAAGCAGGACAATTTTGAGGCGTTTATTGACGCAATCAAAATGTACAAAGACTCTATCGGAATTACGAATACAAACGCGGTCAAGGGACTTTCGATGTTACTAGCGGAAGATGCTGCACATAGTGGCAGGGCATAAAATCAAGTGTTTCAAACTGGCAATCAGTAATTAATGCCCTTAGGAACGAACTCATATGGTTCCGTAAAACCTGCGTACTAAATTTCTCGCGAATTATTCGCGTTGGAACAGAAGGAAACTGTTTCTACGCACATTGTATGTAATCTATTTTCCATCGCACATAAAATCCGCTACCTATCGAAATACAGCAAGATACAATATAGAGGTAGTTGCATAGAAACATTCGGAAAAGTGTAAGGCAGAACGATATAACAAGTTTTGACGAACTACTACAGAGTGCCCGCGAAACCGAACGGACACTCAAAGAATCGACAGCGTCAAAGAAAGTGCCTAAATCCAAGCCAACCGAAATAAAATCAAAATACTGAACGCGGCGTATACTTTGTAAGAATTTGGACACTCTATTGACGAATGTCAAATTAAAGCGAGGAAAATTGCAAAACGCGGATGCGCCCAGTTCAATAACATAATCAAGTGTTACGGGTGCAGAACGCTCGGAAGAATCTGATCGAAGTGTCCGACCTGCAACCTCGCCTTGTCTCAACGGCTCACGAGCGATGCTGAGCAGATAGATAGTGCTCAACCATACGGCAGTTCTGAAAATTTATGCGGACCACAAATCTATTATGAAGCCGTTGTTACCGTTTTATTCACTCTGATGCAGAGGGGTCACGATCACTGATTCAGGTGCCCAAGCTAGCTAGTGTACCGGATCGCCGAGAAAGGAGAGAACAGGACGTTCTGATGCGGGATGTGATAATCGGAATTAAAGGCAAAAATATTCCGGTGGCCTTAGTAACTTTACCGGACCAGCACAATAATCGTACTTTGCTAGGGATAAATTTCCTTCAGAAAGCGGGCAGAATGTATGGAGTTTTGCGGATCAACCAGAATTAATGTACGAATTCGCGGAAGAAATCGTTGTCACTTCGGAGATTATAGTAATCAGGAAACAAATTCTTCAGAACTGCAACTTCGTTTAGACGAGGGGGGAAAACTGACATTCGTATTAGTGCCGAAGATAAACGGAGGTGTTCTGTTTGTGTAGACTTCCGCTGATTAAATGCGGATAGGAGAAAGGACCCTGTCCTATGGCGCGGCTAGACGATTTTCTACAAATAAGATTATGTGTTTTATCTTTATTCTGAGTTCTGCAGTCAGGGTACTGGCAAGTGCGAGAGCGAGATGAGAACCGAGACAAGACCTGTTTCACATGCCTCCTGGGAACTTACTGCTTTATGCGGATACCTTTCGGCTTAACTAATGTGCCAATGACATTCCAACGATTAATGGATGAGTTACCACACCTGCGACTTGGTCGCGTGACATCGCCGCCGCCGCGGCGGTGACGCAAATTTTGTTATCTGTGTTCTCTTATGTGAGATTTCACACACTTGTAGTTACGCCACTGGTGTGACGTCACACAAAAAATATATAAAACAAAATTTGCGAGGCCTTCGCGACGACAATGCCGAGCGGCCAAGTCAAGAGCAAGTGCCTAAAAGAAAACTTTGTCGCCGCGTATATCGACGACGTTATTATAGTTTCTAGTGTTTGAGACACTTGCCTGACTTAAGTGCAGTATTTGACAGGCTGAAACTTTTTCAATTGTGTGCTCATTGCGTATTCACCGGGAGCTCTGTCAAATATTTGGGACATATGACTTCGGACCAAGAGGTGAGTGTAGATACCGACATAGTCAATTAAAAATATCACGACACCGAGAAATGTCAAAACTCTCAAACCCCGTGTGCAGATTTGAAGCCATCGCCATCGACTTGTTTGGTCCGCTACCGAAAACTGAAGCAGGATACCGATGGATTCTAAACGCCGAAAATACAAGCTCTAAATAGGTTAAGCTCTTCCCGCTCAAAAACATGACGGGCGAAACTTGTGCAAAAAAACTAGTGGAAGAAATATTTATGAGATACGAGACTCTCAGGAAGATCGTAAGCGATAATGGTCCCCAGTTTGTTAGTGCCATAATGCAGTAGATCATGCATAATCAATAGATCCCTCGGAAACCAATCCCGTGAATCAAAAGCACCCGGACTTAAAAACGCAGCTTGCCATTATTGCGCAACAAGAACACGACAAGTGGACCGAATAAACAATTGCGCGTACACAAATTAGCGTGTTTTTCTTAGCTTCATAGGTTTGCTGACGAGCCTTCATCTTTTCTGGTTACGAATGTTTTCTAGTAGTTAATTGGTTGAGGCATTGAAGTTCTCCAAAATTTCATAAACGTAATCTTTTAAGTTGTTTATTTAACAACTTTGTTAATTTATTTTCACTCCTTACGAACCAACCAATTGTGAAACGTTGAGCGATTGTGCGAATTTTGAATGTCCGTTACAAATCTGCGGTTAAGTATTACCGAATTAAATCGCTTTTTGTTGTCAAAAAAGTATGTTTCGTTTGAAATGTTAAGACCTACAAATGAATGTGACAACTTTAATTGTAATTGTCGTCTTTTTAAAGCATGTAAAAATTCTTTACAAATTCCTCTATGAATTTTTGCTTTATAAAACAAACATAAGTTGTGGTTCGTGGAGTTACTAGTTAAAGTTGTAGTAACAAAAACGATTGAACGCTTATCTTGATGAGCTGTGTTGTAATACAGCGCTTCTAAATACTTTAAATGTTACTTCTCTTTCTCTGAAAAGTCCAGATGATTAGGTACATGTTTTTACTCCCAAACTAGTTAAGTGGTAGATTGTTGAATTCTTGGCTTCCGGTTGGAACCGCGTGTCTCGGATTTCTTCACTGCTTTCTTCACTGTTCTCCGTTGCAGAAGAACTTCTTCAGGGCTGCTGTTGGTGGTGATGCTGCTACTGCTGCTGTTGTTCTTGCTGCTGCTTCGCGTTTGTCTCAACGACAAACGCGAAGTAGCAGCAAGAACAACAGCGAAGCAGCAGCAACAACAACAGCAGCAGCAGTAGCAGCATCACCACCAACAGCAGCCCTGAAGAAGTTATTCTGCAACGGAGAACGAAACGTTGGCAGTGAAGAAATCCGAGACACGCGGTTCCAACCAACAATGGACGATGGCCGCGGAAGCCTTCAAGTTAAATTAGTTAAGTGGTAGCTTCGCGATGAATATTATAAGTCGGGGCCCGATTGCGTTCCAGCAATTTTTTTATATTAATAGTACGTATTAAATTTTCAATAATCATTTTATCGTGTTCTTTAATTTCTTTATTCCTTGTGAAAATGTATGCAGCTTCTACTCATTTGTCAAAATATCGAATTGATATCGTCCGCACTTCAGTTCGGACGGATGAATAACTTTAATAGTTCTCACGCATTTTCATTTTTGACGAATTTGCTACTTCCGATTTTTGACGAATTAATTTGGACTAAAACGCGTTCAGTGACTATAAACCATAGCTTTCAAATCATGTAGGAGCGTTCGCAACTACATGTCCGTTTTCTGAAGAATACTATTCGGGTGATAACGCATACAGGCTTAATTCGACATTCAGTTGAGAGTATGTTTTTGTCAATTTGTGAATTTTAAGTTACTTGATATTGTACATTTTTTTTTAATTAGCCTGGTTAAATATGACCTACGAATTTATTTAATTGAATTAAAAGTACTTTATTTTCAATTCAAAGTAGACTTATTCAATTTAAGCAAGTCTCTTTTTGGGTTACATAAGTTTTTGTTGATTCTAAAATATATTATACACTCACCGGTATAAAAAGCGACTTACTATTATTTTTTAAAATAAATTTTTGTCCATTTTTTTTCTGCTCATCGGTAAATAGGACATTTTCAATAACCGGGAGAGCCATGATCATCATGGTAACTAAATTCTCTTGTTTAAATAAATTATTGAAAGTATCTACGCCATTGTCAATATTGTGTTGCAGTTGATTTTTTGTTTTCCAAACGTTTCCTAATGATTTAATTTAATAATTTGTTTACATTTTGTCATTAATAAGTTGTTTTCATGGCTATTAATGCAGTGGATGCAGCAAGAGTAATTGCTTTGATTCAGGATCGTCGGTCTCAACGTTACGTTGCACAAGTTCTTGGAAACTGAATCTTACAATCGACGCCCTGGAACAGGTCGTCAAAGATGTACAAGAGCTACAGATGACCATTTTCTTACCTTAACGATTCTTCGCAACAGGAATTTGACTTCTGTTCGAGTCAGAAATCGCCTTGCAAAGGTTCGAGATGTGCATGTAAGTGACAGAACGATCAGAAGACGCTTTAATGAAGCTAATTTAATGGTAAGAAGACCTGCACATGGCCCAGAGCTTAACACACAGCATAGAGTAAGCAGACTTGCATTGCTCGTGAACATGTTTATTGGATTATATGGGGCAGTGGAGTCAAGTACTCTTCATTGATGAGTCTCGCTTCTGCCTACGAGCGCCAGATGGTCGTGGAAGAGTGTGGAGAAGGACCGGCGAACGGTATTCTCAATGTAATATTGTTTCCAGACTATCTTTCAACGGAGGTTCGATTATGGTGTGGGGCGGTATTTCTGCGAACGCACGTACAGACCTTGTTGTAATAAATAGGGGAGTTATTAACGCTCAAAGGTACATTGAAAATGTTCTTCAAGATCATGTGATATCCTTTGCTCCTTTTATTGGCCACAATTTTATGTTGATGCACGATAATGCACGGCCACATGTTGCCAGAATTGTTAATGAATTTCTTAACCCTGTTGGTGTTAACCGAATCCAGTGGCCCTCGAGAAGTCCCGACATGAATCCATTCGAACATGTCTGGGACATGTTAGGAAGGAATATTAGAGCTCGCGTCCCCACCTCAGCTACCCAAGAAGAATTATCAATGGCGCTTCAGCAAGAATGGGATCAACCTGACAAGTTAGCGATTAGGCATTTGGTGGAGGCGATGCCACAACGTTTGCAGGCTGTAATACAGGCTCGCGGAGGCAATACTCGATATTAATTAATTAGGAAGATTGAAATTTTGCATTTTTCTTTAAGTTACAATTTCATCAATTTTGCAGTTTTTATTATATTAATTTTATTAAAATCTTGTTTGTTTTATTTATTTTTGGCCTTATTTGATGTATAGCAACCAAGAAAACTATAAATAACTATTATCAGTCGAAAATTATATAAAAAAATGTATTGTCGCAATGAATTATACAAACCTCAAAGTGTGTCCCTTTTTGTGCCGGTGAGTGTACATTGTTCATTCCAATAAATAAAATCGTTGGTCATATTCTCCGTGTAGAAATATGGAATTAGCATTCCCAACATGAATCCATTTGTTGCTGGCAACAATTTCTTTCCTTAAAAGGGAACGACTACTTGCCAAAAATAACGAATGACTAAATTTTCGACATACCGTTGTTTTCGTGTAGTTCACCACCTTCACGTGAACACAAAAATTGCCGTGAGCGCCCTCGTTACATTTCCATAAAGCACTTTACGAATGCCACTTAAAATATATCGTCGGCGATCTCGAAATATTAACGACTTCGAAATGACTTTACGCCCTGGAATTATGAAGCGCATAGTCGAAAGAGAGTGACGCAAACGTTCATTGCTCTATTGCAGTAAAATTATTTGAAATGTATTACTAAAAATTAATTGCCTGTTTATCACTCACTTATGGTCCATAGCAAATTATCAATTTATTTAAATACAGACTAAGAGAAAAAGAAAAGACTAAGAGAAAAAAAGACTAAGAAAAAAAAATTAAATAAAAAAAAATATACATATATATACATGTGTATAGGGGCGAGGGGTTGAGGGAAAGGTGGTAGAAGTTTTTCTAATAAAAATTCAACTCACTACATCAAATCAAATAAAATTAAAAGGTATCCGATGCATTCTCACTATATCCCACTACTGCATGCCACTATTTGCAAAGTAATATTTTTTTTTGTTTCTTAGAGAATCTTAAATATTCGATTTCAGAAAAGTTGGTACAAAAGAGTACTGCAACAACTTAATCTGATTTGCTAAAAAAGATCGGATTTGTAATATTTTTACTAGGTTCAGTGAGATTTAGACTTAACATTCTGACATTATGTCTCAGGTTCTTCTAGTTACTGACACCAAATTTCTTTTCACATGAGACAGAAAATATACTGCTAGAGATAAAAGTTGTAAATGGGATGATGTCAAAGAATTTAGGATAATAATTATGATTAATAATAATAATAATCTTTATTGATGCTGCTTTACCTGAGGTTTACATACATCAAAAGTGCAATATATTTATAAGTAAACAATAATAAGTCATTACACTATTCAGACAAAAAAGTGGAGCGTTTACATTACAAAAACTTTGTTTTTTAAATATTCGTCACATGAATAAAATGCGTTGTTTATAAGGAACTGTTTTATAGTTACTTTAAATTTAACTAATGGTAGATTTATAACTTTTTCCGGTACTAAATAAGTAGTAACTTCAAACAAATTTTAAAAATGTCACTTTTGTGAATTTGCTAGAGATTGCAATCGCTTTCCTTGTATATTTTGCAAAAGAATTTCATATTTTTTCATTAATTCTGGTTCTTGTTTTTTGGGATTTTATAAATTCAAAAAAAGGGGTAAGTTTTTCTAAATTTTTCAATAAACCAAACTTTTTTAAGGTACAAAGTTCTAATGAGGCCCCAATAAGGCCGATACATGTATAAACTCTTTCCTAACACTTTCTATATTGCCAGTTACACAATTTTAGTAATTTTAAGATTACGCATGACAAATATTGCACGATTTAATTTAATTTAATATAGTACCCAAATTCTCGGAGTGTTTGGCCCACACTAGATGCTCATCTATCTCTACGCCTAAAAATTTTGTACTCATGGAGTAATTGTCTGGCTTCTCAAACGGTCGGAGAGAAAACATAAGATGAGCAGTTTTTTGATTATTTTGTTTTAATTTATTGGCATTAAACCACATGCAAGCTTTTGATTGTGCTTCGCGATCAAATTTAATAGCGAGTTCCTTTGTGTTACAGATAATAAAGTAGCGTCACCAGTGTACAAAATAACGTCACTTGAAATTGTCTTTGGGAAGTCAATAAAGTAAATTGTAAATAAGAACGGCCCTAAAATTGACCCTTAAGGGACACCAATATTCGAAAATGACATTTTGGATTTGCCAACAACATATTGTTGTCTATTTGAGAGGTATGACATAACAAGTCTACAGCTTACGGGACCAATGTTATATGTATATCATTTTCGTAATAATATTACATGCGAAACACAATCAAAAGCTTTAGATAAATCTATAAAGGTAGCCTTTTGAAATGATTTATTGTCAAAACTTTGTGTATATGACTCAGTTAAAAGTCTAATTGCAGTTGTAGTAGATCGCCCATGCCTAAAGCCAAACTGCTTTCCACTGAAAATGCTATTTCTTTCAAAAAATCAGTCAATTGTGTATGCATAATGTTTTTAAATACTTTGGATAAAATAAGTAAAAGTGATATTGGGCGTTAATTATGGACGTTCTCACCATGGGACAACTTTGGCAATTTTTAGGAAAAACACCTGTCTGAATACATAAATTAATAAATTTAATGAAAGGAGCTATAATTAAATCTTTTACAGTTTTGATTAGATTAACATTTAAACCAAAGGAGTCTCTAGCTGAAGCTACCTTCAGCTTACAGATAACATCTCTTACAGTTGCGCAAGATACACATTCAGAACTAAAATATTTTGGGTTACAGGAACGTTTATAAAAAAAAATCATTCATAACATTACAGTTTATATCACAATCAATATCACTGTTTACTTTGCTTTTTCCCACTTGATTTACCACTTGCCACAAAGATTTTGCTTGGTTACTGGATTTTGCAATAAAAGTGGAGTGAATCAATACGAGCAGCACAGGTGTTTTAAATCCACGTGTTTTTATTAATACGACAGAAATAATATAATATTCGAAAAGTTATTCGACGAAGTGATAATCCTTTTGCGCGAGTGAACAACTTTATGAATAAAACATAGTGTTTTATCAATCGAGACAAATTTTTGTTTTCTCTTTCTCTGGTATTTCTGCGCTCAGGTAAAATATATTCGTAATTTTAAATCATGTCAACTCGATCCGGTTTAATTAGAACTAAACAACAGGAGAAAAAGTCAAAATCACGAAAGTTCAAAAAACGTTCGGGTATTGGCAACATAAAACTTTATCAAAATACGTGCATTAGCACCACGTCTTGTGTACGGATGTAAATGTATCCGGAGTTCACCAGTCTCAAACTGCACATGAAAATTTAAATTGATGCGAGGCTTCACGTCATTTAACACGAAAACAAAGCGCAAGACTGTGTGAATCGGTTAAAAGATGCAGTAGCACGAAATAAAAACGATCATGGTAGAACAAATGCTATGGTGTTTTCCTTCCATTTTTATTCGGAAAAAGGCATCTTGCGATTTTCTGTCGATTTCCGTAAATTAAATAATTACCAGCAAAGATAGTTACCCGTTCTCGAGGATTAAAACTGTCCTACAGTTCTTAGCTGGAGCTCAGTTATTTACAACCCTTGATTTACAAGTCGGTTATTGGAATGCGAGATGCTACCCGAAGATAGACCACAGACTGCATTCGCTATAGGAAGCGATTTATATGAATTTAACGTACTTCCATTCGGGGTATGTAACGGACCGGCGACCTTTCAACTCTTGATCGATGTTGTATTGGACGACCTCAACTGGGACAGCGCACTGGTCTATTTGGATGACGTTATTGTTCATGGTCGCACTTTTGAGGCGCATTTGAAGCGTCTTTCATCTGTCCTAAAAAGGTTGCATGCAGCTGGATTAAAAGTCAATTCGAAAACGTGTCATTCATTCTACAGACAAGTTAATTTTTCTAGGACATGTCGTCAGTGCTGGGGGAATCGCCAGCGATCCTAAGAAAATACAATCCCTTGAAATCTGACACAGTTATGCACCTTCCTTGGTCTCGCTTCATATTATAGACGTTTTGCCTCAAATTTTGCAACAATTGCATAACCTCTTCATCGCCTGCTGAATAAAGGCGAGCGCTACCAATGGTCTGAATGTTGTGATAAAGCGTTCACTAAACTTAAAAGGTTCCTATCCGAACCCTAAAGATACTTTTATCATCGTCGACGACAGTAGTAACACGGAAATTGGATGAATGCTTATTCAAATCCAAAACGGTGAAGAATGCGTTATTATTTATTTTAGTAGAGCTTTGACAGGCAATATTGTGTCACTAGAAAGGAGTTACTCGTGTTGATATCCACATGTCGTCATTTTAAGACATACTGACATACTTATGGGAAGCACATATTATAACCCAAACACACCACAATGGCTTCGTAATTTGCGAGAACCCGAAGAACAAGTTTCCAGATGGCTGGAAATACTGGCCGGAGTATGACATGGAAGTGATTCATCAGCCAGACAAGAAACGCATGAATGCCGATTGACTTTCACGTCGACCATGTTCTCAGTGCGAGAGAACTGAAAATGCGGCAAGTAAACTAGATACCAGGATTTTAGCGATATCACTGGTGAGCAGGGGAACTAATACATCGTTGATGCAGAGGAAACAAATGAATGATGAATGTTGCAGTGTTGTGATAGATATTCTACACGGGAAGAGAGGTAAGGACGTGTCATTGCCAATGTCCGCTAAACGATTATTTGCTCTCAAACCGCAGTTAATAATTTGGTACTCTATGTTTAGTAAATCTTGTCGAACAACTCGTTACCGAGTAATTGCGCCATAGGCGTTCGTCGAAGAGATAGTTCGTGAGTAATATCAAGGGAATACTGCCACGGGGACAGGAATAAATAGAATATTAGCTTTATTACGTGAATGATTCTTCTGACAAAGTATGCTTTCAGATATTAAGAAGTATTTCGAAGAATGCAATTTTTGTAAATTGCGTCTTTGGAACGAGTGGCAGCCGACATTTTAAGTCCTTTACCAATTATAACCCGAGCAAATATATTTTGGCAATTAGCGATTATTTTGCAAAATGGTTAGAGGCGAATGCCCTTCCGGACCAGACTGCGGCAACGGTGGCCCGAGTTTTAGTCGACAAATACGTGTGTCGATATAGCGCAACTGAGGTTATCCAGAAGTAGAGCCGTCAATTTGAATCGTTTTTATTTCATGAGATGTGCTCGTTGTTGGATATTAAGAGGATACGAACTTCACCATTTCATCTGCAGTAAAATGGATTAGTCGAAAGGTTCAACCGCACGCGGTTAAGCATATCGAATCACTGGTCGGGTGAGAATCAACGGAGAGTAGGATGTTAAACTTCCCCGGGTAATATTGGCTTACAGAAGTAGTAAATAAATAAATATACTTCATTTAAAATGATGTTTGAGGGAAGATCCAACTTCCCGTAGATATTGAATATGGTCTACCATCACAATAGTAGTGTAAGTGTAATCAGTCCTATATCTGCGTAGTGCGTTGGATTACGCTCATGAGATAGCACGTGAGCATTTAAATGCTTCGCATAATCGTCAAAGAACCTATTATAATCGTAAAGCTAAATCCAAACCCTTTAAAGTAGGGGATTTAACCTGGCTCTACATCAAGTTACGCCCAGAATCGGCGAGATACAAGTTCCTAACGGGGCATTTTCGAAAACGGTGCATCGCTTACCTAGACGATATCGTAATCTCCAGCGCTAACATCGACGAACACCTCCGCCATCTACACTTGGTGCTGGAGCGACTCCAACAACACGACCTAAGGACTGTTCATTTTACTAAACGGACACTAAATTAATGTTATGTATTTAATTTTTTTTCTGAATTTCACTTCATTTCATTTCTAAATTACAAAACAACTTATATCAGTCTATATTAATTATACAAAAACTAAATATAATTAAGAACGACAGAAATTTCGAACTTTTACTGGAATACCAGCCATAAGCCTTTGCATGGTCTCCACTGACATTTTTCGGTTAGCTGCACCCCACATTTGTTTAAATTCTTCAATTGTTTTAGCTTCTCGGCCATCTTTTCTTAAGTATCTTTTTATAATAGCCCAGTAGTGCTCAATGGGGCGAAGCTCAGGACAGTTTGGTGGATTATCCAGTTTTTTCACAAAATCGACATTGTTAGAATTCAACAGTTCCAACGTCGTGCCAGAGTAGTGGGCAGATGCTAAATCTGGCCAAAATAATGGAGGAATGTTGTGCTTACGGTAAAGAGGTAGTAAACGTTTTTGTATGCATTCTTTCCTATATACATCGCCTCCAATTGTACCAGTTGTAAAAAATGTTGAACATTTAAGGCCGCAAGAACATATGGCTTGCCATACAAGAATTTTCTTCCCGAATTTTTCCATTTTAATTGTTCTCAAATTATCAGGTACATCTTCTCCCACAACTGCATTATAAAATTGAGGCCCTGGTAACGTACTGGTGTCCATTTTGACGTATATTTCGTCATCCATAAGGACGCAACGAGTTTTGCTTTGAATCAAAATCCTGTACAACCTTCCGCAACGTTTCTTCGATCGTATTTGTTGGTCCTCACTTCTCTTCGGTATTTTTTGTTTTTTGTAAGTTCGTATGTTATTTCTTTTTTTGATATTTTGTACAGTACCTACGCTAAGACCTTCTTTTTTAGCTATTCCACGTAGAGACATACATTTTTCTGATTTTAACAGCTTCACAACATTTTTCTCTGTTTTTGCATTTACCGGGCCTCTTCTGCGCCGCGATTTGGATAAATCATCAAGCGTGTGATGCTCCCCAAATTTTTTGATTATTTGAAAAACCGCCGACTTTGAACATTTTACAACTTTGGCAAGTTTTCGTATGGATAACTTTTCTGAACACCACTTTTGCACGATTAGTTTTCTGATTTCGATATCAATTCGCTTCATTATTGCGAATCTTTGACAACTGTCGTAAACAATAATTACAATTGACAATCGTCACTTGGCCGAAGCTATCAAGGCCTACTACTAAAAAAATAATTACAATTTGGAAATTCAGCGTAAGATTAAAAGTGTCCGTTTAGTAAAATGAATAGTCCTTAAAATGCACGCTCAAGAAGTGCCTTTTCGAAAGCAGTACCCTTAAGTACCTGGGTCATTGCGTTGACGAGAACCGCCTGCGACCCCAGGAATGTCACCACGAACAGATTCAGCGGACAGAAACCCCACGCAACCGAACGCAGCTACGAAGTTTCTTGGGGCTCTGCAATTGGCTCCGAGAATATATACAGAATTTTGGCTCCATTGCGGTCCGCTGACCGATCTGGTCTCGGCTAAAATAAAGTGGAAATGAACCTCCGCAGAAGAAGACGCCTTCCGTGCGCTTCAAACTGAGCTGGGAAAACCACTGACCCTACACCGACCAATACCAAGAGTGCCGTTTGTCCTTCAAACTGACGCCAGCAGCGTAGGCATCGCGGTGGTGCTGTACCAGGAGCATGAGGGGTAAAGAAGAATTAGTTCCTACAGCAGTGTCCGCTTGACAGCCGCAGAAAGGAAATACCATATCAACGAGCAAGAATGCTTGGCCGTCATTTGAGCGGTAAAGCGATATCGATCATTCCTGGAAGGGAACCCATTTACGCCTCGGACAGACAGCAAAGAACTTACGTGGCTCAATCAGACCCGCGACCATCGAGCCAAACTGACCCGATGGGCGTTAATGCTGCAGGAATATCAATTTACCGTGGAACATTGCCCTGGTAAGAATAATGAGCTGCCGGATGCGCTCTCCAGGGCCCCACAACCGGGAGAAACCGGATAGGTTTACTCTGCCGAACGGATGTTGCCTCTAGAACGCACTCTGCATCCACCAGCTCCAACGGAACCAACGATCGACGTTATTAACCAACCGACGTTGGTAGAATGAGTACAAGAAGCCCAGACAAGCAACGCGTAATACGCCTGTGGTATGACCAGGAGGCCAGGGAAGAGCACGATAGGGAACCCAACCTCCGCGCCTTCCACGGAATCTACCTGATGCAGGACGAATTTCTTTTGGAAACCCGGAAGGACGCCGCCGTAAATTGTATGTGCCCGTCAATATCCAGGACGCGGTCCTACAGGAGTACCATGATAGTCCTACCGCCCGTCACCCCGGAGGGGAAAAACATGACGGGCAATTTCCGAGAGATACCATTGGCCTGGCATCATGAACTCTGTCGCCGAGCATGTCTCCCAATCCCTAATTTGTTCCTCCTATAAAAGGGGTGCTATCCAAGGTGCCGCCCTGCAACGACCACGAGCACCGACACGTCCCTAGCATACTGTGGCAGTCGACATTGTGGGACCATATCCGGAGACGAGAGCAGGACACCGCTTCATCTTGGTCATCACTGACCTCGTAAACGAGGCTCCCGTTAAGGTGATCATTAGAATCCTCGAATCCGAGACATTCGGCCGATTCGGATACCCAAACACTGTAATTTCCGACAACGGACCTCAGTTCATAGGGCGAGCCTGGGAAAGCGCCTGCAGAAGATGGAATGCTCAGCACTACCTCACTCCTCCTTACCATCCCCAGGGAAATCCAGCCGAACGTAGGAATCAGGAAATTAAGAAAGGTCTGCGTATCCACCTGCACCGAGTTCGACACCGTAACTGGAACCGTCATCCGCCGATCGTCCTATTTAACCTAAGAGGCCGTAAAAATGCCGCTAGGAGGTATACTCCGTCACGTGCCCTACTGGGATACGAGCTCACACGGCTAGGAGAAGGGGAGCTGAATGAACCAGTCGCGGAAGCATCGCAACATCCGGAACGAGAGGCGTGGATCGAAGAGGTACGACAAAATCACCATCGATATCAAGCCCGTTATCGAGGTCCGGAGCAAAAACCAAGATTTGGTGTCGGAGAGCGAGGAATGATCCGCAACTACCTTCCCAGAGACGCAAGAAATGGCGAGGTCGCTGGATTCGCACGTAGGTGGATCGGACCATACGTAATAAGAAATTTCCTTGGAGACCCCATGTATCTAGTGGACAATCGGGGGAGAATGACCAGAATGTACGACGACTAGCTCAGACCAGCCCCGGAACGTGGACGACCATAGCGTAAGAACCTACAATATTTAATGCGTTGTGAACATATTAGGTTTATTTGTATGTATTTGTTAATGTTAAATAAAGAAAAAGGAAACTAGGAGCCGAAAAACCCGGCATAGTGACCTCTTCAGAATACGGGCGATTGTTACGAAGAAGCACAAATGGTCACAGTACCGGATTGACTGGCGCTAGCAGGGCAGTGAGTCAATCGCGCCACATTCGGTATAATCACGCTCACCAGATGAATAATAAAACGCGTCACTGATGCTGGGGAGCAATTGTTCTAAGCAAGTCGATTCGCGATACACTCGTTGTCAGAAAAAATCTAAACTCACTGCCCTTACGGCTAATATCTACTTTGGCTGCAAGTCTGTGTTTTATGTCTGCGACCCCAAACGCACCCATCGCTCCGATCTAACGGCGGCCTTTTCCGCAAGTTTCAACAATAAAAAAAACTTCGCCGGTAATAGCGCAGGCCGGATAAAGACACGTTGTCTCATAAAATCTAGTGGGTTATGTTTTGTTCATTATAGGATGTGTACTAGACGGAATGAATATCGGTCGAATTAAAGAGATAGTTGCAAATGCCTTCGCGGGAAGCTCCGTTCGTGTTAGGATCTACCGAAATTCAAGTTCATCTAACTAAAGGGCACAAATCATCCGTGAACTCCTATCAACTCCTAACCAGGAAAGCGTTTATACTCCTACTCCATTCTCAACTCTTAGCTATCAGCCACTAGCGAGGCATCAAATTTTTCATGGTCTTTTCACCTGTAAGCGTGAATTCACTAGAAATTGGCGAAGCAGATAATACGATGGAACTTATTGAAAACGAGGTTCTTCCTGAGCCAGAAGATACGGAAAACGAAGTGGCATCTGAAGAGTCCGTTGAACCCAAGATTTCTAAACCCAGTATTTCTACCAATCCGATCAATGCAAAAAGGAGTGTATTATTGAGGACGATTCAGATGAAAGGCCAAATTGGTTTTGATTGCCTCCTCGAATTGCGCGGGATTTAGCGAAATGCTTTTGATCCACGACTCTTCGGAGGGAAGAAATTGAGGTGGCAATGAAAAACAAGATACATAATAATTTCCTAAATTTGACATGTGACTATAATATTCTTACTACAATTTATAGTTCTTGTTCTTAATTCATTAAAATACGTTACAATATTCACGATATTCACTGAAGATAACCTTCGATTCTAAGGAATAACGAATAACGTCTATACCGTAATCAGCAGAGATAAAGGCTCGTCATAAATTACACGCATATGAATTAAGGTATGGCAGAAGCCTTTCTTAGCTCCATCGGTTTGATGACGAGTCTTCATCTCTGCTGATTACAGGTGTATTTATTATTTTGTGGTTTGTAATGATGATTGGCTATTAGGGTGGAGCGAAAAAAATATACAATCGAATCATAATACTCTTAAAAAGTTGTGAAATATCGATGTAAAATTTACCATATTTTGGACAATATTTTCAGCTCTTTACCGATGATCGAATATTTCCTATATTTCATCCCAGCAACAACAGTTATTAATAATCTTAATCTAAGCAACTATTCATGTAATAATTTTCAGTAGTAATGTGATATAAAAATAAAATGTGAATACGACGATAACACACATATGCTTTCGTTTTAAAACAAAATTACATATTTTTATAAATTTTTTAATCTAGTAGGCGAATGTTTAAAAAAATTAAGAAATAAAATTATTATTAACTTAATAAATCTTATTAAATTATAGTACATAGTTACATATTTACATAAAAATGTTATTTTTTGGAAATATTTCTTAGAAGCTTTTAATATTTTGTTTTAAAATAAAAACATAAGTGTATCATATCATCGTATTTAGATTTTTGTATCACATGGTACGAATATCTAAGATAGCTATAAAAAAGTTCTAAAATAGATAGAAAAAAAAATAGTTGACAGCCGTATCTGCGAAACTGTCGCTCCTAACCTATTTCTTCTGACTGTAATTATTTATTATTTATTTATTATTATTATGATTTTTTCTCCAAAAATAATTTTTTATCGACCCCAAAATTTAACCGTCTTTGTATCTTTTATAATTAAAGTAGACTCTTGTCAACTTTAATATTAATGAAAATTAATTAAAATTGTGTAACTGGCAATATAGAAGTTCATCAGAACTCTGTACAGAGTTCTGATGAAGCCCAATAAGGCCGAAATACATGTATAAACTCTTTCCTAACACTTTCTATATTGCCAGTTACACAATTTTAATTAATTTTCATAATTTTCATCTGGCAAGAAAACTTGATTTTTTAATATTAATGAAAAAAATAAAATAAAATAAATAAAAATGATCGTTTTACTGTTTTCGTTTTCCTTGACAACTATATTTAACTTAACAACCGGTTTACTTGACAACCGTTTTACTTAACAACTTTATGAAAGTATCACTCCTGACGAAGGTATAAAACGATAGCGAAACGTAGACCGTTAGTGCCAATTTATTACGGTATCTTTTATAATTTACTTGATCGGCATGGCGGGCCTTTAGTTAGTTGTAACCTATATTTTAAGGCTCGGTAGAGGACAGTTATGTTATTAAAAAAATTCTTACCATTATAATTTCTCTACTTATTGCCTATTTAGCAACCTACATAATGCGTTGACGTATTTCTTTATAAAAATACAGGCTGGTCCCGATATAATGTGCCAAACTTACACTAGTAACTCAGCTTACATAGAGGAATGAAGAAGTGTAGTAACACTTTTGACTTCCTCTTTTATTTTTAGAAAAAAATAAACATTAATTAACGCTAAAAATGTTTGGATATCACTTTTTTAAATACATAGGTAGCAGAAAAGAATATTGTTGTTACAAATTTGAAGGATAGTTTCTATAGTAACAATACCAGGATTACAATTTATTTAGTAATAGGACCTGTAATGTTTATGACATTTGTCAAATTTGATTTGAAATTTGTGATTTAAAAACGAAAAGTGATGACATTCACGAAAGAAGATATGCCGATATGCATTTACTCTATGGCGAAGGACGTTATAACGTCTTCCTGAAAGGCACCTTCCAACCCAACTTTTATTGAGCTACATATGCGTTCACTGGGAACGAGATCTGTTGTCCCCCAAATGGGGGATTGAAGTCGTCACCATCCAGACTTTGTGTAGATGCTTAACTAGTCATTCTAAATATCATCGAAGAAAATCTTAGGGTCAGTACTCAACAACTCGTTTCACAAGTTGGTGTTTCTCGAAAAGTTGTAATGCGAACGTTGCGAGAACAGTTACTATATCCTAATCATATCCAGCGTGTGCAAGCCCATGCTCCCTGAAGATTATCCAACACGAACTGCATTTTGCCAATGATTACACATCATTGTGTTAGTCATATTCTACGTGACCCTTAAAGCTAAGCAAAGCTTAAGTAGTTGATGCACTGGCCATTGGTTACCTCAAACATTATATTATCTTTAGTTTTCTCTTAAATCGAAGGTCGAATCTAAAAATTGTATTAGACTTTTTTACTCGTTTTCATGGGGCGAATTACCAGTCAGAGTTTGGCACATTATATCAGAACCATCCTGTATATATAGCTGATATGTATACAAAAAAGAAAAAATGCTGTATAACAATTTCTTCTCTACATTATTAACTTTCAAGGATATGTTTTTTGAACAAATTACAATTTGAGTGTATGTTCAAACATATTTTTCGATAAGTTGGATTTTACAAATTCACTAGTTTCTTGATCGATCGATATTTCTTTAGCTGTCAAGTGATACTAGAATAAAATATGTCAGAACTGTTTTAGATTTTGTGAATGTTTAAAATTAAAGGTATTGCCATTCAACTAGATAAATTTAACAGAAGAAAATATTGAGTAGGAATCAAAAATTTAAACTGACCTGGTGTAAACCTTACATTCTACAGAATTAAGCAGTCTTCAACCAAGGAATTAGACAAAGTGAGACTATGTCGGTTGAAACATTTAATTAAAAAAATTGTGCTGCGACATGCAAGCAGGTGTGTTGTCATGCAGTAACTCGCATTCGCCAAGAAGAAGTCGAGGAGATTACTTACTGAAAGCATGCAATGCAGCGAGCAGCAGTAGTAGGAACAGTGCGGATATGAAAAAGACACACACATGAAGAAGTAAGAGACACAGAATACTCGCTTTATTCTTACCACCGCACATCTCGGGTTCGCCCAGCTGTACGTAGAATAGAACGTCCTTTTCGTAACTGTCCTCCTTCATTATCGTCAGAATGATGGATTTTCTGAAAAAGAAAAGAAACGTTTAGCACGACAGCGGAAAGACCAAGTATCAGCGACGAATATCGATTGCAGAGTTCACAAGGTCATATTTAACATGTGAAAATTGGGAAGATCGGCTATAAAGCCATGAGATAAGCCGTTGTAACTATCTCTTCACGCAACATTTACGAGCCGCTAGGGCAGCCACCATTTAGGTGGCGGTTTATACAGATTTAAGCAAGAGATAAGTACGAAAATTAGAAAGCGGGTTGTTTTAAAACTTATTATATAAAATTACCTTCCCCGATAGAAAACAATGCAATAATAACAATAACTGTTGTTGAACCCCTTCTACTAATTTAAGGCATCAAGTTTTAGTGATAAAATAAATTTAAATTGAAAAAAAGCTACTGGTGTCTATTATCCATTCCTTCCTATTTGTTGTCGCAGTAGAGAGTGATTTTAACTAACCTTCGGATGACCAGGTGACCCCATTACTTATATTATTGTTATATTTTTTAAGTTTAAGTTTTTAATCTTAGAGCTTCATATTTTTTTAGCTGAATTTCTTGACATCACTCAAATTATAGTAAATTTATTTATTTTTTATACAATGTACTGATTTAAAAAAAAAAAAATTGGATTGAGGTCACTTTGTTACCCCACGTAGTCGGTGTCCTACCATGGTTTTCTAATTTTAGAATGCAATTACTTTTTACACATGCTTGTCATTTGTCGAAACTTGGATTTATGCCTGCTCGAAGATGTTGTGCTTTTTTACACGTGATGTATATTCGTAACTTGCATTCAAACATGCTCAAATATGTTTTCATTCTTGTTTTACATATTGTGGATATTAGAATCTGCATAATCTTATTGCAATATATTTGCTTGTATATATTACTGACAGGGATATTGTTGCTTTCAATCATATTTGTAACACGATGGCGAGAAAATATTTGTCTCAAAGTGAATTAGAAAAGTTGGCAAACGAATTTTTGGATATTCTTGTTGAAGAATTATCAGAGACTGAAGACAAGGTATTTGAAAATAGTGAAAGTGAAAATTGGAGAGAGTTATCTGAGACTACTGATAGTGAATAATCTTTAGAATATGATGACGGTGTGACCAAATGTCAAAAGGTGGTGAAGGAACAAAACCATCTGTAACGCGGCGCCCCGCAAGGAACAGTTTGGTCAAGAAGCCTGGACTTACAAATTATAGTGTGAAAACATTACAACACTCACGAAAGCATTCGAATTATTCCTAAGTGAAGATATTTTAGATCTGATAATTCAAGAAACTAATCGCAGAGCTGTTGCGTTGAAAGGAGATGAATGGGAAAATATAAGTCGCACCAAAATGAAAGCATTAGTAGATCTGCTGATTTTACACGGTGCAAACCAATGTAAGATAAAGTACAGTTAACACCTGTAGAGAGATCCTCGACCTAGGAAGAAGTGCTGACCTAATTGAGAGATAAGACTCGCTATAAAAATGCATTCTTTTGTTTCTACAGACTAGACCTTGTTATCCGTCGCGCGATAACACGATAAAATTGTACTCAAATAATTCATATCAGCTACCATGACATCTACCGATAACATCCTGTACGCATACTCGATGGCCCAGTTAATTCACCCAACCAATTCCGAGTGGATCTTATTCCAAGCCAACCAATCTGGCTCTCGACAAAACTTCCGGCAATTACAGGGAAACCTGCTAACACAAACCACATCAGAGTGCACTCTAAACTTGGGGTACGAAACAACCTCATTGGCAATTAAAGGACGTTAACATCAAAAATCTGTACGTGAAAACCTTCAACGAAACTAGAGACAGCCTAGTCAAACTAGATGCCCGCCTGGAAGAATTGTTCAGTTCCCACATGACAAATACTTGGAGCATAACAAGTGCATGGTTTCAATAATTCTATTTATTGTCGCCGGGATATGGTATTTGAGAAGACGTCAACAGAGAGTCCCGAAAACAACGACCCAAGAATTGGGTCCCAACCCATGGCTCGCTCCAAGGGGGGAGGAGTTAACACCTGCAGAGAGATCCCCGACCTAGGAAGAAGTACTGACCTAAGTTGATAGATAAGACTGGCTATAAAAATGCATGCTTTTGTTTCTACAGACTAGACCTTGTTATCCGTCGCGCACGCTTCTTTTTATAACACGATAAAATTGTACTCAAATCGTTAATTAATTTGTGGAAAATAAATACACTTTTTAATAATTACTTACGTTTTAATAAAGTGCTGAAGACTGCAAAAGCTGCGGAAACCCTTGTACCCCAAGAAACACAACAAAAATCTGTACGAGAAAGAGTATTTTCATCTTTAAGAATGGTTGCGTTAAAAAGATTATTTACAATTTATACATATTGTTATTTTCTATAATAGCGGGCATTGTTTTAAAAAAACGCCCTAGGGCATTACTTCAATACTACGATTTAAAACTAATCCATTATTTTGTTATAATAGTCTTGTTGGACATTAAATAATATTATATAATTATATAATATTAGTACCTAAAGATATTTATTCATGACCGGGAGTAGACAGCAGATTCTATGACACTATAATTGTGACAGAAATAACATATTTTCTCCCTTGGGAGAGAAATATTTACTCCCGAGGGATGCTTCCATTATGTTGACCCTTACATTTAGCGTAGTGTTATATAGGCAGTAATTTCAGATTAAAGTGGGCTAAGAAAAACATTCTCACGCCGTTACTTAGTTCATACGTTTGCAAATATAAAAATATTTTGAATGTTTATTTCAAAATGGTGTTAACAACATAACAAAAGGCTTTTAGTGTGGAGTCATATTTCAGAAATGGAGTAAAAGTAAATGGTGAGTGGACTATAGTATCACACATTGTTTAGCAGAATTTCAAGAACAGTTTCCCGCCATTGAATAATTCAAATTATGATGTCCGAGAAAGCATCAAATACAATTTATATTTCAAAGAAGGATAATATTATTAACAACAACTTAGTATTCATAATTCAGACAGTATTACTTCTACATACATATTGCCGTGACGATATTACCTACAATACCGGATAGTATGAAGACGAACAAGAAAAAATAAATAAATAAAATGTATCCATTTATTATCCAAATTCATATACATTAACATTTTACGCTTCAAAATTAACATCCTGAAACAAGATAAACAATATTAATAAAGATCACAGGGTAAAAATATTGAATATAAAAAAGAGTGCTCAAAGTAATCAAAGTTAAATCTTTTAAAGATATAATCAAGAGGGGGAGATTTTTATTCATATTGAAGAGGAGGAGGTGAATTGGGTAAAAGAATTTGAAAGGGAGCTTAGTGACTATTTGGAAAGGTTTAAAGGAAAATTAAAGCATCCACTTACTACAAGGAATTGACCGGTCCAAGCCATAGCGAATAAAAAAAAACCAAGACTGGTATACCTGGAAAGATGGATGGCGGGTTCGAGTCAGGATGCCGAAGGTGGAAGATGTCGGGGTAGATTTTGGGGAACTTTTGGAGAAGGAACTAAAAATTACAAAAAATTAGTGCGTGTCGATAAAAATTTGTTAGAAAGAATGTTATTATTGTGAAATTATCTGTATAATGTAAAGTAATAAAGTAATGTTTAAATTTTGAATAAAAATGTATTTTTGTAACGAATTCACACAAACTTTGAATTGACATTAATCAACGTCAAAAATTAGAAATGAAGTATAGGAAAATTGAGATAGAAATAAAATTCGTTCGTAAAAAATTAAAAAGTTGCCATATAGATGGTTAGCATGATAAAAAAATATTTATCCGAGGTGTAAATAAAGCATTAGCAGCAACAAAGATTCATTCATAGCTTGACCTCTGATCTGCGAACAACATAAACACTTAAAATCAATTTCAATCTGTTAAATTCTTTTCAAATCCATCAAGTTCTTTTTGTTATTGTTCAATAGTTCCAGTATTAAAAATAGTTAATCATTTTTCCAGTTTGCATAAAATTTCTCTTGATGTTTTGACATTTACCATGTTTTGACATTTACCATCAATCATTTAAATATTTTTGAATAAAATAAAATAATTGTTTTGAAGTACCTGTTTAATTTGAATTTATATTTGGAGAGTGTCTGACGAGGAATGTCACAGTTTTAGTCAAATAACATAATTAGAAAGGGGTTGAAATAAATAGTACATCCGATCTGTCAATTTTAAATTTCATTCAATTAACGTTGTATACGATTCGCGACGATCGTAGACAAAGTAAACTGCTGGTCAATTGAAGTGGTCCATCTAAAAAATTTCAAATTTTTGCCAGTTAATGTCAATAAATTGCATCCTATTATTGTTTTCTGCATTAATGAAGTTCTATAAAAACATTTACCTCATTTTCTACTGATACTGATCATTTTCATTTAATATAAAGTTCTAATTCCTATTTATTCACTAACAAAATTATTACGAACAATCAAAACGTTGGCTTGGCGTTGGTTACTTATGAAATTTTTCTTTTGTTTTTTGCTTGTTTTACTTGTAGCTTATCTGTCAGTGCGTATTATTAAAAAATGCCGCGTCTTAGTGAAGATAATTTAGATTTTGCGCTTCGAATGATTCAAAATGGATCATCTCGAAGAGAAGTTGCAAGATTTTTTAATGTGTCACACAGTGTAATAAATAGAGCTGTACAGAGGTACCAAAAAACAGGTAGCACGCGATTCGGCCATGGAGGAGGTCGGCGAAGAAGCACAACTCCTGCGCAGAACCAATACCTACGTTTGTTTGTTAGACTTAATCCTGTTCAATCTTCAAGTGCGCTAAATAACAATTTTTATGGTGGTACGGGAGTAGTAATTTCCAATAGAACTATCAGAAGAAGATTGAATTAATTCAATTTACGAGCGCGAAGGAGAACAGTGTGTCCATTATTAACTAGGGAGCACCGTGTAGGTAGAAGACGATGGGCTGAAAATCACCTACATTGGAATGATGAAGATTGGAGCAGATGCCTATTTACAGATGAATCCCGATTTACTCTATATTATTCAGACAGTCGAGTTCTAGTGTGGAGAAAACCCGGAGAACGGTACCATGAACGCAACATGGCACCACGTGTCCCATTTGGCGGAGGTGGTTTTACAGTCTGGGGCGGCATAACTTTAAACGGCCGCACAGACTTAGTTGTTTTGAATAATCAAAGTATGAATGCAGAAAGATATAGAGACATGTGTCTCCTGCCAATCGTTATTCTATTCGCAAGAAATTTTGAAAGGGATTTGATTTTAGTAGCCGATAATGCACGACCCCATCGTGCCCAAATAGTGAATGACGTTATTGAAATGTACCGTATTGAGAGAATGGTATGGCCCGCTCGTTCATCCGATTGTAATTGTATTGAGCATGTATGGAGCAAACTGGAACAGCAAATGCGAACACGTTTCCATCGTCCTATAACGCTGGCAGAACTCAGCAATGCTCTACAAGAGGAATAGGAAAAAATTTTATTAATACTCTAATTCAAAGTATGCCAAGAAGATGTTTAGTAGAGGTGCGAGAGGTGGCCCAACAAGATATTAAAATTGTTAAATTTCATTTAAAAATTAAAAAAAATCTTTTCGTGTAGGTTCCATATTTTCAGTTTTTATTGTTATTTCTTTAAAAAAACGTTATTTGGCGTTAATGTTGAAATATTTTTAGTTTTCTAAGATTAAGAAAAAGTCAAAATGGGCCAAATTTTATTGCTATCAAATTATTTAACCATATGCCTTCAGCTGTAAGGAATTTATCTTTGTCTGACTTTAAAGAAACTGTAAAAAACTTCTTAATAGGTAAAGCTTTTTATTCTTGGAATGAATTTTTGAACGTTCCTTTTTTGATGCTGTGACTTTTACTCGGTATTGTACCTTGCAAGTTTTTTTTTATGTGTTTTGTCTGTATATGTATTTCAGCTAACACTCGGACGACTGCAAATCTTTATTTTACAATGTATTTTAAGATGTTTCTTTTTTGTGTATGTATGTGTATGTTTATATAGGCTAGTTAATAGCATTTGTTGACGACTGTAAGCACCATGTGATACTTAACGGAATAAATGTTATTATTATTATTATTATTATTATTATTATTATTATTATTATTATTTATCAGAATATATTTTAGACCTATACCTTCTCTTATTTCACATTCATATTTAGTTTTATTTGCTAATAGTTAGCGCTAATTAACAAGAAAAATGAACTGGACCACTTCAATTGACCAGCAGTTTATTTAAAATTATTGAATCAAATTTATTGTAAATATTTAAATTTATTCAACGGATGTTTTTCAAGGACGATCGTAATTGAAACATCCAAACCGAACAAATTTAAATAGAAAAACAAGAGCCTGTAATTACTAATTAAGTACAGATTGTGGACGATTCGCGACGATCAACAATTTATGAAACCTATTAGAAATTTCAAAACACTAAATCTTAAATAGGATCAACAAAGACTTTCTTTACTAATCGAACCACAACCCTAAAAAGCCTCATAAATATACGAAATAAAAAGATAAATAAATTAAGAAAGGAAGAAAAAAATTTGAACATCCATAGAATATTACATCTGCACAAAAATTGGACCTCAACGTGGAATCATCATAACAAACTTCACTATATAATAAATTGGACCACAACGTGAGATATTCATTACATCACTGCATTAATAAATTGGCTACCAAAGTGGGGTCCTAAATTAAATTAATATCACTACAATTTGTACATAATTCAGGTGTATTACATTTTAAATAATAAATACAAAAATACATAGTTGGTAATCTTTTATCCAATTGTAAGGAAACGAAAATTAACCAAGAAATAGAAAATCATAACTGTATAATTTATATGTATGTTATAGTATAGAATATGTATATGTAGCAGATGATTATAAAGCCATTTACATATGCAGTTAAAGTGTATTCCATGGCCCTCTGGGTGATCATTTTTCAAAATTTAAATGTTTAATTCAAAATAGTGTACTGTTATAAAGAGTAAACTATGAACATTCAAATTAAATGAAAAAAATGTAGTCAGTCCATTTAAAAAAATATTCAATGATCGAATAAAAATAAATCGAAATAAAAATGTTATCTAGGCCATCAGATCCGCAATAAAAATCTAAAATTGACCTGTCCCGGTGTTTTTCGTGTACATTAAGCATTGAGGAAATTATGAATTTATTCCTTACTTTGTCATCTCATTGTATAGGCGACACAGTTGATATAACATTGTCATAATTTTGTTCGCGTCAAATTTTAACTTCTAACAAATTTTATACATTTAATCTAACGAAAAAAATGGCCTACTATAGTGCAAAATGATCGTGAATGGATAATAGTTAAAAAGTGTGTTGATTAAAGTATGGGTAAAAACAAGAAACATCAATTTGAAGATGTCTCTCGGTGGTAATCTATTTGTGAGCGAAGAATACGCATATGTAAAGTTGCTTCCACATTATGTGCGCAAACATTTATACAAAGTTTTGGACAAATCTTCGCGCACGCAAAACTGACTCGCTTTGGAAGATCTCAAACATATAATACACTCTTTATCCATTTACCATCGTAATTTGCCGTGAAAGAATAGTGAGAATTGTCATAAGTTGGTAGTAAGAAAAGCCGGCACATGACTAGAACCCTAGAGGGATAGTAAGAATGAAGGCATTAGTAGTTAGGTGCCATTACCATGTTCCCGTACACAGTGTAACCTATTTTTATAAATAAATACTTAAATAAGCTAATGTAAGTGGTGTATTATTAATGGTAAACACCAACATAACAAGGTTATCTCAAATTGGGCAATATTGAGATAGTTTCTTTCCATCACAAAGTGTACTGACGTTCAAATTTACATACATAAATTGTAAAACGTTTTCCTTCACTTTTAATTTTGCCTGGGTTACTTTTCAAATCTGTTTCCTTGATCTATTTCATTTGATTTGTTAGAATTTGGCGTGTGTTAAACTGACATCAAATTAAATCTGTTCAATTACTAAAAAACTAAAAAACGTTGACAAGTTTTTTAGTGACGTAACAATATTATTTATCACTTTTCAATTTCAGTGGGCAATTCAATTTAACTCTTTAACTCAAACTGAAACTCAAAAAAAGAAACAAAGATAATGCGGGTTATATTCAGTTTATCTTTCGACATTATTATATCCTTGAAATACATGTTTGCACGTACAAATATGGTTCAGAAGGGCAAACAAATAAAATAAACGCAACAAAATATCGCCGCCGCCGCCTCTCGTCTGTTCCGTATCGATTTTCGGCGGGCGCCAGTGCTGTGCTCGTTCCTTTTCCTTTAAAATTCAACGTAACCCTTGTCTGCCATTAGCCAAATTGATTATCATCCCTTGAGCAAGTCCAAAAGACCCAAATAGTCAATCGAGAAGCCCAAAATATTTGGTTTGATTGCAGATGACCTCTGGACATCTCGATTGTTTAGAACTTGACTTTTATGCACTTCGGTTTTGTCTCCTATGGAGCACGTTTCTTTTTTCCGATTAACTGTCCGCGAAATGGCGGCGAGTAAAAAAAAACGACGTACTTAAAGCGTCGTTTAATCCGTAGAGCTGCCTTAATGGCTTCTCTTTTACGTTGTTTGTTCATGTTAATTCGGCGGATGGTTCTTTTTTATGAGGCTTCTCTTCAAAAGCACGAGCATTTATGCGGATAATAAGTAAGTAGGTTTAGATCTTTAATTGCAGTAAATAATTATTTCCACTTTTAGTTACTACAAAAAAGAATCTACATCAAATTAATTTTTATTTCGTCTATAATAGATTATGTTAAAGGATAAGAAAATAGCTGTAGGATATCACATATTAACGAAAATTTGTTTTTGTTACGACCCGACTGGTTTCAGCACTGGCCATCGTCAGGGATCTGTTTAGTTTCGGTGCTTGTTTGTTTATGTGTATGTCCTAGGATCTAAAAGGGGTGAATATGGGATCACTTAAGTTTTTTATTTGTGTGCTTAATAGCAGAACCTTGTTTTTCAAACACATATTTTCCATACTTTTTGAAATATTCAGTTCTTCGGCTTCTTCTATATTTAGTACTATTATGGTTTTATCTATTTCGTTCATCATATTTATATGACAAAATAAAATTTAGAATAGATGTACGATTGTCGCCGAAAAAACTGATGCAAAAGTAACAATCGGTTCAGTAATTTGCTTGTTCTTTCCAAATTATTGGAACTCCAAACGGCATAAGGAAGGGTGGTCCACAATGAGACTTGTTCCACAGTGAGACGGAGTGTATAAATGGTTAATGTGATTTGAATTTTGAATTTCCCTTCTAAAACCACCTTGCTTGTGAAGTGAAAATCGTGCTAACGAAGTGGTATCGAAATTTTTTTATTAATTTTGGATACATGACTATGATTTTGTTAATGGTAAAAATGGTAAGTTAAATTTGCGTGCTTACTAATAAATTCCGTACATAATAGAGGTTATATTGGCGCGTTTAAACAGGCTTGGTTTTTTATTACCAGCATGAAAATTTAAAGAAATTAAAATATTGCCACCATGGTCTATTATGGACGAAAAACTTTGATGATGATGATGATGATGAATTTTAAATTCACCATACACACATTTCAGCGTTTTGGGTTATTCACACAGGCTCAAGACATTTTGATAAGGTGATTTTATTTCATAACTGATAACTGATTTCATTTCATACTGGTTTCTAAAGTGATGTTCTTCGGACCATTTATAGTACAAATTATACATCTTTAGGACTTTAAACTTAAATTTTAAAGTTAAAAATTAAATTAAATAAATCAGAGTATTTTTTTATTTTTCATTTAAATTTTATGATGATTTATGATTTATTTCGTTGATATTTAATAAAAGTTTAAAGATGTATACGTTATCATATACAGGATAGTTAGTAATAATCTAACACGCCAGCGATTGGGTTGGCATATTTGTTAGAAAAAATCTAACGACACGAGTGTTCCAGTAAAGTCAAACGCGCTCCATAGACACTGTCAATTGTCAAATAATGTTCAGAACACAGTCGGTAATAGAGATTGCGCAGATAGCAGTTATTTTATATATACGTTTTCAGTTGATGGGGTGTTGTGGAGTGTTTAGATTACGTTGTTTCTGTCCAGCTTTAATGTACAAGTGTTCAGAAGAATAAATTCCAGTAAGTAAGCGTAATTCTCGTTATTTTTTAGAAAAAAGATAAATAGATACGTTTAGAAATGGATAAAAAGACTGTACAGCAATGGCTCAAATGGTACGAAGAATGTCCATCTGATGTTGGTGACAATAAAGATTCGGATTCTGATCTCAGTGAAATTCCTTCGGAGCATTCTGGACACAATACGGATACCGAACAATCATCATCGATCAAACATCAATCGGATGACGATCATAAACCAAATTTATCAACACCGAAACCTATTTGTTTACACCCAATAGAACTCACAAAATGTTCCAAAGTACATTGGAAAAGATGGTACAATATGGCCGAAGCATAAAACATATAAACCTCCTACAAAAACACGCGCAGAGAATTTGATTACAAAACTCCAGGAGTAAAATCGGTGGCTAAAAAGCAGTAAATATCCTGGACTGTTGGGAGCTATTTTTTTCTAATGAAGTAATTGAAAGTGTTACGGAGTATACGAATCTAAAGTTAACCGAAATGAGAGAATCTTACCAGCGCTCTAGAGATTGTCTGCCTACAAACATAGAAGAAGTTCATGCATTTATAGGACTTCTCTATTTAGCTGGCATCAAGAGAGCCCAGCATCTGAACTCAGATGAATTATGGAGTACTGACGGAACGGCACCTGATTACTTTCAGGCAACAATGTCCAACAAGCGGTTCCACACGCTTGTCCAAGCTATACGATTTAACGACTTGAATATAAGAAAAGAAAATGTACGACAGCACAACTTAGCTCCAATCTGAATGATTTTTGATACATTCGTTGATAAATGTTCTTCGAATTATATGGTTGGCCAGTATGTCACAATAGGCGAAATGTTGGAGGAACCTTTCCGCGGTAAATGCCGATTTCGTCAATATATAGCAAATAAGCCAGGCAAGTACGGAGTCAAAATATATGCTCTAGTAGATGCCAGAAGTTTTTACGTCCATAACATGGAAATATATGCCGGAAGACATGGCTTAACTACAGATTTCTGGCCTAAAAATAAGACGATTGAACCCAACTTATTATATTCCAAAGTGCTTCGTTAAACCAGTATTTTACTTCAAATTTTGTAAAAGTAAAAGTAATTTTGCTAATCACAAAAGAAACTTTCAACCAATTTAGATGATATTTGGTATGTGGGCCCACAAGTAGTGTAATAAATAGGGTTAGCACAGCACATTTTGCAATAATTTTTGTGAGATTAAGAAAATAACTATATTTAATAAGTTTTGAGAAAGGAGCGTTCATTGGGAAACTTTTTGTGTCTTTGTAATTGTTGATAATTCTTACAATTTAGTCACAAAATGGGAAAAATCTAAGTGCTTATTGGAAAGAGTAGGAAATACACGAAGAACAAATGCCTCTTATACACCTAACTAATTTATTTTTAGGAAGAGTCATTCCTTTGTTCATCGTGTATTTCCTGCTTTTTCGAATAAGCACTTCGATTTTTCTATTTAGTGACTGAACCGTAAGAAGTATCAACAATTACAAAGACACGAAAAAGTTTCGTAATGAATGTTTCTTTCTAAAAACTTATTAATTAAAACAATTTTTTTAATTTCAAAAAAGTACTTACAAAATCTGTTGTGGTAACTCTGTTTTTTACACTAGCTGTTCACTTCAAATGGCTAAAACCATCTGAAAAGGTGGCTTGTCTTCCCGTGGGTCCTCATACGAAATATCATTCAAATTGGTTTTTTTATTATTAGCAAATTTTTTTTTTCAAGAACTTTGAAACAGAATACTGGCTTAAAGAAGAACTTTTGGATGACCAATCTTGGGTATTCTTGCATAATGGAGGATGCCAGATCTGACCGGAACATAATATTATCATGAACATGTGTTTGAATAAAATTCACCAATTTAGGGAGACATCTTCTAATATATAGTATCTTGGCCTCGAATTACGTTTTTTTCTTATATCTTATATGATTATGAACGTCCTCAATATTGTCTGCATAAAAGCCTTCGTTTTCTTTTATTTCAGAGTTAGTTAGTAAAATATTTTTTGTTGTCGAAAATTATCGTGGCGTTGAAACGTACTCGTCTTAAATATCTGCAGCACTCTGGAATTCTCTCTAACTGAGCAGCTATGTATTTTGGACACTTTTGTGTCTTTCTAAATTGCAAATGATTTCTGTTAATTTCCCCTTTCGATTGTCATGAGATACGTGAAATCTTTAGCCTAATCTTCTCGTTGAAACTCCTCTTCTATTTTGTGCAAATTCAATCAAGTTCTGAAGCCTTGGATGATTGAAACTCGGGGGCGGCCCGTCTTGGGATGATTCAGGCACGACAAACTTTCCTCACTTTTCCTAATGACTCGATAAATTGTTGTCTCAGAAATATTTGGGTTTCTTTAAATGGCGACGATATCACGTTTGGGCATTTGGCCAACCAAGTTGTAAATACCTTTCTGCAATTCTAGCTTGTAAGACATTTTGTACAACTTTGTGAACACAAATGTATTGCCAAACTGTAAAGGAAACTTGACAGATTCTCCATATCCAATGGTAAGTTGATTGCTTCACTTTGTAATAGGAAATACGAAAAATTTTCCCAAAACGTTATTATTAATATGAAGTAATTAAAACTGAAAATTGGCAACTTTATTTCCCAAACACTTAACTTTAGAATATGTTTAGTTATTATGCCTCATTTGTTTATTCTTGTGCTGCATTGTGCAAAAGTAAATTAGTTATTTTTTAATTGAAATCGATTATTTTAGAACCCAAAATCATAATATAATTGAAGTCGACACATCCGAACAATCATTTCTTCCGTCGGAGATCGTGGAAAAAAGAATATCGAATATATTTTCCAGTAATTCCAAGAAGACAGTTCCCCTCGTTCATTTCGCTTTTATTATTTATACACAAGCTCTTCGAAAACGCAAATAATCAATAACGCTCGACTTCGCAGTTTATTAATCGGGTACTCGATACATTTCGTTGAAGGAAACAAATATTCCGTCGTTTTACTTTAAACGAAACGTAAAACTAAATATTTTTGCGAACAAAATGTTACCATTAGTTTAACGTCCTTCCTGGCTAGGCAATTATTCTTAATTGACGACGTTCGCTGTGGTTTTGAGCTTCGAACTTGGTTAATGAAGGGTTTGCATGCGTTTCCAGTGCGTTGAATGGGCTTCGTTAAGTAATGAAATCGTGCGGTTAACAGCAAAATGAGTACGAATTTGTTTTTGGATGGAATTTTCTACAAGAGCTAATTTAATTCATTCCCGGAATTGAAATTTTCGGTTTTATGATTAATTGACTCATTTGTTTCTTTATTTGTTTAGTTTTGGCAATATTACATCTTTAAAAATAAATTTTATGTTGATTTATGATTTCTTCTTTATAAAATCAATTAATCAACGCAACATTAGCTTTTTTTACAATAAGATGTAAGAAATAATAGGAGTCGGTTCAATAAGGAAAGAGAATTGTTTATGTAACATGGAAAATATAAAGGATACATATAAATGAAGACAATCAATTATAGTTAATCGTAAATTATTGCTCAATAAAGTTTCTATCAATTTTTGAATCTAGTATAAAATAATGCAATATATACCATTATAAATTGCGAAACTTAACGTATTTGCAAAGTTTTATATCCAAAAACATTATAAGCAGCTATTGTAGCACCGGTTTGTGGCCTATTAATTCCATGATTTTTGGTGATGATGATTTAATGAGTCCGTATGCAGTAGATTGTGCAACTCCTGAAATTCCGTATGAACCTATTATTTAATTAATAATTTCTATTTCGGACGACTCGTTTAATCCGGCTCCTAGAATGTACACTATCAATTATGAAACAAATGATGTGATAATGATGATGATAAGAACAAGTTACATGATGTGATAGGGCACGCCATAAACATTTTTAATTTTGTAAAAACCAACAAAACCTAAATAAAAACCAATAAAACAAATTATTATGATATTGCTATTGAATCGCTGTTATCTCGGAAAGGTTTGATTTGCTAACTTATGTACATTAAGACTTTTAACTAGTTCAAGACCGTACTATATGCCCTGTAAATATTTAAACGTTGTTTTGATACATCCTGCATGTACTCTGCTGAAGCCACCAGCAACTCGTAAAAAAGCATAAAATCTCGATATTCTGCGTCGAAGTTCCTCATCATTTTTGGCTTTCCATTCTCCATCATAAACTTTTCGAGATAAAAGGGGCTAAAAATATTCTATGGGACGAGCCTGAGTAAGGTTAGGAGGATTGTCATTTCGCGGAACAAATGGTGCGTTTTGGTCTGCTAGCCAATTTTAAGTTTGTCTTGCATAGAGACAGCGTGTTCTTTTTCAATAAAATTAAGCAATTTCATAAGACAGTTATCGATGTATCTTTGATTATTCAAGGCTTCACTTCTTGCTCGACTCACATACGACCTGGGCACATCTCTTGTGGAAATGACGCACCATACTATCCTTATCTGCGAATTTGGCTTTTTGTTTATATCTGACTTTAGCAGGGACTTATTCAATATTCTCAGTATAATAACTTTCCCTTCATTTCAGAGTTGCTTAGTGTGAAATACTTTCGTTATATCATTCGGTTGTTAGCAAAATGTACTTTTATTAGTGCACGGCCACATATTGGAATTCTGGCTAGTTGATTGGCTGTATATTTTGAGTTTCTTCTTTTCGGTAATTTAGGTCATTTTGCAACAGTTCTCGCGATATGGTGTTTAGATATTCGATATTTTCAAGCCAGTTTTTTTACTGAAGTGCCAAGTGCGTTTTTTGCCGTTCTTATTAGTCTTTCGATTCTTACTCTGGTAAAAATGCGAGGTCTTCCACTTTTGGAATGTACATACAAGGAATACATTGCTCACATTCAGTAACATGCGATTAATGGTTTTATCCGATTTATTTTGATTTTCAAAAATCGACATAAACGACTTAGAAAAATGAGTTGTCAACTTTAAATTAAGATGTAAAACAATTTTTGTGTCCCATAACTACTTAATACTTTCTTTATTGCCCATTTTATCGCCTGCTGAAATTTGTGCCAAACTTATGGGACATACTGTAATGATGTTGTTGTTTGATGTTCGGCCCTACGTTGGGGTGCCAAATTGGGGCAATAATGTTTAAGTTTCATATGTGGGTACGTACCACACCCTTTATAAGGTAGGTATACCTCTTGCTCTACCTGATGTATCCTTGTTAAAAAGAGGGACGCTTTGTATTTCCGATCACGCACGTGCCTCAACTCCTTCACAAGAGAGAGGCGCCCTTCGACAATACCTAAACGTCTGCCATTGTCCGGTGTTTAAATGAAAATTTTGTTTGCATTGTCATGTATCCCCCTATCTTGAAGCATCGTCCATGTCGTTGTTTGAGAAAAAAGGATATAAGTATTCAGGATCCAAAAATGTTTCTTTCTCGTACTAAATAACCTTTAATAAAAATTTCTTCTCTGCTTGTTGCGGAGGTCGAAGTAGAAGTTCTATTCACGGAGGTCGAAGCAAGAATTCTTCTCACAGAAGACGAAGCAGGATTTCTATTCACGGAGGTCGAAACAAGAATGCTCACAATGGTCGAAGCAAGAATGCTCTAAATCGCGGAGCGCTTGCCTTTTATAGCACTTTTCGCCGTTTATTTTCCCGTTGTCATAGTTACCGGAACATTCGCGTACTGATCTAGTTACGTACTAGATTTGAGTTAGTAACCAAAACGTCACGTTTGACAATTAGCGTTTTACCATATATGACTACATTTCAAAGAAATTAAACTAAAAATTGAACTAAAAATGGAATAACTTAACTCTAAACAATAGGGATGTATCTAAAATATATTATTTCCTAATTATCTAACCTATAAAACATAACTTATCTAAAAATATTTCTCAACAAAACAAACTTAACTATAATAATAATATCCTATTCTCTAATTCTCTACACTTTGTCTTTTTTAGCCTTTCCATATAAGTGTTCGTCACATAATTTTTGGTAATCAATCAAGAAGTCCGGCATTTGGTCCCATCTACGACGTATTCTTCGGCCGTCTTCCAAATATATCAGTCTTTTCTTGTTTTTTATGCTTTCTATAACTGCTGCATTCACATTTGTAAGTGTCCCTTTTCGTTTTGTATTTGTCATAGTCTGTTTGTTTGTTTTAGATGTATGTCGTTCTGTCGGAACGTCTCGTCACTCTTGCGTCTACTTCGTCAAGTTATTTCGAAAGCTGTGTGACGCGCCCGTACGTGCCACCTTGTTTGTTGACTTTACGGATAACTAAATAACTAATAAACACGGTCCAAACAAAAACAAACTAAAACTTATTGACAAATTAATTTATTAAATTGACCTAAGAATTTGACTAAATTCAATGAAGCAATAAACGCCTCTTTACCGAGGGTTTGGCAAGATTCCGAAAAAGCCGACAATGCTATTGTCGGATTACGCTACCTGCTATAGTTATGGTTTACAAATGGCGCTAAGACTAATCTTGTACGACCCAGACTACCTGTCTCCTTTTCCGGAATTCTCACCTCAAATAACCCCTTCTAATGCCTATTGCTCGTGATCGTCTGATAAACAAAAAAAACGGGCCCTACGTTGTTGTAACTGAATTCTAATTCTAGTGAGACGGTGAATAAATTTGAGAAATTAAAGGAACTAATACATATCAATAAAAATGCGAGGTGTTAAATTTAATTAATTATTTATTGAGAAAAAAGAAAAAAAAAGGTAAAAACTCCTGCTACGAGGTCTAATGGATCTGGGAGCTTGAGCGTAAAACCTGGGTTGAAACAATGGATATATTTCACAATAAATATACGCTTCCAAAGAAGTACAATAAACTTCGCTTAACGTTTTTAACACCGAATATCGTAGCGATCTAATTTATTTCAATTCTCACAGTTGATGGCTTGTTGCACACGCAATTAATGGCTGTGTCAACTTTGCGACTTAAATTAGATCAGCAATTAATTTATTTCTATTCAAAATAGCTCGGTCTTGGTACTCGTGTTTGCCACCTTAGATAGCACTCGAAGACGCTATGAACAATCAACCAGCGCACAATGTGACAGTGTGTCTACAGTGTACTTTATTAACGGGAATTATTAACGGAATTATTAATTGATCAATCCGATGTTCGGAGATGTATGTGACACAAAGGGCCGCTCCGGCGATCGATCAATTTGCACATTAATCAACAGCAACTGCCGGTAGTTTTTCACGGACTCCTTCTGGAGGTGGTGAGAGATAAACCTAAGCTAAACCTAATTAATTAGGCTTTCCTGTGAGTAGGATCGTATCAACTACATTCTCCAGGGCCTTTTTCCGAGGGTGGTACAATGTACTCCTTTTTTCAGATCCCTCTACGTCGTTTTTTCGTCGGCTAAACCTATCATCTAACTAATTTGTTTGCGTAAGGACCCAACTGACTGTTTTTTGGCGCTCCGCTTTTGCGGTTATGGCACTTTCAGTCGCTCGACAAATTGCTTTCAATTAACTTGCAAATCTTTCGGAAGACAACACTTTAATATACACACAGGATGTGAGAGAAGTTCTGTAAATCTATTGTCAATTAAGTCTATTGATAGGTGGTTCAAATTGTTGGCCTCGTAATTCTACGGAATTCGTAACGAGTATTAAATTTGCCTTGATTTCTGAGTTAGACTGTGTTCGTTGACAGATATAATTTTGCCTGACCAGTAGGTTGAGCTGCAGATGTCTCTGAACAAATGGATATAACACTGATAGCATGTCTCCGAGTTGCCGAGGATATCGCAAAAAAAAGGTAGAACCAAATTAAAAAAAAATACACTGTATTTGAAATCGAACAAAAGATTTTAGGTGTAGTTAATTTACTCTGGTTGGTTAATTCATAGATCGCGCAAACTACTGATTTTATTGAGTTTTAACTTGATTCAAAAGCAAACGCAAGTACCAAAAATAACCCAAAAACTTGCCTTAGCAATGCAAAGATTGAACAGATTTTTCGAATCACTGAGTCAATTAAATTAATTGACTAAACAAATTTATACCACCAAATATGTGAAAAGAAATATAAAAATTCATGCAATTATACCTATATACCCGTTCCGCGATGCGCACTTCACTAATTCACTCGCACACTAGTTTTATTCGCGTCTTAAATTGCGGCGCTATTCGCTAGTACGCGGTTATTTATTTGATTGCCCTTTTCTGAATTCACGATAATTTAACGCTCCGAAAGCATATGATTTAAATATAATTATGAGAAAGATATGAAAACCTAAAGACCGTTATCGCAATTAACTCTGGAGACGATGATTTGTATGATTGCTTTTTCTGATAAATGATAAATGCATGATGTTGAAGTTCGGAACAGAAAGAGCCGAAGCCAATTTTTTATTTGAAACAAGCATGACCACGAACGAAGCTGGATATATGGTGCCACCCGTGCCACCTGTTTCGTCTGTTTCGCCGACGTCATCGTGGTATCGCCGTTATCTTCTTCATAGACGCCATCGCCTCCTTCGAAAACCCCGTTGCCGCAAATCTCCTCATCAGAATAGATATATTGTGGTTATTAAATATATTGTGGTTATCTAAATATGTAAAAGAAATGTATTTACATAAAGTTTATTGGAAAAAAAAGGCAGCGAAAATTCTTTTAAGCATGGAAGCTCGTATATGTAACTCTCCCAAGCACGTATAATATCAAAGGGAGGTTTATCGTCCCAATCAAGTTTCAAACTCCAAATTCGTTGAATTAAGTGCTTGAGAAAGAATGTGACGGGCGTTAAGGTGCCCAAAGGGTCAAAAATTCGAGCCAAATGGGATAACAGAACTCGTTTAGTACAAGTGATTTTGACATCTCGAACCGTAAACTTAAAACTATACATAGATGGATTCCATTGAAGACTAAGAATTTTCAGAGACTTGTCTTGAGTATTTTCAAATGACAATGGGTTCATTGAAAGATGAGAGTCGGGAAGATCAGATAGAAGAGTAGTATGATTATTCGCTCATTTTCGCAACTCAAATCCACCTTGAGCTAGAAGAGAAATGAGTTCTGTTTTTAACCGAGTTGCTTCGAGTAAAGAGGAACTGCCAGTAACAATATCATCAACATAGGTATCACATTGAAGTGCCTTGGGAGCAAGCGGGAAGGAAGTTCCATCTTCAACAGCAAGTTGCAGTAACGAGCGAATGGCTAAAAACGGTGCAGAACTTATTCCATACGTTACGGTATTCAAATGAAATTCTTGACGCTCATCGTGGACAGAAAAACGTCAAATAATTCGTTGGTAATCTCGATGCGCTGAATTGGTTAATATTTGCTTGTACTTCATTTTGATGTTTGTGGTAAAAACGATGAAATGTAATCGAAAATTGAGTAACAAGGCAAAAATATCCTTTTGAAGTTTGGGACCTACAAGTAGGTGATCATTCAAAGAAGACTTTTGCGGATGCATCGAACACAACTCTAAGCTTAGTCGTCACACGGTCTGATTTCAAGATACAATGATGAGGGATATAATAAGCACCATTATCTGCAGAAAAGGAAGGAACAAGTTCCATATGATTTAAGTCAAGATATTCTTGCATAAAACTAGAGTAACGTTGATAAAGATCAGGTTGTTTGAGAAGTCGATTTTCTAAAGAATGAAATCTTTGAAGAGCTAGTACACGACTCTCAGGAAAATTAGGATCTTGTTCGCGAAATGGAAGCGAAACAACGAAGCGACCATTTTTTAATGTATAATATGTGTCCATATATAATTGTTCGCAAAGAACATCTTCAGGAGCTACGAGAGTATTTTGGGGCACACTTTCAATTTCCCAAAACTTTTGAAGAACGTTGTCCAACGATGAAGGTTCAATTGTAGCACAACATGTTTGAATAGAGGTTTTAGGAGAAGATGTCAAAGTTTCCATTAAAACATATCCAAATACAGTTTCAATGGCATCAGATTCTCCGTTCTGACCATCAATTTTATTAGGTCTGAGAACACGAATCCAAAACTGCGCGAAGAATATCATAAGTGCCTGAATTATTTCGAACTTCAACCTGAAGAGTCACTAGTAATACAGTCTTTACAAGAGACGACGAGCTTAAAGCATTGCTAGAAGAGACATCAGTTGAAACTGTAGACATTAGAGTTGAAGCTTGTGACGTAGGAGGATTATTGGCAAATATAAGAGGGTGTGATGCCGCTGTCCACGCTACGGCATCACACATGTAAGAGGGTGTGATGCCGCTGCTCCAATTTGACGAAGACTTGCACAGCTTAGTAGAATGTCGATGACTTAAACAGTTAACACACAGTTGTTTGCTTTAACGAAGGCATAGCGTCCTTTAGCTGACTGAGCCCGAAAGTCTGGGCACTTGTAAATGGAGTGATCTTTACTACAAATCGTGCAATAAGAAACAGTGGAAGTATTAGCCAACAATGCCGTAGAAGGACGATTATGTAATTTGTTTGTTTCGAATTTCTTAAATTTTGGCTGAACTGCTACCGTAGAATTGTTCAAAGCATTCCATTGTTGCTCTAGAAATTTAAGTAATTCTTTGAAGGTAGGAATCTCATCACAATCGTGATGTAACTCAATGCGAGTAATTAACGTAGTATCACAACGTTTGACTAACATGGAAAATAAAAGAAAATCAACAAGGTCAATAGGCATTTTAACGTTGTTGAGAGCATTTATATTCTTGGAAAATGTATCGATTAAGTCACGGATCTCCTTAGGATCTTCTGAGCTTATTTGCTTGAAATCATATATTGCGTTCCAGTGAGCTTTGGAAATTTGACGAATATTTTTATATATTTTTTGTAACTCCGTATAAGCCAATTCATAGTTTTCCCCTGTTACAGGAATGTGCTGGAGAAAAAGTAAAGCGCCACCTTTTAAGGAGGATAAAAGATAATTGAATTTTTCAATGGAAGTGAGCTCTTTTGACGAAGGAATAACTGAGTTGAACATATCATGGTATGACAAGGATGTGGTGATATCTCCACTAAAGGTCGGTATTTGAATTTTGGGAAGTTTGATATTAGAACGTTGAGGTTCCGAAAAAGAAGTAGAAGGCGCAAATAGTTTGACTTAACTTCTCCAATCTTAGTCTCAAATTGCTTTCGAAACTTATCTTCGGTAATAAAAGTAGCATCACTGTCATCTATTAGTCCGATATTGTGGTACTTAAAAAACTCGGATTTAATGACATCCACATTATCCTTACGGGCTCTAAAGTTTTCACGTACATTAGCATCTGTTAAAGTAGAAGTTGCGAGTTCATAAATTTCATTCAGACGATTATATTCGGACAAGCGATATAATTTACATTTTTTAAGTTTCTCAATCGACATAATTGCGTGATTAGAGCAAGAAGTTGCGGGTGACCCAGGTTGTGAATGCGGCTTAGCAAACAATTCCACACAAAGTGCCAAAAAATTGGTACAAAAGTCAAATAAATGAGGGTGAACAACTATAAGATAAAGAAAATCAAAATTATGCGAGGTATAAAATTAGCGCTGCAATATGCGAAAAAAAAACGCACCGCGTGAGCGAATTTAACAAATAAGTGCAATACCTGTGAAGATAAGAAAATTAAACTGGAACAACAAGTGCGAAGCAAAATAAAAACTTGCCGTTTGAGGACCGAGGAAAATATATCCTATAATAAGAAATGCGAATATATTGAAATTGCGTTATGCGTTGCGAATTAACTAATGCGGAAGGTAAAATCATTAATTTCCGATTTAAGGAGCATTGAAAAGCATCCTAAATCCGGTTCGAAGGACCAAAAAAATGTTTAAAAAAAATTGTTAAACTTTCCGTGATAGTGATAGCGCAAAAGGAGAGAAAAAGTGAACGATTCGTCCCTTACCTTAAGTCAGAAATGCGTTGTCAAGACTCTTGTCTCAACTTGAGCTCGAAGTGTAGGGCAGAGAAGCTTGGCTCTTGGTGGTTGCACTTAGCGGCGAACATATAACATTTTCAGTCTTTGCCCTAATATAATGGGAGTAAAATCGTTCACTAACGAGTTTTAAATTAAAAATAGTCGCGAAAACAAAACTAAACTTCTGCAACCCATAACGCAAATAGTTAAACTAAAAGGAAATTCAACACACGACAAATTAAACTTAATGCTTGGACGCAACAACAAGCAATCAAATAAACGAACGCGATTTATTTTCAAATCAAATTCGCGACCGTTTCAGCTGTTGTTGAACGTCTGCTGGACCGTGGCACCGTTGTATATGTTTTTAACTCTTTTCACGTAATACACTTGTTTAATTCTTTTTTTCAAAAAGGTAATTAACACTGCAATACGTTATCCATAACCATTATTCGTGGGCGGTGACGATTTTCATGACGTGGTGGTATACAATAAATATTGGTATATTTCCATATTTTCTGGAATTTAGTAGTTATGTGTATTGTAAAATTCTGGTTACTGTATCGAGTAAAAAAAAAAAAAACATTGGTGGTTTTTCGTCTCATAGCTCGCAGTCATATGAATGTGGGTAAACAATACATTAATTAATCGTAGTTCCTTAATCCTGTAGCTCATCCGCGATGCATTAGTTCTGTTATAAATCGTAATCGTGGAGTAACCTACCAGAGTGGCCGAAAATGTATGTATAAACTAAAAAGGTCTTACTTCCAAAGACTGAATTACTTGTAGCTCTAAATTCAGATATGTATGTGTTATACAATCAAATAGGGCAATGCCTACATATTTCCGGGGGCCTTACAGCTTTGTTCCATTTCCCTACATAGTTATCCAAACCGTATCTCCGGTGCCACTGTTGCGCCGAATGTCAATTTGTGCCGAATCTAAAGTAACAGAATCTTGTGGCGTGAAATAAAAAGAAAGCTTTGCAAAAATTAGATACTTAATTAAATATTTGAAATCTGAAGAGTCCTAAAAACTTCCTTCAGAAAAAGAATGTGTGTTCGTAGTTCCAAATTAAAAAAAAGAATATTTTAAGTATAAATAAGAAGTATTTCAAATAAGAAACAGTATTGGAAATATATCATACATTTTGTAAAAGTTTTGGAGAAGCCCCATTTGGCAACAACATTATTTCGACTGGTCTTAGCTGATGTAAAATGAACTTCTAAAGGCAACGTATATAAGATTTAAAAATTCTGTTGAATTTCTCGGTCGTCGCATCTATTGCCTATGCGCTTTTATTGAAATTGCTCAGTTTCGTGGGTGGTTGAACGTTATCGAACGCCAGCAGAATGATTCACTTGACGAGTCACGGAAAACTACTTCGCGAAATTGGCTGCCGCTTTATAAAACACTCAAATTTTTCACTTCGTAAATATTTACGGGCAGAACGACACTTGATTGATATAAATCGTTCGTTCAGGGCGACAATGTACTCATTACTCTCTTTGTTGACAGAAAACAGATATTTGAAGCTGCTAGTTCTCCTATAAATCATTTCACCTTCGATTTTGATAACTTATTTAATGGCGTCGGGCAACAAAAAATGAAAAATGTAAAGAAAAGCCAACTAGAATCAGTAAATTAAAAATGTCAAGAAAAGCAATGGCTCAAATGATAACTTATTTTGTTAGCTGGTAACAACGATATATGAAAAATGTAAGGGAAAGAAAACAGTGTCAAAAAAGTTTCAAGTACGGGATTATAATATATTGTACTGTTTTTCTAGAAGCCTTTGCAATAAACCGCATCATATAATAACAGATTTAAATATACTGACAATATCTTGGTCATTGTAATATTGAGTGATTTTTTTAATTCTTGCCATGAAATCTAGACATCTTAACTTAGGTGAAAAGTAAGTCAGTTATTGCACTCCTTGATGCAGTTGATGCAGTAAGGCAAAGACATGCCATTCAAATTTCATGGCAAGTGTTGATAAAATATTTTAAAAATTAATCGGTATAATTTAAGTTAATTATAATACTGGAGAAACTATCAACCGATAGTTAAAAGTTGAAATATTGTGCGAATTTGAAGTATCCGTTAAAAGAACTTGTATACTTAAAATAAATAATACTACTAATAGAATAGCCAAATCTGGAACTAAATCACCTTCTTGTGGTAATCAGACTTCGTCAGTTGAATCCTATTTTCCAAAACCAGAATATTGCAAAAAATATCATTCGATCGTCGTCGATTTCTTTCCTTTGCACCCGAATGGTACAATGGTGGAATGATGCTTAAAAATGTTGAAATGAAAAGCAATTAAATCGTTCGAATTTAAACCTTATTGAAATGAGTTCACTGGATTTAGAACTTTCTTAACCATTTTAGGCCAGTTTTCCTATGTCTTATGGTGCCGATTGTCAACTGTCATTGGATGTGGATATGCACGAAATCTATTGAAACTACCTTTGCTACGAAATCGTTTTTCGAAAATTTATTAGTAATATACGTACGTATTTACATAGATACAAATGTATCGAAACGACTATTTTAACATGCAACATACATAATTTGTAGCTAGAATAGTTAATGTAATAATAATTTATTGCCAGAAGATTACAAAGAATGCCAGCAATTGTCAGATTCACTACATAAAAAAGAGAATAACAATTCAAATAGAATTTGTCAAGTAATAATAATAGGGACGAGGACTAATATTACATGAACAGTATAAGAATAATGTAAATGATTACTAACACAAATGACAAAAGACAAGATAAAAGATAAATGGTCTAAGGTCACCTAAAGCTTTGATTCAATGAAAATATTCATCAATCGCGTAGTAAGGATTTTTTACAAAATGTTCTTTAATTAGTTTTTTGAAGGTGTTAAATGAATTTTGTAGCCTTAAATTTGTGGGGAGGTGATTGTATAGTTTTAATGTCAAGTAAAACATACTATTATGAAACTTTGCTGTACGGTGTTGAGGCAAATAAAGGTAGTGTTTATCTTTGGAGCGAGTATTAAAGTTACGTATCTCCGATTCTTTGGTTAACAGAGATTCATTTCTTTTTACATACAGTAGGCAGTTGTAAATAATCAAAGACGGGAGAGTGAGAATCCTTAATTCTTTGAATAGATTTCTGCAACTAGTTCGTGGGCTTACATTCATGATGGCTCTTATAATTCGTTTCTGAATTTTAAATGCAGACCGTGCAGCTGATGAATTCCCCCAACAAAGAATGCCATACTCTAATTTAGATTGCACACAACCAAAGTAATACAGTCTCATTATCTCAATAGAAACATTTCCATTCAATTTCCTTAGTGTATAGCATGCAGTATTTGACGATTTTTCTAAAATGAGGCAATGGTTGCTCCATGTTAGGCTGGAATCAAATGTTAGCCCTAAAAATTTTACTGTTTTTTTAACGGGCATTTCGAATTCTAGTTAGATTAGCTTAGAATTTATAAAGGTAAGTGTAATAGTATTGAGAGAATTATAGGGAACTAAAACCGTTTTACTAACATTTAATGATAGACTGTTTCGGGAGCACCAATCTGTCATGCTCGTAAGCAGTAGACCAAGTCGCTCTGAAAGTTGTTCGTCAGTTTTGTAGTGTAAAATTGAGGAAGTGTCATCTGCAAAATGAATAACATCACCTAATTTAATGAACGAGTTTAGATCATTCAAATATATGATAAAAAGAAGTGGGCCGAGTATACTGCCCTGTGGAACCCCATGATGTACTTGTATTAGACTCGACTTTGCACCTTGCCAGGAGACAATCATTAAACGTTTTTTTTTTAAACTAGCAATCCAGTTCAACGTGGGACCACGCAAACCATATTGGATTAGTTTGTGCAGAAGTGTGTCGTGATGAACAGTATCAAAAGCCTTAGTAAGATCAAAATAGATTCCAACAGTCTTTTCGCTGAGTTCCATATTCCGCAAAATAATGTTATATGCCAAACATAGGGCATCATTTGACGAGAGGCCCTTTCTGAAACCAAACTGATTTTTATTTATGATGTTATTGACATCGAAGAAATTAATTAGTCTAGTTAACATTGCTTTTTCGAAAACTTTTGAAAAGATTTACCTTTTTACCTTTCTTATGTACAGGAATTATTTTAGTTGTTTTTAGGGCCGAAGGAAAGGAACCATCACTGAAGGACTGATTAATTAACTTGCAGAGTGGGGCAGCTAAGAACTCAGCTAAATATTTAAAAATAAAACAAGGGATATCATCAATTCCTGCAGATTTCTTATGGGAAACAGAAAAAATTATATTATAAGTCTGAACTTCAGAGATAGGAAATAGAAACATGTTGCAATCATTACTTTTTATATTAGGTGCGTTGCCCGAAGGATGGCAAATAAGCTCATTAACTGAGTTTATGAAGTGATTACAAAAGGCATTACAAATATCTTCAGCATTAACATGACGTGATTATGTATATCAGTGATATAATCAGGACAATCACTAGAGTTATTTTGTTTTAATAATTTCCAAGCGGCTTTGTTTTTATTGGAGGAGTTAAGGATACAATTGTCATTATAATTTCTTCTGGCAGATTTTATGTTTATGCGATGTTTATACTTTTCAATTCAACGTAACGCGAGATCAGGATTATTATCGGAGGAATTATTTTTTAATTTAGAATGAATACGCCTTAATTCGCGACCCTTATTAATTAATGCCTCCGAAATCCATACATAGTTAATGTACAGAGTAGTAGAAGTAATTTGTTATTTTTTTGTCTTGAGTGGTGGTTATGTGTTATTTTAATATATATTTTATTATGTTTAATTAATCATTTATTGGAATATTTGTGTACAGATTAGTAATATCAAATGATAATAAATATCTGGGTTATTTATATTTATTGTTTCAAGTTCATTTTTTAATTGATTGGTGTTATTTATTGCGTATTTGGGTTTATAATCTGTTATGTGTTGTATATGTTTTGTTAAGTGTATATGTTGGAGAATCGATAGAATTGACTATTGGACTGGTTATTATTTCACTCCACCTATGCGCCATGGAAATAGATCAACGTGTCATTTTGTTCGTGTTTAGAGGTACTAACGTAATGAGAGAAACAGACTATACATTCTAAATTTTAGTTAATGAAACGTGCCTCAAAATGAACTTTTGTCATTAATGCCACTTTGATAAAACAAATAAAAATATCCCAATTAAATGCAATTCAGAAGACAATAATTCAAACACGATTGCAAGACGGAAACCAATATTATACCACTAAAATTTACTTTGCTGTAGTCGTTTTTTATGATTACGATGGTACATTTTGATGATTTTCCTTGACGCTTCCTCAAAGCTACTGTTTGCGCTGATCTAATACACGGCTAAAAATTCAGTATCTAGAAGTAGTCGTATGCGAGGCTTATTTGAAGTAAAAAAGAATAATTAAAATGTGCTATCCACATTTGGATTTTTATCCAACTTTGCTCCAGTTTAAATGTTTTCAAATAACTTACATTACGAGATTTCTATATTGACCTCAAATTTGTCACAACCTCTATATATTCCTATAAACTGAAAGTGCCCCTTTATTTAATTTCCGTTCGTTTTCGCATCGCATTTATGGATCGATAATTAATTGTCGCCTTTCCTATTGTGCACTTCACGTCTCACAACTACAATTCAGCGAGGAAATTTACAAGGAAATTGCCTTTCAAATTTCCTTACGCATAGACCTTGAAATTTTGTTTAGATTCTCAAAGTCTATTTTGATGAATAGGATTCCTTTGTGGTAGTTTTCTTTTATGTACATCGTTTGAATCGAGCCTTAATGTTAAAGTTTTGATTCTCGCGAAAAAATAATGTGAAACTATACATAGTTATATTCTCAAACGATCGTACGTAAGATAGGGTAGCTAGTGTAACGTGCATAATTTATTAAAAGAATTTGTCAACATTAATTTCATCTTTTTGTATTATTCTACTTAAAAAAAAGACAACTGAACTGAAAAAAGTTGAAACAAATCATACCTAATTGCATTCAGCGCACTTGTTTATACATAATAACAAGAAAAAAGAAAATAACACTGCGATCCACTTCAAGTTTGTTACCGTCATGTAAATTTAGATAATTTATTGAAAGTCGTTTGGTCTTACTTGTCAAAACCGAACGCATAAATGTGATAAATTCGGTAATTACCGGCAATAATGTATTATAACTGGCGGTATAAATAGACGTAGAAAATTCTGTTCGAATTTATTTATTTTTCATCTGCTTCTTTCTTTACGATTTATCAAATTTACCGGTAATTATAATTAATTACCGATTTTATACGGTTTCTATTCCTGTTAGAATATATTTGTTTAAAAAATTAAAGGTAAAAGACAATAACATCTCATCCGCTTTAATAAAAGCGTAAAATTTAAATGTAATAAAATTTTTGGTACCAATTTAAAGTGTAATGAGAAATTATTTTTAATATACTCATTCAAACCTTAAGGTATACAATATATGCAAAAACTAAGAACACAAATGTGCAAAAGAATGTAATGTCTAATGTAATAAAAATGTGAAAAGAGATTAAACAAATATAAAATTAAGTTTATGCCTTTTCCTTCATGACAAGCTTGGTTTCAGAAGAAACCACAGTGTTAATGAATCATAATATAGAAACAAAATTGAATGGACTTTGTTAGTAAAGAAGAAAGGACAAAAAAATCCCTCGCATAGTAGTCTGGCATCCTAACGACTTCGTTCCGATAAATTTGTCACAATTGTTAACCTCACTTAGAGCTTTCTCCTCAACTACGGACGCTGATTCTGTTTAGAGATGAGGCGAGTTTCTTAAAAAAAATGCAATAATTTGCACAATAAACATGTATGGGCCGAAGAAAACCCACATGAGATATGCGAAGATCGTTTCTAATATCATTGGGTTGGAATCGTGGGTAGTTAATCGGACTGCTGTTTCTACCAGAAAAACTTAGTGGGGAGATAAATATCGAAATTTTTGGACCGTACTTTACCTGAGTTGCTAGAGGATATACCATTGGCAACAAGGGATGTAATGTGGTTCATATACGATGTAGCATCGGCGCATTTTAATATGGTTGCTCGTAGGTTTATAAATGCTCTTTGACATTTCGTTTTGCAAATGCAAGGAAATCAATAAGTGTAGTTGTTCTAAATTTAAAAGAATACCTATAAATGAGCAGAGCTTTTTAATCGATCAACATGCTGCACGAAAAATGATAATAGAAAACAGCAACAACAAAACAAGTGCAAAGGGAAACTTTTAAGTCCAAAGTCCTTGTGCAAATCTAAGAAAAAAGCGAATACGAGCCAATGACCTCTCACCTCGACGTTTCCCATGTGACAACGTTTTCAAGTCTACTACTATATCACCGTCACCGTTGATTATTCCACAATATCAAAAACTTGTGATAGATATAGAGTGTCTGCACGACCCCAACTTTAATATCTCAGTTATTGATTGATGGGTGGAAAGATAAAACATTAATTATCAGAACGAAAAATTACAGAGAACTAAACATAGAGGAGCACTTTTTACTGATGAAAGAACCAGACTCCAAGTTTCTGGGTTATATTGTGAGAATCTCTTGCACTTCTAAAGTCACAGTAAAAGCAATCGCCAATTACTTTTTGATGGAAAAAATATCAATTGCTGTTCGATGCCACCCAACAAACGTGAACGCTGAAAAATTATGTAGGGATCATACTTTGCTTAAAAAAAGATTGGACAAATAATGAATAATTTGTTTGTTGCACATGAATGAGTTACCATTCGGACATTTGTTCGCATTTCTTGACGGGACCAAATCGGGACTTTACATATGTTCAGGAACAATAGGACAAACTTTAGAAAACTGTGAAAAAAAGCCTGTTGTTCGGTTTCAGAAAATAAATGGTCCTTGACCCCAGTTTTCAACTCATAGTTTAAGTACAGAATAGTTTCGGCAATTACGATGGTAGTGTTTCCCGAATTCTTCATCTTCATGGTTCGATAGAAGCTTCTTCAGAAAACTTCATTATTTTAGCAAATTATGTTGTAAAAATTTATGCTCTGATCTACATACCTGCTGGTCGAATTCAAAATCGTAATCAAAACCATGTCAAAGAACGACATAGTAATTCTTAAGTGCATAAAAGAAAATAGATAATAATAGCTAGATCTGCACACGTTACTATAATGCTAAGTGGTGTTTGATATGTCTGTATTATCTTAGTACAATATTTTATGGACAGTTTATATATTAAATATATCATCAATCAAAGTGCAAAAACTCGCATGTCTTAAAACCTGCATTTTTCAAGAGAGCAAAAAAACTAATTTGTTCTTTCTGAATTGATTCTATGATTATAATTCCAATATATAATAGTATTTTAATTATAATATTCCTTCAGATTTGTTTCTATTGTTATAATATTTTTTATAATAGAATCAAATCAGAAAGAACAAATTAGTTTTTTTCTCCCCTGAAAAATGCAGCTTTTAAGATATGTTACCTTTTCTACTTTCACCGACGATATGTCTTACTGTTAAAGTCGTACCGCGATCCAGACGTAAGAATTTCATTTCGTTATCACTTATTGACTTTACGCCCTCGAGTTTTTTTTTTTTGCTTACATCTCTTCAATTTTTTCCAGTCCATTACCATTCGAATCGCGACTCTTAAAATCCCTTTTTTCCTGCACAATAGCTCTTTGCCTTTTGTAAAATATTTCACAGCAAAAGTTGGTTGGTTGGTTGCATAAAAACAAAAAATATTCATTTCATTATTAAAAATATACACCGCATACATTTAATAAATCCAATAATTTCAGTAAAATTTCGGACACAAAAGAACAGAGTTGTAGAAAAATTAGGGAAAATTTAAAAATTCCAGAGATCAAATAAGGTAAGTTGACTAAATATGGGCACCCTTAACGTATTTTGCCATTAAAGAATTGTATGCTAAAAATGGCGTTTACAAAATTTTGGGGTTTTAATATGAAATGCATATTCTACTGATAAACGAAGAAAATTGGAAAAACAATTCAAAGGGTTTTAAAAAAAGTCTGCTTTTTTTGGCTGTTAAAGTGTCCGTAATAGGAACACCATGTTCGCAATATGGGCATTGCGCGGCCTTAATAAGGGCATGCCCATATTTGGAAAGACTTTGTGCTAGCTAGTTGTCAAAAAGTAGCGTAGGAAAAGCATAAGTACTTATTAACACTTTTATTTAAGTCTTATAAAAAAAAAATAAAAAGAAATCCTTAAAAAATAAGGAAACAAAATCCTTAGAAAAAACAACAAAAACAAAATTCTTGTAGAGATCAAGTGAAACGAGGTTTTAATCACATAAGGGACATTTAAAAGAGACTAGTAAATCTTTGGATGTAAGCCCAACACATTCCTCGTGTACCCATAATTTGCAGAACAACTACTGACTCATGGAGAGCTGTTGGTCTTCTTTGCAGAGAGGACAATACCAAGATTCGTCAGAAGTTAAGTTGCCCTGCACGGCATTTGATTTCTCTCTTGATGCTCTTGTTGCTGGTCTCAGGGATTTTGCCGGAAGTGCGTTAGAGGAAGCGGTACTTGTTGATGGTGTGGTTTTGGCCTTTTCTTTTCCTTTTCCATCACCTCTTGAGGTTTTCGTAGAAGATTTATCTGAAATAGTCCCATCACATGGAACAGCTTTTGATTTTTTTCTGGTACTTACCAATAGTTAGAGACTTTTTGGAAGATGACGCCCGATTTGTGACATTTTTGTTTTGCTTTCCAAACATACCAATTTCTAATTTTACGGCGCGGAATTAATTGACTTTCGCGGAGCAGCTCTTTGTCTCTCCGAAGCTTTCTGGGGTGTTGGCAATAAGTCGGTTAACGAAGTTGAAGGAGCATCTGCGTCAGACTCCAGGTCCGAAGGTTGATCTACTGCGCTTGCATCAGAGCTGCCGGGTACTGAAAAGCAGACATCATTGTCGCTTTCAGACGTATCAGACTGTATATTGTTATTTCGATGTTTCCTTCCACTATTAGTCCGAATGCCAGAGGTATGCGGTTCTTGAGTTGACGTCGTGCTTGCATTAGCAGGTTGATCCACAGCGGCTGGTATTTGTTCAGGCGGCGGTCTTTCTGACAATACTGACGGAGCAAACGCAGTTTCGGGAATCACAGTTGGATCAAAGGGATAAATTCCTGTTGCTCGAAATCCCGATGTCACATTGGAGGAAGCAGCGGCCTTCGGCCAAATCTTAGAAAAAACGAAGCCAAAACTGCTTTTTGTGGGTCATCTATCGGGATTTAGACCCCAAAAGTGTTGGAGATCGTTATCCCAGTGATATCCAAAAGAATGAAAAACAGATTTATCCATCGGTTGAAGCTCATAGGAGCAATTGCTAGGTAAGCAAAGCAATGTTACGTCGTTATTATCAGCTGTTGCTACATATTTGCGTCCAAATGGGATCTGGCCCCATCAAAAATCAACAGTACTCTTCCTGGAGGCTTATAAAGAACAAAATGCTCTACCCATTTCACGAAAACTTCAGCAGTCATGGCTACCCTTAGCCGTCATAAAGACCTTGGTACGAGGCGTAAATTGACTGAGTACTCAGGCTTATTCCTTTTACCTTTAAATAAAATTACAGGGGGTATCACTTGGCCAAAGGCGTTCCCACATGACACGACATTTTTTGTCGGTATTTTCGGTTCCTTGTGAATAGTTAACTGGCATCCTTTTTAGACCATGTTGAAAATCAGCTGGGGTTTATCCAATACATCTAATTCAATCACGATAGATCTAAGTGTTTCAAAATAATGGGAAACAATGTCTTTATTCAGTTTTGGTGAGTGGGCTGGGTTCACATTTTGGTTTTTTCTCTGTGCAATATCCTGATGCCGTCTTAAAAACAACTGCAACCACTTTCTTCCAGCCAACGGGGATTCGTGTTGTGTTGTCGGCAATCTAAAATTGTTCAGAGTGCAAAATGAATGGACGGTTCTTCTTAAAACCTTTGAGGTTAAAGGCATTCCTATTTCCGCAAAGCGGAATATTCTTTGGCATTGTTCGTTCGCTGGTGCCTTCCGAAACGTTTTTCTGCCTTCCCGGAGCGCAAACGCCGTTGCAACGTAGCTCGGGGTATTTCATAAGTTAAGGCAACTCGTTTAATTTCCATTTCACCTTCAACTGCTGCTAAGGCTTGTCTTGTCTTAAGTTATCCTCACTCCAAAGACCACGCTTTCTTTTTTCCGGAGGCGTGACGTAAATTAGATGATCTTCCTAATATGGGCAGTGCTTAAATTAGGCACCCCCAGGAGTGCCCACATAATGCTTTGTATAAAACTTAAAAAAAGGCAAAAATTTAAACAAATTTTACGAATCCGGCTGTTGCATCTTAAATTACCCGTTCAATAGTGCGTTTTGTGAATAAAGAGTTGAAAAACTTGATTTGGGCCACCTAGCGGCAAATTACAAAACTATTGTATTTACACTATAGACTTCTACAATGTATATATGCTCCCATAACACGATCTAAAGAAATTGGAACTGGAGGGCATATAAGGGGTAGTGCCCATAATTGGAGAAGTGCCCATATTTGGTCTAGGTACGGTAATTCATAATTATTTACCAATGGTGTGCCATTGCTTTAGTTTTTTTCCGAAAAAATTCTGTACGTTTGTTCTGCTTTTTAATTAATTGCATCTCAGAAACATTCATTTTATAATCAAAACAAGAGTAAAGAATCAGTTATAATTTAATACTTCAAATTCAGTTCAAAATTCTCAGTTAATTTTATTTCCAACGACTTGCGTGTTTTTTTAACATTAAAACAAGTTTGATATTCTTCTTAACATTAAAACAAGTTTGATATTCTTCTAAATTATAAAGCGCTTAAAACAGATAGGCAAAAACGGCTTCAGTTGATTACTTTTGGTCTCGGTGTTCGTACCTACGTAAATATTTCATCTCGACCTTCGAGGATGCGATGATCGTAAATGGAAATAATTAGATCAGAGGACAGGGAAGTAACAATATATTTCCAGTTTCGGGGAGATTTATTTCGGGAATGTGCAGCCGGTTTTGAATCACTTGGCAAGCGAAATTTTAATTTCGCTGCCCGGATTAAATAACCCGAAAGAAACGAATGTTGGCGGTTTTCCAAAATGAATAAGGGTAGCGGAAAACATTTAGAAACTACAGAGGGAAGAACTTATATTTATATTTATTTAAAGAAAAAAAATATTTAAAAGAGGAAAAAGTTGGAATTTTTGTCCGGACGTTTCAGCGTGTTTTTAATTCTTAGATTTACTCTTGTTAGGTAATGAAAATTATTGGTTTAAAATACATGTACACTTCGTGCGTAAATAGTTAGTTTTATTAATATTGTAAATAGGTTTATTCGTATAGTTACATAAGTAGTGTCCTACAGCTTCTCGATTCATGGTCATATAAAGATATGTTTTACTGTTACTTAAGTTTAACCATATGTACGTAATTTTTTGATTTAATTTTCATAATCAATATAAATTAAATTACAAAAATACACCGCTCAAAAAATAAAAATAGTAATTGTTGTTTGTTGACATACATTTAGCTCGTATCGTTTTTGGAAAAATAACTTATCCAAATAGTCCACCGATTCTCGCTTATAATACAGAGATCCTTAGGTTCTAGAATTTTGCAGTAAACGCCTGAACGTTCTTAAATACCAAGTCTAGAAAATTCCTAGTCTACATTCTATCGATCGAAAACGCTATAATATAAAGTATAGCTGATTTTACACTATATTTTAGTTATAGCGTTTTCGATTGAAAGTGAGGATATTCTGAGAATACTGTAGAGTACTGAATTGAAAGCACTATTAGTGTATGAACTAAAATCTAAAAAGAAAAAAGAAAGATGTTTCAATTTTCTTACATTCCTATGTTTAAAAACTGAACTTAATATCCGCTTTAAATAATTTATTCTCTCTGAAAGCATACGCAAGTCCCAAAACGTGAATAACTTAGACAGTTTCTCTGGACTTTGTACACTGTGGAAAGCTACAAATTAAACATCAAAAATAAAGTAAAATGGAATGAAAATTAGTTTTACGACTTGGATGCACGTTTCGCTGACAACAGTTTCTTACCCTGGATAGAACGTTGAAATTCTTGTTTGTCTTGCGAGTTTTCTTAACAACATCAGTTTTCCAGACACGAAATTTCTCCTGGAAACTCAAATCAAGTAGCTGTGCGATTTACTTGGTTGGCGCCGCGTTGCTCAAACTTTTTGCGTTTTGATGATATAGAATCATTACAAATACTTTTGCTAAGATACGACTATTGCAAGCAAAAGTTTTGCGACAAGCTGTTCAGGCAATTTCCTGGCGATTTGGTCACTGTAATATGACTAAAAATCATCACAACGTAAGAAAATTTCTCTCGACAATTTTATTTAAATTTCTAAGAGATCAAAATTTGCGCGACGATCAGAATATTACTTTTAATCTAATTGCACCGCCCACTAACAAAGCTAAATAAATTTGTTATAATATACAACATTTTAACGATTCGAAACATCTTTTAATGAATTCAAAAGATTTGGCATTTATTATTTATCATCAAAAATTACCATTCTCATTTTGTTATAGCTTCTATTTTTATTTGTGCTTCAACATATTTTAAGGAGGTGCCTCCAGGTTGAGGTTTAGACAAAACTAAAACCAGTTGAATGATACTAAAGGCTTGTTATATAAATTTTCAATGGATAAGAATCAACTTTAATTATTTAAATGTTTTCCACCTATTTTAGCCAAAAATGACCTCCGTAATAGTTTTTCTAGATGGACACTAATTTCACATCAGCTCTATACATGTTGTAAAAGCAATCAAATTATACTGCGTGTTTCATTGAAGATGCATCAAACTTGAGGGACACGTTTCCGACATTATTTCAAACAAAAAATCTAATAAAAAATTTTAATCGGAGCAAGTTGAAATTAGCATAATTTGGAGTTGATGTTTTTTGAAATACTGTAGCGCGCGGAATCGTAAAACAAAACCGGCGATCTAAATTGCATTTATGAATGGCACACAGCTGCAAGGGGGTAATAAATCCATAAACAGCGAAGAAATTTATGATTAGATTTTATTTTGCCCTTGACCGAAAGCTCGGTGTATTGAACTTTGTCATACGTCGAATGCAGCGGCGATGTGAAATCGCGTGGATATTTAAACTTATTTAATTGAGCTCGTACAACCGAATTTATTCTAAGTTAAAAATAAATTGAAAAAGAAAATTTCTGCTTTGACTTAATATGTGTTACAGATGAAAAATTTTTACTGATTTTAGTTTTTCGTTTCTTCTCGAAGATAATTATTCCGACAACTACAAAAATGATAACTGCAACAAATAACTTATTTATTTTAAACTATATGTTAGAATATGGCCCCAAAAATGATCGAAGAAGTTTTATATGAAATAAACGAATCGATTAATTCTTCTAACTAAGAACCTATAATTTCATATAGAAAGATATGTAATATACTTTACAGAATAAAGCAATTTTGAAAAGTTCCAATTCTAATTCATCACAGCAGAAAAGAAGGAAAGCAATTAATCTACCACAATAATCTTCTGCTATAGATGTATTATATCTCTGCCATCGGGTTTCACCACAATAAGTTTGCTGTACAAGAAATAAAGAAGAAACCGACGAAATAACATAATTGCTCGCGCTAAAATAACAGCTCGTTCTGTTCCAAGTGGACGCTCTCTTCATTTCTAAAGTGTTTACTTTATCTAATAAAAGAACTCTCCAGAGGGACCGCTTTAGTGTTTAAAAGTCGACGACCATCAATAAATGAACAGGCCTGTACGAGGTTATCTCTCTCTGGAGACGACGGAGCCCCGGGACGGCCACGGCTGTTTATTAAAAATCCGCAAGGGCCTACCTTTAAATAATTGATCGAAGCCTCAATTAAGGGCATCCCCCGTTTTTCTCGCAATTTCTTTTATTTGTAACGCGGAACACGTGCGTGATCCGCATGAATGAAATATTCATGCGCGGATTGATTTTAAGTTTTAATGAAATTCCTCAATCTAAAATTGAAATGAGAAAATGTGCTCAGAGAAACACAGCTTGGAATACTAAAACTGAGTAGGATTTAATAATTAAGAGAACATTATATTTCAAACTTATTTTTGACTGTATGTAAGTCCAAGTTAAGTTTTACAAGAATTTTAAATATACTTATTTTACTGTAATGGTTACAAGGACAGTATTAAAAATTAACTGTTGAAAACATCGATGTTCACGGGAATCTGCTGCAAGAGCTAACTTTTTATTTGAACCATTAGAAAGTTGATTAAATTACAGAAAGTTTATGGTTTTCTTTAGAAGGTAAGACTTCCTAGAAAGATACTGCAGTAGTAACAGAAATTAATGTTTTATTTTTATATCTCTTCAGTGCAAACTGATTTGAAGTACTTGTGTAAGGGCTAATTTCATATAGTAAGAGTGGTTTAAGATTCATTTCAACCTTTAATAAAAACTATGACTTAGTAATAATAATAATTTTATTCTCCTTTACTGTATACTGAATACCGCATATTAAATATAAGTTAAACATTATGTATCGGACATTTATGTCATCAGATTGTCGGATATTACAATTTTCCTTTTCAAGATGTTCTCTTTAGAACAAAAAGTTTTTTTCTTGTCGAAAGTTATTCTAAAAATTCCGAAAAAGGTGATAATGGTGAGTTTGGATGGCTGTGTTTCAGAGACACGTATTTGGTCGAGTGTTTTTTATAATGATGATGAAATCTAATATGTTTTTTTTTTTTCCAATAGGATAATGCAACACCTCATAAAGCAAGTGGAAGCGTGGCATAGCACTTCTGCGAGAATTTTATGACGATCGCTTAGTTGATTTTCCAGGAAGATATCCACATTTAATTATGGATTAAAATAGTAGTGGGTTACCCATGATGTTAGTGACTGATAATAAAATTTTTACTTATCTGGAAAACGTCGTTTTTAAAAATAACCCGCAAAATCTCGATGAACCTAAGCATATTGCGGATGTTTGAAAATTTAATTACACCGCAATATCTGGATAATGCTTTGGTGGTGGTAAGTTTGAATACAAACTGTGAGCTCTTTCTGTAATATTTAAATTTTTCAATTCTCAAACTGTTTTTTCTTTTTCAAATAAAATTTATTAACCTCAAGGTTTATTTTTAATATTTGGATCTTGTAACTAAATGTCACACATTCAATGTTGCCAACTAAATTAAAATTTCATGGCTTATTTCAATTAATTTTTTTTTAATAATCCGGTACATACTATTCAAACTTACAAAATTCCATAGTGAAGTAAGATAAGGTCTGCTCTTGCAAATGCAATCTCTGTCGCACACTAAATACTGCCAAAATTTTACCTTCTTTATAAATAGTCCTAGGCCGTAAAATTCAATTTCTTCAGTTTCCAAAGATAAGATTAAGTAAATGTTCAAAAGCTCAATGTAGAATAATATATCGTTGATGAATGCTTCTTGTGAATTGAAGTAGTGTTTATGAGTGTTTATGAATACACACGTCGATATTTTCAGTGTCAAATAAAAGTGATTTTGTGTGGTAAAAGCTTTATAATAATTGCTTAGATGAAAGGTGTAAAAGTGTCCTACGCATTAAAGTAATTTTCGTTATAATATATAAGTAAGTCAATAAGACAATTATTAGGAGTTTATAATTATAAACTCCTAATAAAGGTAATTACCTTCATTAAACAAGAATATAAGTACAATAAATATCGAACAAGCCGAACAAGCAAAAAGTGGTAGTGCTCGGGCAAGTGGCCCGCTGGCCTACATAAATATCACACGTAGAAACTATGAATAAGTGTGAATCACATTGTTTGGAAGAAAAATATTTAAGTCTGTAGGACGGATCCTAATACACGTTGCTGTTTACACTTAATGGATGCAAGTTATATTGCCACAGTCGATAGGGAGGAATAAATGAGGAATGAAACATATGAAACAGTTGAATTAGAAATGAGTAAGATGTGAGCCAAACAGGAAATACAGTGCCTCGGAAGATGTAGTTGAAGAAGAGCCAAGAGCAAATGTTCTAGTGTGTGAGGTGGATGGTAACATGGAAAACATAACTGAATCAATAAAAAGCGTAGGAATAGATAATATAACAAAAATGTTTCAAATGATAAATGATCAATACAGAGCAATACTCAATATAACTGAGCAGAGAGAATCAAGAATTAAAATCGAAAATTAAATTATTAAAACAGACTTTAAGTATTACTACCTGATGAATGATCATACGCTAGTTTAACTAAAATAGTAATAAGGAAGTAATTTTGGTTAAGCCAGTTGATGTTGATCAAAAAAGTAGTCAAACTGTAAATACTGTAATAGCTGGGATAAAAAAATATAAAAAACATTAAGAAACGTGGTATAGTCATTAATTGCGCAAATATGGAATCTAGTATTAAAATACAAAAAAAAGTAGAGGATGAGTTAGGAGATAAATACACAGTAGAGAAAACGAAAATGAAAAATCTCAATGTTATCACTTTTGGAGCAGAAGAGGATTTCATTAATAAAGATGAAGTATAATTGAAGCCATTGTTGAACAAAATAGTTTAGAAGAAAACACGAAAGAAAAACTAAAAATCATTAGGAAATACCAAAACAAGAAAAAAGGAAATGCGTGCAACATAATAATGGAAATTAATAGTGAAATATACGAAAAATTTCTTTGTTTGGGCAAATTGAACTTGGGATGGAGAGAATGTGGATTTCAGATATATTATAACGTTATAAGATGTTTTAAATGTACTGGATATTAATCATTTTAGTAATGAATGTAAAAACAATGCAGTATGTTTTAATTATTATAACGTTAAACGTCCGATCCAGCTCCGAAGCTTTAAAATTGGCCTTAGAAAGATTACAATCTAGGAAAAAAATTATTTGTTTGATGAATAAATTAAAATCTTTATAGATATGAGGTAGTTATACAATTGAATCGTTTGATGCAGAAAAGAAGCTATGACTTGCACAAAACAAACATTTCATTTACATTTTGGACGTGATCCATAAATTCAAACAAATCTTCAATAATTTGTGCCATATTTACATTTTTTGAATTACTTCAATTAAAGATCACCAGAATTTTTGTTTAAGAATAATTAAAGGTACCTCTGTGTCTACCTTAATATTCTTTAATTAAAACCTTAATTTTTATCTACCTTATGTTAAACGGAAGGTGTGTGAATTGCGATATTGGTGGTGTAATGGAGTTCAAAGAGTACCTTAATTGCTTAAAGGAAGCTCCTTTACGTTATCTGTTTAAAGGAGGTTTCTGAATTGGAATGTCTGTAAGCTACATTAATATAACGTATAAATAAAGGAGCTGTTTAAGGGAGTTCTATGAATTCGGTCCTTAGGCCCAATTTTATAATCATGAAATAAGGTCAGAATAACTATTCGCCGCATATCCTTTAAGCTTGCGTCACCCTTATTCCAGGAATACTGTTTTAAGTTATACTGATTTTATCCGACGATTGTAAAATCAGGTCTAAATAATTCTCTGATGAAGCAGTAACGGCACCCGATTTAACGATTTCAATTTGGGTCAGCGCATAAACGATTTACTATTGTTATTTTCCCACTTAATTTCGATGCCGCTGTACACACAATAAAGTTTTTACGTTCGTGGCTAATATTGCGTTTCGATATTTTCAAATAAATAAAACCTGGTACATTTATGGATTATGACGAAACGCGTCGTAAAATATCAGGTCAACCTGTGTGGCGCATGGATGCGTCTGTGAAAAGAAATTAAATTTTTATTACCTATAAAACGAACGTTTCTGTTACTAACTTTATTCGACTCTGAGCAATTAAATTTTCCGCTGTACTTATACTAAATTAGAATTATTATGATGTGAGAATTGCATGTTAGTAAAAGAGAGATTTCGAGAAAGTCACGATGACAACTTGTAGAGTAAAAAAGTCGTACATAGTGAAACGGTCGCGAATTTTATTGAAAAACAAATGCGCGTTGTTTATTCGATGGCTATTAATAAAGAGAAATTTACGAGGCGCAGCTTGTCACAGGAAGACGACTCGGGTCAAATTTATGGTTTTTTTGAACATCTAGTTCGTGAATTGCATTTGAAGTAGTTACCATAAATTAGCTGTGTTAAAGTTGTCGGGTGCGCTATTGAAAATTTTGAAGATACTTGTCGCTAGAATTGCCTTTCTGTCATATTATAAATCAGGGCCGTTTTGTTGTCTTGGGGCGCGTTAGAGTCTGGGAAAGGAATTGCACACAAACATTTAAGTTATTGAAAATTGTAAAAAAAAAGGTATTAGGTTTCACTTTAGTTGAAAGAGGTTGCTTTAACCCAGAGACTGGCCTTTGTTTTCAAAGTCGGGAGATCATAAATATGTCAATAGACCCCTGTAAGACGTTGTTATTTCAAGAATTTTAGAAAGCGGGAAAAACATGTGCAGCGCCCGACAATCTGTCAGGCGAATTGGGGGGTCGAATTACTAGGAAAGAGCTGAACGAGAAAAGAAGCGTGTGTTTCTTTTTCCGAAATAAAAGCGCTTATTGGCCGACGGTTTTTTTTTAGTTACTTCAGGGGATGGGGGAGGAGTCAAAATTTGTCACTAGTGGAAAGTCAAAAGTAAAAACGAAAAACAGTTGGCTTACGCCGTCCGAACGACAAGCTGCCTTTTAATTGAACTCGAGTAGTTTATTTTTGAGTGCTTTGCAATTTATTTTATCTAGCTGCATAATTAGAATTCGATCACATTATTTCGGGGCGTTAAAATTATTGTGAATACAAAAGGGCCATCAAATAAATAACTGCGAGGCGATCGCGAGCGCGAGTTAAACGATAAGTGCGTGGGTGGAATTAGTGAATTGTGCGCCGCGGAACGAAATAGGTATAATTGCATGACTTTTCTCTATTTCTTTTCACATACTTGGTGGCATAAATTTGCGTAAGAATTATTTTAATTGGTTTATCAATCAGTAGCGTGGAATTTCTGTAAAGTTCCATCTTTGCATTGCTCAGGCAATCTAATAGTTATTTTTTGGTACCTGCGTTTGCTTTTGAATCAAGTTAAACTCAATAAGTTTGCGCGGTCTGTGATTTAATCAACCAGAGTAAATTAACTACACCTAAAATCTTTTGTTCGGTTTCAAATACAGTGTATCTTTTTGCAATTTCGTTCTACCTTTTTGCGATATCCTCGGCAATTCGGAGACACGCGATCGGTGTTATTCTGGATTGTACTGGGTTATCTGCAACTAAAGTCTCTGGTCAGGCAAGTTATATCCGCCAAAACACACAGTGCGACCAGCACAGTCTAGCTCCGAAATCTAGGCCAATTTAATACTCTTTACGAATTCCGTAGAATTACGAGGCCAACAATTTGAACTACTTATCAATAGACATCTTCGTCACAGAACTTTCTCACACCCTGCGTGTGTGTGCTGGAGTGTTGACTTTGGGGTAAGATTTGCAGGTTAATTGAGGGCAATTGGTCGAGCGACTGAAAGTACCAAAACCACACAACGTGGAGTGTCTAAAACAGTCATTAGGGTCCTTGCGCAAACAATTAGTTAGCTAATAGGATTAGGCGGCAAGAATACAAACGAAGTAGAGGGATCTGCATACAGAACCTCGAACGACTCTGGAGCATGTAGTTGACGAAAGATCCTACGCACAGTTTGTCTAATTAATTAGGTTAATGAGCTAGAGATAGGGCTATCCTTCCCGTGAAAAACTAACGGCTGTTGCTTTTGGTTATCCTGCAAATTGATCGCTGGAGCGGCCTTTTGTACCACATACATCTCCGACCATCGGATTGATCAATTAATAAGTTCCAGTAACAAAGTACACTGTATATACACTGTTACACAGTGAGTGCGCTGGTTGATTATTCATAGCGTCTTTGAGTACTAGCTAAAAGTGGCAAACACGAGTACCAAGACTAACTACCTTGACTAAACAAAGAGATTAATTGTTGATCTAATTTAAATTACAAAGTTGACACAGCCTAATTGCGTGTACAACAAGCCACCAATTGTGGGAATCGAAATAAATCAGATCGCGACGATATTCGGCGTTAAATACATTAAGCAAAGTCTATTGTACTTCTTTGTAATCGTATATTTATCGTGAAAGATACCCATATTATCAATAAAAGGTTTTTTATGCTCGAGTGGATCAGCCCTTCGTAGCGATCCACAGAAGTTTTTTTACCTACTTACATTCTTTCTTTTTTTTTTTTTTTGACAATAAATAATTAATTAATTAAACCTGGCATTTTATTGATTCGTAATTAGCACCTTACACCTCTCGATTACACCGCCACACCAAAAATTAGAACACAACTACGACAACGTAGGGCCCGAGTTTTTTTATTTAATTAGACGATCCAGATTACCGGCAATTAAAGTTTTAATTTTGGAGTTTTAATAGCGCCGAGGAGATAGGTAGAAAATTAGTCGTAGCGCCACAATAAAACCTAACCGTAGGAGGTAGTGACCTTTTTAAAGTATCTTTGTAGACCGCATGGGAGTTTATTAGTGCCTCGGCGCTTTCAAAACCCGAACAAACCCTCGGTAAGGAGGCATTTATCGCTTCCTAGAATTTAGTCAAATCCTTCGGTCCATTTAATAAATTAATTTGTCAATAAAATTTTAGTTTGTTTTTGTTTGGACCGTGTTTATTAGATTATTTAGTTGTCCGTAAAGTCAACAACAAGGTGGCACGTCCGGGCGTGTTACATAAATTTGGTGGCCGTGACGCAGGATTTTTGGTTAATTAAAAAGCGGGCGGTGTAATTTTGAGAGAGAGTAAGGAATGTCAGGCCGCGCGACAAAGAAGAATAATAAACCGGCTTATTCGCGGGGCGCATCGGGAAAAGACGATTCGGAGCGTGAGAACGCGGGGGAGTCGAGGAGTGCCGTCGCCGTAATCGGAGCGCCGGAGGCGAGCGTCGCGACGTCGGCTACTATGCAGCCTACAGCAGGAGTCACGGAGAAGCCAGACGAGGTTCCAAAATGGTTCGCCAATTGGTCGGGCCAACAGCAGGAATTGATGACGGGAATCGTGGCAGCGCTGCAGAGCATCGTCAGGGAGCGTCAGCCAGCGACAGCCAGGGGATCATCATCATCATCATCGCCGTCGCCAGCAACCAGCAGTTCAGCTTCGGATGGTTTGGCAGTCCAGGAGAGCGGTCCGACAGAGGCGGTACAGGTAGTAAATGTGCATGCAGATTGTCGGAGCATAAGCGAAACCGTGTCGGGCTCGCCAGGGCAAATTTTGGGGGAACAGTCTAGGTTGTTGCTGCAGTTAACAAACAGGAGGCCAACTTTCAGAGGAGAGGCGAATGCAGATCCTTATAAATTTTTGCGACATTTAGAGGGTTGGTTTAGGCGTCTAGGTATTTCAGAGGAGGAAAAACTCGTCACCGCGGAAGAGAGTATGGCAGATTCGGCTTATTATTGGAGTCAAATTTACAAAGGGAAATGGCAGAATTACGCGGATTTTAAAATCGATTTCCTGAAAACGTACTGGTCGGAGCAGAAACAAATCGAAGTCCTTCGAGAAATCATCAGCGCTCGATGGGAACCGAGGGGAATGTACACGATGTTGGAACATTTCGCTTATTACGTAAGTCAGGCGAAGCTTCTGACAACACAACGGGCGGAGACGGTCCTAGTGAGCGATCTGATGCGTCATTTTCCACACACCCTGCAATCTCTTTGGCAAATGAGCGGCAGGAGTACCCTTCAGGAAGCAGCTGAATTTTTGAGAGGGCAGGATGATCTACTGGCGCAATTAGGATCGTCAGCAGGACCTGCGAGGGACGCGAGAGGGTATCGAGGCTGGAGGAACAGAACAAATCGGCCATACGCAGCCTACGAATACGACGAATTCGAACAGGGAAACTAGAGTCGGTAGAACTCAAGGCCGACAGTTCTGCCGAAAATGACGCGGAAAAGGCCGCAGTTATCGAGGTGAATCACTTAACAAAGAGAACGGGAAAGGAGTCAAGCGGGATCAACAAGGGATTCGAACTACTGACTAGGATAGGATGGGAGCCATTCCAAGGATTAGGAAAATATTGCCAGGGAATTATATCACCAATTACGCAAACAGGACAAACGCATCGACAGGGATTAGGTTTTTCAGGCGATTCGGATCGGGAAAGGTGGTGTTACCGGGACTTACTTAAGCCAGGAGAACCGTTAGAATCCAGGGGCGTAGGTTGTTTCTAGATTTTGTCGTTACAGAGGGGACAACAATTTCTATTTAGCGGCGAATAGAAAATCAGCGAGGGATTACACCGATTACAATCAAGGCCGACGGAGACATCACGATTACAACACTACTAGACACCGGGGGCGGAGTTACTTGTATTTCCGAGGACGTCTATAGAATCATCGCCGGGGGCGTTCAGGTTCCAGTATGATCAATAAAAAGCAACAAAATTAAAGGGCGCCGCAGGACAACAAAGGAGTATTCGTATCACACTACAAGCATCAGTCACCCTGTATATTGGCAACCGAGAAATACGACGTCTTTAATTGTTAGGAAGGTAATCGAGCAGAGCGCGTGAATGAAAAAGTTCTGTCATCTATACGCGGGGCCCTATAGGATTCGCAGAAAAATTAACGTCAATGCTTACCTGTGAGAAAAAGGACGGAGATGCAAAGGGTGCAAATTTAAGACCGTATTATCACTTTACGAGCAAGGATTAGGGCAGGCAACCCGGCGCCACAGAGGACGACGGCCGGGGGTGCGGCAATGGGAAGTGGAATCCCCTGTTGTAAATTCTTTCGGAACAATTCAAGTGAAAGTGATTTTTTCTCATTGCATGTAAGAAGGGCGTTAACCGCAGGCAGGTTCAATTAGGACCATTCGTCGGTAGGTCCATTGACCTATTAAGCAGGCGCCGGCTTATTTTATGGGGGTTTGGGTTACGTACAATAATACGGTGCAATGTTATTGTGTTATGAAATATGTAAATGCGTTGGGAATAAAAGTGAATGAAATTAAGATAATACGAGATGAGGAGCGGTAGTGAATTTGATGGTGAATTAAGATGGATTAATTAATTAAGTAGTGTCAGTCAGCAAGTTAATTAGACCGGGGCGAATGGCATTAAGTGAAGTGTTGAATTTATACTAGGGATAGTGCAGTTATGTGTACCTGTGTAATTAGTTAAAAAGTGCGAAGTGAAAGGGAGGAATTAATTACGTGAGCCATTTTCATTTTCACAGCACCTAGATAGTGGGTGATCCATTTAATAGTGAATGCGTGATCAATCAATTTAATCGTGATAGTGTGTGATCAATTTAATCGTGATAGTGTGTGATTAATTTAATCGTGATAGTGTGTGATCAATTCAATCGCGCGTTAGTGTGTGATCTAGTAAGTGGAATTTAGTGGTAGGAATGAGATAATCTAGTTTATCAAGGTCGATCAGATGGTTAGTTGGGCATCAATTGTTCAGGAGACAGCGTTCAAGACAGAGCCGTACGGAAGAATATTATTGCCAAGGAATTGTTTATTAAAATATTTTGTTTCTCTAGAAGTTAAGCGAATTACAGGGGCGTGTGAGATGGTTAGTTTAGATTAGTGTTGGTGATTCGGGGGCGTATAATCAGTGGCAGTGCTTTATCCATTTCTTGGGGTGAAATAATTAGAAGTAATTAGCGACAAAATTAGGAATCACAGTGGGTGACATCAAGTGAAGGTTTTAAATAAGATCGGTTGCTACGAGATCAACTAACTAGTGATTGATGTAACTGAGTTAATTACCGTTTAGTCCCGGGGAAGTGGAGTGATTAATGAGGAAGAGTTATCGAGTTAGTTCTTAATTAGTGAGTGACCGTGAAATATCATTAGGTTAGTGCAGGTGGAAGGTGATCGGTTCATTACGTTAGTGGAATAGTGAGGCTTGGGTATAAGCCATACACTTAGGAATTCTTGGAGTTAACGTCAATTAAAGGGAAGGGTGATGCGGTTCCGGACGAATACAAGGAGTACCACCGGGGAGGTTCTTTATAGGCTTTTTACAGGTTTCACAGATTCAGCGAAGGGAAAAGGGGAAAGCGACGGTGTTGGCATTGCATTGGCTCAAGGAATTTCTAGTTTTTTTTTTGAGGTTTTTTTTTGTTTTTGCATTGAGTTTTGGTTTCTGGGTTTTGGGGAATGTTGAGGAAGTAGTTGATGGGTTAGGTATATTGACATGGCGAGTTCGGGCGGCTGGCGTTCCGCGGTTTGCTTGTATATATTATCCTGTGGGAAGATGTGTCAAGAAAGAGGGGCGGAGCCCAGCAGCACCGGACCATCTACCAGCAGGCATCCAGGGGAAAGCGGATCGGGACGCTCCCGTATGAGGGGACACAAGGAATTGCCCAATCGCCGGGGTCTTTTGCGCAAATTCATTGTGGGGGCGAATGAAACGGTCGCGAATTTTATTGAAAAACAAATGCGCGTTGTTTATTCGATGGCTATTAATAAAGAGAAATTTACGAGGCGCAGCTTGTCACAGGAAGACGACTCGGGTCAAATTTATGGTTTTTTTGAACATCTAGTTCGTGAATTGCATTTGAAGTAGTTACCATAAATTAGCTGTGTTAAAGTTGTCGGGTGCGCTATTGAAAATTTTGAAGATACTTGTCGCTAGAATTGCCTTTCTGTCATATTATAAATCAGGGCCGTTTTGTTGTCTTGGGGCGCGTTAGAGTCTGGGAAAGGAATTGCACACAAACATTTAAGTTATTGAAAATTGTAAAAAAAAAGGTATTAGGTTTCACTTTAGTTGAAAGAGGTTGCTTTAACCCAGAGACTGGCCTTTGTTTTCAAAGTCGGGAGATCATAAATATGTCAATAGACCCCTGTAAGACGTTGTTATTTCAAGAATTTTAGAAAGCGGGAAAAACATGTGCAGCGCCCGACAATCTGTCAGGCGAATTGGGGGGTCGAATTACTAGGAAAGAGCTGAACGAGAAAAGAAGCGTGTGTTTCTTTTTCCGAAATAAAAGCGCTTATTGGCCGACGGTTTTTTTTTAGTTACTTCAGGGGATGGGGGAGGAGTCAAAATTTGTCACTAGTGGAAAGTCAAAAGTAAAAACGAAAAACAGTTGGCTTACGCCGTCCGAACGACAAGCTGCCTTTTAATTGAACTCGAGTAGTTTATTTTTGAGTGCTTTGCAATTTATTTTATCTAGCTGCATAATTAGAATTCGATCACATTATTTCGGGGCGTTAAAATTATTGTGAATACAAAAGGGCCATCAAATAAATAACTGCGAGGCGATCGCGAGCGCGAGTTAAACGATAAGTGCGTGGGTGGAATTAGTGAATTGTGCGCCGCGGAACGAAATAGGTATAATTGCATGACTTTTCTCTATTTCTTTTCACATACTTGGTGGCATAAATTTGCGTAAGAATTATTTTAATTGGTTTATCAATCAGTAGCGTGGAATTTCTGTAAAGTTCCATCTTTGCATTGCTCAGGCAATCTAATAGTTATTTTTTGGTACCTGCGTTTGCTTTTGAATCAAGTTAAACTCAATAAGTTTGCGCGGTCTGTGATTTAATCAACCAGAGTAAATTAACTACACCTAAAATCTTTTGTTCGGTTTCAAATACAGTGTATCTTTTTGCAATTTCGTTCTACCTTTTTGCGATATCCTCGGCAATTCGGAGACACGCGATCGGTGTTATTCTGGATTGTACTGGGTTATCTGCAACTAAAGTCTCTGGTCAGGCAAGTTATATCCGCCAAAACACACAGTGCGACCAGCACAGTCTAGCTCCGAAATCTAGGCCAATTTAATACTCTTTACGAATTCCGTAGAATTACGAGGCCAACAATTTGAACTACTTATCAATAGACATCTTCGTCACAGAACTTTCTCACACCCTGCGTGTGTGTGCTGGAGTGTTGACTTTGGGGTAAGATTTGCAGGTTAATTGAGGGCAATTGGTCGAGCGACTGAAAGTACCAAAACCACACAACGTGGAGTGTCTAAAACAGTCATTAGGGTCCTTGCGCAAACAATTAGTTAGCTAATAGGATTAGGCGGCAAGAATACAAACGAAGTAGAGGGATCTGCATACAGAACCTCGAACGACTCTGGAGCATGTAGTTGACGAAAGATCCTACGCACAGTTTGTCTAATTAATTAGGTTAATGAGCTAGAGATAGGGCTATCCTTCCCGTGAAAAACTAACGGCTGTTGCTTTTGGTTATCCTGCAAATTGATCGCTGGAGCGGCCTTTTGTACCACATACATCTCCGACCATCGGATTGATCAATTAATAAGTTCCAGTAACAAAGTACACTGTATATACACTGTTACACAGTGAGTGCGCTGGTTGATTATTCATAGCGTCTTTGAGTACTAGCTAAAAGTGGCAAACACGAGTACCAAGACTAACTACCTTGACTAAACAAAGAGATTAATTGTTGATCTAATTTAAATTACAAAGTTGACACAGCCTAATTGCGTGTACAACAAGCCACCAATTGTGGGAATCGAAATAAATCAGATCGCGACGATATTCGGCGTTAAATACATTAAGCAAAGTCTATTGTACTTCTTTGTAATCGTATATTTATCGTGAAAGATACCCATATTATCAATAAAAGGTTTTTTATGCTCGAGTGGATCAGCCCTTCGTAGCGATCCACAGGAGTTTTTTACCTACTTACATTCTTTCTTTTTTTTTTTTTTTGACAATAAATAATTAATTAATTAAACCTGGCATTTTATTGATTCGTAATTAGCACCTTACACCTCTCGATTACACCGCCACACCAAAAATTAGAACACAACTACGACAACGTAGGGCCCGAGTTTTTTTATTTAATTAGACGATCCAGATTACCGGCAATTAAAGTTTTAATTTTGGAGTTTTAATAGCGCCGAGGAGATAGGTAGAAAATTAGTCGTAGCGCCACAATAAAACCTAACCGTAGGAGGTAGTGACCTTTTTAAAGTATCTTTGTAGACCGCATGGGAGTTTATTAGTGCCTCGGCGCTTTCAAAACCCGAACAAACCCTCGGTAAGGAGGCATTTATCGCTTCCTAGAATTTAGTCAAATCCTTCGGTCCATTTAATAAATTAATTTGTCAATAAAATTTTAGTTTGTTTTTGTTTGGACCGTGTTTATTAGATTATTTAGTTGTCCGTAAAGTCAACAACAAGGTGGCACGTCCGGGCGTGTTACAATAGTATTTCAATTTTGAATTAGGATTTGAGGACGAAGTTTTCGATGCATTTTCTGATTTTTTAAGGTTTGCAGAAATTATTTTTTCTCACGACATTTATGATCACATAAATCTATAACCCGGCAGCTATGTTACATCTTGCTGCATATTAGATTTTTTCTTCTTGTTTATATTGAGGCCAATCGTAAAAAAACAAGTTTTCTAATTCGAAAGATCTTTGCCCAACTTCCTGTAGCCCAAAAACCACAAAATAAATCGATAAATCTCGGCAATAGTAGTTTGTGAACCTTCAAAAGTTATTATCAACCTTAAAGAGGACAAAATTTTGAATAACTTTTATTATTACAACTTTTTCTAAACCCAACAGCAAGCGCACCATTGAGAAATGTTTTCTATAAATATACACAGTGGTGACAAACTCCCGCACCAAGCTCATCATTTAATTATTTAATGTTTTTTTTTTTTGTAAAATTCTGAAACAGGTCAATTTGTCATTTTGAAAAGACACACTTTAGCGCAAAAATCTTTCTTTGACCGATATTTGTTTTTCCGTTGTGACGTCAGCATTAATTTTTTTTTTAATGGCAACCCTAACTTTTCATGCAGATTTTGATCGTCTTTGTCACCAATGTAATGAAATAAAAAAATTAGTACCTTACACAACAAGTTTTTCGAAAAAAATAGGCATTACGATCTTCTTGGAAAAACTTCATTTATCCAAAAACTATTTTTTTGGAAAAACTAAAAAATGTACCTGTAGACTTAACATATTGCTATATGAGTATCTGCGCTGCAGAAAATGTTACTGAAAGTTCACAGAATAAGAGTTAAATTCTTTATTGCTATTAATGTCAATTGTTTTTGAAAAAATAATAAAAAACCACTGGACATGTGAGGTTTTTACTTGAAACATTATAAAAAATCACCGTTATCTTTTTTTTAATGTATTAATACTGTGCCTATTGTAAGAATTCAACTTATCCACATCTAAACCCATGTTAGAGAGCACAAACAATACAAATTATTCCACGTAGGTAATGTGAATTCCATCACATAAAATTTAAACATAACCTCTCAAAAAGTTTCTAGAAAAAAATCTCACATGTCTTGGACATATGATGTTTTTGCTAGAATTCGAGCGGACATGTGAGGTTTTTATAGAAACCCACAGATTTTGCTAAGTTATATTCCGGCTCCTATGAGATAAGCGAAGGTGGCAGTGAATTGGCGATTTCGGCAAAAATGTACGTGAGGTTTTTCCAAGAAGCTCGTCAGTTCAAAACTACAATTTTATTGTAATGAAATTGAAAACAAAAACAGGTAAAAATTAACAAAAATAGTGAAGCTGTTCTTCATGATTTTCATTGCAGTATAACATAAATTTTTGGCAAAATTCCAGACGAAGGTCTATGTATATCATGTCAATTTTTTTCCAAAAATTTGTTGTGAAAGGTACTATTTTTTATATCATCATTTAACTAACAAGAAAGATGATCAAAATCTGCCTGAAAAAGTTAGGGTTGCCATTTGAAAAAGTTAAGAATTTGCATCGCGTGGATGAAAAAAGTATTTTCAGGGTCATACTTCAATGATCTATTTAAGAAAAACTTTTCTGCTGCACTTCCTCTCCCAGGCTTGCAGAAAAAGAGGTTACTCTGAGATGTCCAATCTTTGTCTTCAGAAGAAGCAGATCCATATCTTCTCCAACAATTACTACTTTGTATAATTCCTGTGACTGTGAAAGGGCGACGTCACCACTTCTTCTGCTTATGGTATTTGATTGTCAAACTGTTGAAATTTGCTTTTGAGCAGTGCTTTTACCCGATTCTTATTATCATTTCCCAAGAACTTTCGCCATGTTGGAAAAATGTCCCCTTTTCCGAGCGTACGCGTGTGCTACTGATTTTAGAGAAAAGGTGTAAGCGTGAAAGTTGTTCAAAATTTTGTCGTCTTCAAGATTGACATTAATTTTCAAAGTCCTAGGACTAACCAGCACCCAGTTATTTCGAAAAAATAAGAGATTCCAAAAATTTAGAGGTTTTCAGGCCACAGAAAGTTCGATCGAGGACTTTCGGATTGGAAAACTTATTTTTTTTACTATTAGTCTCAATGTAAAGAAATAGAAGAAAAAATCCAATACCCAACCTTTTGCCTGGAAAGGACGTTTTTTAACCCAGCTACTGGGCTACTAGTACAACTTAAAACTGTCAAACGTAACTGTTTTGTATGGGTCGCCGAGTGGCTTAGCGGTCAGCCTAGCTGACTTTGGTAATCTTGTCGCTCGACTGCGTAGGTTCGAATCCTATCAAGAGCGATGGATGCTTGTACTGTTTAACTTAGACCAAGCTAAACATAAGTTTTAACTGGAGTCCTTTTCAAGGTAGTAACTTGAAACCTATTACACTATTACTGACAATGGAATAAATCCCAAATTATATAATATGTACGCAAATTGTTGTATACTGGCAATTTTATACATCGGCGTCTGGCGCATATTTTATCATATTGAAATAAAAATTTAGTTTTATAACTGAGAACATGCCAGAAGTGGAATTCACAAGAAGTAGTAAAGGAGAAATGCACCATCGGTGTAGCAATAAGTAAATTCAAAAGGGTTCGGTTCTTGGGCTGCCCGGATATAAAGTGCAAAAGGAACTCGGTTCTAGCTACAATCGTGGAACGGTTTCGGTTACGTTTTATATCCCTGATTTTCTGAGTCTTCATTTATAAAGAGAATGAAATTCTGTTATTATACAGTGTGTTCACAATTTTCTGCAGTAGTCGAGTGACATATGACTTTGATATATTTTTCATTATTTCTTTTGTTTTGAGAGTTTCTTTTATTAAAAAATGGAAACCATAATTAATTTGACCTTATACATTACATTTTAAAATTTTTATTAATTTAAAATATGGAAAAATTATTCAACGTAATATCCACCCACCTCTACGCACTTATCTACCTTGTATGTAAATTCCCTGTATAGGTTACTTAACAGAACCAGTTTCGGAAAATTTTTGGACGTGTTAATTGTAACATGAATGCCAGGTTATTTTACATTCAATTTATCAATGATCGTTTAGCAAGTATTTCTTTAACTCTCAGTTTATTCCTAAAGTAACAATTATTTGTTCAATTATTACTATGGAAATAAATCGAAAGAGTTAATTGGAAGTGAATAAACCGGACCTACTTTTGATTAATCACTTTGACTATATCGGTTAATGCGATAATTCTGAATGTAATTTGAACAAATTTTTAAGAAAAAGTAAGATTGTTTTTTAAATTTAAAGCCCTATACGAGATGTTTTCATTAGTTTTAATGCAAGCAAAAACTTTTATATAGAATAACTTTTTTCCTAAATGTAAAATAAAAAAGTTTTTTCAATATTGCAGAAAATCCGTGGGCACAGTGTGTAGGAGTACTTCTCAAAAAATACGATAATAAAAGATTAATCAAATAATTTATAATAATTTTCCGTCGAAAGTCAACATATCGCTCAATGTTGATAGCGTCTTGAGAATAAATAATAAATTAACAAATAAAAAATAAAAAATAAAAAAGCAAAAGTTACCTTGATTTCGCTAGTTCGTGACATGGCACCACCGATTTTTGACGTAAAACTTGCGAGAATGGCAAAGATGGCCAATGCGAATATTAAGCGTGTCATCACAATTGCAAAAATTTTACTGCAAGTTGACTGGATTGCAAAGGAGCGCATCCTCTGTATAGCGCTATTTCGACCCTATAGGCGAAATAGCACTTGTGTGAAGTAATAATAATAATATATATTTGGTGTTAAGCCATACAATGGTTACACACCTCAACAAACACGTCAGGTAAATTGTGCAGTACAATATATAGGGCAGTGATGCCATGGTTAAAATTACAATTAAGCACAATAACACATAAACTAATACACACTGAAAGTAAAACCTATGGAGGTAGCATGATTACACCAGAACAACTATTTGCTGCAGATAGGCTGCTAAAATTTAAATTTAAAAATTCCTCCATGCTGAAAGGAGCATTAACAATAAGAATTTTTTTTTAAATATCTTTCAATTTTGGCAAGGGAGTTCTTTTTACATTATCGGGAAGTACATTAAAACATTTAATGGCGTCAAAATTCGGACCGTTTTTAGTACGATTTATCCGATTGTAAGGTGTATATAAATTGTGAGCTGACTTAGTGTTGTAATTGTGAATTTCTGTAACATTTGCATAAGCGTTTTCATTTTTTTTAACGTACTCCAAATCTTTTAATATATAAAGCGCAGGTAGCGCTACTATTTTTAAAGAACAGAATAAAGGTTTAGAGTACTCTCTAAAGTGTTTGCCTGCAAGAATTCTAGCCACTTTTCTTTGGAGACCAAAAATTCTTTTTGCAGAGGACGAATGTCCCCATATGAGTAAACCATAGGAAATATATGCTAATTTTCTATCAATTTTACGTGGAATTCTTTTTAAAAAACTTTTATTGATTATAAACGATACAAAATTATAGTGTTTTGCTAATCTGTCTGATTACTGACTAACTCGGCTGAGCGACGAAAGTTCTAACGCTCCGCGGGATTCTGCAAACTACACAAAAATAATAAAGATGATGAAATGATGATCAGCGGTTTCCACGGTGTAACGGACAAGTAACTTGCTGATCCTATGGTAAAGTCGTCCTATAACTTGCTTCAAATATGACATGATGAATACAAAGTAAATTCTCATGAGAGATTTTGTTGATTAGGTTACGATAAAGGTGAATAAGTGAAGACAATTTATTTGCTAAATGGTCACAATGGTCGTGTCAGGCAAGAGAAGGATCAAGATAGACTCCTAATAATTTTACAGACTTAGAATTATCGAAATCAATAATTGGACGAGTAGAAAAAATTAAATGATGCGTTTTTGCTTCATTAAGGCACAACTTATTTGAGGTAAACCAGTTTTGACAGGAGAGTTTAGCATCATTCGATGATAAAATTACCTCTTTTAGATTGGAATTACATAAAGAAACTGTTGTATCATCGGCATAAAGAGTTAGTCGAGCATTAGAAATGTGGTGAGGCAGGTCATTGATATATATCAAAAATAATATCGGACCCAAGATCGAGCCTTGCGGGACTCCATGATTCACGTTGGAAAATTCAGACCTTGAGCCGTTAATGTCAACATACTGATAACGGTCAGAGAAATATGATTGGAAAAATTTGATAAATGACGTTGAAACATTATAGATGTTCAGTTTCTCTAAGAGGATTTCATGATTAACGCAATCAAAAGCACGGGTAAAATCACAAAAAAGGGTCCCTATAGAGAGGCCATTTTCTATATTATTATTTATATAGGATATGAAATCAATTAGCACTTACCAAGCCTAAAACCAAACTAATTACTGGAAAGTAAATTATTGGATTCGAAATGACTAAGTAATCTTGTGTTTAAGATTATTTCGAGGATTTTATAACTGGAAAGATGAAAATGGGTCTGCAATTGGCTACATTTGAGGACTCTCCGATTTTATAAAGTGGAATAACTCGAGAGATTTTAAAGGCCTTAGGAAATATATTTTCTTTGATGGCATGATTAAGTAGCTTTGTTATGGGTGTTATCATTATATTTTTAACACGCTTAATCATTTACTGTTTATATCAAAAGCGTCCACGGTACAACTGTCCTTCATTTTATTAATTGCACTCCGCACCTCATTATAAGTGATTTCTTGCAATTTTAGAGTTGCTACAGAGCATACTGCCGCTATTGTGAAAACAATCGGATCAAGTAGCTTATGAGGCAGCAGCATTCGTTGTTTTTTGCTATTCTCGCACAGTTTTAAGTCAGAAACCGGTCGTGCGATGTCACGACCTAGCAATGTATTTGCTATTGTGCGCTACCTTTGCGTAAATTCTTGTTGGTCGCTAGGATTAGGATGTTGCTCTTGAGCTACTCTTTTGGTGATGAGCCCTCAAATAGGGCTGAAATAGCAGTATACAGAGGATGCTCAGAGGCCTCATAACAATTTTATGATGCTGCTATATCAAATTAAAACGAGTCTCAATCATAGTATAAACAAATTGATCGCTCAAGATCAGAGAAGGTATGCCATATTGCACAACAAATTGAAACCGCGATTTTAAAACAAAAGGAGCTTTGTTTTCGGTGTATTCAAAGAATTTTCAGTTCTCATCGGGATCAACATTGTTCGCAAGGGTATCTTACCTGCGTTCGATTTTCGTGGACGTACCAAGAAAAACAATGGGAATGGAAAACCGATTCTCCCCACTCAAAAGCTAAGCACGGTATAAAAATATGGGACGCCAGATAACAGTGTCTTTAAGCTGCGTTCGTTTATTTAACCCGTTCAGCACGGTTCACTCTTTTTGCATTCGGTTTTCAATGTGCGGTAAAAAGAGCTTGCACTGTTTTTGTAACATCGAGCTTAACGGAATAAGCCCGTAGCGTATTGAATTGAGAAGGGGCTTTTCACGGATTTATGACACATAACGTGACATTATTTACTGTAAGAAGCAAATACTAATATATTACACAATGAGTTTAGAAAAGAGAAGTTTGGCTTGTTTGATCACGAGCGAGTGTAGTGGGCGAGTAATTTAAACGGCCATACGAGTTTAGAGAACACTTTTTAACGAGAATGCGTATATTTTCGCATTTCAAGTGACATTAGTCACCGTCACAATTGATGTTTATTGAAAATAAAAAATAATACTAGTTAATACTAGGCTGTAACGGTTGCTGTGTTGTAAAGTAACCCATTACTGTACAATTTTAAGGATATCAATACGATACGTTACAGTATGAAATGTGAAAATAGATATTTGTGCATACGAGATGCGGAAGTGTATTTTGTTAGTGTTGATGCAAATTCCAATTGCCATTTCCTAAGGTTTATATATTACCCACCGTTTGTTTATTATTATCTGGTAAAAATTAATTTTCTTTTTACAGAAATTGTTTTAGCGACACTGGTCGACGATTCAAATAGATCTAAAAGCCTCAGCTTGAGTTACAGGCTGTGTGGAATTGATTTTTAATAAGTACCCGAGATGTGCATGTTGGTGTATGCTAAGTTCGCCCATCCTAAGAAAAAAAGCAATCTTTTCAGTCGACTAGGTGCAGGCGTTCTTACGATAATTACATTAATTATATTTTCTTTTTCAGCGCAATAAGTTATTAAGTTATTATTAATATTTTTTTTTGCACTAATCATTTGTTTTTCTACGTGTTACTTATTTTTTCTATATTAAATCAGTAAGTTAGTTATTTTTGTTCAGCCATTACATAATTATATTTTATTTTTAACGCAATAAATTATTGTTATAATATTTTGTGTTGCAATAATCATCTTTCTTTCAGCCGTAAATTATTTTCTTTCTTTTCAACTCAGTAAGTAATTGTCATTACGATAGTAGTTCTTTTTTATTACCATGTTAATTGTTATTAGACTATACTCTCAGTTTTGGTGGAGCTGCGTTATTATTTTGTAAGGTAATGCGAGTTCTTCCTACAACTGAAACAAAACTTGGAGTATATATATTAATTTAAATAAATTTCTTACATCTTAATCGCTTGTATCTTTTGTTTTTAAAGGAATTCAACAGTTGAGTTTATACATAAACACTCTGTATACTCATGCCGTTCAGTATCGTTTCTTTAGAAATTAATGAATTCTGCTGATTAACTTTACTTGATTTCACGTATTGGCCGTTATTATATTTCTATCCAGACTCTATAATTTATTACATCAAAGTATAACATTTAAATATCTACCTGCCATACTGTCTTAACAGTGGGTTCTGGGATTATCGGAATTGTTTATGACCTATCCTTTCGGTCCGGCGAGTTTTTATCTCTCTCGCCCGCCCTCTCTTTCTGGCTTGAAGCGCTTACGGTAACAGCAAATGCTATAGTATTTCCCTATGTCAATATCTTTGATTGCGATTCTACGTGTAGATATTTGAAATTCAGTGCGTTTTTCCCAATTATTTATGTCTATACTTTAATTCAAAAAATAGTATTGAAAAATAGCATTGAGCAAGAATAATATTTTTATAATTCTTGAAGAATATAGCTATGCCTATGATTAAATTAGGTCTGTCTTTAAATAAAATAAAATACTATTCATATTTTTCAAGTTGTAAAAATTATCGGTGTATCTGTTGTTAAATATAACAAGCGCAAGAAATGTTTGGCACCTTTCAGAAAAAAATTCAACTGACATTAAATTTGTCGTTCACTTTTAACATAAATTCCTATTTACCATCTTTTTTGAGATCATTTAAGTCCCTTTTATATTAAGCGCCCATATGCCTTTCACACTTCGCACAGTTTCCTGTCGGGCCTGCAAGAGCCATGATATTTGTCATCACCGACAATTCATTGCATAATGCAGTCTTATTCGCTCCCATTCTTCGAACTATTTCAAGACCGGGAATGCGAGTACACTCTGAATAGCAAATTTTCACAGAAAGTGGCCCCCATTAAGATCTCTGCTTATTATATATAAATTTCTAGTATTATTTAGTATTGTAATTTATGTTTATTTTATTCGAAGTAACATTTTAAAGCAAACTGTTTGAATTCGTAGCGCCATTATCCATTTCGGTCTTGATTGTATACTAAAAATATTACTTTGCACGTATTGTCGTTTGATTACAAACAAGGCAGTAGTCATTTGGTGCTGAACACATCTTTTAAATAAATTAACAAACAAATAGTTTAATAAGCGCGAAATAAATATCTTTAATGAGAACAACAGACCAAAAACTCATTTCTCTGTGTAAATTGTCGATGTAACACACACAGATATTTGAAAATTGTGCCGATGGCGTTTATAAGTCGTTCATATTCGTTTACAATGTGACCTTGACCGAGTTCTTCTGCACGTAAACAGAACGTTTTATTGCATTTTATTAGATATGATTGGGAAAACTGTCATAAACTGAGCAGAGATTTTACAACAATGACTCCGTCGGAGTCCGCTGCCTTGAGGTAGGTCAGCTTCTCATTTTTAATGAGACCGTTGAATTTTGGAAAATCAATATATAATATAATGAGGAACTTACACTTTTAATTAAAGACAGAGGTTTTGAAACACGTTATAGAGTAATTAAGTAAGTAAAGTAAGCGTAACAGGTGTAGGATATTTATATTTAATACAAACAAAAATTTTATAACAAAACCGAGTTTTACGTCCCGCTTTGAGTAGTTCTGCATCATGTAGTGCAGCGTGGTGCTCGCCAGCGCTAACCGGTGCTCGCCCTGTTTACTTGCTAAATGTACTTTGCGCGCTCTAACCTCGCGTCCTACACTTGCTTGAGTCAATCCTCATCTCTAAATGCTGCTAAATACTTATTTATTTAGAAACAACTCAGGCATTAGCCTAGTTACATTGTTTCCGATGCTGATAATACCGTATGATTCGAAAAGGGCCAGATAAAGGTAGGCCATAAAGTTTAAAGTAAAATTAATTTATTCAGAGAGACTGATATGTAATGTGGCCAGAAAAGAAAAGAAAAGGCCAGCAGACTTCCGATAGGAACAGACGAAGTTATTGATAATTCTAACTTAAATTTATTATGTATCGAGTTAATTGAGGCTACGCGTTTTGTCTTCTATGGCCTCCCCCCATCCAAAACCCAAGAACCACACGGTAGCCAAAGTTAGTGTTCCAGCATCAGAGTTGACATAAATATATGCAATATACAAGTTCAGGTGTTAGACACAGTATGAATATTAATGTAGTATATGTGAATAAAAATACCACAATGCGCACATACAGAATGAAAAAAGAACTCTTAAACTACAATTATACGTAGAGAAGAATGTTTCGAGTTCGTTCTAAGAAGTTGTTGAGGGATATACTGAAAATCTCAATAGAGGAGTAGTACTCATTGTAAAGTCTGCAAATTTTACTTATAGGCGATATAGGACTGTGATAATCATGCATTGGGGGCCCTGGTCTAATGGAATAGTATGGCACATGGAGCTTGAACAACGTAAGTAAGTAAGAATTATCAATAAAGCTGTTGTATATCTTAAATCAGGAATGAGCAACACGCGGCCCGTTAAACATGTTTATGCGGCCCGCCAAGCACTTCTAACATTTTTAAAATTTTATATTTTTTTATTCTAATGTTTGTTATAAATAAAGTTTTGTAAATTATTAATAAGTGTTACTTTATGTGCGGCCTGCCAAAAAATTTTAAAATTTAAACTGGCCCGTTGATTAAAAAGGTTGCTCACCCCTGTCTTAAATAGTTGTAGTAACATGGCTACGTTACGTCGATGACTCAAACGTGGTAAAGAAAACTCACTTCTAATATTATTATACGCATCATACTCTGGTTTGTGCCTATATTTCTTGAAATAAATGTATTTTAGGAAATTATTTTGTACTTTTTCAATCGTTTTAATATCACCCTGTAAGTGGGGATACCAGTACTGGCAAATTCTAAATGTGATCGCACAAGGGCATTAAAAAGTAGAATTATTGCTTTAACATTATCGAATTCCGCAGTATTTCGTTTTAAGAACCCTAAATTTCTATATGCCTTACTCGTTATCAACGAAATATGTTTGTTAAATTTCAAATTGGATTGATAATACACTCCCAAATCCTTTATTTCAAATTTGCGCTCCAAGATTTTAGTGTTAATAGAGTATGGTTCAAGTATTAGTGATTTCCTACGAGGTATGAAACCAGGTAACATTTATCAAGATTAAAACTCAGCTTGTTATCTTCACTCCATTGATACAAGGCATCGAGATCAGATTGCAAAAGTTTTACATCTCTTTCATCCTTAACTTCCCGAAAAATTTTTAAGTCGTCAGCATACAGAAGAGCATATGAATTTTTAATAGAATCGGGTAAATCATTGATAAATATTAAAAACAGTAAAGGACCTAGATTGCTTCCTTGAGGTATTCCTAAAGTTGGGGTGAAGATTTTAGATTTGGATCCGTTATAAGTTACAACTTGTAATCTATTCTTTAAATATGAGGCAATTAACGTGACTAAATCAACAGATAATCCGAATGCATATAATTTCCTGATGAGAATATCGTGATCCACTCTATTAAATGCCTTTGCAAAATTAAATAACATCCACTTGGAACCATTTTCCACGGCACACGACATTTGATGAAACACAGTCAAATTTGTTACAATTGACCTGTTTTTAAGAAGCCATGCTGACTGTCCGTAATTTTTAGTTTAGCGTAACTATAAATTTTGGAGAATAATATGTGTTCATATATTTTGACTATAGTGGATATAATGGATATAGGACCATAATTCTCAAAGGCAGTAGCAATACCAGTTTTAAAAATTGGCGTGACTTTAGGTTTCTTAAATTCAATAGGAAAGGTTTTTTGCGATATAGATAGATTAAAGATAAACATGAAAGGATAGAGAAATGAATCTTCGCATGCTTTGTATATATGTCGTCAGGTCCAGCCCATTTTTTAGGTTTTAAATGTTTAATCGCGTCAGTAATATCCTCAACTGTTATTCTTTTAATAGTGAAGTTATCAGAAGAATTTCCACTGAGAGTCGAAACATCGTAAGTTGGGGTGTTAGTCAGATAAACATTACAAAAATAATCCGCAAAACCCTGAGAAATCTCATCGTTATTTACAATTTCAGTACCATTCATGGTAAAAGAATCCTTAGGTGGTAAAGAACGTTTTCTGTTTTTTACATATCTCCAAAACTCGTTAACATTTACGGAAGAAATTGAATTCTGCACATTCTCCAAGTATCGTTTATAAGCTTTTTGAATTTTATTCTTAAGTGTGATTCTAAAGTCTTGATATTGGGACATCATGTACGTACTCAAATGTTTCCTTCTGCGGAAATATTCCTTAGAACGAAGACATGAGATTACGTCCTCATCAAACCAAGGAGGGTAATTATTATTTCTGTTTATTCTTTGAGGATATTTCGGGACACATACGTCAAGTACGCTGTACAATGAGTTATAAAAATACACAACAGCTTCATCGACTGAACGACTAAAACCTAGCATTGACCAGTCGTATGTACTAAGCAAATTATAGAATAAATCAAAATTAGCTCGTTTATAATTGTAGGCATTAAGACTCAAATTGTGCGAAGGGTTATAAGTAGCAAGAGTAAATTGTAAATTTAAGTTCAGTGTCGGGTGATGTTGGCCCTCACCCACCAACAATTTCCCAGCATTTTCAAAACACTTTTCAATTGATGATAAAACCAAATCCAAAGTTCTACCATTACAATTTAAAACATTATTATACGATCGTAGATTATTTAAGGTACTGCCTAAGTGATTACTAAGTCGCCACCAAAATTTTGCCCGTCTAGATAATTTTTTCGGATGAGAAGAAATTTAACCCAGATGGGCCGGAAGTTTCTTGCGTTTCCATTTATTGATAAAATCAAATTTCTTATGTGATTTTCATCAACCTGCTGCCACTACTGTTGGACAACTTGCCACAACTCGTTACTATTTGTAGGTCTAATTTGCCCAGAATTAATTTTGTTTACAAGGAAGTCCTACACATTTTCGATTGGGTTTAAATCAGGATTTTTTGCAGGCCATTCTAATACATTAACTTCATTCTCTCGCAACCAAGTAATAACTATTCTAGATGTGTGCACAGGACTATTATCATGTTGAAAGACAAAATTATTTTTTGGAAATCTTTGATTTATACTTGACAACATAATCGTGTCTAATATCTCCTGATTTTTTATTTTGAAACAGATCCCTTAAGCTTCTCCACTTATCCAACACCAAGTATTTACTGAAAACCGTCTGCTATTATCTAAATATTGAATATATTTTTCTTGATACTTTTGATTTCTTGGTCTATACATATACTCAAATTCTAGCGTTATTATAAGACTGAAAAATATTTTCATCGGACAAAACAACTTTGTCCCAGAAATCATTACCTCTACCTAAATATTCAAGTGCAAATTCTACTTGAGTTTTTTGATGTTGCTGCATTAACAATGGTTTTCTTGTTGCTGCGTAGTTATTTAAACCACCTGCTCTTATACATTTCCGTGTAGTTACACTTGAGTTTGGAAAATTTCTTATTTTACGAGCCTGTATAGCTGTGTTAAATGGTACCTGTCTAATGTAATTCAACAAAGCCGTATCTTCTTCTTCGTTGAATATTTTTGGAACCAAGACGCCGTTTAATAGTATGCTCCTCATTCCATTTTTCTTAATTTGGTAAATACAGCTACGGCTAATATTTAAATCAACGGCAACATGCCTTAAAGACTATCCTTCTTCTAATTTTGCCATTGCTCTGATTTTTTCGTTTTCGTTTAACTGCCTTGGCATTTTTCAATTTTAGGTGGCGATTTTGTAAGGGGGTTGCACTTTGAAAACTGCTATGAAAGTGACAATAGAATCTATGTAATTATCTATGGTTGGAACATTTTTACAATGTACAAAACCAGGTGTTTCCATTTTTTCTGTCGCAATAGTGGATCTAATGGAAAATCTCTGAATGTTCATTATTTTATATACGCGACAACAAGCAGTACAATTGAAGAGAACGACAAACGCGAAGCAGCAGCAAGACCAACAGCAGCAGCCCTGAAGAAGTTCTTCTGCAACAGAGAACGAAACGTCGGCAGTGAAGAAATCCGAGACACGCGGTTCCAACCGGAAGCCAAAAATTCAACAATGGACGACGGCCGCGGAAGCCTTCAAGTTAAATTGAAGAGAACAAATTTGAATGCTTGGAACAACAATGAACTTACCACCTTAAGCCATTTGTTAACTAATATGAATATTCGCTTTTTCAACTAATTCAACGTTTTGGTAAATTAACTGATTATTAAAATATTAATGATATGTTTTGTTTATGGTTTATATTTAATAAACTTTAAAATATCAAGATGACCTTATTCATTTGAAAGGGTCAAATTGTTATTTTTTTTTTTAGTAACATGTCAAAACAGATTAGACTTTCAAATTTAAGAAAACTCCCGTTGCGGTGAGAACACTGGTTTGCAACAGTAAACCCTTGTTCTTACCGCAAAGTTCAATAGAGTTCAGAACCCTCAAAATCTTGGATGATCTTATTAATCTGCAATGGACCTTATTTTACGTACTAGTTTCATCATCACACTAAAAAATAATAAAGGAGACTGTGGTTTAAGAAATAATTCATTTTAAATTATTAAATTAATTTCAAATTATTCAATGAATTTTTAATTATTCATGATCACAGTAAAAACCTTTCAGTTTAATTCACATAAAAAGAACATCAAACACAACAAAACAGACGAAGAGCTTTTCTTTATTAATAACATGTAAGCCTGGGCCTATAATCTATTGAAGTTTGGAGTCTTTTAATGTCCTCTGCTAACATATAAACTCGAGAAATACATAATATAGTTTTAGTTACCTTATTTCTTATAGAAGATTTGGTATTTGGAAAAAGAAATTTTTGGTGAAGGTACACATTATAATTTTTAAAAAACAACAATATAGCATTTCACCTGATGATAACATTCATTTAGTTGAACATTTGACGTTTCGTCACATATCAAATTTGCTCGATTAGCATTTAATAGTCCGTCAGTTAATAATATCGAGTTAAATTAGTTTATTTATTTATTTTTTTAATATAGCCAAAGATCACATTTTCCTAAATTTAAACCATGGCCAGACATTCCTGATGTTATTTGGGAGAATTCAAAATATTTGTTGAATTTACAGTTACAATTAGGCCGCATATTATGGTGCTTTGTCGATTTAAATTACGTCAGTGGCAGCAAATTCGTAAGCTCGGCTTACACACGGTTATATCTGGTTACGATAAGCTGCCACTAATAATGTGCTGATAACGTAGCAATTTTGCATGGAAATTATCGGAGTGAAACGTTCCATTTTCTCTCCAACTCAAACTCTCAACGAATTAATGCACAGTTGGAAAATTACACAAGTTTGTGTGAGGGAATGCAGCTCACTGGAGCACATTGACTACATGGACTTATGATGAGGACAGTTGAAATAAATATGACGTTAACGTGTAACGTGCAGAGAAAAACAAATGGTCATTTGAGGTAGTAATGTAATTTAATGGTAAAATCTGACCATATTTAGGATATTTAGGTTTTCCACAAATTACTACTTATTTTATGAGGCAATTTTTTTATTTCCCTCGTGGAATTCAACATGGTATATTCAAGAGCTTCCCAGCTACAACGTGTAGAGCTTGCCAATCGCTGCTAAGCTCTTACCCATACTTGGTTCTGCAGTGCAAAAGGAGGGCAGCGGAATTTATTAAGCTTCAAATATATTAAATATTACAGGAAAAGAGTCTCAAGGTAACAGATGTACCAATCAGTTTAAGCAATTAGCGTTGAATTTTCAGGTGTACAACTGAAAAGTTCATCAAGTAGCCTTTAAATTTTTGATAACATTGTGAACCAAGTCTTGAATTACGTCAATGCGAAATGTCATTTTGTACTCAGAATATTTTTAATTTCGTACAATAAAACGAGAAGAATGAGTGCGCACTAATGTAGCAAACGAAGGCGCTAAAAATGTCAAGGTAGATTATAAGCATAACACCAAACAACAAAACACAAGCGGTAAATTTCTTTAGGAAGTTATCCGTTTTTCGTTGTATTTTCTTTCAACAAAAATCATCATTGATGATCCATAATTCCGTTAATGTTTGCGATAATGAAAAAAATCTAAAAAGGATATAGCACCTCAAATTGCAGCGCATATGAAAAAGTTATTTTCTGATATTTCTATCAAATTTTTTAAAGTTATGACGTGATAATTTTTTTTAATAACAACTTACATTTATTATTTATTATTTTGCACAACAGTAAAATAAGTGTGAGAAGAGAAGAACACCTTCTAATGCCGTCGAGAAGAACGAAAGAACGTCTTCACACGCACAGCTCGTCAAATTCACACACAAGATAGATTTCGACAATACAAAAACTATAGCTAACGTACAGTACTTGTCAAAAAGAATCCAGAGAAATCGAGAAGCATCCGAGAAACCTAAATACTAGAGACGATACTCAACGTTTACCAACGACATAGAAACCAGCGTTACAAACAAAACCGAAATCATCAACACGAGGAGCCAGTCCACCGGCTCGACCAATAACGAGAAGCCACGTGACCGCGTTTTGGTATATAGACCACCACTGACCCCGACAGACGTCAGTTCGACTCTCATAAAGTCATAACAATGAGAAACAGAACCAAGTAAGGAGCAGAGAAGATGTCAGATGTAATTTTGCTGAAACGTCATCAAGACACAAACGGTTTTTTTGAGAATCCTACGCGGAGGAAGACCCGGAAAAACACTACAAAACATATATGTATATATGTTACAACAAAGACCTAATACAACTTATAAAAGATCTCTAACAAAAATTATATTGATAAAAATACTATGCATCAACTTGTCAACAATAGTTCGAACATCCCTCAATATTATGGCCTACCTAAAATACACAAACAAAATACCCCCCTCAGACCCATAGTCTCATCTATTAACTCTCCCACTTATCACCTTGCAAACTTCATTACTCGAATGCTTTCGGTTAGTTTCCCCATTGAAGATTTGTAAAATGTTAAGAATTCATTCTCTTTTTCTACGAAGATGAACAACATCAAATTGGCTCAAGATTACAGACTCATCTCGTTAGATGTAATCTCTTTGTTCACGAATATCCCTACCAACTTAGCAATTGAAATCATTGAGAATAATAATAAGGTCGAAGCTCACACGAATATTCCAAGAGATGAATTCCTTAATATTTTAAAATTCCTACTAAGTAATTGTTACTTTACTTTCAATAATATAGTGTACAAACAAATTCAAGGTACACCCATGGGTTCACCGATCAGTCCAATCATAGCCCAAATAGTAATGGATCATTTGCTGAATGATTGCATCCCACATTTTTCTATAAATATGTTGACGATTTGATCACTGCTATACCTCAGAACAAACACAATTTAACTGTTTTCAATAGCTTTAATACCAATTAAATTCACTTTAGAACATGAAGCGGATAGGAGTGTCACTAAACTTATAAGAACTTCCAATAATAACGTTATATTAGATTGGTACAGGAAACCTACTTCCTCAGGAAGATTTATTAATTTCCAGAATAGTCACCCTTTAAAACAAAAAATTAACACTGTTTTAGCCATGAAAAATCGTTTTATGTTAATCAGTCATGAATCTTTTCTACAAAAAAATTTAAACAAACTCGTCGATATCTTTCATTAACAATGATTACCCACCACTCCTTTTAAAGAAACTAATCTTTTCTCATCCCAATCCAGACATTTTTGCTGATTTACCTGATTAAACAGATATTCCAACAGTCTATAAAAACTAACTTTCATAAAACAAATTACCCCTAAAGTTATAAAGGTCCTTAAACAAGATACTGTCAAAATTGCACGTTACAAGTATAAGTATAAGTAAACTGTTTACCAAATGTAAGGATACTATTCCCACTCTACTTAACTCTGGCGTTGTTTACCAAATCCCTTGCAATAAATGCAACCTTGTTTACACATTGTCAAACTAGCCAGTTGTTAAAGAATAAAATAATACAACACAAGAGTGACTGCAGAATAGGAAAAAGATCCTATGCTTTAGCTATCCACAGTAATGATAATGACCACGCTTTTAACTCCACCGATATTAAGATTTTAGAACAGGAAACTAAATATAAACTTAAAACGTTTCTGGAAATGTCTCATATTCAGAGAAAAAATGATATCAGTGTCAACTTTAAAACAGACACAAATCAACTAAATAGTATTTATCAAAATATTTTTCCAAAGCCAATCACAGATGGCAACACAACTTTCTTGAAGTGGCTAATCTGCTTTTACAATTTTTCAATAAAAACGGGAAACGTCAAAATTACATTATCACAAACAGTTATTGATTTTATCTGCTACTTAATTTCACGCTGTATATTTATTTAAAACCACGATTACATTTACCAAGTATTCGATCTTTATATTATTTCAAAGAACCAGGTTGGAATTCTTCAATTGCCGATATAATTAGAGCCAAACTGCAAACATTTGACGAAAGAAACAGAGAATGTGTTTTGTGCTTAGATGAAATGGCGTTGAAAGCAGTTGAAAAGGTTATTTGGAAAAAGGCACAAGTGACAATTTAGGAGAATATGGTTTAATGACATTTTTGTATTTGTGATCAAGCACGCATAGTTTAGTATGAAATGACACTTAAATATAAGTGCTTTATTTAGGGTGTTAGTGAACTTATGTCATCACTTAAAACCATAAATAATAGTTCGTGAAAATTTGTTTTTTATCATTGGGCAAAGATCAATAATAACCTGGATAAAAATTATTTTTCTTTTTCATAGATATCGTTTGAAGGGCGCTGGATACGATTTAAATGTCCTAGGCAGAACGTGTTTGCCAGCTATTAAGTGTTCCACACACTGAGACGGTTACTAATGGTGGCGGTGAAAGCCGTTCACATATGTGCGATAGGACAGACCTTCCATTGAATTTTATTGTGATCGTTCGCATGTGAACGTTTGTGACCGCCACCGCCATCGCAACCGCGTCATTGTGTGTTTCGTTTTAACCGTCGATTACGAAGTCATAAATTTATAAAATGCCCGATGATTTTAAAAACCATAACTTGGCACACAAATGAATATATACGCAGATCAAGATTTTGTATTTAATTTGAAAGTAGGTAACTTTTGTAAATACCTAAAAAGGATTCGAAATTAATTAATTAATCTATTAATCCTTACTTTATTAGATTACGAAATAGCTTTCAGGACGACGACATAAACTTATAAAGTTATAAACATTTCTAATTGTAATTTTGAGAATAAAAAAAATCCGTAAAATAAAAACGCACAACAGATGCAGAGCAGAGCGCAGATATTTTCACAGTGGTTTAGATCAAAATAAACAAAAAAATATTGGTAAACTGGTTTCTTAATGTTCACCATTTTCTAGAAACAAACTAAATTTCAAAAATTCATGCCAGTTTCGTAAAAGTAAATGTTGAATTAAAATTTCGATTAAAATTCGCGAGTTCTTATTTAGTGCTTTAAGTAGCCGCGAAAATTCAGGGTAAATATCTCCCTGATAAAAAAAAACATGTTTAGTATTCGATTTGCAATGTTCAGTATGTTGAGAGCTGTCGCAATTTTCATTAGGACTTTGCGGCAGCCTACGCCTTGTAATAATTTTGTGTAGAGACAATTTAATTTTTGGTTCTCCGGCCAGAAATGTTGGTATTGCATTCGTCAAAACCGTCCGGAAACAGCCCTATTGAAGGCCTAGGCCATCAAAAAATGTACCAAATGTTGGCAATATTGACATCTGTGGTTGACATTTCTTAAATGACAAGAGGTTTGATTTCGTAGTAAATATTTGATATATTATATATATATATATATATTTTTAATTTGGAGTTAAGTTTAGCTGAAAATTTATATATATAATACGCTTGCAGCTTGTTTTATCAAACGTGAGTATGACTTCTTTATTAAATGTCAAAAAAGTAAAAACTGTAAATAACTTGATTTTTAATTTCAAATTCGAAATCATCTTGTTGTCAACCTAAATACAGGTAGCTTCCCTAGCGCAAACAATTTGAATTTTTTTTTAATTTTTGAGACAATTTAAAATTGGTCGGACCAAAAAATAATGTGTATCACACGGCCCGAAACTGCTTTACAAGTGCTCTCACTTGCAAAATGACAGTTTCTGGCCTAATGATACAAATAACTATTGTTTTGTTGTATATGTTTTCAGAAATTATTATATTTTAATTTTGTCGTAACTTTTTTTACATTTCATAGTAATGTGTTATTCGCAAATGTAAAAAAAATATCAAACGAAAGTCACTCGTGGTTATTGAAACATAATTATCATTTTCCAATAAGTGGGATCGAATTGTCGTTATTGATAATTATTTAAAATAGTAACTATTATTGGTTCACCAAAGTACAGTAGTTAAAAACACAATTATTTATTAAAATAAGTTGAATACTCCAAGTGATAGGTCGGATTCAAATTCGACAATTTCACCTGCATAATGAGAGCTTGACCTTTCGAGTTTTTCTGAACGTAAATGGCTGTTTGGTCGTAGAAAAAATATTGGTGCTCACAGAGCACACATTATTGTTTAAAATTTACTCTCCAATCCATAAAAAAATAAAGACTTACTCAGGTTTAAATCAACGGCTCTTCTGTGTAAAGACCAGCGCGACATTTCAGCTGCAGAAGCCTTTGCCAAAACTGTAGCTGCGTTATTATAAATTTTCTTCATTTTCATTTTATTTAACACGGGCCCCGTTTCGTCAATTTTCTTACTAATTTTTTCAGTGCATTCACCGACGAAATTTTCGATGAAAAATGTCAATTATAAAGTTACAAGAAATATTTCCGATTCTATAATACCTGATTAAGTAAATTCGCTGCTTTAGAATTAACATTAAGATTTTACTCGTCAATTAATGATATTAAGTAACATTACCAGGTAACGTGATTTTGTCAAGAGAATTTTTGAACTTCGACATTTTTACCGAAAGTGAAAAGAGAATTTTGAATACTTTCCGGTTATTAAGCGCAATATAACATTTCCTATAACTTTTTCTCGAAAACATAGAAATAAAAAAGTTTTTCCTATAATGAACTCAATCCGTAAACACACTGTATATTCATACTAAATTTCAAGAAGATACTTGTTAAACAACAAAGTTATTCGACCGTTCCGGGACTTTTTACTAACCCTGACATGTATTTTCTTACATAAGCAAATGTATTATATTAATAAAAAAAATAAAATGTTTATTCTTATAAAATTCCTAACGTTTTTCTTAAATATCTCAAAATCAAGAAATTGGTACTTGACGTGTGTGAGTGTGAAATCAACCACATTTTCGATCTATTTGAATGAAAATGTATGTGCACTTAAATAATTTATTATTATTTCAAAAAAATACGAAATGCTGTTTTAAATTTTTTTCTCTACAACAATCTGAATAACGTTTTATATAAATAGTTAAATTCCTTTCTTCTGGAATGAGCATATTATGTTTCTCATAAGTAAGTTGAGCGAATTTACAACAAAATTTCCACTGAATGCAAAAAATATAAATCTCAAAATGAAAACACAATTCCACGTAGGATAATGTTAGGGATCTTAATTAATCTTACAGTCAGATTAGCAAGTAAAGTAATCTATAACAAAATTTATCTCTCATGTCTGACCATATGAAAAAGGTGGTTTGCATGCCGCATACTGATAAAGGGAAGAGATAAATCCAGTGTGTTTTGACCTCCACAGTAGATTTGCATTTGAGTCTGTCTGGGAAATGCGGTCAGGGGGATTTACACGACACGTTCCATCGTTGTTCTATTACTTCAGCTTTAACTGAATCGTAATGACGGCACAATGTTTCAGATTTTCACGGGCACGCTTAATTAGAGTGAAATTGAAATTCGTTTAAAGCTACTGGAAGTCATTCACCCTTCCATAAACATCATTTATCAGGTCATAAAATAGAGCAACTGAATTAAACCCAAAAATTTATTTCCAAGTAAAGTGGACGCAAACTCAATCGATTGAAATAAGCTTCGGAAATTAATAACCTTAGAGTTGCCATGCAAGACAAAGAAGATCGAGGCAGAGATAGTCAGACAAGGTTCCGATATAATTCGTCACGGAAAGCTCCCCAATTTACAAGCAACGCGTGGCTTTTCCACTTTAGAGGTCGGGCGACCACTTTGAAATTCCTTCGTCGTCGGGATGCGAGTGAGACATCCCCGTTCGTCGTTCTTGGTTTGAGCCGGCGACAAATCAAATAAATGCGAGGTTGGGGTCGTGTCGACTGTTTTGTTTTGTTCTGTTCGTTGCGGGGGCGCGTGGAACAAAGAACTTATCTTACCGAGATGAACGAATCCGACTGTGGTAAGCCTTGTGTGATTCATTACTGATTGTATTAGTCACATAAATTTTTTCTAAGAGTAATCTATCTTTCCAGTAATTTCTATTAAAATTAAGAAAAAAAAATACATCACTCTAAAATATTGAAATGAAAACTGAAAATAAAAGCTTTGAGAAGACAGTTTTTCGAAGTCACATTTTTTGTTTGATTCCCGTACGAGTTTTACGAAAAATAGCTAGTGAGCTCATAAAAAAATATCCAAAATTGTTTTGCCATATCGACGAACAGGGAACTGTTATTGGAAGGGGTTCTGCTACGATATTTTCCAAACTCTTAGAGAGAGCTTTTTACTCACTTAGGCAGCAATGTCAACTAAGTTCTAAAAATTTCTAAAGATCTCCCTCCAATCTAAGCTGCGAAGGCGAGGCTATGCTCGCACTTGCAAAATGATAATTTCTGGCCTAACGATACAAATAACTATTTACGCACTAGGGCGTAAAAAGTAAAATGGGCTTCGTTAACCTTTCAAAGCATTTTATAATCTAAATGTAGATTAAAGTAAAATAATTTAAAAACATGCCAGTCATGTTAAGTTAATGAAACAGATCAAAAAAGTAGGCCCTTTGCGTTGACGGAAGAAAGTAATAAATTTATTTTAACCATTCAGGTCGATGTAACTAAATATTCGTACGCTTATCCTTGCGAAAACCATGAATCGAAAACAATAGCTAACAATGTAGTTAAATTTATTTCAATTTTCAGATTAGGATCAAATTTTAATTCAAATTTAATGAAATATGTAAAATTATTGCACATTAAACATATAACGACTACCCCTTATCACCCTCAAACGAATGGTGCTTTAGAACGAAGTCATTCAATCTTGAAGGATTATTTATGTAAAGCATTTTATTAAAAATGATCAAAAGAATTGGGATGAATACGTACATTTAGCAATGTATGCCTGTAATACTAAAGTACATAGTACAACGAAATTTAAACCATTTCAATTATTATTTGGAAAAATTCCTAAATTGCCATCAAATATCATGCAAAATCCAGAATTTAGGTACACATATGAAAATTATTATCATAAATTAAAATACCAATTAAATAAAAGCTTTCAAATTGCTCGAGAAAATATAAATAAAAGTAAATTAATTAGCAAACAACACCAAAATAGTACAGAATACTCATACAAAATAAATTAAACACAGATAATTACTTTGTTAATATCACATTTATTTGTCACACAGTGACTGCAGTTTCAACATACAATGTCATTTTCAAACTGGAAACAGTTTGAAAATGACATTGTATGTTGAAACTGCAGTCACTGTGTGACAAATAAATGTGATATTAACAAAGTAATTATCTGTGTTTTGTTTTTGTTATAATGGAATATCACAAAGTAACGGCGGAACGTGTTAATTATTTGACAAAATAAATTATTACATATATCTTCAAATAATACAATGAAAAAGTGAACTAACAGGAAACTTTCATCTACAACAAACCCTTGTAGAATAATTAAAGTTCATAATAACCAAAAAGTAACTATCAAAGTTAAATCTAAATTTACTCGAATACACACAAATCGTATTAAATTAGCACACCTTGTTTCAGATGGTGTAGCATCTTCCTCCTCATAAGGTCCAGTTGAAGTGAAAATTTTGGCCAGTTAAAAACCTATTCAACATTTTGGGAAATACATATACACATATAAAAATATTAGTTTTTATGAAGAAAAATTCGAATATTTAAAACGTATTCATCAACAAACTGCTTATATTTGCAACCATCAAAATCACGATGTCCTAGAAACTTTAAGTTGCTTACACAGTTTTTATTTAATTGAGAAATTCCAATTCTGGAGAAAATGGTCATCGCTTTATCACACCTTATTGATTATAAATCAAGCTTTGTTAGACTCAAGCGTGGTATGTTCAATGGAATAGCTGATTCGGATGATACAGAATATTATGATAATATGATAAATAAAGTCAATTCTGACAACCTGTATAGAGTAATACCTTTACCCTTTCCTTACAAAAATGTTTTAAACACGTACGCTTACATTCAACCTCAAAATTCTTACGTTGCGATGTTTCAGAATCAAATATCATATGTACAAATTGAAGACATCGATCGATGCAAAGACGTAAGCGACATTGGAAAGATAAGTGAGATACATACTGTTTACGCAGCACTAAAAAAATTTGTCTTGTGAAGCTTCTCTTCTATTATTTTCGAAAAAGAAGATACCAGTCTCTTGTAACATTAATAGGATTTTTTTACATGACCAGAACCCGTCCGCAAAGAATGCACCGGAGGCACCGCAGCCATTTAGACTTATTGTGCTCGCCCTGGTTCAGTGAGGCATGTCCCCTGCACCAGCTGGTGCAGGTTTTTCACCGATTGCGTGTTGAAATCTTCGGGAACTATCATAAGATGTCCGAATATACGCTGTCTGCGATTTGCCAGCGCATCGCATCTACACAAAATGTGCATTGCTGCCTCTGGTTCTCAATTGTAGAGTCTGCAATTTAGATCCCCAGTGAATTTTCCGATCCTCTATAGATGCTCCTTAACAGTCAGGTGTCCTGTTAGCAACCCCGTGATGATCTTGAGTTGCGCCCTGCTTAAAAGCAAGAGTTCTGCAGCTCTCTTTTTGCAAGGACCTCTAACGAAGGTCTTGCTATGGCGATGTCCTGGCCTGCTTAGCCAGTATCTGTTATGTTCCTCGCTTATCCAATCATTAAGAAAGCCCCGAATAGCGTTCTTGGTTATACCTAGGACAGGTTCAGGGCCAAAATATGCCATACTCGCACCCTGCCTGACTAGTTCATCGGCCCGTTCATTGCCGATAATACCCCGATGACCTGGCACCCACACCAGCGTAACGCAATTGTATTCCGCCAGGTCATTGAGCCCACTTAAGCATTCCCACACCAGTTTGGAAGAGATCTCTGTCCGTATACCAAATCAAACTTCCAGGAGGAAAGTTCTGTTCAGGTTCCCGATGCTCAGCAGATTCATTAATTTGTATCTTAATGAGCAGGTTTATGTTACCTTTGGGGGTCATATAGTCCGTCCTCATATCGAGTAAAGGACCCCTTATGCTACCAACGATACTTGTATGACCCGTGCTTATATTAAGTGGGTGACATGAATGTTGCAATCTGTGGAGTCCTCGTCTTGCCTCTCCCATTATCACAATGTGTAAGGGAGGGAGGTCTAGAAGGGTTTCCATTGCAGCGGTGGGCGTTGTGTTCATCGCCCCCGTAATGTCTAGACAAGCAAGTCTTTGGACCCTGCTCAGTCTAAGTTTGGTGGTTTCTTGCTTGACCTTGGGCCACCACACCGAGGCCGCATAGGTTATTGTGGGTCTAACCATTCTGGTGAACATCAAATGCACCATTCTTGGTTTTAATCCCCACATACTATCATAGGCTCGTCTGGCCACCGCGAAAGTGGTCATCGATCGCCTAACTATCTTCTCTAAGTTTTGGTTCCAGGTAAGTTTGTAGTCAAAAATCACTCCAAGGTACTTTACCTCCCCCGACAAGGCTATCTCATTTGCACGAAGACGCAGAGAACCTAAACCCTCTAGGTTTCGCCTTCGAGTGAATGGCACAATGGTGGTTTTTTGAGGACTGATCCTCAGACCTTCCTCCTCGGTCCACCTTGTTACCACATTCGGGGCCACCTGCATTCGGTCCCTGACAGTGTTATTGAATTTCCTTTGTACGGGTATGACTAGATCATCGGCATACCCTAAGTGATCAAAGCCTTCACCGCTAAGTCGTCTCAGAAGCCCGTCCATGATGAGGTTCCACAACAGGGGGGACAGTACACCCCCCCCCTGCGGACAGCCCCCCGCCATCCCAGCCATCAGAGTGTCGTCCAGTAGTGATGTGTATACCACCCTTCCTTTGAGCATGCAGTCAATCCACCTGCAGCAAATTTCTTCCACCCCTCTACCCCTTAGAGCAGTGGTGATGGAGTCGAAGGGTGTATTGTCAAAGGTCCCTTCAATGTCTAGAAAGGCAGCCAAGAAGACCTCTTTATTTTCCAGAGATATCTCCACCCTCCAAGTGAGATGACGAAGTGCTGTCTCAGTAGAGAGACCTGATGGTGTAGGGGTCTAGCGACCAGAACACCACCCCTTATATGCCCATCAAGTATTTTCTCCATCGTCTTTAGTACAAAAGACATAAGACTAATAGGTCTCAAGGCTTTTGCCTAAGTGTAGTCCACCCGACCAGTTTTTGGTATCAATACCACTCTGATCAGTCTCCACGCTCTTGGCAAATAGCCTAGAGCCATACAGGCCCTTAAAATCATGCAGATTCTGGTGAGCAGAAGGTCCGAGCCCTTCTGCAGCATGGCAGGTATTACCCCGCTCATTTGGTACTAGAAAACGTTATGACTCTCCTGGCAAAAACCCATTCCTCCCTTGATGCTCTGAAAACAGAAATATCCGGAACCCGACTATTCCAGTCAGCAGGCGCAACGTCAATGACGGTTGACCCAGGAAAATAAACCCGAAACATTTCAGTCATGGTTTCTTTTTCTGTTCTAGTGAATTCTCCGGTGGATATTATCAGAGTATTTAGGTATCCTTAAGGGGACTTCGAGAGCATTTTATGCAGTCTGGCACATTCTGGAGTACTTTCAATTTCCTCACAGTGCCTCCTCCACGATGCCTTCTTGGACCTTCTTATTGTTTTATTGTATTCAATTAGGGCTGCTTTTGCCTTATTAAAAAGTTTCTGACCTGTCGTCTCCTTTCCGTGAGGTCTTCATTCCACCAGGAAACTTTCCTGTTGGTGTTCCTGACAGCCATGGGACAGTTGTCATTGTAAGCGGACATGATTGCATCAGTTAACTGATCTACAGCCACGTCCAGCTCAATATTGTTGTTGATCGTAGCCATTGTTCCCGCGAGATGACTGTCTGGTCCGCTCTATAGGCCTCCCAGTTAGTCTTACGCGTATTACGGTATGTTTGTTTCACACGGTTTAACCCAGTGATATCGAAACAGATGTATCTGTGACATGAGCAGTTCTCCTCATCAGATACATACCAGTTTTTAACAAAGTTAAATATAAAGGAAGTACTTATTGTTAAATTAATGACTGCCTGCCTTTGTGCTGTTACAAAGGTAGGTTTATTGCCTACATTCAATATGTTATATGAATTATAAGATACTGTCACCTCTAGCATTAATGGGATTACCAACATCTGGGAGGAATTAAGAAATAACAAGTGAATTTACGTTTTATCTGACCCACTCAGAATCACAATATCTTGAGACAAAATTGGAATTTACGATGCTGAAGTACAAAAGACAGGAATCTTAGCCCTGAACGAAAAATGTAAAGCTTACACTAAACTAAATTAATTGATTCCAAATACAAATATAGTAACCCAGTATGAAAATGAAATTCCTTCAGTTTAATATACTAGACGACGACCGTTGCAACGTAAAAAGTCAAATCGAACCAGAGGTAATATAAACCTTGAACCATTTACTCTAACAAACTTGAAACTTGATGATTTACGTGTTGCAAACCATAAATTAGACCAATTAGATCAACAATTTAATAAACTAATGGAAGAACCACACATTGCTTGATATCAAGTATGGTACTCCATTGGCTTCAGCGTGACGACAAGTATAATAGGATTGGTACTTCTCTACAAATTTCTCTTATGGACCGGTTTATGGAACATTCTGAAGATTTTTCCATGTTTTGGTAAGTACGATTTGAATGGTAGGGACTGTTGCATTCAAATTTTCAACCAGTGCCGTACTCATTCACCGAGAGTTACCAACCACTCCACCGAAATAGCACTTGAACAGATTCCCGAAGACAACGTTTCATTGTTGTTTTTAACAGTAACTCAAAAAGCAATTGTGAGTTGTTGAAGTATGTTTTAATTAAATTTCCTTGATGCTGGACATTTACATACAACCGCTTCAGTAAATTCTTACCGTTAACTTAGCAATTTTATGTGGAAAATGCTACCTTGGGGGGTTCTTACAATATACGCTACCAAAAAAAAAATTGTTTTGGTCTTTTAAAAGACTTAAAAATAATCGGCTTGACGGAATGTAAAACTCATGTGGAAAATGATGAATAAGTTGCATCATGAAGCCGTATGAACTAGATACTCGTGATTTTGATATCAAATGTTTACAAATATAGGTAGATCTAAGAGGATACTTAGTTTATGGAACAGATATGTTAGCATGGAGGAATCAAGAGAACATGAGCTTATGAATATACGCGATTACAAACCTGATGCTCTCTTGCGTCCAAACACAAAATTTATGATACTTTCTGGAAGTTATGATGATATTTTATATTTTTATGTTCCTAAATTAGTGGTATAATGTACACCAGACTTTACAAAAAAATATTTGTTTGCAAATAATACTTTTACTTGTAAAGAACATCATTTTATTATTTATGAAAAGTCATTGTAGAATTTTATATTAATTTATCTAATTTTATACAGGTGAAATTTAAAGTGGTGTAAAAAAACCTCAGTACATTTTTTTGGAACCGCTGAATGCAGAAAGAAAACTCAACACTTTACGCGTGTTCGGAATCAGATTTATTTATTGTAATTTCGATTTATTAGAGCTAAATTTCTATTACATTATGCATTTATTCTCGTACGTTAATTTATGATAAGTATTAGCACAGTTGTTTAAAATAGAAAATATTCGAATGCAAACCTCTCAGTGAAACCTATCATTCTTTATCCTTCTACAAATTCAAAGGCCGGAAATTTCTAAATCTCTAGATAAATGCATTTCTTTGTAATCTTACTAATTATTCAATAGCTGGCAGGACAGAAATTAGTTAATGCAATCCAACTGATGCATAAAAATGCGTGTGTTGATCTTGAGATACTTCGAACTAGGATCCACCAGGAAAATCCTTATATTAAACGCAAAATTGCGTTTATCTAAAATGGTTCCAGCTAAAATAGATTTAGTTTTACTCAGCGTTCAGTGATTCAGTGAATTTCCTATACATGAAATGTTTCCCAGTTCCAACTCTGGATCTACCCCTAATTAGGTTCACAACCAACGAAACCAAGGCACTTATATTTCAGCCAATACGATTTTATTTTCCCTGCTTCAATTTGTTAATCTTTGCATTTTATTTTCATTTGCATTTGTTTCCAATAATTAAGACAGAGATTGGGACGGGTCTCGGTCTTAGGTTGAAACCGTCAAAAACAGTTTAACTACTTGTACGTTAGCGGTTTCAAATTATTTTTAAGCATTTTTAACCAGTATTTTAGTATTTAATCATTCTATTAAATTGTGTAAAATTGGAAATATTATTGTAAATAAAACATGTAAAATCAGTGCTAGTGTTTTCACTTAAAATACACAATTAGAACATCTTTAGTATTGCTTCCACAGATCATCGAATTCCTCAGCCAGAAAGAGCGCCACTAAACGACGCACTAAAATTATTTTTGTGAATGCTATTTTATTGTTCTGCTAATTACACTTAGCTTGACGTAATGTACAACCTCAAATTTAATCTCTCTTAAATGTATCGGAACTCGAAACGATCGTAATTACGTAATAAATTAGGATAATAAATCAGCATTAAATGAAATCATAAGGTTAAGTATTTTTATTATTACATTGCCTTGATTCGTTCAAAATCTCTATCGCCCATAAGCAAGTAGTGTAAGCGATTTTCAAACGGCTTTGGAACAGTTTTTAATTGTAATTCGAAAACTATTAATTTTTGATAAAGGATATAATATTAGCTCCATCGTTACCGTTTACTGTGAAGTATTACAGGTTTCAAACCTTAGTACAGCTATTAAAGTCACTCGGCATACATATTTATCAGTATAATATAATTATTTGATAAAATCTTAAGTAAAATATCGAATTTTTCACGAAATATTATTGGAATAAATACAAACGAAATGAGAAAGAACCTTTTTTTAATTCTGAATAATTTCTAACGAATATTCTTTGATAACGAGTTGCTCCTACATTAATTCAAAGGATCGCATGATGAATGAATTTCAGATTGAATGAAAGCAAACAAAATTCATAAGCTCGAAGATACGTGTTGACGTGTTCGAGATAAAACACGTGATAAATATACGGGTGGGCTTTTACATTCGTACCGTCAAATTTTAACGGAGATATACATTTTTATATATGGAATTTATGTGCTGAGATATTATTTCTGATAATAAGAAAACCTAGTCGAAAAAAAGAGAAAAATTGATACGAAATAGCAGTCACAAATAATAAAGGCCTATCAAATGTCACATTTAAGTACTACAATTTTTAAATAAAGCTCATGATAAAAACAGATCGACAAAATAAATTTGAAATATGTTTATAATCGTTGACAACCATTCGTTTATGTAGTTCCATTATCAGAGTCGGTTTCAAATGTGAATTGCCTTTATTCGTTGTGACATAATTTATAGTGCGAATAAACAGAAACATAAATTAATCGCCTTCACGTCCCGTATTGAAATATTATCGTAGTGATTCATCAGCTTACCCTAACAATGATTTTTACTGGTTATTTTATTGATTGGTCCATCAACAATAACGGTACTGTAAATTAATTACTGATTTTATGAATGTAGTCGTATAGAGAAAGGGGAGAAGAGATTCGGGAACGAAAAGGTAAAAGTAGCAGAAGGAGAAAGGAAAGAAGGCAATCATAAGTCAGCAGTCCATGTATGCATATCGAATGCTAATGATTTTATGCACTCATATTTACTCATTTATTTGTAGTCGGCTATACTCATGTAATAAAACATTTTCAATAGTGTTTAAGTGTGAATAAGCAAATACTCGTTCATTATAAATATATTGTGAGAAAACCCGTGAGGCCGCCACTGTGCAACCGTGTAATCGAGATAAGATTTCGTAGCCGGGGAAGTACCGGCGTATAATGAAGCAGACAGCTGGCAGCGGTCAGTCGACACCATAGTTATGATCTGTGGTCGACAGTAAACAGTCGTGAAGACATTTATACCTACATATTGATGATTATTTTAAGATATATAAGGATTAACAACTGCGCAAATAAATTGTTTCGTTATTCTCTTTGTGTTTCTAACATCAAAAGTGGGATTCTATTCTGTGCTTTGTTAACCGCAATTATTGGCAATGCGGGATGAGGATCATGCAGTGGTGTAGAGTTATTCGGATAGCTGAATAACGTCCTCATGGCGGCGATCCGGCGCACTATGGGGCGAACAGCGCTTTCCCGTCTTAAAAATCTATAACTTTTTCATTTACTGACTAATGTTAATGAAATTTGATATGTTGATCAAGAAAGCCATAGGCTTTATGTCTGTGAAATATTTTTTTAAAATTCTTGTTTATTTATTATACATGTTATATAATGGGTTTAGATAATTATAATTGTTTTTGCACACATCAAATATGCTATAATTAAAATGGAAGTCAAATTTACATAGAAAAGTGGAAAGAACTAATACAGCAAGTAGATTTTGTATATGTGTATATTAACACACATAAAGTACATACATATACATTATAGAATCTGAGTGATATGGAAAATTATTATAGTTATGTGATATAAAACCATTCCAACAGTTGCAGAGCTTCTTCATGAAGTTCCATCACTTTTTTTTACCGAAGGTATTTTAAACTTGATACGTACGGATCTGATATATAAAGCAAAGTGTGGAAAACGTCTTCGTTAGTGGCAGATCGTGAACATTTTCTAGCATGGTGCAATCTGTAATCTTAGTAATTTTTATTTCGACACTTCTATGCATCTTCAAAAAGTTGTCCAAGAGGCAAAATTGTATATCGAATAATATTCGCTCCGTGAATTAAAATTTTAAGAACAGATGAAGGCATATAATACCATTTGTATTTGCTTACAAACAATTCCGCGGTCTTAAAAGCATAGTCTTCAAACTTTTCTGCATTGATTGGTTGTCCACATGCCATAGTTTGCAAAATAGTATAAAATCTCTTTATAAGCTCTTCATCAACTCTAGCAACGGCAGATGTACATTCAGGAGTTGCAAAAAACCTTCTCGCAGTGTTACCATCGTTACTGTTCGCGCTACCTTGTCGAGGTTTGTTAATAATTAAACCGACGTCATTGCGAAATCTTTGCTGGACACGATGTTTTTTTAATTTGTTTTTCTCGCTTATGTCCTGGAGTAGTTTCCGACCATTTTTCAAATGCTAAATTATATGAAATGTGTAGAATAAATTCCATGCAGCGAATTCAAGCATGTAACGTAGATAGTCCAAATTTGAAAGTCTCTTCTCTTTCTGTTTTCAGTTTGACACGTTCAAGATCATTCATTTCTTTGGATTAGCCAGACAAACAATGAGTGTAGAACTAGATTGTGTATCTTTAATACCTGTGTAACTTTTCCGTCAATCATCATCTGAAAAAGTTCATGTGTTACGGATACTTCTTTTCCTCTCACCTGAATAGATATCGGTGCTAGAAAACGAATTTGAGCCTCTATTTCATTTCTTTTCGTGTTCTCAGATGATGGGGCTGTGTTTTGCCATATAATACTTTTTTGACACTTTGATGATTAGTCGGAGTGGAACGCAAGAAGAAATGAACAAGTTTGCGTCAGATATTAACGCGCTTTCACCAGAAAGTATTTGTTTGTACTCACTTTGACCTGAGGAACCATCACAACCCCACTTGCTATATGAAATAAATTGATTTGCTGACTCATCCACTGAGGTTATATCAACCGACGATTTTATGATTACTACTCGTGTTACGTGGTCTAATAATGTAATTTCACTTTTGCCATTGTATAGGTTATTTCAATATGTGATTTACTTGGTTAGTACGCCACTTTTGTTTCTGCAAGTTGTTTAAATGAAGGAAATAAGTTACATCCCTTTTCAGTCATACAGTTTCTAAGGTATTGGTACTGATTCTTAGATAAATCTAAATCAATGCGTATAGCCAAACTTTTATCTGACGTATAAGGAACAATAGAAGTGTTTTCAGTTTTAGTCAGCTTTTGATGAACGAAGTCCTACGTATCAGTTGTATTATTGTAGCATCCCTAGCTTCACCAATAGAACTTAATTCTTGAACATATGAAAAATAAAGTGAATCGAGTCTTATTTCACGAAATAGTTTCGTTGCTTGTCGTTTTTTTGGTTTTATCAGAAGATTCTTCATAACTTTTGCAGGGCCTCCCTCGTTGGCCTCTTGATGACAAACCAAGTTCCTCCATTTCATCCAAGTGAATAGAAAATTTACCATTAAGCCAGCCTTCATTATCCTTTAAAAATCTGTCTTTAATTCTTTGAGCATTCTTCCATCTCTCTCGAAAACTTGGCAGTAAAGTTTTTTGTACGTTCATAATAACACATGTTAAATTCGCATCGGATAGTGAAAATTTAGATTTGATGTAGTTTTCAGCACTGGATATGTGCTTGCCACGTTCAATAAACGCAACAATTAAATCACGTTTACTAATAGTAACTGTGTTCATCGTTAATACAAACAATAACGCTTACGTACGCAACCAAAATTATTTAGCAAATTATATTTTTCATTTTCGTGTTCTATATATATATGTATAGGTGGGCTATGTTCTACAAAAACCACAAAAAAATATATTGAAAAACATATTTTTCATTAATATCATATCTGTAACCGCGTGATATAGTGGAAAAACAAATAGGTTTGTTTTTTGATGAATAAATATTATTACCTTTTCAGTGGTTTTGTGCGTCTTTTATCGAGTTTGTAACGTGTCGGGTTTTTCCCGATCCGATCCCTTTTCGCTTCTGGTTCGTTGCCGGATTAACTCGCCGGTGTCCAGGTTCGTGAATTTATAAAGCATGGTCGTGAAGTAATTTAACTTTATTATTAAATCTAAATATTTACATACTATTTACATATTTACAATTATTGACAACAAGTTAGTTTGGTAAAGGGTTATGCAAGATATTTGCACCGGAGTCTGACAAGACACTTGTCTCAGGTAGGTTATGTAAGACACTTGCACCGGACTCTGACAAGACACTTTTCTCAGGTAGGTTTTGCAAGACACTTGCACCGGAATTAGACAATACACTTGCTCAGGTTATGCAAGACGCTTGCACCGGAATCAAACAAGACACTTGTCTCTGGTTGATTCTGCAAGACGCTTGCACCGGAGTCAGACAAGACACTTGTCTCAGGTAGATTATGCAAAACGCTTGTACCGGAATTAGACAAGACACTTGTCTCTGGTAGATTATGCAAGACGCTTGCACCGGAATTAGACAAGACACTTGTCTCTGGTAGGGAAATATGCAAGACACTTGCTCTGGTAACGATCCAAAACGCTTAGATCGGATTCAATTGAGCCAGCTCAATTGAATGTCTCCTTCGAACCGCCTATCGGGTTTTATATACGCTGGCGCATGGTGGGAGAGGTGCCCCACTACTTAAGTTCCCCAGTAAATACCCCCATCCTTAATATAAATTTTATTATTTTACAAAAAGGTAGGTTACTTCGTTACAAGTTTTATGGTTAAAAACAAAATACGAGTAGCTACAGTGAAACGTAGGTAACCATTTTTCAACCTGTTTTTTGATGGTAGGTGCAAATATGTGCAAAAGTTTTTTCCTGTCTCAGTTAGAGGACTATTTTCGTTATTATTTCCACCCAAGAATTTCACACCGACAAATTCCGATAACTGTTAAATCTTTAAGCAAAGATTCAAAATGACAAATTAAACATACCTATGTTTATGTTTTTTTATTTAACAAACTAATAAAAACTTTACATATCTGTTTAGTTACTTTAATACTATGAGATATGCTCTTTCCAATGATATTTAACACTTTATATTTTAATTGCGTCATAAGTACGTAATTGCTTAATTAAAATGAGGTTCAGAGTAGCCGCTTTTTCAATCGCATCGAATTCCGAAATTCTCAGTCTTACAACTAATCCCAGTGAACGTTTTAATAACTTTTCTAACTGGATTATAAAACTTTAATTCATTGGGTATTAGAAAATTAGTATCGCAGATGGCAATGCAGATTTTCATTTTTGTTATTTTTGAGACGTTAACGTTACTCTGGCCCCACAGTGCGCCGCTTGGTTGGGGGTGATCCGTGTACCAGTATACGATATCGTGTGATTGTCGCAGTGGTCAGCAACGCTGATGAAGTGTAGATATCGACAAGACGACCAACTGGTATTCTGTATTCAGTGTGAATGGGAAATCAGCTGGTTGTGTTCCTGACCTGGTGGTAGCATTGTGCTCCAGAGAGGTCTAACATGACATGATGTTCACTGGATCGGAAACGGAGTGGTGCTGACACTTACGCGGTCAGTAACATCAATTGATCCTGAGAACATAAGCTTAGGAGGCAAGGTATGCCCTGTTTAACGTTATTGCCATTTTGACCCAAATAAGAAAAAAAAACGCTCCAACAAATAAAGAAGGTAGGCAGCACGTAGTAGCGTATTACAACCGTCACACAATTGTTGGGAAATAAAAATTTCATTCTTTCGAATTCGAGACCCTTGTAGAGGTGTGTTCAGTCTAGAAATTCCGGCAATACTTCTTGGGTTAGCTGTTCACGATTTTCACAGGTTGCGCTGCAGTTCGGTGTACATTTGAAAAAAAAGGAATTAAATGCCAGAATGAGGCGATGGGTCTTGGAATTTAGTCAGTTCAACTATGAAATTAAGCACAGGTAATCACAAACACCCTGGCAAAAATGAGAGGTAACTCCGAAGACAGGAAATGGGACATCAATCTTCCAAACCTTCAGCTAGGCATAAATGACTTTTAGAAGCGGAAGAAAATCAACCAGTGGACGTAGCATCCATTCGTAATCACATGATTGAATTAGCAAATGATCAACAGATGCAACAGAAGCATCGTGTTGATCAAAAACGTCTTCCTGAAAAAAACATTTTGTGAAGGCGACCTAATACTTTTACGACTTACCGCTGTCCCAAATACTGGAACTAGCCGAAAACTATTGCCGCGGTGGAGAGGACCGCTTAGGGTCAGTAAAGTGTTGGAAAATGACAGGTATCCTCACACCTGTCATTTTTCCTCATATACGAATGGCGCAAGGTATGTCGGTTAGAGGTAACCGACATACCATTCGTTCAAGAATACCGTATAATGGTATTGCAGGGTTGCAAAATATGAAACCCTGGATACGATATTATGATGACCAATGAAAGGTAGGAGAGAAAAAGCCTGGTACTTTGTTCTGGTAGATTAGTATAGAGCACTGCGGAGTAAGGCTTCTGGTATTTTGCTCTGGACAGGAGGAATAACTACAGGTGAAACCCTGGTACTTTTAGTCCTACCTGGAAATGATTGAAGCTTCAATATTATTACTAATTTTGTTTTCGTTGATTTAAATTTTAGTTCTTTTTGTGTTGTTTATGTTGCTCATATATAACTGTATGCATACATGTGTTGCCTATACATTTGCAGGAAGACCACCAAGTGTCCCAAGCTGTCTGCAATGGTTGCTTGTCTGATTATTATTTTGATTATTTGCGACACTAATATTTCATTAATTAATACCCAAGTAACTGGTACTACGTAGTTCGTTAATATGTGGGGACACGTTGTCGTCAGGAGAAGCCGTGTGAGAAAACCCGTGAGACCGCCACTGTGCAACTGTAAAATGTACTATGTAACCGAGATAAGATTTGGTAGCTGGGGAAGTACCGGCGTAAAATGAAACAGAAAAGCGGAAAAAAGCAGTCAGTCGACACTAAGCACTCGTGAAGGCGTTTATACATATTGATGATTATTTTAAGTTATAAACGGATTAACAACTGCGCAAATAAATTGTTTTGTTATTCTCTTTGCATTTCTAACAATATATTGAAACATATTTGTATAATGCACTGCAACTTCTGCGAGCACTTCTCTGACTTCATCAATATGATTCAATATCATCAATGTATTCAGCGGTATACCTGACAGACAGCCAACATTCAGCTTTCGTATTAGTCTATATGGATTAACATTAGAAATAATTATAAATATATGTATGAACATCCAGAATGATTTTTGAATAGATTGTTGTTATTGTTTAATTAAGAAGTTTAGAATTTAAGAAAGCTTATACGTAATCAATATATCCGTAAATCACGAGCACGTTTGTTTACTTTGTCTATGGTTTAGTAATGTGATACTGGGAAACGTTTCAGGCAGAGGGATGAAAAAAAGAAAAAAAGGTAAAGCAGTCTCCGGTTGAGCTTTGAATGGTAAACGTATTGGAAACGTACGATAAATATTCACACCCGGGAGTGTTGTTAATAAAATGTATTAGATGTTTGATAATGGTTTTCTGTTGAATATGGGGCTTGAGAAGGTGATTCTGTTGAATATGGGCGTTGCCAGAGATAACATCGACGTCGAGATGGCGATAGTTTGGTAAAAATAGTTTCGCAATACTTGGGGAAGTGAAGAGACAGTCGGGCGTGGCGGAGTCCTGGGCACTCGTCGAGGATGGTGTTGTATTGTGACCAGCAGTACGACATCGCCGGGGAACACTCACAGTGTGGTAACACTGTTAGGGGACCGGTGGTTAGACAGAGTGGCTTAAGGCCGGAATTCAACTTTGACCCAATGTGCAACATAGAACATGTTTCCATTACTAAAGTTATTGCTGACTGTGAGTTTTAAGAGACATCACGTAGCTTGTAGCGATGAAAATGACCAATGGATAACTTGGATGCCTACATTGCTACAGAAAAAGGAATCGTAGTTTACGAACATAAAATGAAGAATTTACTGTGACAGCATGTGGAGAAGGTAAGTCTGAATTTATTGGTTAAGGTATTTAATAGGTTTTTTGCTTTTCAAGTGAAGATAATATGGAATAATTAAATATAAATGCACAAACTACCAGTAGTACTTTTGCTGAAGCCACAGTAACAGATGTACCAAATGTATTTATTGCTGAAACCCTTTTATTACATTGTAATTTATGTTTTCTTTACTTATGTAATAATCTCATTATTTTTACTTCGGAAAAATCAAAATAGTGTGACAAAATAAAACAGAATTAACTGCAGAATTAAAAAATAATACATTATCAGCTGCAAAATTAGAATTAGTAAATGTAAGAAAAGAGGCCCTACGAAAATAAATGGCTTTAAAAAAAGTAGATCTTGAAAATAAAGTACTCCAACAGAAACTGGAGCTTAATCTGAGAACAGAAGAGGCCAAATTAAAAATTGAATGGTTAAGAAAACATTTACTTAATTAAAAATATTATCGCCTATATTATTAGGGAATCTTGTTTTGTTACGACCAAAAAACGATTCTGATTATCTACGTAACACCATAAATGTTTATTGCACGCTTTTATAGATGTAAACTTTTAGTTTAGATGCTCTTAAATGATGATTTGCAATTATACGTGACATATTTTATTTCTGAAACTAACAGATTTTTATGAACTATTACAGATGCGTTCCTGCTCGTTTTTTCTTTTAACACTGCGAAATAGAAAATGTATAAATATGTACGCTACGTTGGAACTAAAGGCGACAAGCACTGTCATAAGTATGATAACCATTTAATATTAATATATGTATGTAGTATTGAAATAATGATTAATCTTAAACACATTATTATTATTACAAATTATTTGTGGATATATGAGAATTGTGTGCTACATCATACTTAGTGTAACTCGAAACACTCATTCAACATCGTGGAATATGAAATAAACCACGGAAGAGCTCATTGAAATTGAAACATCAAGCCAAGAGAAACCGGATAATATCAGGCGGATTTAATAACAAAGTGACGGCATCCCCAACCAAAAACGAAATTTAATTGCTCGTTTCGTATCAGAGCGTGTCACGCACACAAATTTTCCCTCGCCCTATAACGCAAGTAATTAAAATAAGAGCGACTTAATTAAGTCAAGAAAGGTGGGCGTTCATTTTTTAGCACGTATGACAAGATTTAATTAAAAGAGAAACGCCCTGGAATGCGGCATAAATTGGGATCACAGCCAGTTCTGAAGACGTAAACCGTTTAATTTCAAAGATAGTGGCAACACGGGTGATAATATTAAATTTGTATAGGAATTTCTAGCACACAATTGCGCCACCTAATTCACAAGAAAAATATTAAGGGCGTAAATTTTTTGAATTGTTGAAACCAAAACGGAGAGTCGTGGTCTTGTTATGTTTTGGTTTATATTTAAGTTGTTTACTAACATTAGACCTTTCTGTCGCTTAGAGGCTGATTCTTAGCATGTCAACTTAGAAGAAATTGTAGTTCATTGTCTATTACACAGTGTAACAAAAAATTGCTTGAATATGCCAGCGCAGTATGGTGTCATATAACTGCATCCGACCAAAGTAAGCTTGAAAACGTTCAAAGATTTGCTACCCGATTATCTTTTGGACGTGCGCGACCCAGCTATGAAGACAGATTGTCCTTAGCCAACCTGAATACGTTCTGGGCTAGCAGAATTTGTAGCGATTTAATCATAACTTATCGCATTCTTAATAACTTGTTCTCTGTTAACCTAAACCATATTGCTGTAATATTACCTACAATACCATAGGTTCCGGATGGAATGAAGACAAAGAAGGAAGAATAAATAAATAAAATGTATCCAATTAGTTTCCAAATTCATATACATTAAGATTTTACACTTCAAAAATTTACATCCTGAAACAAGAAAAACATTATTAGTAAAGATCAGAGGGTAAAAATATTAAATATAAAAAAAAAGAGAGGGCTAAAAGTAAATTAAAGTTAAATCCTTTAAAGAAATAATCAAACGGGGGAGATTTTTATTCATATTGAAGAGGAGGTGAATTGGGTAAAAGAATCTGAAAAGGAAATGCATTGGCGGGAGTTTACTGAATATTTGGACAGATTTAAAGGAAAATTAAAATATCCACTCACTGCAAGAAATTGGCCAGTTCAAGCTGTATCAAGTGAAAGAAAAAGAAGACTGTCTACTTGGAAGATAGACGGCGGGTTCAAGTTAGGATGTCGAAGGTGGAAGACGTCGGGGTAAACTATTTGGAACTTTTGGAGAAGGAACTAAAAATCACAAAAAATTAGTGCGTGTTGAATAAATATTGTTAGAATGAATGTGAAATTTGTATGTAAAATGTAAAGTAATACTTACGAAATATTTAGATTTAAGAAAAAATGTAATTTTGTAATGATTTCACACAACTTTTGATATGACATTAATTAACGTCAAAATTATAAATGAAGTATAGGAAAATTGGGACAGATATAAAATTCGTTCGTAAAAAAAATTAAAACGTTGCTGTGTAGATGGTTAGCATGATAAAAAAAATATTGATCCGAGGTGTAAATAAAGCTTTAGCAACGACAAAAATTCATTCATATCTTGACCCATGGTTACCGCACTGCCATATACAACAGTGATGACGATGATGTAATGAAATCTTTAGAAACCTGTAGTCGCTATCTTCACATGAGTTCCTCCTCTGTTATTACCATGACTACCGAGATGTTACCGACGCTGTTGAAAAATTAAATTTATGCATTTTGTAAGTGGTTGAATTAAAATTTGTGCTTCTTTGCTTCGTGGTTAAAATCTGCTTTCTTTTTGTATTGTTGATGTTGAATACAGTTCAGTGTGTTCAAAATGTGTGTGCAAAATCATTGTATCATAGAGCGAGAAAATTAGAAAATTCTATTGCTTCTTACTGCAGCAGAAATAAAACCTTGAAAGGTCGTCTTAAACCAGCGAAAAAACACTTTCCAGTCGTGCAACCCAATTTAAGGAAAGAAGCTTTAGACTATTGCATGCAACAATTGAGTCGGAAAAAGTGCCAGCCTAAAGGAAAACGCTTTACTATAAATGAAAAAATAATGAGTCTAGCTTTATATAAAGCATCAGGAGCAGGATATAGATTTTTATCACAATGGTTCAATCTACCTTCTCAACGTACTCTGGAGAGACTATTACACAATGTACCTATTGATACGGGTATTGATACCATTTTAATGGAAAAACTTAAGTGCATCAATTAAGCATTTGAAACCTAAAGAACGGCTTGCTATACTAATATTTGATGAAATAGCATTGATGCCTCAAGTAAGTTATAACAAATATAAAGACCGACTTCTTGGTATAAATAATAAAGTTTTGCATGGTAAGAGGTGTCACAAGAAAGTGGAAACAGACAGTTTCATATAAATTTTGCAGAGGAACTATATCTGCAACTGAAATAAAGAAGTATATTATCTCCTTGGTTAAGTAACTGAAAATGATAGGTAATTGGTTTTATAACAAAAGTTGTACGTTAATTTGTAAAATGTTTTTCTTTGTGCAGGTTTAACATTATTGCTGTTATATGTGATCAAGGGACAACGAACCAATCTCCAATAGAAAGTCTAGTCAGAGATGCCAAAAAATTTTATATTATTTAAGGCAAATGTCTAAAACGTAGACTAATTCTAGACAGTCTCGAAGTTGTACCATTATACGATGTTCTTCATTTATTAAAGGGGGTGACAAACAATCTGTTACAAAAAAAATGGTTTAGAATCGAAAGAATGTCGTCCTAACTGCGAAATGGTAGGACATATTTATTGCATATCAAATTGATTCCAGTTCAGGGACATTCGAGCCCTTCCAAGAATTACAAAATTTCATGTTGATAGAAATAAACTGAAAAAAATGAAAGTTTCATATGCAACACAAGTATTAAGTCATTCAATGGCAGCATACATATCAATAATGGCTCGAACTGGTAAATATGACTTGTTATCTAAATTTTTCAAATTATATTCTAAATTAAGTATTATTAAACTTGTGAAATATTTTCCACATTTGCAAATGTTTATATGTCTTTATAAACTGTTTCCGTTTCATTTTTATGAAAATTTTCAGTATACTTAAATTAATCGAATCGCAAGTGTTTTACTATTACAATATTTGTTTGTTTTTTTTTTTTATCTCTTTTAATCTTTATAGGTGAAATAGACGTTACTGGACAATACACAATGCAACATAGGGCGCAGGAAACAGCCAAGATATTGAAATTTTTTGATAACCTTTTTAATAGTTTAAATGGTAGAACATTTAGGGGAACACATGGTAAACCTCTGACAGGTGCAGTACACAAACAATCCATACATCATTCAGTATGGAAAGAGTCGCTGGAAACTTTACTGCAAATGTACTTTCGGAAAGAAAGCACGACTGAAACCTATGCACCTCCTTCTTTGAAAAATTTTATAACTACACTCGCTTTATAGATCTTAGCGAAATAATCTTCAGTCATAATGTAAATTATTTCTTTGCAAGATCATTCAATCAAGATCCCCTAGAAAACAATTTCTGCCAAATACGACAACACAGAGGACGCCATTCTAACCCAACCTGCGCCCAATTTATAGAATCTTACAAAACATTACTTATACGCAATATTAGTGGAACGCACTCTGTAGCTGTGAAGAAACATACGAAACATCGTTAGTTCAGTTAAAAAATTTTGTGAATCAAAATGTTGGAAAAAAAGTAAATATAGTAGAAAACGCTTGTATCGACAATGCAATCATTTTAATGCATTCACAACTACATAAACCATTAGAGAAGGCCGTCCAAGAATACATTTCCGGTTTTGTAGCCAAAAAAGTGTTAGGAAAATTTAATTGTGAATTTTGTAAAATTCACATACTATCAAGTTCGTTTCAAAATGTGGAATACGAAACATTACTAATTGCCAAGGAATATAATCAATCCAACAAAAGTTTAACATACTGCAACGAAATATTTATTAAAAGTGTGTTTAAAATTTATAAGATTTCTAAAATAATTTTAGGTAATTTTCCAATTATTAATAATATAAGAGAAATAATTTTATATTACGTAAAGAAATATGTAGAATTTTCATTCATTTGCACACACAAAAAGGAAATTATTGATTATATATGTAACTTTGTAATTCAACTGTGTATATTTACTTTTTGTAAAAACATTAATAATATTTTAAGAGGAAAATATTGTCCGTCAGATACAAGTTACAAAATTACAAAAAAATAGTGCGGGCCTGTCAAGTTTGTTCAAAGACTAATGTTAAAATTGTTTGAAATTATAATTGAATATAATATAATACTTACAAATTGTTTAGATTTTAAGAAAAACTTACTTTCGTAGCAAGATCACACAGCACTTTGGAATGACATTAATGAACGTCAAAATTATGAATAGTTTGAATGGCGACATCCTGCAAACACTTTTCGACTCGAGCTACGCTTCTACTGGCGAGGCTCTAAATAGGGCCGAAACAGCTCTACAGAGGATGCTCGAGGGATCCACTACAATCAAAACCGATTTGGAAAAAAATTGTCAAAATTATGATTGAAGTACAGGAACAATTGACAATTATAAAATATAAAAGTACAGGAACAATTGACAATTATAAAATTTTGATTTTATAATTGTCAATTTGTTGTCTTAGTAACATCAAACAAATATTTTAAAAATGTCACTTTTGTGGTTTTACTAGAGAATGCAATCGCTTCCTTGTATAATTTGCAAAAGAATTTCATATTTTTATCATTAATTCCTGTTCTTGTGTTTTGGGATTTTAGAAATTCAAAAAAGGGGTAAGTTTTTCAAAATTTTTCAATAAACCAAAATTTTTTTAAGGTACAGAGTTCTGATGAAGCCCAATAAGGCTGAAATACATGTATAAACTCTTTCCTAACATTTTCTATACTGCCAGTTACACAATTTTAATTAATTTTCATAATTTTCATCTGGCAAGAAATTTTGATTTTTTAAACATTTATATTCTTTTAAATTGATCACTCATATTGTTAATAGTTAAATAATTTCAGATTATTAAAATTAGTTCATATAGTCAGTTTAACATATTGATAAATTAAATATTTTGAATAAACTTATAATATTGAATTATCTGTTTCAATTTGGATTTATAATTGAAGAAAAAAGATCATCTGCTGAGGAATGTCACAGTAAGTGTTGTACAAATAAAATGTTTAAAAGGGTTGAAATAAAACTTACATCTGATCAGTAAATATTCTTTTTGTAGACTGTCAACACATAAATTTAAATTTTATTCAGTTAATGAATACTTTTGTAAACGATTTGCGAAATCGCGACGATCGTAAACAATTTATTAAACTTATTAGACATTCAAAAACACAAACATTTAAATAAAGACTTTCTTAATAACCGAACCACAATCCTGAAAAGTCTCGCAAATACACAAAATAAAAAAATATAAATTGATAGAAGAAGAAAAGAATTAATTTGGAACATCTATAAATTTAAATATTATCACTACAATTTGCGCATATTTGTGTAATAATAGGCTGCATATATTCCGTTCTCTAATTATAAGAAATAATTAAATGAAATAAATTATCAGGCTTTTGGCTTTCTCATGGGATACTGATGCCATTTACAGATGAGGAAATATATTCCCGAATGAAGTTAACATTTTTCTTGTTGTCGAGTAGTAATATGTAGAACAGATTTCGATGGAATTAAAATTAGTAAATGCTGAACTGATGACATTCAAGTCTTATAATTATTTAAATAAAATGAATAATATACATGTGTCTCATAACCTAGGAGGAGATATATGGGAAGCTAGGAGAGATCATAAATATATTTTCTTAATTTGCTTTATGAAAATCAATAATATTAATGAAAATGAAGCCAGTCCATTTGTATAGAGTAAGTAATCCGTATAGATTAAGTAATCTATGTAATGTAAACCAAATAGAAGAAGGGCAAAGTAAAGGAGCAGAAATAAAGCACATCACATGAAAGAATCATAAAGCAAAAAAAAATCTGAACAATTAAAAAAGCAGTCTGTTCAACAGTACTCTGGAAAACGGAAATTAGAAGAAGGAAAATTAGATTATAAAGTGATAAAAAAGTTTGACACTATGAAAGATAGGAACCATGTAAGCAAAATCCAAAGCTGTACATTGTAGAATACCTAAATTATACATTTTTTAAAAATTTAAAACCTATGGAAGTTATTATTTCGTAGGGCCTGGACGAACACCGACACACTGTATAATCTAAAATACGAAACGCCAGTTAAATATACTTAATCGCACATAACTACTAAGTAAACTTAACAAAAAAAAAAAAACAGTTCATGAACTTTTGCTCTTCGTGTTGGCATGCAAATCGCAGCAATAAACTTTGTCGAATAGTTTCGAAGAAAACAAACTCGTGTCGTGCTTATCGAAGAATCGAAATTAATCTTGGCTTTTGTGTTACCTTCACAAGAGCAATAAAATCCACGTTATCAAGTAACTACATAGCACGCGTCGTAGGCAAACGCGATGTGATGATAAATTGAGTTATGCATAAACTTCGCGGTTTTTGCTTGGTTTTCGGGTTTTGGTGACGATGGCTTCGGTCAGTAATAAAAAGCTTCAAGTGCGCTTACGCATGACAAACCATTAATTCTCTTGCGACATGATTTAATTTTTACCACAAGGGAAACCTCACTGAAGATTTTTTTTAGTTTGAGGAGCATTTAACTTTTTATTGGGGACATCGGACGCCAATTTGATGCCAGTACATTTTAACGGCCAATTTCATTTACCTTTAAATCTCGAGATACTTACGCTTTTTTCGGTATTTAGGATGACTGCACATACTTGAAAGAAAACGAATATTCTACAAAACGTTTTTTTTTGTTAGATAACGTTTTTAGAACGCTCCAAGTAAATTCAAGAACTCTGACATTTAGAATTGATTATGACGTGAGATAACAAGAAGCATGGTATGTCTTTATTTATTACAAACATATTGTAATGGTTTCAGAAGATAAAACTAATTTTTCTTATTCGCTTGGTCTCACGTTGGGCGCCATTTTTTATATTTGATTTCAGTTTTAATTATATTGTATGAGAAAGATCTGCGATAGAGAGTGGTGCGATGTACAGGAGGCGTAAGCAAACCTTTATTCCTAATATTTATATTATGAACACTCGTTCTAAAGGAAATTTTAATGTAAAGATAGGGAGGTATTTCAGTTTGAATAATTTTATAGAAAAATATCGAAGAATGCAGCTAACGTCGATTGATCATATTCGACCAATTCGCCCTTGCAAGTAGATGCGAGACATGATCCCCGCGTCTAAGGCCGTATATGAACGCAAGCAAAAATTTTGAACTTTCTGAATTCTAGATATATCGACACTATCCAAGCATGGTCCATAAATCACATCGCAATAATTAAACTGCGAGAGTACCAAAGAATTGCATAGCATTTTACGAGCATTTATATTTAAAAATTCTTTGCTATTATAAAGCATTTTTAATTTACAAAAGGATTTTTGAATAACCTTATTTACATGTGTTTTAAATCTCAGATTTGTATCAATAAAAAGGCCCAAATTTTTAGCGCAATCAGTAATTGCTAAAGGCGTATCTTTAAAAGTAATATTTACTTTATTTAAAATTGAATTACATGCTTTACTTCTGCCAAACACAAGTGCACAAGATTTGTTGGGATTAATTGTTAAGCAGTGATCTGAGGAAGTAGTGATAATTCGAAGCAAATCAGAGTTAATTTGAGCAATAGCGTCATCAACATTATTTAAATTAAAACAATGCAAAAGTTGAGTGTCGTCGGCATATAATTGGCATTTACAAAATTCGAGATTATTGAATATAAAACTGGTGTATATTGAATATAATAATGGACCGTGAATACTGCCCTGAGGAATTCCCGTTTTAATTTCTTGCGCTAGAGACTTTATGCCTTTGTACACAACTTTTTGTGACCTGTTCAATAAATAACAGCTAAAAAATAAGACTGATTCATAACTAAGGCCGATGTAATGGAGAATAGACAAAAGTAAAGTATGATTAACCGTGTCAAAGGCCTTAGAAAAATTAAGCAGAACTAACACGACTATTTTATTCTCATCTATAGCCTTACAGATTTCATCAATAAGTAAAGAAAGCGTAGTTGTACAACTATAACCTGGACGGAATCCTGATTGAAAAAGTGATAATTATTTAAATGCAATCGTAATTGGTCCGCAAGACCAAGAGACTAATGGTGCTATTCTCACCTGAAATTTAACGAAATTTAAGCCTCTTTAAAAATTTAAGTCTTAAATGTCATGCAGTTAAAGAGTTAAAGAAAAATTGCTATTCTGAGCTTTCTTTAAAACTCAAATTTCTTAAATTTGTCTTTAAATCTCACAGCGTCGAAAATATCGCCGTAAATGTTTAAAGAGTTTGAACGATAAGTGCATTTAAATAAATTATTATGAATAATACACGATACATTGAAGTTTTTGCTGCTTGGGTATTAGAGGAAGATCACAGAAGGTAATTATTTTTAAACAAATATAAAAATACTATAATTAAGAGAAATCTACAGGAACTACTTAAGAATTGAAAGAAGACTAATTAGAGATGCAGAGAACCCTTTTGAACTGACTGCATCGGTTTTATTTCTAATTTTCGACTAAAAAAAGAATTAACCGTCAACTGATTGATAGACTACGAATTCGAAATTGAATTAATTTTACTACGAAAGGAAGGTTTTTAATTTTTTTTTATATAATCGACATCTAACTTTGGGTTTATAATCCCAGTTCGGAAAATTGAATCTTCTTGCAATACATTTAAATACAACTCAAATTGTTCTACTGAAGTATTTCCACCGTTCCTTTTTTGACATAGGAAGGTCTCTGTAATGAGTAATGAATTCACACTGTAGTACATAAAATAATACGTTATGCAAATTTTATTTTATGTATTGATTATTCCTGATGTCGCAAATTTAGACTGAATAAACGTTCAATAATATTACAACAATAACATTTAGTTTTTATAAATATGAATTACAGATTTCACTATTCACTATTCAGTTTGAGGTTGCGATAGTTCAAAAAAGATATTAATCTTACTCTGAAGTGCCTGTTTCCACTATTTCTATCTTCTCAACTGTGACATGAAAAAATGCGTCAAAAACCAATAATTAAACAAAAACTCTTTTAATAATTTATTTCTATCATACGTATCTGTCAAAACATGAAACTTACCTAACCACTTCTTCCATTTGAATGAAGTTAGCTGCATTTAACGTTTCCGGAAATATCCGGAATTTAAAGAATATTTCAAAGAGATTGTTTCAGAATAGCTATTTCGTCATATTCTTTAAGCGCTTGTTTTAAAGAGGCTTTAGGTTAAATAGTTAAAGACCTAAAGAATTAAAGTGTAAAATCTCAGAATAGTCCCATGATCTCTACAATCACGGGGTTCAGAAACCTTTGCTAATGGCAAAATATATGCCTCTTTCCAGCAATCAGGATAGACATTATTCAATAAACAGAAGTTGACAATGTAAGTAATATAGGGAGTTAAAAAAGGACAACATAAACAAAGCATATGCGCATTTATTCCGTCCGATCCACACGCTTTTGTTTTAATACTCTTTAGATGTTTGTGAATTACCTCTTCTGAAACGGATTGAAAAGAAAAAAGGTCAGAAAAATTCATCACTGTGGCTGACTTATAAAAGTTGTTTAAAGTGTGATTCGGATTTTGAATATTACTGGAATTCAAAAAATTAGTATTTAATTTATTTACATCAAGTAAATGAGCAGGTAATTCAGCAGAGCGTTTTTTTATTATATAAATTCAAATCTCGGAAGTCTTTCCATACTTCTTGAGATGTTTTATGCCGCAAGCTATAATTGATATATGCTCTTTTTTCTCGACGGATCGCAGTTGTGGTGAAATTTCTCAAAAGTTTGTAGTACTCAAAAGAGGCGCGAGTTTCAAGACGTCTAGCTCTTTGGAATGCTTTATCTCGCAACCTAATATTATCAGTTAGCCAGGGAGCCCGAGTTTTATTGAATCTACTTGTCTTATAAAGAGTATGTTTATTAAAGAGACCTATAACATTAGTATTGAAAAATGCTAGTATGTCATTTATGTTATTTAACATGTACAAGTGATCTCATAGAACTGATTGCAAATCTGTGAAAAAGTCATTATAATGGAAATTGTAAAAGTCTCTAAAAGTTCGGGTTACAGAAATCTTTCTAAAAGTCCCCAGTGCAAGCGATGCATAAGCTAAGAAATGATCAGAGAAATCAGAAAGGTCTTGTATTCTTGAGTTTAATACATTAATTGTATTATGAAAGTAGCTTCTTGCCCGGTGAAATTGTTTGATAAATTATCTCAAACGGACACTGGAAAATAGCACAAATGCTCGACGTTTCACTATCGCTTGATAGTTTCTTCAGGAGTGAAAATGTCAAATTAAATAAACAAGTTGTCAAGTAAAAAAATAAATAAAGTTGTTAAGGGAAACTAAAACTGAAAAAACTTTTTTTTTTTTTATAATATGATATTAAAAAATTGACAGATCTATATCTTACTTAACGAATCTAAAAAACTACAAAATATGTCATTTAAGTTAACAAAATCCGTACGTTTATTAACAGAGTTCGATGACATTTTAATTTTACACATTTCTATAAAACGTCTTTTAAAAATATTAGACTCAAAATATAAAATATTAGCATTTTCAAAATCAAAATTATGGCTATTTTATAATGAATGTTCTACAAGCATTGAATGATTTTGATTATTTTTTTGGATATGATATTTATGTTGGTCTAATCGTTTTTTTAAATTTTGGCTTGTTTCTCCTATATAACAGGAATTACAATTAAAACATTTAATTTCATAAACCACGTTAGGTTGTTTTAATTTTGGTGTTTTGGTTTTTAAATTTGAAAATATATTACTTAAATTATTTACAGATTTGCTAGCTAAAATTAAGTTATGTTTTTTGAAAATGTGTTTGAATGTGTTATACAGCGGCTCAATATAAGGTAATGATATGTATTTTTTGGTGCCTGTTTGTTTTACATTATTGTAGATATTTGAATTTTGTAGATATTTAATACGATTTTTAATTACTGATTCTATGAGATTAATTGGATAAGAATTTTGAACAAGAGTTTTCTTAATTAAATTTAAATTGTCGTAAATGAAAAGTTTATCTGAAAGTAAAATAGCTCGATCTGTTAAAGAAATAATTGTTGCAATTTTATAATTTTTGGATGTGTACGAGTGAAAATTAATGTATCTACCTGACCACGTAGGTTTATGAAACCAATTAGTAATTAATTTGTCATTGTACCTGATAATATTTACATCGAGGAAACTTAGCGAATTGTTAATTTCTTTTTCTACAGAAAATTGTAATCTATTATGGAAAGAGTTAAATTTATTTAAAACAAAATCTACTTTATCTGAAGGTAAAATCAATAAAATATCATCTACGTAACGAAAATATAAAGTTAGATTGAAAGGTAAAGAGTTAATTACATTTTTCTCTAATTCTTGCATAACAATTTCAGCTAAAGCAGGAGATAAAGGAGAACCCATTGCTGTACCGAAAATCTGTCTATAAAATTTATCATTGAACGCAAAATAAGATGTTTCAAAACATAAAGTAACAATTTCTAAAAAATTATCTTTGGAAATATCTGTAAAATCTTTAATCTCTGTCCACCTATCATTAATGCTTTTTAAAGCTAACTCTTTTGGAATGTTAGTAAATAAAGAAACAACATCTAAGGAAATTATAATGCAGTTATTTGGTATATCTATATTTCTTAATTTTTTTACAAGTTCAAAAGAATTTTTTATAAAATATTCTGATTTACTAGTAACTTGAGTAATAATTTTTGAAACAAATTTTGATAAAAAATATAGAGAAGAACCAATAGTAGAAACTATTGGACGAAGATGTGTATTAGGTTTATGAATTTTTGGAACGCAATATAATTTAGGAAAAATGGGATGCTGTACTTTAAGAGATTTAGCAATATTATTGCTAATTTCAACAGATTATTCTAACTTATTGATAATTTTGAAAGTTTTACGCTGAAAATTTTCAGTGGGATCATTGTTTAATTCTTCGTATGTATTATTATCAGATAGCATGGTTTGAACTTTTGAGAAATAGTCATTTTTATCAATTAAAACAGTAACATTGCTTTTGTTTGTTATCCAATTAATCTCATAGAATCAGTAATTAAAAATCGTATTAAATATCTACACAATTCAAATATCTACAATAATGTAAAACAAACAGGCACCAAAAAATACATATCATTACCTTATATTGAGCCGCTGTATAACACATTCAAACACATTTTCAAAAAACATAACTTAATTTTAGCTAGCAAATCTGTAAATAATTTAAGTAATATATTTTCAAATTTAAAAACCAAAACACCAAAATTAAAACAACCTAACGTGGTTTATGAAATTAAATGTTTTAATTGTAATTCCTGTTATATAGGAGAAACAAGCCAAAATTTAAAAAAACGATTAGACCAACATAAATATCATATCCAAAAAAATAATCAAAATCATTCAATGCTTGTAGAACATTCATTATAAAATAGCCATAATTTTGATTTTGAAAATGCTAATATTTTATATTTTGAGTCTAATATTTTTAAAAGACGTTTTATAGAAATGTGTAAAATTAAAATGTCATCGAACTCTGTTAATAAACGTACGGATTTTGTTAACTTAAATGACATATTTTGTAGTTTTTTAGATACGTTAAGTAAGATATAGATCTGTCAATTTTTTAATATCATATTATAAAAAAAAAAAAAAGTTTTTTCAGTTTTAGTTTCCCTTAACAACTTTATTTATTTTTTTACTTGACAACTTGTTTATTTAATTTGACATTTTCACTACTGAAGAAACTATCAAGCGATAGTGAAACGTCGAGCATTTGTGCTATTTTCCGGTGTCCGTTTGAGATAATTTATCAATTAATTGTATTGCTAAATATAATAAGATCTAGTAATGTTGAACTTGAACCACTGACTCTAGTAGGTTCATCTATGATTTGATTTAATCCGACTGAATCAAGCAAGCTCTGTAAATTCAGATTCGCCACATTGTTATCATCAAGCAGGTTAATATTAAAATCACCAACGCATATAACTTCAGCTAAAAATAAAACTAAGTCTGAAAGAAGATCTTCTAATGAAGATAAAAATAATTGCGTATTTGAATCAGGAGGTGTGTAAATAACGCCAAAAGCCACCATTACTATTATTAACCTTAATCTCGATCCACAAATTATCATAATTTTTATTTTCATTGGTGCGAATTATGGAAAAGTTGTAATTACTTTTTACGAAAATACCTACGTCTCCTCCACGTCTGGCATCATCTCTATCAGCTCGGACAAAAGAATAACCATCAATGGCAAGAAAATCATTAGTAATTGCCGGCGTCCACCAAGTTTCCGACACTCCAATTATATCATAGTGAGAAGATAGAATGTGCTTCTTAAATATTTCAAATTTCCTCGTCAGAGATCTACAATTAATATGAGCCACTAAAAACATAACACCTTAATTCGTATTAATTAAACAACTATGTATTCAAAGTGAATATCCATCCGTATACTTAATAATAACAGTAACTAGAGAGAAAACGTCTACAGTAAAGTAATTTTTTGAGATAGAGCAGAAAAATTTTAAATCCCTAGAAAATAAACTTTTGCTACTAAACTAATATAAATTATGACTTTTTGAATCACGTTGTACCCTAAATTAATCTAATTCAATGTGTCCGAACAAAATGTAAATCTTTATCTACAGAATTAAGCGAAAACAATGTTTTGTGAAAACAACTTATCCCAAAAACTATTTGTTTTCTTGCCGCTAACAGTTCACTGGCTGATCTTACGTCACCGCATCGATTACACCTAGATTCACCGCATTAGCAGACTCCACGTGACTTCTGTACGTTTCCCATTTATATTGCAATATATTTGACCATCATATGTCCATACACGATGACGCCCCGCCATTTTTTTCACAGCTCTATACCTTGCATACCTAGCTTGCGTTAAATCTTCATTTACGAACAAACCGGAGCCCTTCAATTTTTTTCTGTTGTTTAAGATATCTTGCTTAAATTTGTACGAGATGAACTTAGCAAGACGACATCTTAGTGGTACCACTTTTTCGACCAGTACGATGAATACGAGTTCCGACGAGTGTATTGCTCCAGATTGTCTAACTTCTCACTTAGCACTGAATTTGCCACTTTTAATTCAGCAATTTCGGTAGATTTAGTAGCAACTACTGCATCTATAGCTGCATTTAATTTTAGCGTTACACTTTCCAAAATACTATTCACGATAGCTCCAAACACCGATTTGTCGTTTAGCAGATTTGTGGGCGTTTCTTTTATAAGGTCGCTCAATTCAGCTTTTTCAGCCCGAGTCAACGTCATGCTGAATCTTTTTTGGACGTAAAAAGTTCTTAAACGTGAAAAATTTCCTTACAACTTTATAATTCAATCCGACTTAATAACACTAAACCGACGCCGTGGTGTACACCAATTATTAGGGATAAATAATAACAACAATTAACAAAATCGAAGCAGCGAAGCGAAGCACGACTACTCACTTTCCGCCATTCGCACTTACTTATTTATTCTATTTAAATGTCTCAACTACGATCGTTGCGAATCGTCTTTGATAAATATTCGTTGAATGAATTAAAATTTCATATAAATTTGGTTGAATTAATTATATTATATATAATTATAAAATTAAGTAATTAACATAATATCAAAGTTTCTAAAAAAATAATTGAAGGCCTTAATGTGAAATAATGATTATTGAAAAAACTAATTTAAAGTTTTGAAAAAATATTAAAAATCAATTAGTGCTGTTTTTTTTTAATGGATTTTATATATTTTGAAGAGATATAGAGTTACTCAAAGCGTGCTAATTCAAAGAATAAAAACAATTAAGTGGGTGCAGAAAAAAAATATTTTATTTGAAAAAATGTGGCTTGTCATTGTTTTACATTAAACCCTTCAATTGTTTTTTGGTAAACCCTATGATAGCCAAAAAACTCGGTTGAAATATATAACAGACTTTATACATTGCAATCACCACACATTACCAGAACATGTTCTAAACAGACGTGTTTATTACATCTGATGCACGAAAATCTTGTTTTTCGGTTCTCTTTTGAATCACAAAAAAAGCACCGACCAGGAATGTTATTTCTTGCACTTGCTTTATCGGGAGGAGGACTTAAAATTTCCCGAATTCTCAGTCGCAGTAATCTAGGTATGTGCTGGTTTGAGGCTCTTGCTCGAAGTCTTTCGTCTAATAAAGTCATAGACACTGACACTGTCAACTGTATTCTTGATAACAAATGAAGGGTGCAATGCAAGAAGTGGACTTACCGAACACATATCCTTTTATTGCAAATGAGTAGGTGATAGACAGCCAACATGAAACCAACATTACGGTGCTGGATAGTTGATGTTGTTGTTAGAAGTCTAGTTCTTGCACCGGACGATGTAAAATTGTTGAAAGAACTTGTCTGTATCATTAATTTCCTCAAACAACTGAACATGTCCACTTCTTGCATTGGTTAACATGTTAAGTAATTTACAAGATGTAAGTTACAACTTACTATTTAAATGTATGTAATAATCTCACTTTTCTAGAACTTTTTTGATTGTTTTCCAGAACCATTGACACTTTTCAAATTGGTAATTATCAATTCTTAACACCATTTCATTTCAGCATATAAATATTAATGTAACCGCCAAAAAATAATATGCGCAAGGTGTTGCTTACTACACCATCTAAAAATATCATTATTCTTAACACCATAAATTATACATCGACTTTCCTTTTCTCGCTCTTTCATGGCAGTCATTTTACATTAGCATCGTCGATCTCGCCCTTTTTATTCGTTCTTAAATAATAAATAACGTACTGAACGGGAGCCGTACAACAACGAATTAAATAAAACATCCGCTTAATGGACCAGAGAAAAGAAAACGCGGGATGCCCCGAAAGTGTCACTTTCCCGTATTCATTATTACTATGCGAAAGCAAAACATTTCGCCCGGATTTCCAATTTAATCGTGCTGGATTACAGGGACATCCCATTATATGAATCTGGGGTGTTATGTTATTAAAAGCTGCACGCTTGCGGCGAGCAAATGCGTTAAATTAAGTTCTGCGTTTCTCGTTAGATAAACACGCGAACCAGCAAAACAGGGAAAGACGAAAGAGAGGAAAGAAGAGCTTCAAAATACGTAAAAATAAGCGGTCCTAGTTTATCCGCTTATTTATGGATACGGGCGAGTTCAGATGAAAAGTCTTTGTAATGTTAACCCCAGTATGCTATCAGTATAAAAAAAAATTTTTTTTTGGTAAAACCTTACAGAGGTGATTCTGAATTATTTTGCCAAATTTCACTAAAGATTCCTAAACGTTTAAATCAAGAACGAAGGAACTATTTGCACTTTAGTAAAAAAAGATATCATGACATTAATTTTCATCCATCTACTAAAATATTTATTTAATGTGCATTGCAGAGTCAGAGTTTACCATAAATTTGTAGCGATTTTATTGTAAAATGAAACAAATATAACTCTTGATGACTTTTTGCTTTGAAAATTATTACCTTTGTTTTTTTTCCGGTTTACATTTTATCAGTAGGACACTGAGCGTGAGTTTGCACAAACTCTATGAGTACCTTGAAAGCTGGATGTTCCCATCCAATAAATCAGGTCTGTATAAAGAAGGAATTAGTTCTGCCCTAAGACTTATCGGTCTGATATTTTTATTGCGAATTATAAAATGTGTTTCAAAATAATTTTCATCTAGTCACCTGTAACTTTACCACGTAAAATAAAAAATGTAGCTTTACGAAAATAGAGATGCATTTTATGTTACAAAACCTGACAATTCATTTAAAAATTGGTTAGATAAAAACTTAGGCAACGAGGATAATTCGATGGTTGAAGGAATAAAGCTGATACATAAAAAATTTTTTGTCTCGGACCACGTGTTTTTTTCTGATACGCACTTTAGTTCCTACTTTAAGACGTTGTGTTCGTGTGAGATACGCATTTAGCACAGAAATATATGTACAGATGTAATAGTCTGGTCCCTCGCAACAACATATTTGAATAGTCCGGGTATGCAGAGGTGTCAACACTGTATTTTCGAGATTAAATGTTTGATGCATAATGGTCATCTTTGTCAGTCGCAGTTAACTTTTGGTGCATTAAAGGGTTGTAAATTCTGAATACTGGTTGTGTTAGTGTAGTGAAAATGTCTAAAAAAGGTCTTCGACATCAAGAATTATTGAAAATTATTGATAAGCTGAGTGATATAGAACCAAATGAAGCGTCAGACGAAGATTCGGAGTATGTGCAAAGTTCATCAAGTACTAGTAGCAGTGAAAGCGAATATTTGGAAGCGCAGGAAGCAGAATGAAACAATATTGTAAAAGGAAACTAGGCACTGAAGAAAATATGATTTCAAGTAAACGCTCAAAAAATAATCAGGTAAGAACCATCAAAAACTCATTTGTGCGCACCTCCGGGCGTGCGTGGCAGCTAGTGTAAAAGCAGTCTTATTCTAATTTTATAGAAATCACAAAGTCTAATGCGATTTTTATATATTACAGCCTAATAAATCTAAAGAAAACCCACAGATTGTAGATACTGCGGAGAATATAGCTCCCAATAATCATATACAAGATAATGAGAAAATTTTTGTATATAGTTTTATGTACCTGTTACGAATAATAAGATGTTTGGTAGCCTTGTACTTCAAAGGAAAATAATGAGATTCTAGAGTCCGATTCGTCTGAAAACTCAGAAAGTGACGGTGAAAATGGAAGTGATCATATTTTTCATGATCCACAAAGACTCGTTCAAGATTTGAGAATTGTCTGGAATGACGTCTCTGGAAATTTGAATTCTTTTCCATTGCAAATTCCACAAATTACGTTGAGGCAAGTTGTAATAGATCGTGCTGATGATAGTCCATACGCCTTCTATAAAATTTTTGTTTAGTCACAGAAACAAATCTTTGGTACTATCAAAGAAACCATCAGTGAAAATTCGATGCTAGCCAATTGGACTGACACAACCAGAGATGAAATTGAACAGTTCTTAGTGGTGATTATGTGAATGGGGTTAGATGTGAAACCTAGATTGCGAGATTATTGGAGTAAGAAGTATATTTATTTATAAATGCCCTATCAATAAAGTAACCTGTATGGCAAGAACAAGGTTTGAAACTCTTCTAAGTTGTTTTCATTTTTCCGATAACGAAGCATGTACGAATGGGAATCGGTTGCACAAAATTGATAATTTAGTTACAATTTTTAACGAACAGTTTCAAAAGGCTTTCATTCCCGGAGAAATCGTCTGAATTGATGAGACCATGGTCCCATTTAGAGGATGACTTGCTTTTCTTCAGTACATACCCGGAAAACGTCATAAATATGGCATAAAAATGCACAGAAGGTGGCTATACATATAATATAAAAGTATATGGTGGCAAAGAAAGAAACCTCAGCGATCTACCGGTATCAACTCCCGTTGTTATGAAGTTAATGGAACCTCTCCTTGATAGTGGAAGAACATTAGTTACCGATAATTGGTATACATACCAGCGTGGGGTTTGCTCACCAACTCTTAGAAAAGAAGACACACCTACTTGGAACCCTTAGAAAAAATCAGAAACACAATCCTAAGCCAGTTTTTCAAAAGAAACTTGAGAAAGGAGACATTATAGCCCTTCAAAGTAATACTAAAGTTATAGTTGGGAAATGGAGGGATAAAAAAGACGTTGCATTTTAGACGACAAAGTCATGTCCAGAAATAGTAGATATACAAACTAAACGTGGAACGCAAAGAAAACCCTCAACGATTGTAGAGTACAATTCTGCTAAATCTTACATAGATGTCTCAGATCAGAGAGCGTCCCATAGCAGTCCAGTACGAAGAGCTATAAAATGGTATAGGAAGATAGCAGTCGAGATTTTAACAAATACAGCTGTAGTTAATGCCCTTATACTTTACAATAAAGTTTATAAAAGAAAAATGGACATTACAACATTTAGAGAGAAGCTAGTGAAAGGATTGTGGGGAATAGGCTTAAACAATGAGTTAACCCAGGATATCACTGCTCAACACAGATTAGAAGAAAAAAGTGAGCGTGCACGGTGTGTAATGTGTTATGCTAAACTTTCAGTAACATATAGCAGAGCACTCGCAACAAAAAATTCTATCTATTGTTTAGGTTGTCCAGAGAAGAAGTTTTATGTTTGAATTGTCTTTTTAAATCTCACAATGTATCTGTAAAAAATGCTCCCTAAATATATTTCCATGTATCATTTGTGAATGTTTTGTTTATTTTTTGCATTAAATACTTGTTTTGATTACCTATATTTATTGTGTATTAATTTTGATACATCCAGTCCACAATAATAGTAAGTTAACATTTTCATTAAATTAGACTGCGTGTATCAGGAGTAGACACACCTTCAAAAACAAAACAAAAATTGAAAAAATAATAATTTTTCAATATAGATGGTCTTAAAAATGCCCAATACAAGCATAATTATAAAAAACTAAATTTGGTCTGTTTTAATGATTTTTAAAACATGGACCTGGGAGTTAAAGTGTTAAATCAAAAAAGAACGATATCTAAGAAAAAGCATTTATTATCATATTATTATAAATTTTACATGCACCATACGACGTTTCATGCAGTGTTGCCAAATCTGGTGATTTTGCACCAGATCTAGTGATATGTATACTCCTCTGGTGGTTTGGAAATTTTTTTTTTGTATTTTAGACAAATCTGGTGAATTTTGTATTTTATTTGATTGCAAATTATTAATTCTCTCTTTGTAGACCTCATTTTTAAGAAAGCCAAATATAGAGAAGTCTAACGGGTTGAAGTCTAATGATCTTGCTCGTCAAGTTCGATAACCGCAGCAAAATCGATTTCCGGAACCAATGGATACAAGTTCAGGAAATCTCAGAAACTCATACAGAAATATTTAAATTCGATGTATCATGAACCGTTTTTAAATAAGTCAGCGCACGATGTGTCCCAATATGATTATAAAGCGAAAATTCCATTACCGAAAGCGTTCAACACACCAGAAAAACATAAATTTCATATTTTTGATTTTAATCCGAATTACGAGAGACTACTAGGGATCAGATTTATTAAAGTAAATTGGAAGCAAACATAAATTTTAAGAATAGAATTTTATATACGAAAAATGCTGACATTTCAATTTATTATGACGATTAAAAACGCCGCATTAACATCACATCGGAAAACAACACACATAACTTGTTATTAGCTGACATTACAACCGCGGTAATTACAACACCGTAATAAGAATCTCTGTTGACCTAGGTACAGGAAGGTTCTAATGAACCACGTTAAGTTTCCGTCCGAAGTCGAAATTCCATTTGCACTTATGAATACGAAGGAAAATGACGCTATTACTACGGCAATAAATCGGAATGAAAATAAGGTCACCATAAAATTTCCAAAACTAATCAGAGTGCAACATTTCGATATTAAGGAATTAAACAATTACAAATGCATGGAAACAGATGAACTAGATGAACTAGGCTCTAGGCTGGTTACAGCGACAAAATTTGAGTAAGTTACGCTTAGAGCATATGAATAGCGAGGAGAAGAAAGCCTTGTTCAAAATACAGAGATATTTTACATAATGAGGAAATTCTCTTGACATTTGCTAGCAAAATCAAAAACTGTTTAAATATGAAAGATGATAAACCAATTTTCACTAAAGTTTACCTCAAGCCCCGATGCAAAAGCAAGAAATTTCAAATCAGGGTCAGTCGCTTTTATAGCAAGGAATTATACAGCCGAGTGTGTCACCGTGTTCATGTCCTGTGCATATAGTTCCAAAAAAAATTGATGCATCCGAGAAAAGGAAATGGCGAATGGTAATTGACTACCGAAAATTAAACGAAAAAACCGTTGATGACAGGTATTTTATGCCAAATATTGCTGATATACTCGGACGAAGCCAATATTTCACTACATTGGAGCTGGCATCTGGGTACCATCAAATTGAAATGGACCCTAAAGATGTCTCGAAAACAGCGTTTTCCACTGAACAGGGCCACTACGAATTCTGCAGGATGCCATTGAAGAAGATGGCGAGCGAATAAAAGTCGAATAAAAGACGTGCTAATGTTTTTATTACACAAAGAGTTAAATTAAAATAAGGTGCCCAACATATGACAAACGTTAATAAATAAAAGATTAATCACACACGCACCGTATTCGACAGATTTAGAAATGCAAACTTAAAAGTACAACTGGACAAGTCCGAATTTTTAAGAAAAATGGATTATTTGGGTCATGTTATGACCCCGGAAGGCGTAAAACCTAATCCAGAGAAGGTTAAAGCTAGTAATAAATTATCCCATACCGAATAGGATATTAGGATATTACAGAGGGTTTATTAAAAATTTCGCTCAGCTAACGAAAGAAATGACAAAATGCCTAAAGAGCAAAAATAAAAATGACTTCCGAATATATTAATTGTTTCGAAAAATGTAAGAAAATTCTAACAAATGACCTAATACTACAATATCTGGATTTTAATCAATCTTTCACACACTCACGACAGACGCGAAGAGATAAACCAATAGCGTATGCTTCTCGGAACTTATCTGAAATGGAATGTGGTGGAGAAGGAACTTCTAGCAATAATTTGAGCCACAAAATATTTCAGGTCGTATTCATATGGTCAGAAATTTAAAATCTATACTGATCATCGACTTCTGCCATGGTTATTCAACCTAAAAGAATCAAATTCTAAACTAATAAGATGGAGGCTGCGACTACAATACTATGATTACGAAATAATCTATAAACCCGGAAAACAAAATAAGAACGCTGATGCATTATCCAGAATTCAGTTAAATGCATTAGAAACTGAGTCCATGGTCGCCAACCCAGACGAAGAAATTGATAAACTTGTGAAAGAATTGGAAGAATCTGGCCAATTAAGACAAGACACCAGCTCTTGAAGAAGTATTTAAAAAATTTAGCAACACCACAAAATGCTGCAGTTGCCTTAAATGATGAAGTTGATATCTTAACATTCGACTCAACGAATATCGCAGAACTGACAAAGAGAGAAATATAAAACGAAGCAATAGATTCAAAATTGGCTCAAGTTCATACAGAAGAAATTTTGACGAAAAAATTAATGTGCAGGATTAATAAAAATAAATAGCAGACAGGAATTCCAAACGTTGAATGTGAACAGCAACATTTGAAATTATTCAAGGAATACATCACTAAAGATAAAACGTATTACATATATTGTAATAAGGAAATATATAATAAATCATTGTGTGCCGCTTATACAAGACGTTGTCTGAAAAATTAACCGTAGTCAATGGACAAGATACACAAAAAGATCTTATTCGAAATTACCACGAAGGTAAAACGAACCATAGGGATATAGTGGAAACATTAAAACAACTTCAGCGAAAGTATTATTGGCCGGATATAAATTATGTAAATAAATGTAACGTATTATTATTAAAATTATATCAATAAATGTAACGTATGTAAGATCAGTAATTACGAAAGAAATCCACCACAAGTACCGATAATACTCACGGAAACTTATAATCGACCAGTTGAGTGTTTACATGCTGACACCCTTTCCATAGGAAATCGTAACTTCGTAACCATCGTGGACGTATTTTCAAAATTAGGACAAGCAATTGAAATTTCTAGCAAAAATGCTATTGAAGTAACAAACGCCTTCACAGAATACGGAATTCCGGAATCCATTAGCTTAGGCAAAGGTACGACATTTAACAATGAAAATGTGAAACAATTATTGCATTTGCATAAAATCGAAGTACATTTTATAACGCCACACAATCCCGAATCTAATGGTAACATTGAACGATTCCATTAAACATTAATCGAACACTTACGAATGTTAAAACAGCAACATAGTGAACTCGTGGAACAATTAATGAAATATGCAATTATCGTACATAATAATTCGATTCATAGTTCTAGGAATACAACGCCAAACGAATTATTATTCGGCCATACGAGTTAAAGAAATCCTTTCGATTTAGATTATGTTCACCAGTGCTATCAAGGTTATATAAATAAATATAAAGAAAAAATAAAAAGTTTACGAAAAAAATCATGATAGATTGTTAATCAAAAAAACCAAAGTAATTGACAAAAGAAACAGAAATAAACAAGGACAAGAAGTGTTTCGTATAGGACAGCAGGTGTATGAGAAAAATTTAAGTAATAACAGAAACAAATGAATTAATGAATACAAGGGAACGTTTACATTAAACAAGGTAAACAAATATTACACCGCTGAAATAAGAGATGGTAAGAAAATAAGAAGAGTAGCATCACGCAACTTACGAAATCCCCTTGTTGCAGATGCTGTCCCTGATTCGTCACAACAAACGTCGTCACCCAAATAAAAAATAATCGGGGAATATTTCTAGTCGAGTTGGGTTTAGCACAAAATGTGGTAGACAACAGGAAGTTTATAAGAAGAATAAATTTAGAAGAAATAAGAGTAGAAGTCGATTATTTAAAGGATAATATTAAGACCGTAAAATTAGGATTCTCAAGGGAAAAGGGTCGTAGTTTTCAAAGTAAAATGTATAATTATAAATATATAATTAATAATAAGATTAATCAAATAGATAGAACACTAAACTGAATTAAAAGAGAGTTCATTAATGGACTAGGAAGTATAATAAATTGTATTACAGGAAATTTGAACCAGCAAGATGCACAACGTTACGATGGTGCATTGGAAACGTTAACCGCATCGCAAAATAAAGAAAAAGTGTTATTAAAAGAACAAATATCACTGACCACTTCAGCGATAGAACAATTCAATAAGACCGTAAAAGGATTAATGAGCAATCAGCTGATAATTCAATCAAGGATAATGCAACTTGAAGCCGCTATGAAAGAAACTGTATTAGGTAACGCAACAACAGTACTCAAGTTTAACGCAATTTACGATCAATTGTTCAGCGCAGCAAATACCTTATACGAACTTTTAACAACGTTAGCCTGAAGATCTAAAACGCGAACTTAATGCAGCTAATAAATGGCTAACTGGCATTGCAACATTTCCATTTGAAATTAATGTAGAAAATATAAAGTTATACGAGGACAGTATAAACATTAAAAGCTACACGAAAGGCAACATATTTGTTATGTTAGTATCCCTGGTAGAACCTAAATCTTATGAATATTATCACCTATATTCTTTCCCGATTAATATTGACAAAAATATTTTCTAAATTATTATCCTTCATAATAAATTACTGATAATCCATGAGTCAAAGTACGCATTAAAAAATGAAAACTGTAAAGAAATTGGACAATATTGTTATTTATGTTATTCCATCAACGTTAATCTGATTTCACAATCAGCGCCCTATGAAGTGCATTTAATTCAACACACGAGAAACAACACTAACTGTACACCCGCAAGAATTATGTAGAAAGAAAAGAAAACAGAAGATTCGCTGAGATGAGTGGTTAGCAGTGTTTCCAGAAGATGTTACAGCAATCGAAAAATGTGATAATTGCGAACGAAAAACTCTCCACGGCTGCTACATGATTAAAATTCATGAAAAATGCAGTGTAAAAATGGGAAAAATAATACTACACTCACATCAAACGAATCCCATGGAAATAAAAATAACCAGTCTGCCAAAAATTAAAATTAATCAAACCAGGACCGGAAGTTATGTAGAACTGGGTCCTATGCAGCTACAACATATTGAACTTGATGATGTCCATCCGTTGTTGAACCAAATAGAAATTTTAAAACAAGAAATTGTCAAGAATCCGAGTCCAATACATCTAACCGCAAGTGTCTGGACAATTGTGTTATATTATATTATATAATCATTCTTATTTGTTTCATATATGAGAAACGCAGTTGTTTCCGGACCAAGAATCCCGTTGCAGAAAAAACACCATCACTATTGGAAGAAATTAGAGTTAAGGCAGCACCCCGTTCAGCCCTTGGCTTGTCATCTTAAGGACGGAGGAGTTATGTACTCTGAAACCGCTTGGTCAACAGGAAGTCAGCACTTCGATTACAAAAAAAAAACGCATTTCTTGTGTAATACCTTTTAGTCAATAGATTTCCAAGTTACGGCTAAAATCGCTGTTGGTTGGCTCAAATAAAAATGTATTAGTGTGTTTTAAAAATTCCTTTCGAATTCCGAAACACTTAACTCACGCGTGGAAAAGTATGAGCTGCGCAGCAGCGAGTAAGTAATTCCACAAATTGCTTTACAGCTTGAGTTTTCTACTATACTTTATCTATGATCATATTTAATTACTATTAAAGAGGTCAAAATTATCTTATTATTCTAGTTCAAAATAATCAGTGCTGACAGTTGCAATTTCGACTACTGTCAATTTAATGTGATGCGGCTACGTAGATCTAACTACAAGCAAATATCCTCGCTGTGTAATATTGTTACTTTACGCATGACGTTTATGAGTTGTACCTAATTTGTCATTTATAGTAGTGGTCGTATATAAACACAATTACATAACACTAATTCTTCAGAGCGACAAATAGCTGGTAAAGTAGGAGACAGACTGACAATCAAGAATGCGGGCCAGAAAAGCTTGGAATGAAATTTATTAATTAACACTAAAATAATTTAGAATATGTTGACTTTATAAAATAATTGCAATATAATTTCGCTTAGATAATCCACTTCACAAGAAGATCACGACAAGATGATCGAAACGTCAAGTTCTACAAAGAGAGAGAGAGAGAGAGAGATAACACGAGAACCGAAGAGCAGCCATCAACGACGGCCGTGAAAGTCTGAAAATTACATAAGGTAATCCATCTTATAATTTATCACAATTATGTGCCACAAATATCTGTTTCCTCTACCAATAAATCCAGTTAATTATATTTTGCTTGGAATATAGTTTTATCATATATATATATATATATATATATATATATATATATATATATATATATATATATATATATATTGCAGATTATGTAATACACAGCAAAATTTTGCAAAATGCTACAACTCTTCTATTTTCCGTACATTTCCATGATATAGGAAACGTTGCTTTAGTATACCATTTGTAAATTCCACTTTTATTATGTGGACCTTATTGTAGAGAATTTGTTTGTCTATTAAGCATTATAATTTATCATAATTTGCCTAGTTTTTTCCTGGTTGCACAGAGTTGAAGTTGAAATGTAAATCTAGCTCGGGATAAAACGGAACTGATAAAATAGTCTCCCATCTTACTTTTAGAGGACCAATAGTACCTATAACTGGGCATCTTTTTGACACTTATCATCATATTTGCTCCTATAATTTTTTTAATTTCAAAAGTAATTGTTAGTATAAAGTTATTAGCACCGCCATTCCTTTGAAATGTGTACAAATTTGTAACAAAAACTGTTCTGGAAATAAGGACCACTACTCCCTATAACTGGGCATCTTTTTAGATTTATTATCAGATTTACTCCTTTAATATTTTTAGTTTCACAAGTAGTTGTTGATATAAAAAATATTAGCGGCCGCTAATATAAAAAATATTAGCGGCCGTTTACTTTGTATGACGTGAGGCAAATATTCAGGCGCAATCGCCTAATATATGGCCATCTAAAATTAATTATATTGGTCCGTATTCTCACCTCATGTACTGACTTTTAGTATTAGGTGCGATGTTTAAAGCTGAAACATTATTTTAATTATCATCTTCATCTTTTTTCTAATTTGTTTAGTCAGAGGATTTGTGTTTAAAATTTGGAAACTTCTACATTAAAATTTAAAGTGGTAGGATCAGTGTTTACATAAATTTAATGCAAAATAGGGTTTATGAGTACTGGGTGGAATTTTATATTTTATTTCGGCCTCCCCACCAAATATCATTGCTGCTTCATGAACCCGAGAAACGCGAGTGGCAGGTTGCAATTATATTATGGTAGTATCCGGTATTATTTTGATAATCGATGAAGTATCCTTTATTTTCTTTGTTATTATACATATTTAAAGTAGATTCTTGTCCGATAAAAATAGTATAATAAATTATTTAACACACACTTAAAATTCGCACTATCGCTCTACATTTTCACTCCTGACGAGGCTATCAATCGATAGTAAAACATAGAGTGATAGTGCGAATTTTAAGTGTCCGTTAAAATAATTTATTATACATTTATTTTTATCATTAACGTTATTATTATTTATTTTCTTTAAAAATGTCTGGTACACAATTGCGTCTCATTCTAAACCGCCCACATACATATACAGGGTGTATCGTATTAAAGGAGCCACAGTGATAGGCGTAACTGAGGGTTACATGTATAGTCCGAAAAAAGTGTTGCGAAACGATTTCTGCCGATATAATTTTTATGAAAATTTTATTAAAAAAATTCTGCACTGATTACAGACCTGTGTTTCTGAAAACGTATCGATATTTCGGATAAGATCATCTCCTACAACTGGGATGTCATAAAAAAGCGAACCAATTGTGTAAACAGAACTTACACTATCAAATTTCGTGTGTGATGGCGAGTGAGTAGACGCACGTGTGCAGCACGGTCTGTCTTAAATAGTAATATTGAAGTAAATACAAGTGCTAATAACTACTATACTGTGTAATAAGAAACTTTAGGTTACATACTATATACTGGTCTGTGAATTAGATAAGTGACTTTACGTTGCAACTGAAATTCAAAATGTTGACGCGGGACGACGTCGCGGAAATCAAAAATCTGTTTCAAGACAGTATCAAAGAAGTTGTCACAGATACGAGAAGGCTACTGGACGAAATGTTCAGTAAATTTGAAGAGAAATTAGTAAAATTGAGTGATAAATACGAGGATAAAATCCATGCGTTAGAAGTAAGAAACAAGACACTGGAGCTGAAAAACGACACGAGCAGTATTCGCGCCGGAATAATGCAAGAGTTTTTGGTGTAATAGAAGAAAAGGATGAAAATATTGAATCCGTAGTAATGGATCTACTGAAAAATAAAATGGGCATCGACATCCATCCGGAACATATCGACCGTTGCCATCGGACCGGACGCATAGTACAAGGAAAAATTCGACCTATTCTTATAAAGTTCATTAGTTATAGGTACAGGCAACTCGTATTTAGCAACAAAAAGCGACTTAAGGGTTCCAAGATCACGGTGCGGGAAGATCTAACCAAAGAGCGCGTCCAGTTACTACAAGGAGCTCTGAAAAAGTTCGGCGTTTACAATGCTTGGACTATAGACGGTACCGTACGAGCTCTAAATAACAATGAAAAGATCACTATTTGTTCGAGTAATGATTTATTATAAGAAGTGCATATATTTACTTAACTAAAAAAATGTTTCTTTTCTTTTTTTTCTCTGCTTAATTATTAGCATATTACACAGTATAGTGATAGGAAGTTCAGTACTTATGTTCTTTTCTCTTTTTTATTTCTTTTTATTTTCTCTTAAAGTTGCAGACGTGATCGTGCAGGCAGTAGTGATCTCGTACTTGCTGATAAGAAATATACATTTAGTTACCTTGAATTAATTTTGTTTTGTTATTTAACGTGCAACTAAAGGCAATTAATTATAGGATGCCCAGCAAAAATTTGAAACTGGGTCATCTCAATGTGAGATCACTTGCGGCTCACTTTTTGCAGATAAAAAATTTGATTATTGATTCTGACCTTGATGTATTAGCTATAAATGAAACCTGGCTAACTGACGATTTTCAGAGTGCTCTATTAACCTTAGATGGCTACACATTCTTGCATAAGAATCGTACAAGAAGTCGTGGAGGAGGTGTCGGTATCCTTTTTAAAAGTTCTTTAAACGTTAATCATTTAGAATACATCGCCACTTACGAGCATTTAGAACAATTATGGATCAATATCAAAGTAGGCAAAGAAAACATCTCTGTAGGCACTATATATAGACCACCTAATTTTAGTTTGGGAAGTTTTTTTGATTCTTTTGAGGAAACAATTTCCACTATAGTAGCTATAAGCAGTGATTTTATATGCCTGGGAGACCTTAACATTAACTTACTAGACGCAGATTCGCAGCGATCACGATCTCGTTTATTGCTCTCTAATAGTTGAAGATATGAAAACTACGCCTACTATTAGAACATATAGAGACTACAAGCCTATGGATTATGAAAGTTTCGATGCCGATCTGTACAAACTGCCATGGTACTATATATATTATATTAATGATATTGATGAGAAAGTTTATTTCCTTAATCAATTAATTTTATATCTGTTTGATATACATGCACCCCTTAAAACTCGGAAATTCAGTCGATCTAACTCACCCTGGTTAACCAATACATTGCGGGAAATGAGATCATTAAAAGCAAAAGCTCTTGATACTTTTAAAAAAACCAAATCCAACTCTCATTGGGAGACCTATAAATCAATCCGTAACCAGTATACTTATGCATGTCGAAAAGAAAGGTCTATTTACTTTAAACGCAAAATAAGCCAAGTACAAAACAAAAAAAAAATGTGGCAAGAGTTAAAAGATAATGATATTTACAAAAAATCAAAGTCAATTGTTATACCTGAACATTTGCGCGACGTTAATAAAATTAACGAAAACTTTGTTAATATTGATTCTCCATCTAATATGGATGAGGTAAACTTGACTAATTTTTATAATAGCAGTACTTGTCGCAATTTTACAAAATTATTAAAATTCTCCGAAGTTACGAATGATGAAATTTTAAATATTTTGATTCATTTGAAATCAAACTCTTATGGATACGATGGTGTAAATTTACAAATGATTAGACTATGTTGTCCTTATTTAATACCGTTTATTAAACACATCATTAATTTCTGTATTACAGAATGTGTAATACCTCAGATATGGAAAATTGGTCATGTTGTGCCTATTCCAAAGAATAATAGTCCGTCTAACTTCAAGGATCTCCGTTCAGTCACTATCTTACCAACCTTATCTAAAATATTAGAAAAAATTGTTAACAAGCAACTTCGAGAACATTTATCTATATATAATCTAATCCCTGCTAAACAGTCTGGATTTAGACCAGGCCATAGCTGCGGTACTGCTTTACTGGCGATTACAGATGACTTGTTCAAAGCGTTAGATGATGGCAAGTATACTATTTTGGCCTTGTTAGACTTCTCTAAGGCTTTCGACATGATCAACCATAACATTTTGTTATCAATTTTGCATCACATTGGGCTTGAGAATAAGGCCGTTGCATTTTTTAAAAGCTATTTAACCAATAGAAGTCAAGTAGTCACTCTGGAAAGGGAAGTCTCAAATTTACTTCCAATAACTAAAGGAGTACCGCAGGGAAGTGTGAATGGCCCTCTTCTGTTTGTGATATATACGTCCTTCTTTTTCAATAATATCGTCTGTAATTACCATCAGTTTGCGGATGATACTCAATTGTATTTGTCTTTTAGCCCGTCTGATTTAAATGTGGCTGTAAATACAATAAACAATGACTTGGCTAAAATCGCGGAAGTGTCAGAACGACATGGCTTTCTGTTAAATTCCAGGAAGACGTCCACATTATTATTTTGTTCAGAAGTTAGTAGAATTCGTGCTAGTAACGAAATTAATGTTAAGATAAATAATGTGGACGTTCCTCTACTAGACGAGGCTAAAAATCTTGGTATATTTATTGACTATAAATTAAGGTTTAAAAAACATATTTCTTTATGTATACGCAAAGCTATAAGCAACTTGAAGCTGCTATACAATAACAGACATATGTTGAATAAAGATCTCAAGCTATTATTATGTGATTCATTGGTATTGTCGCATTTTAACTATTGTGACTATCTATACGGGCCGTGTCTTGATAAAGTTGATATAAGGCGAATACAAAGGGTTCAAAATTCATGCTTACGTTTTGCATTCGGCATCAAGAAGTACAATAGAGTGTCTTACTCGCTTAAATTGGTTGGGTGGTTGAATATGGCAAATAGGAGAGAATTACATGCAATTTGCTTATTTCACAAGATTATTAAGTCAGGGACTCCAGCATACTTGCACTGAAACGGTCGCGAATTTTATTGAAAAACAAATGTGCGTTTGTTTATTCGATGGCTTATTAATAAAGAGGAATTTACGAGGCGCAGCTTGTCACAGGAAGACGACTCGGGTCAAATTTATGGTTTTTTTGAACATCTAGTTCGTGAATGGCATTTGAAGTAGTTAACATCGGCCATAAATTAGCTGTGTTAAAGTTGTCGGGTACGCTATTGAAAATTTTGAAGATACTTGTCGCTAGGATTGCCTTTCTGTCATATTATAAATCAGGGCCGTTTTGTTGTCTTGGGGCGCGTTAGAGTCTGGGAAAGGAATTGCACACAAACATTTAAGTTATTGAAAATTGTAAAAAAGTATTAGGTTTCACTTTAGTTGAAAAAGGTTGCTTTAAAATCCAGAGACTGGCCTTTGTTTTCAAAAGTCGGGAGGTCATAAATATGTCTATAGACATTTGTAGGACGTTGTTTCGAGAAATTTTAGAAAGCGGGAAAAACATGTGCAGCGCCCGACAATCTGTCAGGCGAATTGGGGGGTCGAATTACTAGGAAGGAGCTAAACTAGAAAAGAAGCGTGTGTTTCTTTCCGAAATAAAAGCGCTTATTGGCCGACGGGTTTTTTGGTTACTTCAGGGGATGGGGGAGGAGTCAAAATTTGTCACTAGTGGAAAGTCAAAAGTAAAAACGAAAAACAGTTGGCTTACGCCGTCCGAACGACAAGCTGCATTTTAATTGAACTCGAGTAGTTTATTTTTGAGTGCTTTGCAATTTATTTTATCTAGCTGCATAATTAGAATTCGATCACATTATTTCGGGGCGTTAAAATTATAGTGAATACAAAAGGGCCATCAAATAAATAACTGCGAGGCGATCGCGAGCGCGAATTAAACGATAAGTGCGTGGGTGGAATTAGTGAATTGTGCGCCGCGGAACGGAATAGGTATAATTGCATGAATTTTTTTCTATTTCTTTTCACATACTTGGTGGCATAAATTTGCGTAAGAATTATTTTAATTGGTTTGTCAATCAGTAGCGTGGAATTTCTGTAAAGTTCCATTTTTGCATTGCTCAGGCAATCTAATAGTTATTTTTTGGTACCTGCGTTTGCTTTTGAATCAAGTTAAACTCAATAAATTCAATATTTTTCGCGGTCTGTGATTTAATCAACCAGAGTAAATTAACTACACCTAAAATCTTTTGTTCGGTTTCAAATACAGTGTATCTTTTTGCAATTTCGTTCTACCTTTTTGCGATATCCTCGGCAATTCGGAGACACGCGATCGGTGTTATTCTGGATTGTACTGGGTTATCTGCAACTAAAGTCTCTGGTCAGGCAAGTTATATCCGCCAAAAACACAGTGCGACCAGCACAGTCTAGCTACGAAATCTAGGCCAATTTAATACTCTTTACGAATTCCGTAGAATTACTAGGCCAACAATTTGAACTACTTATCCATAGGCATCTTCGACACAGAACTTTCTCACACCCTGCGTGTGTGTGCTGGAGTGTTGACTTTGGTGTAAGATTTGCAGGTTAATTGAGGGCAATTGGTCGAGCGACTGAAAGTACCAAAACCACACAACGTGGAGTGTCTAAAACAGTCATTAGGGTCCTTGCGCAAACAATTAGTTAGATAATAGGATTAGGCGGCAAGAATACAAACGAAGTAGAGGGATCTGCATACAGGACCTCGAACGACTCTGGAGCATGTAGTTGACAAAGATCCTACGCACAGTTGTCTAATTAATTAGGTTAATGAGCTAGAGATAGGGCTATCCTTCCCGTGAAAAACTAACGGCTGTTGCTTTGATTATCCTGCAAATTGATCGCTGGAGCGGCCTTTTGTACCACATACCTCTCCGAACATCTGATTGATCAGTTAAAGTTCCAGTAACAAAGTACACTGTATATACACTGTTACACAGTGAGTGCGCTGGTTGATTATTCATAGCGTCTTCGAGTACTAGCTAAAAGTGGCTAACACGAGTACCAAGGACAAACTATTTTGACTAAACAAAGAGATTAATTGTTGATCTAATTTAAATTACAAAGTTGACACAGCCTAATTGCGTGTACAACAAGCCACCAATTGTGGGAATCGAAATAAATCAGATCGCGACGATATTCGGCGTTAAATACATTAAGCAAAGTTTATTGTACTTCTTTGGAATCGTATATTTATCGCGAAAGATACCCATATTATCAATAAAAGGTTTTTTATGCTCGAGTGGATCAGCCCTTCGTAGCGATCCACAGGAGTTTTTTACCTACTTACATTCTTTCTTTTTTTTTTTTGACAATAAATAATTAATTAATTAAACCTGGCATTTTATTGATTCGTATTTAGCACCTTGCACCTCTCGATTACACCGTCACACCAAAAATTGGAACACAATTACAACAACGTAGGGCCCGTTTTTTCTATTTAATTAGACGATCCAGAATACCGGCAATTAAAGTTTAATCTTGGAGTTTTAATAGCGCCGAGGAGATAGGTAGAAAATTAGTCCTAGCGCCACAATAAAATCCAACCGTAGTAGGTAGTGACCTTTTTAAAGTATCTTTGTAGACCGCATGGGAGTTTATTAGTGCCTCGGCGCTTTCAAAACCCGAACAAACCCTCGGTAAGGAGGCATTCATCGCTTCCTAGAATTTAGTCAAATCCTTCGGTCCATTTAATAAATTAATTTGTCAATAAATTTTAGTTTGTTTTTGTTTGGACCGTGTTTATTAGATTATTTAGTTGTCCGTAAAGTCAACAACAAGGTGGCACGTCCGGGCGTGTTACAGCACTCAAGATTAACTTATAGAACAGATGTCCATAACGTTAATATAAGGCGTAAGAATTTACTTACACCACCCTTGCATAAATCTATCAAATACGAAAGGTCTTTTTCTTATAATATTGTCAAAAAATACAATGCACTGCCTGACGACTTTAAACGTTGTTCCTTTTCCGTTTTCAAGAAAAAAGTACAAAGTGCTCTTCTACAACTTCAAGGTTAGTCTGCATATTTGTGCCGCAATTGATCTCAACTGGTCAATGTTAGTTGTCTATTTGGATACATTACTAGTATATAAACATCAGAAAGGGAATGTTCTACTTATGAGTTCGCCTATAGGCTGTAGTATAGTTGGATGCTGGAGGTCCAGGATGCAAACCAGATAGCAACCAATTAGTTGTTGTAATCTGATCCTGCGCCTCATTGACTAAATTGTTACAGTTTAGTATTAATATTAATACTACTATGGATATTGTCATTTTAGGAGTGGTCAATAAAAGGCATTTATTATTATTATTATTATTATTATAAATACATTTTAATACTTAAGCGGCCCACTATAACTATAAAAGTTGCTAGAAAAGCATTTACGATATGTACCATAAACGATGTCATATTTGTGAGAACTAATTAGCATTTATTGGATGAATAAACGAATAAATAATATGAACGCTTCCTCATCAAGGCATTTATTTATAACAGGTGTTCGAAATGTCTTCCACCGGCACGTAAGCAGGCGTCCACACGCTCCAGACATTCTGGATCCTCCGATACTCGGCGAGCTGCAGCATGAATTCGCTGTAATAATAGTTCTTCTGTGTTGATTTGCACCGAATAGGCTTCCTGTTTTAAAGACCCCACAGAAAGAAATTCAGCGGATTCATATCGGGGCTACACTGGTCCGTACCTACACATCCATCGGCGTTGAAATTAGTTATTGAGATATGTTCGGTAATATCGATAACTATCGAATAACGATATTTCCATTTTCAGTTATCGATATATCGATATTATCGATAACATCGATATTATCGAAAATACCGATAACATCGATATGAATGCATATCGGATAGAATAACCGTGGCATTGAAATGAATTCATCCAATTCTCACTAAAACGGTCCGAAAACGAATTTTATTAAAGTACTAATAAAACGATTTATTATTACGGCAAATATTGTCCTTATAAATAAATACAGGCTTACCTCTGGAGACTTTTTCTTCTGTTCTATCCGCGAGTACATATGCAGCCGTTATTTATACATATTTAGAAATTTTAGAATTATTTTACATTACACAACTAAAGAAAATTTTATATACTTTTCCATTTAAATTTATAAGTATATTATTAAATATTAAAGTCCAGAAAGATTTTTTTCTTTAAACTTTCGTGTACTTAACCTTTGTTCGGGCGCGCTCATTTTCGCACATTGTGGTGTGAGAACAGTCTTTTTGCTAACAATGTATTTTTAAAAATTTTTATTGTTATGATTAAGAAAAACAACAAATTGTATAACTTCTGTAGGAGTACGTGATATCATGTTTTCACTATCGGTTATCAGTTATCAATAACTTAAAAATAACAATATTAATCGATATATCGATAGCCGATATCGATATTAGCTTATCGACAATTGATATTAAAAACATGATATTGACAATGTCGATATATAATATCAATGATACCAATATTAACAAGGTAATATTTAAATAACCAAAACGGTTATTTATTTTCGAATATGATTTTTATTTAAAGATAAAAATATTAGTTGTTCTGCATGTTCAGAAGTTAAAGAACTTCTCATATCGGTAATAATGTTTCCACCTTTGCTGAAAATCCTTTCGGACGCTACGCTTGTTGCCTGTATAGGTAAATATTTTTTTGCCACAACACTTAAAAATTTCATCGAAACACTCTGCATTCTCCACCAACTTCAAGGGATCTTCTTCTATGTCTATTGTTGGCATATTTAAATAATTAGTAATATCTTTTTGTATTCCGTTTTCATCTGTTATTTGGTCTTCATCGTGTTGTTGTTGTAATATTGCTGCGAAACCGGTTCGCTTCTTCTTCTTGCTCTTCTGTTCTATTTCAGTTTCAGTAAACATATTTTCTGTTTCCTCAATAATGTTTTTTTAATATATTCTGTTTATCCTCCTCTGTAAAAATACTTGTTTTAAATCTAGGATCCAAAAATGTACATTTTTTTAATAGATTATTTGTTTGCGTATTGTCAACATATCGTTTATTTAATACCGTTATAATATGATATAATAATTTTTTATGTAATTCAGATTTGGCCATATTTGAGTGTTCAGTTTCAATTTGCCGTGAAATCGGCAATATTACTGCTGCTGTGACATATTTCTCTCCTGTTAGAGTTCTAGTAATATGTTCTATTGGCTTCAATATTTTAATGATTTCTTTCAAAGTCTCTACTTCCTCAACAGACAATGTATTATTAGTATATTTTCTCGAATCATAATTTTGTAAAAATGTCATTATTGGTACTTGTTCAATTACTGTTTCAATTAATTTTAATAAAGACCACCATCTTGTTTTACTAAAAGAAGGCAATTTTCTGATTGATAGATTATACTTTTCTTGGTAGAGTTTTAATTCCCTGGCTGTTTTCCAACTATGTGCTAATAAATTTTGAATGGTCTTCACTTTATGTAGCGGCATTTCAAATATCTTATTAATACCAGTATTAACGGAGTGTCCGAAACAACTAACGTGATTAAAATTTAAATATGCAATTGCTTTCACCACATTTGCGCCATGATCTGTTGTAAAAGCAATTTGTTTTTCATAAATATTCCATTCATGTAAAATGTTAAGTAAACAGTCACTTGTAGCGCGGGATATTTTAAATGGAAGGAAAGGGAAGCAGAAACCGTGGTGACCACCAAACGTTTACTGGGCGACCCGAAAAACCTTACTTCCGAAAAGTGAACAGTAAAAATCAACGGTCAGGATAGGATCGCGTCGCGGCAGACAGTAGTTTTATTTTATTTTGTTTATAATCGTTTTCGTTTCTCCTGGATTATTCCGGTGAATCGTCAAATATTTTCTTTCATGTTTGGATTACTTGTAAATAAATGTATATAGTGAAGGATGTGTGTTCCTTTGTTTGCTCCTGCTTGCCAGGAACGCAACCCCATCAGTGCTTTTACGACCCAGCACCCACATTTGACTAGCATCTGGCGAGTCAAATATTAAACACTTATATTTTCTGCCGTATGATTTCACATTTCAGTGCAATTTAAACAGCAATAAGTTAATAACCAATCGTCAGTAATATAATGTGATGTTAGGGAAATGTAGGGAGGGTTTGTTACTGAAGTCCAACAATCTGTTGTGAATGATAAATAAATTGCTTTGGAAATATGATTCTGGATTACGGTACGGGTTTCCTGATATAGCTTAGGAATAAGTTGTTCAGATAATGTTTTTCGACTTGGTAATGTATATCCTGGAACGCAAACGTTTAGCAAATGTTGAAATCCTTCATTTTCAACTATACCGTATGGTTGCATATCTACTGCAATGAAATATGCCAATGACTTAGTTATTTTTTCTTTAGCTTGTTTTGTAATTGTAAAATGATGAAGAGATATTTGTTTTGTTTGTTGTGGCGTAGAATCTAATGATGAACTTCCAGAGGATTTTAATGTTTGGCAAGCTAAGGATGATGATGCTGACAATTGTTGAGAAGTTGAAGGCAAAAATGATGTCGTCGGATGTTCAGTAGATACCTCGGACAATAGATTCGACTGGTCTGCCACAAATGTTTCTGTTTCTACATCAATCATTTCAGTACTATGTGAAATACTACTTCCAGTTATTCTGAAACGAAATAAATAATATATTTATCTGAAAAATAGTTAATAAATTTGTTAGGACCAGTTTCATAATCGAATTTAAAGTAGGCTTTAAAATTAAAGTCTCAATCAGATAGGTAAACAAATGTGTTTTACAGTTGTCTTGACATCTGAAAGTGACTTTCAATGTAAAGTCGCCTTTAAATTCGATTATGAAACTGGCCCTTAATATTTATTAATTATTAATATTTCAATCTTAGTTCCGAAATTTTTAAGCTAATAGTATTAATATTCTAAATAGTTTAAAAATTTTGCTGATTGAAAAATTATAATCTGGTTCATTTTATTACTGACTGTATATAAACAAATATTTGATATCCCGTGTAAAAACAAACAACAGTTAGTCTCTTTAAAATATTTAATTATTTGTTGAAATACTTACTGTCTTTCAATCAAATTCTCTTCTTCCTGGGCTTTTCGAATTTTGGTGTTTAGGTATTCACTATAATACCTTGGATGACTGTGTTTTAAATGGAATACTAAGTTGGATATATTGCCACTGTGTTTAATTAAGCGATTGCAGTAATTGCATCTAGCATCCTGCTCATCTTTCTTAAAGAAATCCCATGCAATGCTCTTTTTGCCCATTTTTTTCTCTAGAAATTAAAAACTAGAATTAATTTACTATATCTAACTAATAATAATGTAACATAAATATCTTATTTATTACGTAATTTGTTTTAATGAAAATCCAAGATAATAAAAATAAATATTTTGATTATTACATTTCTGTAATACCTACTTACCTTCATCAACAGAAGAGAAATTTATAAAACACAATAAAAGCAACAAATAACAAACACTAACGCTAACTAACTAACTAAATTTATTCTAGTTAAATCATAACATTCTTCGGATATTTGTAGCTTTTATCAATTTTTGAATTAAGAGAAGAGTACATTACAATTATTACTAGAATCTTCTTCTCTTATTCAAAAGAATATATTTTAATTATTACCGTAAGAAAAAGCTGCGAAAAGTTATCGATAATTATCGAATAACGATATTTCTATTTTCAGTTATCGATATATCGATAATACCGATAATATCGATATATCGATATATCGATAACATCGATAATATCGATATTTTTAAGTTATCGATAACCGATATTGAAAATATGATATCGCGCACCCCTAGTAATTACCCCCACGGTAATTGCGTTCTCATCGTAAAATTACTTTTATTGATGTGCCTGTAAAGCAACATTTTCGCCTATTTTAAACCGCGCACATTTGCAAGGTCAGGGTTAAGTATTTTACTGTGCTCTGGCGCTAAGCGTAGTTTCGTACATGCGGAAACGCGCCAGGGCCGTACTCACTGCTTCATAATTCGATATCTCGAAATTTTTTTTTTTATTTTGTCAGAGGCAAAGTATTGTTTATAGAGCGTCATCGACCCACTGATGACGTATGGCTCCTTATGCCTGATACACCGTGTATGACGCCACTGGATCGTATCGTTTTAAATCTATAAAAACTGAACAATAAACCAGCTAAATATTGAACGCACTCTCGCTTTATAAGAGCAGTTGGTCAACTTTATGTCTAGTGCGTACACGCATCTATAGAACTGGTTTATTGCGTGCGATATACGCCGTAAGCTTTTGCCGCCTCCCTGGAAGAAATTTTTCGATTATGCTCAGTATTCATGAGTGTTCATAGTTTATAGTCCTACCAAGGGAGACTAAATTATATCGCATCTTGAAAAATACAAGTGACTCCAATGCTATCTTGTTAAAAACCAAAGAGGTAAGTGCTGAGCAAAAACAATCTCAACCACATTAATATACCTAAAGTTAGCACGCCTTTGAAGTGTGTACAAATTTGTAACAAAAATGGTATTGTTTCTTCTGGAAAAAGTGCAGCAACAAGTCGGCGAGGGTGTCCTAATATTGTGGTAGATTTGGACAAAGGTACACGCACATGAGTTTATTGAAATTTCTTACGAGCAAAAACGACATGGAAGATTTATGGTGTTTATCGATAACTGTCCATAGTAGAACAAAAGTTGGCTGGTAATATCTTAACAATTGGTTAAGGAAAAGAAATTTAAAACAATAACTCATCAGTTTCTGATTAGTGGTATATTTTTTTCAGACGTTAGTAAAGAATAAAGTGGTTTCAATAGCAGGGCTTTACAAAATTACTTTGTATGTACAATTAAATTATTTTCATTTTCATCTACTTTCATGTAATTATCAACTAGATAAATCAATATGAGTATTAAAAAAAAAAACTTCATTATCATCTACTTTTGCCTATTAACAATTGCATTATTAATTTACATTTACGTATATTTATATATACGTTATATATTTTCTTTTTCAAACTTGACATTTATTAAACCTTCTCAAATTAGAATTAAAAGAAGTAGTTATTTAATGTTATTAAAAACACCACACACATTGTTACTAGAATCATCAAGGGCTACGTGTATGGTCCCAGCTTAGAACATCGTCATGAATTTTCATTCATTCAGGAAACCATAAACTAGGGCGCACCTGATTCCCCACTTTCTGCCTCTATACATATATTAATTATTCCACGTTTCGAGCATCTATCGCGATTATTTCAAGCACTTAGCGCGTTTAATTGTTATAAATTTCAGATCGGAGTTCCCACCGCAAAACACAGCTTAAATCACAATTACATATCACATTAACTTGACATACCGGAAGCGAACTTTATCACGAGTTTCACGTAATGTCGCGTTACAGGCGGCTATTTTTCGCGACCGTAATTTTCATTAATGTTCGCGGATGGCGTGTAGCTTCATTATTAAGACCTGCACACTAATGCACGGCAAGCCATTGCTATTTAATGACCGTAGAAATTGAGGGCATTTAAGGCCGTATACACATTTGAACACGAACTGATGGCGAAAAATCAGAAATATGAACAAGTCTCTTTACAATCACAAATTCATTTAAATTTTTTCAAAATATTCTTATTCGTAAAGTGAAGTAAAATTACATAACAAAGTTCGTTAAAAATGATTTCTAAAGCGGGTTTTCGTTAAAATCTTGCATCAGTAAACTATTTATTAGCAAGAAATACTCGTGCTCATTAGCTTCAGACGCGCTGATGAAAATATTTTGGCCGCCTGCCCGGTTTAATTGGCCGCCCTGCAGCAAAATATTCGAAAAATTCCTGCCAGACAGCGTAATTGTGAACGCGTTGTAAACTGCCCCTAGAAATGTTTACTTGGGCCGAGAATAAAATTAATTAGCGCAACGGATGACCTCGTTCGTTGCTCTTTAGTTCGCGTAATAACCTTTCTGTGACAGGAAAAATCTAATTCATGGGTTGGCATTGCCTGGTGCCAATTTTTACGTTGTAATGTAAAAATTGAAATGCGAATAGTCGGCATGAATAAAATTATTCCTATTATAATTATAATACAACAGAATGAGTTAAAAACCTTATCAAAATGTCTCGAGCCTGTGTAAATAATTCAAACAATTTCTGTTATGTGCGTGGTGAATTTACGATCCGTCAACACAGGAAGAAAATTACACCATTTATATAATAAGCGTATACAGCTTGTTTTAATTTCAAAGTTGGATAGCACGACAAATTTTCGACCCCGTATATATTACTGTGATATTACCTAAAATACCACATACTTCCAACAATTATGAAGAATGGACGTGAAACAGCAACCACAAGTATGCTGAGCTTCAAAGCAAAGCCACATCTAAAAAAAATTCTTCCAAATCAAATAATAATACTTCACTCATCAAAACAGCCTTCTGGAAAATCCAAAATACTTCAAGGATCATATATGTATAATACGGAGTCCCTAAAAACACCAAATATAAAAAAAAATATATACGTTCAAAGTTAGTTTAATACTTACCAAAAAGAAAATAATGAAAATATGTATTAAATACCAAGGAGTGCAGACATCCCGGATGAAGAGGTTATCTAGGTTTATGAATTTCAAGATGCCATGAATTGGTCAGAGTTTTGTCAATTCCTAAGTAAGGTCTACAACAAATCCACATCCAGACATCCATTAACGACAAGAAACTGGTCAGCACGTGCTTGAAAAAATCATCGCCAAAGGAGAATAGTCTACTTGAAGAGTGGAGGGCGAGTTCGTATTAAAATATCCATTATAGAAGACGTGCAGGTCAATTACGAAGAACTTTAAAATTTAAAATTTTTGAATGGCCGAAAGTGATAAGAGACATTTAACGTAGAATTGAATACATATCAATTTCAAATTTATAGGTTGAGTGTTTTACATCAAACATATTATTATAATTTTTGAAATTCCATACCTAGAAAGAAGTTTTGTAAATAATGTTGAATATGTTTAGAATACCTAAACAATGGAGGAAATCCATTTTAAATATCAAATTTATATAAAAACAAATATGTAAAAACATGCATGACGTAAAATAAATGTTAGAGTTGACAGTAGAGTAAAAAGGAGGATCTGAATGTAATTGCGTTCGTAAAAATTTCTCGCCATGGAGAATCAATAAATATATTTTTTTATATAAAAAAAGGAATACTGTTTACTGAGATTGATGAATTGGGAATATCATTGTTAGTTCAAAGAACCACCCTTCGATGCGTTAATGAAGCTATATTCTAGGGAATTTCTTTACGATATGTTGATGTGATGGTTGATTAGAATGGTTAGTTCCATTTCTAGTTAATTTTGTCGGTATATTGAGATTGTTTATTTTTGTTTGTTGTCTGTTGTGTTTAGTGTCGTGAACTGGTCGTGGTCACATACAATAAGTAATCTTAAAAATGTAAATCTAATTTTTGCTTTAATTTTTTGTGATTTGTATAATGTTGTGAAACGTCACTTCAATTTAAACTCAGTTTAAGCGTTCTTTGCATACGGCCATAAGTGATACTTAAATTTAAGTTGAGTTTATTTGTTCGGTGCAAACCAGGGTTAGAGATCTTACGATCTTTATAGATAAGCGCATAATCGACTCATAATCGCATAATCTAGACTCTAGACTTAAAATTTAATACCGTTAGCCTATGCTATTTGTACAGGTTAAAAGTGACATTAAAATTAAGACTCCACTAGTTTGATGTTGAAATGTAGATAAAGAATTAATTATGTTGTAATTGCGTTATTTTTAGTAGCTGCAAGTTTTTATTTTTCAAGGCTTACTCAATTGTAGAAACTTCCTTCTAACATATCAAAAACATGGACAGTCTAGTGATAAATCCTTTGCTTGTAATGAATATGGATACTGTGCTGGTCCAATTGAAAAACGGAAAATGTTCAAGTAATCTCATGAAAAGCCATTCAAATGTACAACATTATACTTACTCAAGAGCAGATCAAAGGAACTTAAGAGACAGAAGCTGTGAACGCACTTTGTTTTTGCATCTAGTAATGACCGGCCCCTTAAATATGACAAGTGCTATCTATAACAGTGATTTGAAGAGGCATGACTTGAGGAAATATTCTTTCATTTACGGTATTTGCTTCAACAATAACTTTTATTAATTTCAATTTTAACAACAGTTATTGTAGAAGATCACTTTCACAGGTACACACACATTCAACGTATGTCACAAATCTATTAGTGTGGCATTGACTAAACTCAAATTTTCTTGTTGCATTTATAATTGCTGTAAAGGAAAAAGATTTACATTCCTTTAAATTTCCTGCTGAAAGATGTAGAAGTGGATTAATGTTACTGTAAGTAGTTTTCCTAATTTAAAATTTTTAAAAGGTTTGCAAATATATGAGGATCACTTTTCCATTTTATATTAGAATTTTTTTAGTACATTTTGAAGTTTGCTCAGACTGATACTTTTTTGAATTTAAAAAATTCTTCTGAAAAACAGAATTAAATTTTAATTGTCCAATTGGTTCAGTCTGTTCTCAATCAATTCATTTTGTTGAAACAAATGTTTCTTTAAATGTTGTGATGAATAAAAATGAAAAAAAAGCATTTACACAATTTATCAAAACAATACAAAAATAAAATTTATGAACCGAAAACTCATCTAAAGATAAACTTAAAACTGCTGTCAAAATTAGTAGCTCTAAACTTTGGTGTTCAATTTGTAAAATCACATTTTAAAAATTGTAATAAAAAAGCTCATGCAGAACGTTGGTCACAGAAAGATAAAGTGTTTGCATTGGCATTATATACAATAGGTCCTCGCAGTCATAGATTTCTAAAGAGATTTATAAGATTGCCTAGTAAGTCAACATTGTGTTCAGTACTTAAATCTTTTTGTTTCGATACCGGAGTTAATACCTTGATTTTGGAAAAATTACAATATAAATGTCACCATTAGAAAAGTTTTCTTGTCTTATATTTATCTTATAACTTAGTGTATGACCATGGCTTTTATAAAGTGATCGGGATATGTTGATTTAGATTTTGCAGGTAGATTTAGTGATCTGACCAATCATGCCTTAATAAAGAAAAATCATTTAAAAATATTGTTAAAAGAAGTAATTGTGGCATTAAGCAGGTCTTAAAATTATTTAAAAAAATAATAAGAAGCAACCGGTTTCGATTTATAATCTTCTTCAGGCCTGAAAGTTACATTTTTAAGTGTGAGAAGAAGTTTAAACTATAATTGTGAAATGTATAGAAATGTTATTTAGAAATGTGTTAAAAGTTATATTAATTTTTTTTGTTTTTGAGGTTACATTTTGTAAAAATGTTATAGAAAAATATAAGTTATCATTTATAATTTAGAATGTCATGTTAATAATTATAATTTGTGAATAGATATAAATCTTACTTACAGCTATCGTCATAATTTATTGAAACAAATTTATCAAACTTAGAATTAACAGAATCAGAACAACTGTTACTTCAAAAAGAATATAAATACTGAATACCGAAGAAACCAAATTTACTTATAACAGCCATAGAAATCGACAACGCCATCAGAGGATATCCCCAAGAACATCAAATCAAATCATAATATATCCAAATACTCATGAACGAAGAAAGAAAATATCAAACACACAAACCATCACTGACAATTTCATAACAATCATGAAAAAAAACCTTAACAAATCTAATTAATAGCACAAATTCTTTTCTCAGATGGAGTAAAACTATCTGGCTTTATTGTGTATATGATTACTCTGCGTGATGTAATAAGTGCATTGCCTCATTGATATAAATTATTTCCTAGCGATCACTTTTAACCTTAAACATCGAAGAGACCATAATAAGTTTTCTATTCTGCACATTTCTTGAAATAAAGATAAAACATTTTAATTCGAAGCATTTGTTTCAGGTTTCAACTACCTTTAGTTTAGTGAAAACCACCGATCCAATGGTTTCGTGCAACTTGGAAAATTCAGCGCTTCGAACTACAGAACTGCTTGCCAAAACGCAAAAGGACGCCGGTGTATTGCATGATAGGAAACCGGAAATTTCAGCTTTCAGGGTTTTCGCTCCCAGGTTCTTGCGTGATTACTGACTTCGTGTTACTCGTTTATAGACGTGCCTTTAACAAAGATTGCTGCATATTTCTCATATCCTACTGTTTTCATATAAATTGTATTAACTTCAAATCAACTCTGTACAATTGGTTTCGCAGTACTTATGGTTAGTTTTATTGCAGTAAATGTAAGGCTGGCTTCGTACGCTTATGCAATGTGAACAAATGAAAATTAAAGCCACGTGATCAGTTACGTATGCATTTCTGGTTTCTAACATCGGCAATTTTGAGCGAAATATTAAAGATGGCTTCTTTATGACCAATAGCATACAGGTGGTATTTGTTGTGTTTAGATTAAATTGTTAGCCTAAAAGTTGTCATGGATTTTACTTTAGAGCAAGACCCATTTTTGAAGTGGCATAACAGAGGCAAATGGTATGTGCACGTATTCCTTACAATCGTGCATTGAGCAGTTACATGAAACTTTTCCAGATGCCAATGTAGATTATGATGCATTTGTTTACCGGAAGCATTACATTCTCATACGCGTTAAGATGAAAAATTGCATTTATAAATAATAAACCCCCGAAAGAACAAGTGTACTAAATCAAGAGATTCCTTAATGATATTCAAGCACCAATGAACCCAAAAAATCAATTCGGAAGTTGTCAACCGAAACAGGTATGATTCAAAATGTTATATCTAAATCTGTTTTTCATTCACAGGCCAACCTTATGGGACATAAAACATTACAAAGGAATTTGCTTTTGCATCCTTACAAAGTTACAGTAGTGCAAGAAAGATATCCACATGTTTTTGAAGCTCATGTTCGATTCTATCAATAGTTTAATAAACATGATATCTTGAATTTAATATTTATGACAGACGAAGGTTGGTTTTATCTATCTGAATAGGTTAATAGCCAAAATTATAAAACATGGACTTCTGAAAATACTCATACCACTGTAGATAACATATAATTGTAGGAATGCATGGATAACAATGTCATGGAAACGCAATTATGGTCCAGTGTTTTTTTAATAACACCATAAATGAAGCGCAATTGTAATATTATTTTACTGCCTTTTATTGAATAGCTAATGAATTACAAGAACGTTACTTTCAACAAGAAGGAACAACAGCACATAAGACACCTTCATTTCTCTGCGGCAGCTTTGATGTTCGTTCGATTAGTCGTGGACAATGCCCCCACAGGTCTCCAGATGTTATACCCTTAGACTACTTTATGTTTAGATATAAAAAAAATGTATTTATAAGAATCGCTCACAAAATGTTAAAAATGAGACAGGCTACAGAAAATGAAGTAAATAACATTGCACCTGTAACTCTGGTAAGAGTTTTTGATAATCTGAAAGGATGAGTGCAGTTGTGTTTAGAACATAATGGAGGGCACTTTCAACAATTCTTATAAATTAATATATACAATATCTAGTTTTAGCACTTTGTAATCAATATTAAATTTGAATATTTTTCTTTCTATCATTTTCGTTTGAGCGCTTATTTTTGGGACACGTTGTATAAACAATCTTGCAGACATGATTTTCCTTAAGTCATTGCAGAACAAAATAATAAAATTAATATTTTTAGATCATCGAAATGTAGAGGGGTTTATTTCACTTTTGCAAATCTTGTAGACCTGAAAAAAATTAAGTAACCAGAAAGTAAAGGCTGGAAAGAAGAGCTTTGAAACTCTTCGAGTTATTAAGGGTCGCACTTATAGTTGAAAGTTGATCTGATACACGAGCAAATTTTGAATGAGATCGTTTTGCGAAAAACGTCTCCGAGTGTTATGTGTCTTATAGTTAAAACTTCGGGAATTTTCGGTAAAACAGCAGCGAAGTAAGAATAGTTCGGAGATTTTTCAATTTTCGCTGTTGCCACCATTTATTTCTTATGAATTTGCATCGTTTTCACACTTTACATCCTGAAAGAAAAACTTCTCTTAACGTCACTAATTGACCAAAACGGAGTAATTGAAAATAAAAAGACCAACGCAGCAACTATTCAAAAAAAAAAACAAGAAGAATGGCAAAAGATTGCGATCGCATACATTACTCAGAGAGACATGATATGTACCCCTAAAATAACCGAAAAATAATACAAAACTATATTGCCTATGAATCTCTACAGTTACCCAGAAATTATAACCAAAATTACATAAACCTAATACACCAATTCGTTCAATCGTTAATTCATTCAATTCACCAACACACACATTAAACAAAACACTAATAAATATATTTAACACAATAACAGATTATAAAACTAAATATACAACAAATAATACTAACCAATTAATAAATGAAAATAAAACATTAAACATAAACAATACAGATATAATACTATCTTTCGACACAAATCTATACACAAATATACCTATTAATGAATCACTAATTATAATTTACTTATTAGAACAACATACATTAGATAATCAAGACAAATACTTTCATTAAATTATTTCAATTACCACTACACATACTGTTAAGTTAACAATAAAACTACAAAACGACAGATGGCTTACCATGGGAGCACCTAATGCTTTTCTCATCGCAAATTTATATACAGACCACTTAGAATAGGGATGGCCAATGTTCACAGATGTTACATTTTCATTTTCAAACATCGATGTTTGACATCGATATTTCACAGATATCGAACTTTAGTTTTTTTTTATATCGATTGAATTCACTCTGAAATCTGTCAAATATAGTTTTCCGTCGCATTAGGTGAAACCGCGTTACACGTTACGAGAGGTCGTGTAAAATTACTCTTGCGTAGCATACTCTTGACAGTCTTCAGTCAGAGTAACTAACAGCAATACCAATAAACATTTATTAAGTAAAATTGAATGGGAGCGCAATTTACAGATTTTGCGGGCGATTTTGCAGAACGCCAACTGATAAACCAACAAAAGCGAATCAATGATCAAGATCAATCTTTTAGTTTGAAGTTTGGTGTCTTGTAATTTGTTTTGTACGTTAGAACGGGCCTTAGATGCTCAGATAATATTGAGTTTATTTATTGTGTCAAAAAACGAAGGTAAGTTCTTAAATTAATTCTTTTGCATATTGTTCTGTTAATTTGTATCTGTAAAACTTAAGTACCTGAAGTAACTGAAGAAAATGCCACACAAGGGTTATTATGGAAATATTTTGACAAAATTCAAAAAAGAGTTTGCAATGTGTAAATTTTGTTCGAAAAAAATAAGAACATCTGGAAATACATCTAATTTAAAGTGTCATCTCAAAAGCATTCATAAAGAAATTTGTTAAGCCTGTTTTAAAAACACTAGAGAGAAGTAATTGAGTAAAAACAGAGTTCGTCAGCTTTACCGCCATCTGTTTTAAACTTTGATGATGATGATGATATTGAATCTGACACACAAGTATCCATGCCAAGTAGTTCATCATCGCAACAAAGTTTGCAAGATAAAAGCAAACTTCTACCTCTCGTTCTCGCTCGTCGGTTTTTCCAGACTTTCCTGAATCTATTTCTAGTTCCAGCACGAATGTTTCTACTCGTAGATCAAATACAAATATTTCAAATTTAAGAGACAGAAAACAATTGGAGAAACATATAATCAGTTAACATCCATGCAAGAGGGGGAAACAAAATACACTAGGATCACTAATGCTATTTTGTACGTGATATGCAAAGATTACCCACCTATTTCTATCGCTGAAGATGAAGGTCTTATGTAATTCCTTGTAGAAAATCATTACAAAACTTTTAGAAAAAAGATATGATGGGAGTTCCGAAATATTTATTACAAAAATTGAAACTTTAAATAATTATATATTAACAGACGTTTGGAGTGAACCTATGCAATCTCGTGGTTTTTGGGATCTGGCCATACATTTTTTTATACTGAAATAATAAGCGCGATTATTGGTGTATTTGAACTCACTGAAAGACATACATCAGGCTACTTGGCTGCAAAATTGAAGAGTGGAAGTTTCTAAGATGCTAAGTGTCCTTTTTTTGTTTTCACTTTTTCTCTTTAATGCGATCTATGTGCCATCGCCAATGTCTCATGAAACGATTAAAAATTAATCTCCGCCTACAATAATTTTTATATCCATAGATACGTATTTCGGCAGCTAAGCTGCCATCTTCAGTACGCACACTATCAATTTAAAAAAGCACTTCATAAAACCTAAAAACAGCTAATTATAATCAAACAAAAGCAAATCAAATAATACAGAATAAGTATTGGTCCATTCTCCTGAAAAAAGTTCTCATTGTACCGAATAAAGATCTTTCATAAACATCTGATTCCCTATTACTCGATACTGCCTTAAATATTAGAATTAAAAAAAATATATATATATATCCCTGAAAAATAATAAAATATAAATATATATATAAATCGTGTCAAAAAACAAAATACAGATTAGAGAACACCCACTCATCACAAGTTAAGAGCACTTCAGGAAATCTATACCGGAGAATCCTCTCCTTATCAAATATCCAGTGCAAATGCGCTTAACTCTCTCTAGCACCCCCTTATATATAATTTAGGTGGCGACATCAAAAACGACATATTGCGGTCGATTTTAATTTACATAAAAATAAATAAATAAATAAAATAAAATAAATCCGTATATTTCTAAATATGGTCCATCAAAAAGCAACCTACAAATTAGAGTAAATCAAATAATACGGAACTAGGTATTGGTCCATTATCTGAATTCATTAAATAATTTTTATTTTTTCGAATAAAAATACTTTCGTAAGCATCTAATTCCCTGTTATTTGATACTTCCTTAATGAGTTTTAAATTATCCTTAATAATACCGTGTCCAGTATTATAAATATGTTGGGCAACACTTGATTTCTCAAACCTATTATACCGGTAGTGACTTAAAGGTTCCCTAAAGCGTGTTAATATATTTCTTTTTGTTTGTCTAATATATTTATTAGCACATTCTTTACATTTAATTTCATAAATTCCAGATTTCTGCTCAGCTTCAACTTTATCTTTCGGATTTCCTAATAAATTATTTATGGTATTGTTAGTGGAAAGAGCTAATCGTAAGTTTTGGGTTTTAAAAATATGATTTAAACCTTTAGTGCAAACCGCATCGAAAGGTATTTTTACAAATTTTCCTAGAGATGAAATTGATGTTAGAGTGCTAGAATTTTGGATCCGTTTCCTATAGCTAATCTTCCTAATTATATTATCTACTATTTGCGGAGTATAACCATTATGAACCGCAACATTCTTAATATATTTAAGTTCTTTATCATATCGGGCTTTAGTAAGTGGAAATGAGAGTAATTTATTTACTAAGAAATTTAGAGCCGCGAGTTTGTGTTGCACTAAATGTTGTGATTCGTTAATTATAAATCGGCTAGTATTTGTATCTTTACGATAAATGTCAATTTCTAATTCATTTTTGTTGTTTCTAATTATACGAGTATTTAAAAAGGGAATCGCACCATTTTCTTCCTTTTCGTATGTAAATTTAATGCTATCAAATTTTGAATTTAATTTATTGTGATTTTAGATAAATCCGATTATTACGAAAGGGTAAACAACCTAATACATAACGGTCCGTACAAGAAACTACACCGAAACCCTTTGCCAAAGTTAATTAAAGCTGTCAAAGACACGATTAAAGAATGTCCCAATCTTATTACCAAACAAAATAAATTTAAGATTAATGTATCCAATCCCACTGTACCCAAATTGTACGTCCTTCCAAAAGTACACAAGGCAGGTAAATCGGTGAGACCAATCGTGTCCGGTATAAACTCACCCACTTACTCTCAGTGCGCTTTTTCAGTAAAAAACTCAATGGAGTTTATAGATAAGATTAAAACTATTTCTTTAGAAGAAGGAAAAATCCTGGTTTCTTTTGATGTTCAATCGCTATTTCCTAGTGTGCCCACACCTGAAACACTAACTTATTTGCGGGAACTGTTGACACTTAATAATGTAGATAAAGATAAACTGTTTGTCCATTACCAGAACAATACGAAAAAATTGATCCAAGAAGTGCCTACAAGGTGGAATTTAACGTACTACATGTTCGACAGTTTTTTAGAAATGTGAGAAATCATTAATCAAATAGTAAATCGACACACGACTGCACCCGTAATGATAAGTGCGAAAGAAATTCAAAAATGTATAGAAATTCAAACATTATTCAAACCCTTGAAAGCAGCTACACGAGAAATAGAAGGACAGAATTACACAACAAGTAGTTTAGTTATTCCCGTATCATATATATTGGAACAAAAAATTGTAAATAGTTCACCAAACAGTGCTGTAGGGAAAGCAAAATTAGCACTTCTTCTCGCGGTCGCAACTCTTGGATTCTGTTTTAAGAATATATATTTTCGGCATCCTTTATATTGTACAAAAACTGTAGAATATGTACAACAATTAATAAGCGAAGAGAATTCTGTGGACGTTGATTTTGAAAGCAGGAACATTAGAATTAGGTAAATTTGATATTTTAAAAACGTTCTTTTAACAAAGTTTATCATTTTGTACTTACATATTTTACAAAGGAAAATTCAAATTTATCTTTTAATTTATGGTCGGATTATCAACAACTTGTGGACATACATTCAAAAAATGCAGAAGAGACTTTTTCATCAGATCTTGCAATGTATTTGAAAACCAAAGTCATTCCTTTGAAGGAAAATTCCTTTTATATTTTTATTGTAAATATACGTTTATAGTTGCCATAAAAGTTATTTTTGTTATTTCTGTTGCTTTAAAATATTCTATATTATGTTTAATTAACATTTGAAAATGAGTATCTGTAAGAAAACACCGATATTTTTCGAGTATCGATATTGACATCGATGTTGACCATCGATGTTTCTTATCGATATCCCATTCCTACCTGTAACTAGTGTAGACGTCGAGCAAAGCTTCTCGAAATATTTTAAGCGATAAAAGAGATAATTATACAATGCAACACTTTATAGCACATTGAATTATTAGCTGCTTTAAAAAAATACAGTAAACTATAAGATGTAATATCTACAAATAATTAATTGTTAATTTACATAAGCGATAAATGAATTATTTTTACGATTGTATGATGCTTTTTAACGCTGCTTTGTTCGTTTTTCATGCATATTTTGATGGTTTTAAGTACTTTTTTAAGCCCTTTTTAAAAAATTTCTTGTTTTTTATCCGACTTTTAAAGCCAATATTCCATTGTGAAAACGTTACGAAAACACATAAATACATCATATCTAAGGGGTGGCTTTTAGACCGTTAAAAGCAAAAAAAGCACAAAAAATAGGCCATAAAGACACTTTTGTGTTTCTTCAGTCTGTTTTACATACGGATAGTTGTAATTGCTCAAAATAAATAGTCTAAACTGCCTACTATCAGATTTTTTTTCTAAAACAATTATTTCTGAGAACTATGTTTATAGTTTAGTTAAAATTGTTTTGGGCAATAAAACTATGAAATTAGTCAGCTTAAGCAATTTATTTGCATCTGTCGGTATGTAAAAATATCCACTTTCTGGTATAAAAGCTTCTCCCAAAAATATTCGATGGCAGTATTTCTAGCTCTTGTATTTTAAAAAAATACTAATAAATAAATGAACAGGGCAACAAGTGATTTTAATTATTTTTAACGTTTACTATGTAGCCCAGGTAACATTATTCGATAGTAATTTTTTACAGTTTATTTCATTAAAAAAATATCTTTAGCATGGCAATATTGTTCATACTTATCTTAAATATAATAATTTTATAAGTTTTTAACTTTATTTTTTGTAAATATTCGAAAACCGGTTTTAACCAGTTTTTTGCAAATGCTCAAATTCAAAAACCGGTTTTCTCAAAAGCCGGTTTTCGTATGAGCCCTATCCGAGACAGCGCGACCATGACAAATAGATATTGCAGTACCGCATTTTTAAGTAGCTTGCATTACACGGGCTTCTTTCGGATCGATGTAGTGTTGGGCATAGGTTAATAGAAACGTTATTAAGCGAGCACGGTAATTTATGATGCGAAATTTGACGTTGAATCAATAAAGACCATTTACATAATCTAGCGTTAAGTTATGCTGGGTTCTCGTACTTTGCGAAACGTGCGCTGAAAACAAACGCCCCATTTACACTCGAGGAGTCTCTATACATATAGCAGGGATATCTTATAATCTATGTGTAGCGATTTGAAAATTCAATTTTGTTACAAAATAGAAAAAGTGAGGCAGAGATATTTTATTAAAGTCTATTCATTATTTTAACGAGTCGGCGTCACCACTCACTGTACTCATTTGAGTACAGGCATCACCCTCTCTCAAAATGAAACTGTGACAGTATCTACAGTTTTTTTTAATCAAAACTACATCTGTGCGCTACCGTCGTATAATATCACAATAAGTAAGGCAGACAGATTTTTAACAAGAGGGAGCTATTTTTTTGACTTTGTAAAACAGCTGTTGCGGAGTTAACATTTTGAGCAATTCTCAACATTAGTTTTGTCTAATGTTTCAGTGACGCTTTTCATGTTCCAAGGTATATAATGATACGTTGTATTATGTTGTAATATTTTTTCTCATTTTGCATGGTAGTACCATACTACAAAAGAGGCGTGTACTTATTTGAGTACACTGGGCACATGTATAGTCTAAAATCACTTTCCTTTTTCCTTTATTGATCAGTTTTATCGTGGATGGTGATAAATTTAAACCCCTAAATGCTGTTTCATTCTATGGTAGACGTTATAATACACTTGCAGCTGCAGTTGATGATTTTGCAAGCAGTGGTCATAACGATGTAGATATATATATTGTGATTCAAACTAATGTAAACATCGTTGTGATTTCACCTAATATTGCGCTTATTCGTGTTTACCAAATGACGTGCCAGGGAAAATCGAAGTTCATTTGGACGAGGATGTCGATTACGATGACGAAAAATATGTTGCCGTTAGCAGAATTGCAAAATAAAGTTGTATACCGACCATCCGAATGTGCCAAAACAACTGACCTCAAAATTATCGAAAGCTATGGTTATATCGACCGGCTGAATCAACAGAAATGGTAAACACAGAGAAATGGTAAATAAGTATAAATTTGTGAGTCTGTTTGACACAGAAATATATAATAATAATAATAATAATAATAATATCTAGTTTATTCACATATTACCAGTAAGGTATGGAACACGTCAATATATCTAATATAAAATATAAAAGAAAAAGAAAAACACATACAAATTAAAAATTTTCTTCAGTTTTCAAACTTGCACTCTTAAAAGTCGGTGACAGTATAAAAGGCGTATGTTACTAAATGCTTTTTCAGTTCTTTCTTAAACATATAGTTCGGAAGTGTTTTCCAGGTCCTTGGAATGTATGTGATTATAAATGTTAATCATTTGTGTCACTACGTTTTTCTGCACACGCGAAAAGGATGTCTGTGGTACACATAACTGTAGGTTTCTTTCACCCCGGGTGTTGTGGATGTGTCGGAGTTAATATTGGCTCATAAAGTCTTTGTAATTGTTTTTCACGAAACACGCACATTCAAGAATAAATAAAGAAGAAAAAGTAAGTATACCACTTAGTTTCTCGTCTTTTCAGGTTAAAAATACTTCTTATGCAGGACTTTTGGAGTTTGAAGATTCGGATTGCTTCGGTAGAATTTCCCCAGAAGATGATCCCGTAGTTCATGCGAGAGCCAACGAAAGCATGATATGCACTTAGAGTAGCCTCTGTGCTTATTGTTTTAACTACAGTTGTAAGGGCATAAGTAAAACTGCTGATTTTTCCTGTAACTTTCTGAGCGTGTGAATTCCATTTAAGAAGTTGGTCTACTTCAATCCCCAGGAACGACACATGTGTATCCGTGGTAAGTATGTTATTGTTATAGGTAACATTAAAGAAATTTTCTTCTTTAAGTGTAAATTTTAGCATTTTTGTTTTGTTTACATTCAATCTTAAGTTATTTTCTGCAAACCAATCTTCTATCTTTGTGAGGTTATTTGTAATTTTTTTTGCCAAGTTATCGTTAGTATCCGCTTTTACTATTAAAGTATTACTATTTACTATTAAAGCATAGTCGTATCACAGATTGGTACTCTATTGTACTCGGAATTAGACTATATCATAGAACAAACACACCTTTCTCTCTTTCTTCAGAAGTTTTGAAAATTTTTATTGCAATTCTGTTTTATCATTAATTATAATCGAGTATATAATTGATATATACTGTTATATATACTGCTCTTCTCTCCAATGACTGTCTACTTCAATTTTTCAATTTTATTTTGACGATAGCAGCCTGATGAAGATGTAACTTTACACATCGAAACCGGTCGCTAAATTTAATAAAGATTTTAATTAGGAAGTATACAATTTTATAATCAATTACCAAATTTGGGTCTAGACGAAGACGTAGACGCTCTGCTCGTGTCTAAGGCCATGTGAAGGAACCATTTTCAAGAGATAAAGCGATTTCTTCATTTTAACAATAACACAAAGTTGGATAAAACCGAAGAGATGTATAAAATAAGACCGGTTATAAGGAGGCTCAATACAAGCTTCCAACAGTGGGAAATTTTCCATTAAAATTTAACCATATTCGAAGCTATGGTCAAGTACTTCGGCCTTCATTCGTCCAAACAGTTTATTGGCGGAAAACCCGTAAGGTTTGAGTACAAAGATTTAATGTTGTGCAGCTCAACCAGTTACTGTTACAACTTCGACACGTGTTGCAGAGCCAATAAAAGATACCGAAATCCAAAATAAAGCCAAATCTTCGTTGCCTCTAGGTTCTCAAGTAGTTTTGGATCTTCTGGAATGTGCTTCTGAGCCCTAAGACCACGTGTCATTTTTTTTATTGCAATTCTGTTTTTTAATGGTTATCACAAAATACCGAGAGAACGATTATATTTGGTGGTTAATGTTGTCCATAATTAGGATTATAATCGAGTATATAATTGATATATACTGTTATACATACTGTTCTTCTCTCCAATGACTGTCTTCTTCAATTTTTCAATTTTATTTTGACGATAGCAGCCTGATGAAGATGTAACTTTACACATCGAAACCGATCGCTAAATTTAATAAAGATTTTAATTAGGAAGTACACAATTTTATATTCAATTATATTTGGATCTAGACGAAGACGTAGACGCTCTATTCGTGTCTAAGGCCATGTGAAGGAATCATTTCCAAGAGATAAAGAGATTTCTTCATTTTGACAATAACAAAGTTGGATAAAACCGATAAGATGCATAAAATAAGACCGGTTATAAAGAGGCTCAATACAAGCTTCCAACAGTGGGAAATTTTCCATTAAAATTTATCCATATTCGAAGCTATGGTCAAGTACTTCGGCCTTCATTCGTCCAAACAGTTTATTCGCGGAAAACCAGATACTGTTATAACTTTGACACGTGTTGCAGAGCCAAGCCAATAAAAGATACCGAAATCCAAAATTAAGCCAAATCTTCGTTGCCTCTAGGTTCTCAAGTAGTTTTGGATCTTTCTAGAATATGCTTCTGAGCCCTTAGACCACATGTCATTTTTAGATAACTATTTCAGAAGTTATGATTTGTTGAACGTGGTTACAGGGCAACTGGTACAGTACGAGGAAATCGTACCAAAAATGTCCTTTACCTTCAATTAATGCAATGAAAAAATAAAAGCGTAGTGTGTTCCACGACATGTATGACGAAACTAATTCTGTATTGTTTGTGCGCTGGAAGGACAATAATATCGTTACGATAACTACCAACTACGACCCTATCGAGCCACTCATTGTGTCAACTAATGTTGTGTTACTAGAATATGGCAAAATTTCCCAAAATTAAAAAAAATGAATATGGGTTAGGTTGGCCATTGAAACTATCCTTTTGGTGATGAAACCGGTCGTGATTTTAATTTAAAATTCAACAAAGGGAATACATTTTAGTACTGAAATGGCTTTATCACACTTGACACTTCCACTACAAATATCACGGAGTCTCTCTTGAAGTTCGTTAATACTCACTCTAATTTTTAATTATAATTAATTGAAATTCAATTAAGTCTAATATTTTTCACTCTTGTATTGAAGCATTCCAACGACATCAAATTCGAAGAGAAATCGATTAATCCCATCACGGTAACTGCAGTTCCCGCTCCGGGCACGCAATTACAATGCGCTAATTGCTAGTCATGTTAGCTGAAGGTTTTTTAAATATTTAAAATACATCCGAGCAGATTGTTAGCTGATTAATTAATAAACGATGCAGAGGAAACATATGGGATCGAGAGGGTCATTAATCACTGTTACGATAACGCCGATCTTAATATGAACATGCATTATGAATACTACATACACATTAACCATAAATCTATGATTTTTGTGTGGTTCTTGCTCGTGAGATTGTAATATGGAAAACAACTTTAGAACGAGCAAAAGTATATAAAAGTACTTTAACATAATTTTACTGTTCTTGCAGATTTCCCTTTTAAGTGGAAATCTGGCACGCAATTCAAACTTTACATAAGTTGAATTGGCTTCTGCTGGTGGTGTTGCTACTACTTCTTGTCAGGCGAAAGCAGCAACAGCAGTGCTGTGCTTCTGCAATGGAGAACGAAACGTCGGCAGTAGAAGCAGTCATGACGCGGTTCCAACCAGAAGCCAATTCAATTATGGACAACGGCCGCGGAAACCTCCAAGTTCTGGATTAACCCTTTTATTTTTCGAAGCGTTTAGCGCAACTTTCGTGTAATTTAACCGTCTTTGTATTCCTTATAGTTTACGAGTTCCCTAAAGTGGGCCTTTAATTAGTTGTAACTATGTGTACATGATCATCAACTTTTAGCAAGAAGAACGAAATAACGCGAGGTGGTAATGGTATTCAGAAACACTAAAAGATTGAAATACTGATCTTCTACACGATCTTGAAAAGAATGAAAATGTAATGGAAATGTACCTCCACAACCTAAGTCCCTATGATAGACAATCCTCTCTCTGCAAAGTAAAACGTACTGTACATGCGAGGTCAGCACATAGATGATTTAAAATTTTATTTTTCAGGAATTAGCGGAATGCTGCGCGCAAACTTTTCACCATAAACATTAATAAATAATCAAACTGGAACTTGTTCTGCACATCGTAAGAAATAAAAATTATAGGTTTTCCTGTTTCCATCACTAGAGTTGCTCATATTGTCGTCATAAATATCACTCATGAATGGTCCCCCGACAAACAAAGTCTAAGTTGGGTCATCTCTACGGAGTTGACCCTCTTTTTGGGAAGTAAAGCAAACCGCTGCGTAGATCGTAATCTTACATTAGTATTTAGACTTCCTCGAAACCACGTAATGAATAGCAATCTTACTGCCTCGTCGGTCGTCTTAGAGAACGGCCCAGTGAACGTATGGATTTACTGAAAGAAAAAACTTTCGAGATCAAATTTCGTCCGGAAATATAATAAAAGCAGGTCACCGGAAATTTTGATAAAGAAGTTTAATGCGGATAGAATAAAAAGGAAGTATAACGTATAAAACAAAATATGATGTTATCTTGTATTACGGTTCACGTTTACTTTGTATTAAGCAAAAATAAGAATAAAATATTTATGTGTAAATGCAAAAGCATATCTTATACTTTCCTTTTTACTTCTTAAAGCATAAACATATTAAAAAAAATGTAATACATAAAATCATGTGATCGATAAAATAATGCTTTAGGATAGAAGATGAATTGCAGCTTCGGAATTGGAAGAGTTGATGTTAGTATGTAGAAATAAAACAAAAATTTAGTAGCAGGTTGGCAGTGAGAGTTGATTTAAACAAATTATGAAGTAATAACTGATATTAGGTTTATATATCTTAAATTATCGAGTCCTGTTAAAATATAAGGTAAGCAAAAACAATACGCCCATGTTGATTTTTTTAGAATTTTTTTGGTCGGTTTTGATTGCACTGGTTTCCTCGAACATCCCCTGGTCAGCTGTTTTGGTCCTATTTGGGACCTCGTCAGCAGAAGAGTAGCTTGAGAACTCCACTGCAATTTCACAAACCTGTCCTAGTTATTTCGAAATCGAACATTAGTGATTAACAGTTTAGATCTCGATATCTTACGGCCGATTTTTTATCTAAAATTTTATGAAAAATGACTATTTGGCCGCCTAATAAAATATCCCACACAAAGCAGCTAATTTGTAAATTTGTCGCGACCTAAACTGTTGATTATTAATTTTTTTGTTTAAATTTATAAAAATATCACCAGGGTGCGTTGCTGTCGATGGGTTTGTGTTAAAGTAGGCCCACTTTCGAAGCTTCCAGATAATTTTGAGTTAAACTTAACGGTGGCAAGAGAGTCAGTTATAAAAATCGGCGAAGTTGTTGTAAGTATCTGTGAAATTTATAAGTTAATCTAGTTTGACTATTACGTGTTCTTAATCGTAAACATACGCTTTACAAATAGATGTAGAAATGAAATATGGTGTATTGACATTATTTCGTAATAGTATATTACATATCGAGAACTGTAAATAGCATATTACGCGCGCATGTAAAAGTTGCGCACGAGCTGCGCAGCTGCAAGTACAAGTAATTCTACAAGTGTGTAATTGCTTTACAGCTCGAGTTTTGTACTATATTTTATCTACGGCCGCATTTAATTACTATTAAAGAGATCAAAATTACCTTATTATTCAATTTCAAAATTGCAGTTGCAATTTCGGCCACTGTCAATTTAACATGATGCTGTTAGGTAGATCTAATTACAAGTGTGCGTAAAGTTAGGTGCAAATGTCTTCGCTATGCGATTTTGGTACTTTACGCACGACGTTTCGCTTACTTAGTTTATGAGTTCTACGTGATTCGTCATTTACAGTAGTGGTCGTAGAAAAACAAATAAATTTTGACTTGAAGAAGTGGCATTATGTCTTCCTGAGCATATTACTACCTAGCGCAATAGGGTTTCATTCATTTATTCCTAGTTCTAGATTCAAAGTTTCATACAACCAGAGGAAAAGGAATTCGTTCGCAAAGGAATAATTCGCAATTGGAATTGGCAATAAATGAAAAAATGTTGCCAGTCAGAGATATAATATTTCTAGATGAACTCTAAATCGATATTTAGAGAAAAATTTTAATCAAAAGATAAAGATGGAGAGAAAACCTGTTTTAAATAATGACCCAGAGAGAGATTTATCAAGGGGAATTGTTCGATTAGCGGAAGTTGGGTATCCCATCACTAATAAAATTTTAAGAAAATGTGTACAAGTATTGCGAAGAAAACAATTTACCTTGTCTAATATTCAAAGGAAAAGTAAATCCGCTGGACGTTATTAGATGAAAGAGTTTTTTGCAAAGACGCCGTGAAATCAAATGTGTTTAGGCTCAAAACATGAATCCACCCGAGGTGAGAAATTAAATAAGTGTTTATAATTAAAGATTATTTTGATCAGCTGAAAAATATGAATAAACATGAAAGAATTTACAATGAGGATGAAAACGCTGCAGACAGTGTTGACACAAAAAGGAGTGAATTTGTGCACTTGTTAGCTCCAGAACATTGAGAAAATGCGAATGGCGTGATCATTTCATCAGTTGCTTTATTCGAAGGAAAACGTATGAAACCAGAATGAAAGGATAAATTACCTCATGGTACATTAGCGTTAATGACACCTAAAGGCAGCAACATTTGTTTTTCGGCAGGAGCACTTGGCAAAATATAAATTGGAGGGAAAATATCTCCTGTTATTTGATGGAGATCCTGTCACCTAGATTATTCAATTGCTGCTGCCGCTGTTATTGTATACAGGACTTAATGAAAGGATAAAGGTATCATCAATCTTGAAAATGCTGGTTTTGATTGCAATGGATACCTTGAGCAGCCTCTTGACAGCTGTTTCGGAGTCGATTACATGTCGCACCCTAAACATTTGAAAGTACTCTATGTGACAGATCAGATTATCATTATTGTCCATAACAAATGCATAATTAATCAGTTACTCCATCATTTGTATAAAATCAGTACTTTGTTTGTTATACTGTTGGGTAGATAAATAATACCTAGTTTTGAATATACAGGAAAAATTGGTTATTAGCTTTACTTCCCTTCCTGCCCATTCTCTTAAGCTTTTCTATAAAAAAAAAAAAACTTAGAGGCAGGGATTTTGTACTTTTTCCTTGAATTCTAATTGCACCTTATAGAGGAAGCTCACACTTTATTCTTTTTAGTGTTGCTCGCTCTGAACAGATTTTTCTTAGATAAAGCAGACAAATTTTCAACACTGTAACAGAAGTTAATTTGCGTAATGCCTCGAGCTACACTCATGTGTTATGATGCGGTTCCTTTCATTCGCAGCTGCTGGTGAAAATTTACTGACAAGCAGCGTTCTTTAATTCAATAAGAAAATTTGAGACCGCCGCCGGCGCACAAATTGAAACCGGGAACCGAGTTAGTTGTGGCCGGAATAAACAAGGCGTCTATTTATAACGTCCCGACCAAAGCTCATCCCGAGGCGAATCGTCTTTGACGTCCTCCAAATTCCTAATTTTGTTATTTCTTTTTTCCTTCTGTAATGATCCATATTAAGTCGCTGAATAGACGCAATAAACAAAGCAATTACCACTTGAAATTTTAGGGTTGTATTATTGAACACACGTGAATATTTAATTCGTCTAGTCTGCGACTAAGGCTAATCTTGAAGACGTTATGAGCCCAACGCGCCAGTCATTTGGGGTTAATATCAAATCCGAAGGTTTCGCCGGGAAGGAACGACGAGAAGGTGTTTGCTAATGCTTACACTTAATAGCACTAGCAAATATTAGCGTACGCGTCGTTCGCTCCCTTTATGAGTATAACAACATCATTATGTACTAACCGTCACGAGGACATCTTAAAAATTACCGAGAATTAAACAAAAGTTACTGAAATTTAGTGGAAAGATTTCTTAGGAAATTTGTAAGAAGAAAAGTTTTTCAGAATTTTATTAATTAATTATAGGACCTCCTAGATTTCACGAGACAGTACTCTTAAAGGACCTGGGCAATATTTTATTATCCCCAAATTTTCACCGTTTTGGCGCTGATTATCCAAAACAGGAAACACCGTCAATAACGAATGAAAAAATCACAAGGAACTAATCAGGGATCAATATAAAAATGAATTGGGACAGGCGTTGGAATTTAAATGTATGTCTTGGATAACGTCATATTAAAACTAATTTTCAATCAATTGTATCATAAATACATGACGAAAATGTTTAACATTACTCACGCGGTTATTCATAGAGTTCAAAAGTATCTTGATGCATCGCCAACCCTAATTCATTTTCATTTGATCACTTATTATATTTGAGCAAGAAAATACGTCTGTACTTGTCATAAATCACGTGAATTTGACATGAATTAGAAATGACGTTCTGGATGTAATTCCCATTGATTTTTTTGGATAAGTGGCGCCAGCGGAGAAATACATGAACTAATAAATTGCGCAGGCTTGATAAAGACTCACTGTCTCGTTAAATCTAGTAGGCTATGATTAATTCAATTGTTGGTCTTAGTTTTGTTACGATCACAAAAATATTACCTAGAAATATTTATGATCGGTATTGTAGGTTTTAAGTTACCTTGACGAAATGTAATCAAATAGTCAGTCAGCCAAAACTACACTACAACCCACTTCACCCTTAGGAAGTTGATTGTTTTTTTAATTGAAACAAGTCATCAGATTAAAAAAAAATGTATGTTATTTAAAAGACTATTCAATAAGTTTTAATATGAGCCCTTATTTATCAATTTTTTTTCAAGTGCAGGGTTAATACTGTCTAATAAAGTGTACTAATGACTCATAGAAAGATTTGTTGAGTCCTATATCTAGGAACCAATCAGCTTCAGTAGTAGTTCATATATGCATGATCTAAGCTGCATGTTCTGCAAAACGAACGGATCTTGTTTTCATTGCTGGGAGTGACCATGGTTGCCATCGGGGGGCTTGACAGCCGCTCGATACACCGAAGAGATTTCGGCAAACCATGTGGTAGGTACCTTACATCGAGTCATTGGAGATAATTTTAATTTTATACAAAATAACGCGAGGCCGCACATTGCGATACTGGTTCATTTCTCAAGTCGGTTTTCGAATTGCAGCCCCGACCTAAACCGCATTGAACATTGTGAAATGAGCTAAAAGGAAGTGTTCAAGTCAGAGTTGTAGTAACTATAGCAGTACTATTGAGTTACCTACAATATATAGGTTACCTTAATAAAATCCTGTAAATGTAAACCTTGTTTAACTTTGGTGAGAGTGCTTGACGTATTACTGGATTTTGTTTTTAACCCTTGTTTCTATACCGTCCTACTCGTATGTCCTATATTCCTAATTCTTTCACCCAAGTTTCTGAGCCGCCGATTTATTCTTAAAATCCATTGCCTTACCCAAAAATGACGTGTCTTACTTTTCTTGTTCATGTCCAATAAATTCTGTTTTATCTTAACAAAAGGGTTAGTAGTTCCATAGCTTCACCGAATAACTGCATTCGACGCCATGTTGACACAATAACTGTCGATCAGTTTCTATCGAAAAGTGTGACCAAGAATATGGTTCAGCTTGCAACTTTTATTAAAACCATTATACGACACGTTTCATTTTCGTTTAGAAACGGAAGCGCATTTATCTTAAATCCCCTGACTGCCTGTCCAGAAAGAACAGCGGAATAGGCGTATCTTAGTAGCATGCGAACTTATTGTATTATACACATTTTTCTCCAATCTCCAATACATATTTTTTCATTATAACTAAAGGCTGGAGAATCGTAAACCCAAATGAAGAGGCGTTCAATTCCGCGCGTGGAGGGGACGTGCATTTCTCGATATCCCGATAAACGCAGAGATTCTACCATCGCAATAGTATATTGACAATTAAGTTCGTTTAATATTTCGTTATTGAGTTTTGGTTTTTGTACTTTTTATCGTTTAGGCCTTATTTCATTTTTTAGTATATGTATATATTATAGATATTTAATTTTCCCGAAGTGAGAAGCTTTATTTTTAATTTTTTCTTGAAACATAATTTCTATATTTTTATTATTTCGTTTGTACAGCATTACTTTTTATTTAAGAATTATATCTTGTGTTTTTCTTTTTCTTCGGAAACAAAGTTATTTTTATTTTATCATTTATACAGAGTAACTTATTTCTATTCTTTTTTTTTTGTCAGAGTTTTATGATTTTCCTTTATAATAAGATCACAAACTGTTTTTGTTTTTCTTTTTTGATACCATGGACGCCAGAAAACTTAGAAGTTTAAATAAAAATTTATCTGAATTTGGAAATCTGTTTACAATTATTGCAAATGATAAAATTCTTTGTACTGTCTGTAATAGAAAACTTATGTACCGGCGAAAATCAAGTATTACTCAACATGTAAATTCTCAATTGCATATATCTAAAGCTACAGGTAATATTTCAGATTTAGAGTTTCATAAAGATTTGTGTGATGCATTGTTGTCTGCAAATATTCCTATTAAAAAATTACAAAATTTAAAATTTAAACAGTTTTTGGAAAAATATACCGGACGCAAAATTCCACATCACAGCACCATACGACTTCATGTGAAGCAACAATGTGATGTCGTTTTAGAAACAATCAAAGAAAAATTGACTAATAAATATATATGGCTGAGTGCTGATGAAACCACCAATATAAAGGGTAGATGTGTCATAAATGTTGTTGCAGGAACTTTTGATGATATAAACCGGCCATTTTTAATAGCGTCAAAATTTAAACCCTCTGTTACAGCAGATGATATTAAGCAAATTATTTATAGTAGCTTAGTTAGAATTTATAATAAAGAAGACAAAATTCCGATAGAGGGAAAATTAATTTTATTTGTCTCTGATTCTGCTGCAATCATGTTAAAAGTAGGAAAGCTATTGAAAGAAAGATTTTCGTCAGTTTTACATGTCACTTGTGTTGCACATGCCCTTCATAGAATATCGGAATTTGTCCGTGACAATTTTGCAGATGTGAATAAATTTATAAATAATTTTAAAAAAATACTGCTTAAAGCACCATCACGAAGAGTATTGTACAAGAACGTATGTAATATTCCTCTTCCGCCCTAACCCGTTGTTACACGCTGGGAAACATGGTTAGAGACGGCATTTTTTTATAAACAAAATTATGAAGTTATAAAAAAATTTCTTTTACAATTAACGGACAATGCTGCGTCAATTAAGGAATGTCAATTAATTATTTCTAAAAATTAATTATTGCATAATTTAAACTATATTCATAAACATTTTTTTGAAATGCCGAAAATCATAACTTATCTTGAACAACAACATATTTCAGTAAAAGAATCATGGGCAAAAGTCAATCAACTCATTAATTGTTTACAAGCCATAAACGATGATTTTGGATGATTTGAAAAATAAAATTAATGCTGTGCTGCAGAGAAATCCGGGTTTATCTAAATTATTAAATATTATTAGCACTTCCGATAGTTCCAAAATATATTCTGAATTTGAAGAGTTAAAAACCCATTTACAAAAAGCGCGATGTTGAGCGATCATTTTCCCATTTTAAAGATATTCTTACGGCGAAACGAGCGAATATTACGGAAGAGAATTTAGAATATTATTTAATAATTAATTTTAATAATTAATGGTTGAAAAACTTTAAGATTATTTTTAAATTAATACGAATTACTTAACCACGTGCGTCTCTGTAAGACTGGGCAATCGATCAATTCAGATCTGCGATACACCGCTAGTGTGACTGTGCGTAATTGACGTCTGGGCGACTAGTCGGGCTTCTTTCCTCGAAACTTTAATTATAACATATTAATAAAATTAAGCATATTTTTTGAAGGGCTTTAGCATTTAATTTTTTAATAGTTTACGGTATTTATTACATTTGAATCAACGTTCAATGCAGATATAACCGGGAATTGTGATTTCTCTCCTATTTTGAAAGGACCACAGCCCGATAATCCGGACTATTGTTCGCGGTGCGCGCAAATGGCGCGAAACTAAATTTGGTTTAGGAAAATCCGTCGCGTTGATCGTTCTTTTTATTGGGCCCATAAAAATTGCTCGTATCCAATTCGAACGTGACGTCACGGAGCCGCAGATTCACAGAGTGGAGATGATTTACTGGATAATTTTGCTTTATTTTTATTGGCACACACGGAAGGATTAATTTAGAACCTAAAAATGCACTTTCTTCAAAAAAAGCTCGAACGCTAATTTTAATTTTTGGCCTCAAAAATACAAACGATTATCAACATTATATGAGCTATGTACGTTAAAACAACATACAAGTAACAAAACACTGATGATTGTTTCAATACATACAAAGAAGATGAAATTATGAAATCTTTACGAGCTTCCTGACATAATTTTCCTAATTTAAAGGACCCAAATATCAATGATTTTAAAAGAAGCATGATGTATCCTGTAAGCTGCCATCAGTGGATAAAGTCATAACATTGAAACAACATTTAATGGAGAATATAAAATTGACATCAAGCATAACAATAATTCAAATTCCATAATAAATCACATTGCCAAAATCAACCACGTCATTAAGTTGGACAATATAGTGGTCATCACTACTGATACTAATTGTAAGTTATACAAAAGAGTTTTCATTGAAATGTTCCATTTTTACCTTCACTCGGATACGATGTATTCAAAGTCAGAGTTAGACAAAATTCAAAATCTAAGCAATTACTGTTATTTAATGGAAAAATAAAAAAATAACTATTTCAAAATTGCTGCCTTTGCTTCTATTGCTCCTTGATCGTTGTGCTTCCCGCATAACTGCTTTCTCCATTTGACTATTCACCTACAAAATTTTGTACGTTCGTTTACAAAAAATTTAACGTATTTCTTTGAAAATGTTTGACTATTCGTTTTGTAATTTGTTAATTTGATGGCAATTTCAAGCTGTTGTAAGTAAAAACAAAATAATGAAACAAAATTCTTTATAATTCAAACTTCGTATTTTGGGCAATCGTAAAGCCTTTGACACAGGAACAAATCATGTTTCGAAATAAATGTATAAGATATACATCAAAAGTATCTAACTTTGCCGGACAAGTTAAAAAATAAAACCTTCGAATTAAAATCTTATTTAGATTTATGAATTATTATGGGAAATCTATGCCACCTTAAAAGCTAAGCATATTATATGATTATGTAAAACCAGTATTAAGTTAGTTTGTTCGGAAACCTAGTTTAAAGAATGTGCCAAATTATTTGAAACTCATAATACTGATTGTAAAGTTAAGTAAGATTATTTTTTCATTGCCCAACTCAGTTTTTGTCCTCGTTAGAACTTTTGTCACTGTTTGAAATTTCAACAAGTACGGCGTTACTCCTACTCAACTCTATATATACGGGGTGAGAGTTAATTTACCCGACAAAATGAAACCACTAAAAGAAGCGATGTCCGAGTATAGGAAAAATGTTAAGAAATTCTTTCTACATTAGTTTTCGAAATAATTAATCAAAAATTAGCCCTAAAATGATGATGCGCCCTTAATTAAAAAATGGAGAAGCAGTTGAACGAAATAATTACCTAATAAATAAATAGAAATAATAAATAATAATAAAAACATCGAATCTATAAATACAAAATGGAGGCTTCTACTTTACATTGCAGACGCAAAGTTTAAAAATGAAAATGATTTGGAATAGTTTTGGTCTAAATTGTGTAATTTGAAAAATAGCGTCGGCGAAAAATATGTTTTCCAGTATTATTAAATTAATTGGTCATATTCTAGCATTATCTCATTCATCTGCAGCTGCAGAAATAATATTTTCGCAACTAGTCTTAATAAAAACCAAAACACATAATCAATTACTAGTTAAAACATATCAAGATTTACTTCAAACAAAGTACAGTGCTCAAAAAAATTAGCGAAACAAGATTTTGAATGTTTCTCAGTGCCTTACTTAACAACAGATTGAAATTTTTATGGTTATTTGTTATTCCTTGGACATTATTTTGTAATGTAATTAAAACATAAAAAAACATTTTTTAGTTTATTACAATTTAACAAAAATCAATAAAAGTTAAGAACCAATTCAATATTATCAACAGTGGTAGAAAAAGTTCAAGAACAGTACCAAAAACAAAGTGCGCTAATCACTTTCAGTCGAGGCATCCTTCGAACAAGATGTCTTAGCGTATATTGTAGAAGTTTTTGTTATTCTTCACTAAGAATTTCAGCTAACTGATGTAGGGTGTGAGATGTAAAGTAACGCTTCCTACGTTTATTAACCATATCCTAGGCGTGCTCAATTGGATTGAGATTTCGGCTCGTGGTGGGCTACTCCATCACTTGAATCTCGTGTACCCAAAGGAAGTTTAGTGTATGATTTGCTGTGTGGAATCTACAATTGTCACGTTGGAGAATAAATTTATTCTCGAAATTGTTAGCAAACGGTAAAACATGCTCTTTCAGGATGGTATTTACCTAAATTCATAGGTTTAGACGTTGGGGAACCAAAGTCCAAATTGATGCGGACATCTATACATATGCCAATCCGAATCATTACTGAGCCGCGTCCCAATCAGTCGACTTCCTGTGTAGTAGATTCACTGTAACGCTCTCCAGGACATCATCTTAATGAATAAGGCTAAAGAGCGACTCCTCAGTAAAGACCATGGATCTCCAATGTCAAAGTTGCCATACATGATCACGTCGAGCAAGAACTAGGTGGGCAATTTTATGATCCTTGGTTAAATCAGGACCTCGCACAGGTCTACGCGGTATTAAGAAAGCTCCTCTCAATCGATTCTTAACCGTTTGATCAAAAATGTCCATGCCGCCTGCATTTTAAAGAAGCTCTTTCGAGCAGTGGCAGTGCGTTTGCGAAGGGAAGATTTTAGGATACACCTGTCATTCTGACGAGTTCCTTTTCATTTACGATTTTGTCCAGCCCTCCTGGAGTAGATACCTGCTGCTTAGTAGCTATGCCAAAGTCTGCAGATAACGGATGGACTAGTTTCGAGCTCATTTGCTACGTGGCGCATAATATAACGTCCACCCGTAAGCAAAGCTACGGCCCTATTTATTTTAACTTCAATAAGCGAACGCATTTTATACCCAAGAACACGAACACAATAAATTTATGTTTATAAAGGAGTACTTTCTTGTTTTTCTAATTTGTTAAATGGTCTAGAGACACTTTTATGATTTCTTCTACATTTAAAAGAAAAGGGTCGAATAATGACAAAAGTTTTATTTTGCTATTTGAAAATGAAAATCTGAGCAATAAGCAACTACCAATTTTGTTCCTAATATAATATAATAATACAGAATGAAAGCTTTAAAATATGGTGATAATAAAAATAGTGACGATAATGTTTTCCTTAATGGTTTTGATGTGCAATTAGTTGACAACAATTATTTTTTTTACTTGTACATTTCTTTCATTGCTAAAGAATTCTGTACTTGATTTATCAGTATGAGGACTATTTATGTTTCATGTTAAAATACGTTTTTTTTATAGCGAACGTTAAAGTGTGCTTTGTCAACTCAAAACAGTGGATAAAATGTAATTTTAACAGCAAAGGTAGATAAAGTACTTTAATTTTATTATTTGAATAAATATTACAACTTAACCATAACAACAACCCACACTAGTTACTGAGATCATGATCATACATCGCGATTTTGACATATGATTGCTCTTTTTATTTTTCTGCGAAATTGTTTAAATTTGTCTTTAACGTTCGCTATAAAAAAAATAGAATGTTACACACGACGGTAAAATTTAATTATTGACTTGTGAAAATTAAATCAATTTTACCGTCTTGTATAACAAATAACTATTATGTGATTTGTTTGAGAAAAAAAAAGTTAAATGTAATGACTTTTAATTTCAAAAACTGCAACTCAAGTTGACGCTTTTGTAACTAATAAAAAAAATGTTGCTAGGTAACACTTTTATTCCTAGGAATTTTTACTTTTAACTCTTTTAGTTAAGATTTGCTTTGTGAATAACTTTATTTTGAATCCGGTTGCAGAAATAGTGTTTTATTCGGATTAAAAGTGACACCTTTAATCCTAACAAAACAATATACTATTATTTTACGTTTATATATTCACTGTAGACAACACCACCTTAGTATTTTTTTATATATTATCAGTTTAAAAATTTTCTTTTAGATGCTAGTCTACTACGATTTGAAGTAAACAGCTAAATTGAAGAAGTCGTATTAGGGATTTTTGTATTAAAGGTATTGTTAATAGAAGTTGTTCAGAATCGTTGAAATAATGCAGTTTAAGTTGAGAAATTAATGTATGGTAAGTTTATCGCTGTATCAATTAACTGAAGCAAAAATTAGAAACAAAATTTGACTACGGTTTTACGGTCGTTATGAACATAGTATACCAAAGAGTTTTCGATTGATTTGAAATTTGAAAACTTAAGTGAACGCATTTGTTATCGATAAAACTGTAGTAGAGTACAGCATAAAATTTCCGATGAAAGCTAACAAACGATCGAATTTATGTACACATAAAAATGTGTTAGCGTTATAACCGCTCTACGTATGGATCACCGCATGCAATCCTGCAATCCGAGCCTATTCCAATACGAGTGGATTTCGATTTTAATTAACCGCGCGTCGGCAATTTCCTCCTTCGCCGTCATTTCCATGCAAAATTTAATGGTTTTTTGGTCAGAAAGAACCGAACGTTGTTAAACAAGAAAATATATAAACTACAGAAAATATATGGTATACTATAAATATCGTGGTATTTTAACTTTATTGCAATTTAATGATAACTAATAATACGACTAGTTGTGCTGCTGATCAAATAGAAACAAGATAATTCCATAATTCTTTTTTACTGTTCAATACGTACTTATTTCATCACTGTATATAAAAAGATAAAAACGAACCGTGGTCTTAACAATTCGAAAATTGAAAATCTTTTCAAAAATTCTCATTCAGATGCTAATGTAAGTAAAGCGTTTTTTTTCTACAGCTTGCGACCCATTGAAATTGTTTTCATGGTTTATACATCGTATACTGAATTTTGTTCTTCGTTAGAACTTTTTAATCGTTGTTTAAAGTGGAAGAAACAACAAAAACTTGATAAAGAAAAGTGTACGACCAGCTCTTGTGTAAAGCGAGCAAGAAAATTCTGAAAGAATTTAACTAGTGATGAGAACTGGAATAAATCTGTGTCTTAGGACAATGTACCAGTCTTGGTAATCATCCATAAGTTGTTGTGAAGACAATGTCCCGGACAGCAGAACTTAAAGAATTGAAAAGAAACTTGAAAAAAATTAAGTTGCATTGGTACTATGTGGAAAAGATCCCATCAGGCGATTGTATACCTTGAAAGATGAGGAAGCGATCTTACAGATAGATTTTGTATGCTTTGATAATTTTACTGGCTGCATTTGGTTATCGGGTCAAGAAAGGCAAAGGTGCAGCAGTTGGAATTTGCGGGAAGGCAAGGCACAGTGATAAAGCACAAAAAGTTATTCTAAACTCTACAGAAGACCTCAACAATTATGTCCAAAATGAAATCAAAAGCATACACATAAATATTATTCTCTTTGATAAATTATCTCAAAACGGACACTGGAAAATAGCACAAATGCTCGACGTTTCACTATCGCTTGATAGTGAAACGTCGAGCATTTGTGCTATTTTCCAGTGTCCGTTTTGAGATAATTTATCAAACAATTTCACCGGGCAAGAAGCTACCTTCATTATTCTCTTTATATACGAGGGTCATTTGATAATTCAGGTAACTTTGTATGAGTCACGATCTGCTTGGTAACGTTACAGCTGGCAAGAGTCACTCTTCAAACTTGCCAAAACTTGTTATGTAATGTTTTTATTCTAAAGGCGTTTGAAGTGTGCACTAGACTTGTTAGCCTAAAAATGGAAATGGGTGAGTTTCGTGCATAAAATATTTTTATTTGAAAAATTGGACGGCTGCTCAGATTAAAGCGGAGTTAAATGAAGTTCGTGGGGATTTTGCACTGTCCTTGAAAACAGTTTATTTCTGGATAAAAGAAGTAAACGTGCTCGAACGAGCAGAGATGAAGCCCGCTCCGCACGTCCACAACGACGAATATTAATGAAAAAATACACAATATCGTTATGGAAGATAGCCGAATAAAAGTACATGATATTGTAGAGCTTGTAGGCATCTCATCTGATGAACGGGTGCATGATATCCTGCACGTAAAATGAGCATGCGATAGTCACTATTTTTAGGATTCACAAGGAATCATCCTAGTTGGCTACTTGTAGAAGGGAAATACAATAACAGGAGCCTATTATACAATTTTATTAAATCATTTGAAGAAACTGAAGCAAAAACTGGTGCACAATAAGTGTTCTTCCACTAAGACAATGCCCATCGCACAACTCAATAATTGTGTTAGAGAAATCGTATGATTTAGGTTTGGATTTAATTCTTCATTCCCCCTTTTTCCTAACTTGGCCCCGAGTGTCTTTTTCCTCTTCCCAATCTTAAAAATTTGACTCGGTGGGAAGAAATTTACGTCTTATGAAATCATCGCCGCTGTTAGTGAAAATTTAGCACCCCTTGAAATAGGCTGATTTTCTAACGGGTTGAAAAATTTGGAACCTCGTTGGACCAAGTGTATAGCCTTCAATGGGATTATGTTGAAAAGTAAAATTGATTTTTTTACCCTAATTTTCTAACAACAATATTCCCTTCGTTAAATTTTCAATGGAAATGTATTTGGTGAAAAGAATATCCTCTGGTTTATATACCAACCAAAGATTTCATACAGTGCTTTTAACTTGTGAACGTATGTGTACTGAGGATGGCGAAATACGTATCTACGGATAAAAACTAGTTATAGCAAGAGATCGTTTTTGATTTATTACTAATGATTTATTACTAATATACCGAAAGATTCAAAAAAAAATTGTAACAAGTTGTAACAAATTGTAGCAAGACCGAAATAACTGCATTATAAAACACTAGTTCGCTAAGTCTCACGTGGTACATTTTACTTAGTAGGTAGAAGAGATCGCAGAAAAATGAGTGTGCAATATCAATGCGTACATTTCCAAAACTATGTGAAACAGGTTGTATATTGCGTCACTATTGCCCACAAATTTTATTTTGATATATTTAATTTATAATTTCTAAATTTCAGTAAAGCTAATGAAAAATGGTTAAGATCGTAGATTAATTTGAGTCCGAATAATAAATTATTTAAAGCCCGCTCCATCGCATCGTTCCCAATCGTTCTTCTAATTGCTCCCTAAAGCATCGTAGGGGAGCGGAGTAATTACTTTACTATTAGAATTTTATTCAATAACTAGTGATTATAATTAAATGATTTGTGTGCTTTATTAATTGACGAGAGGATTTATGAATGCGATGGTAATTACGTTCTTCAACAGAACATAGACCTTTTATTTTCCTATAGCCGCTACCGGCTTCCAAATAATACGTATATTGTAACTGACACCGGTTTCTTTTCGATTTTTGTATTTTATTGGAACTTATAAAAAGTGCATTCAACAGTTAACAGATAACCTTATTAATTGAAGTTATTAATCGTACATATAGTGTAGTCATCATAAAATATTGGTAATACCGGCCAATAATGTTCCAGTATGTAATTCATAAACTATAGGTCAAAAATTTTCACGTTAATGTAAGATTTTTATTGTCAAAATAGAGGTCGCCTCAAAGGACTGGAAAGGTTCGGTTTCAAGAAAAAATTAATAAACAGTATAATTAAGAAAAAATTGAATTAGCTATGTTCTTCAAAATTAAATATAATTATTTATATAAAAACTGTTGATTTACATTTTTTCTATTACATTCTAATATAATTTTTAAAGCATTATCTAACAGCAAAGAATACTCTAGATAAAAGACTAGTGCCGGCAACAATACTTGAAGCCGGCACCTGCAAGAATAGTTATGACTCATGCCTATACCGATTCAAGTACGTAAGTACGTAATAATGCCATTTGGTTTGAAAAACGCACCCTCGACTTTTCAGCGCGTGATGGATGACGTTTTGAAAGAATTATAAAATAAAATTTGCTTAGTATACTGGGTGTTTCTTAACTACATACAGAAAATGAAACCAGTGAAAGTTTACAATAAAAGTGATAGAATGAAGCATAACAGTTGATTAATAAATATTAGAGATAATAAACGTTTTTTTAAGTGGAGTGACCTACTACAATAAATGGGTTTAGGAACTCAACAGAGTGGCTACTACTCCTGTCAGGAGCGTACAGCCTTACATATATAAATGTTTTTGGCGAACGATGAAACAGTTTGATAGTCCCTGGTTTATTTTTATGACGTAATTACGTACTCTCAGAAATTTGCTGATGTCAGCATCGGCTTTTAAGTGGGTCAGTTGTCAGCTGTATTGTCGCATTGAAAACATGGCCGAATTTTCCAATATTGTTCTTCTGGACATGATTTTAATTTATGGCGAATGTGGTCAAAATGCATTGGCTGTAAGACGTTTGTATGCACAGCGTTACAACGAATCAGTGTTTACAAGGGATGCAGTATGGGCAGAAAAAAATCCTCATGCAATGCGACGCCGTAGTTTTCAACAACGCTTTTCGGTCAATCTGTGTGCAGGTATATTAAACGGCACTTTAATCGGTCTATTTGTTTTACCTAATCGCTTGGCCGAAATGGGGTATTTACGTTTCTTGCAAACTAATTTGCCGGAACTCCTAGAGGAGTAAATTTAAATATTAGAAAATATTAGACCTTAATCCATTAGATTTTTACCTGTGGGGACATTTAAAAAATCTAGTGTACGCCGAAGAAGTAAAGACAATAGACGAACTCAACGCACGCAGTAAAAAATATCCGACAACAGAACCAATTCCGTAACGCATGTGAATCCCTGCTTCGTCGAGCCGACGTATGTTTACGTCTCGCGCAGGAGGGGAACTTCGAATGCTTATTGTGAGTGAAGGTCACCGTCCGTTGCGTCCAGCGGTTCTAAACATTTCACAGGGAATCGCCAGATGTCGGTATGAATTTTTTTATTTTTTTTTTCCTTTTTTAATGCATTCGTGAGAATATCTCGTATCACATACGCCATTATTTTTGTTGAAGAAAACCCTGTATATGGACGATATTAAAATTTTCTCGACTTCCCTTCACGAACATATTGTAATTTACAACAAGTCAAATTAGAAGAAGCAGGCTTTAAGGTGCAGTTAGATAATTCCGAGTTCCTCTGCAAATCTGTAGAGTTTTTGGGACACGTAATCACAACAGAAGATATACGTTCCAATTGAAGAAACATTGAAGCCATACATAAATTCCCTATCCCGAAAACGGCCAAAGAAATTAAATCCTTCCTTGGCTTAGTAGGCCATTATAGAAGATTTATAAAGAACTTTTAGTTTGGTTAATTTGGAAACCTTTAACACAATTGTACATTCTCCTAGTTTCGTTAATTGCTTTGAATCATGTAAAAAGATATTAATGAACGACCCGATATTACAACACCCTGACTTTTCCAAACTCTTTAATCTTACCACCGATGCTTCAGATTATGCATTAGGTGCAGTGAAATATTTCAGACCCTATTTGTTTGGCGTCAAATTCAATATCATTACTGACCATACGCCTCTTCAATGGTTGTTTTCGCTGAAAGAACCAAATACCACGTAAGTAAGATGGCGGCTGAAATTAGAAGAGTACGATTACAACATTTACTATAAGAAAGGCAAATACAACACTAATCTGACGCCTTATCCCGAATAGAAATTAACTCCATTGACATTGACGATAATCTTTCCATGATAGTAAATCTTCCCGATCCTATAGACCTTCCTCATTTAGGTCCCGAGGACGTGGATGGAATTCTAGATGAAGAACTTCTCCAATATCAAAATCCAGGTAACCCACCTGAAAAGAGTGACTCTCAAATCACCATTCACTAAAAAATCCTATTAAATGAACCCCAAAACGACACAGACAACGAAACAATTCATACCAGTCAGGAAAATCCTATCCTTAAAATCCCATACACCGAAAGATAAACACCTTCAAAAATCAAATTATTTCCTTTAATGATAAAAAGAACGATTTAATAGTAAACCAAGGAAAAGTATTTGACAATAACCGACTGTCTTTTAAAGTCCCTAAGACTAAAACAAAAGAACATTTCTTAAAGATTGCAAAGGAATATTTTGCACCTCAAAAGCACTATTATTGTCTTTTCTTTTCGAATAAAGAATTTGAAATCCCGTTTATGAAAATTATTCAAGAATTTTTCAAGAACAATCTTTTAGTTTGACCTTTTCAAATACACTACTTACAAATTTATTTGAAGAGTACAGTTTCTAAATGGCTTTTTGGCACCTTGGATTCCGATCGTGAAAACCTTATTAAGTCACAATTAGAATATATAACAAAAAACAATGAGCAAATGTATAATGGTTTGAACAAACAAAAAACTGTATTGAAAGAAGTAACAGAAATGTATCAAAACAATTTTAAAATATTGAAAGAAAATCAAATCGTTCTACAAACTCAAGTAAAGGGTTTATCACAAGAAATTAAAGTAATTGATAACATGGAATAAGCTTTCTCATTTTCCAATATTGTTTAAAATCTAATATTGCAATTACATTCAATTAAAACTTAATAAGTAACATTGAAATAGCGATTACATTTGCACGATTGAACATCTTGCACAGTTCTATAATAAAGCCAATAGAATTACAAAATTAAATTCCTTATACAAAATAAGACAGGTCACTATACTGGAGAATTTTATAGATTATTATTCACTTTTCTCAACGCAAGTAATCATTAAAGGAAAAATTGTATTGTTTAAAATTCACACACCCATACTGACTACTACATACAAACTTTTCTAAATATATCCTATCCCAATCTCCCAATCTCCATGGAACCTTTGCTCGATAACTTAGAATACTAGACCATATCAAAATCCTGCACCAAGCTAGAAGGCCTCTGCTACTGCAAGAGGACCTACATAGAAACCAACCTTGCTTGTCGATCTTAATAAACATCGGCGAGAATACCTGTCCAGAAACAGGATCTAACTGCAAGAAAACAGCGCTATGCAGATCAACTCTAACTAAGTGTTAGTAATCCCCCTAAAATCCGTCAACCTCCCAAGCCAGTGCGACTCTCATGGAGTCCAAGAAATTCGCCAGCCCTGCATTATGTTATTAGGAAAATGTAAGGCGAATATACTAGGCAAGACCTTCTTCCCAGAAGACACCATACGTGAAAAATTCATCTTCGGCCTACCAGCAATAAATTCCACCATACCAGGGCTTAACATTCCAAAGAAATTAATACACCTACGGAACATCGACGAAATTAGTGTAATGCAGTTACAAGCTGTAATGAACTTTAATGTACCTGCCACACACCATCATCATACATGGATTAATAGTGTTATAATCTGTTTTACCATCTTGTTAACATTATTTATCCTTAGTTATTTTAAGTACATAAAACGGAGAATTTCCAAAAAAAGGCTCGTCAAAGGATGTTTCAAATTCTCGGAAAATTCCGATTCCTTCATTTTCCGACTTAGGGAGGGAAGTTATGATTTATGCCTATACCGATTGAACTTGGGACGTGCACCTGTTATCTATTTTTTATTTACTCTGTACATTTAAGTAATGATATAGAATCAGTTTATATTTCCATCACTCTGATGTTTGAGTTAGTTAATTACTGAATCACTGCCGGTCTTCGGTCTGATTATAATTGAACTCAATTTGTGTTTTCGCTCAATAAATAGTTTTTAAAAAAGCGTTTGTATAAGAGAGAAACTGAATTGATTACTTGTAACCCGTATCGGTAACAATACTTGGATATCAATGATTGTAGTTTCATAGAATTACGACAATCATCTTTTAGCCCTAAACTAGCTCCGTCACATTTTTCCTTATTAAAAAATCAATTTGCAAAACTTTTCAATTTTAAGATTTGAGAGGAGAAATTTTGGGTGCCCTACCTCTGTTTATTTGAAGTTTTTTTCTTACTTTTATGCTCGTACAATTTGTCCTACCTTTTCAACACCCAGTCAATTTACAAACAAATAAGGGAGCAATATGTAAATATTCAAATAACGTAACAATTTCCTGTTTAGATACCCTATCAATGAAATATTCGCAAATAATATTTTTTGTAATCAAAATACTGCATAAGTTGGTAATTCATAACTTGTTACATTATCAGCTGGCATTCTAGGAATAAATTGGAACTAACTTTATAAGGTAAACAAAATCGATACGTTTATTTACTAGGAAACATTAAAAGCTTTCCAAATCATTCTTAATATGTACGATGAAACAGATAATGATGATTCTTTCAACAATCCAAGTCGTTAACGACAGTAAAACTATCTGGATTGCTTTGCCCACGCGAGTTGATTAATTTCATGTGATAAATTTCCCTTTTTGAAGGTGATTAAAGAAAAATCGAGATAAATCTAAGATACTTTTCCGAATTTTATACTTTGATGAGCTACTCCTTAGGGCACTAATAAATCACCGCGACGAAATCTAATTTAATCGTTGCTGACATTCCTTCAAATAATTACGCTGAGACTGATTAAGGACGGTATTATTAATCCCGCAAGATTTTAATCGTCTGCTGTTGGGGATGTATTCTGACTACCGCTGCGAAGACTCAACGGGACGAAGGAGGTATAATTTATTTTGTCTCGTCTTTTTTTACTTCTGACTTACACGAAACTCGAGCTTTAATAATTACATGTACCTACTATCAAATTAAAACGACTTATTTCGAAAATAAATTTTATGATGAAGAATCTGATATTTTTCATAGCTTCATAAGTTTATTTATGAGGAGATATTTTATACACCCAATTAATATCTCAAACTTTGGGTAGGTGTACATCGGTATCTTACTGTTAAGTATTCTCAGTTACAAGGTGAGTCAATATGTTAAGAACAAGCACAAACCAAGATTTCCTCAAAGTGGGCCGAATATGGAAAATTCAATTAAATTTGAGGAATTCACATTGAACCAAACTGCAACAGTTCCAGACAGAAACGGTTTTTTTTTTTCAATTAAGTTAACTCTCTGGTTTATCGGCATAGCTTTTGTACATACCACCTCTTAGATTACGTATTTAATTTTGAGATTGTATTATGGAAACTATAGATTCTGATGTGGCAGCAAAGTAGACATTCTTAATTAAGTTTCTTGGACTTTCATGAGACGTACGAAATTACGTTAATTTTGGAGAAAATATCCGCTATATCATCCGATTTTAACCAAACAATATGAAAGATCCAATTTGAATTGATTTTGAAAAATGTTTTGTTTTATTATGACTGTGGTTACATAAAAGTGTATTTTAAATTGGCCGCCAGTGAGATGTCAGTGAAACAGGGCCCAATAAAAGCATGCTAAATATGCAAAACCATTGCCCAAAACGGTTTAAAGTCAAAGTTTTTATTCCTTCGGTGAATATTTGAAGTTTAGATTTTGAAATCCCATAAATCTTTATATTATTAATCACTAACTTTCTGTGAAGGTGTTATAAATTACAAGCTGAAAATTCTCATATTGTATTAAATTCTGGAAATTTTACTGTAAACTTAGACCAAATTTATATAGGTGTTTGTAATTTTGCCAACTGTGATTGCATTATTAATGATTGTACTATTATTGTACCGGATGACGCATTGTATATTGCCACAAAGGCTGCATTATCTACCTATATTTTTGTTATTAATTATTAGTGGTTAAAGATTATAGTAGGGGGTGTTGCTAGGTCTCGAAAGCTAAGCACAGCGCGCGGGGAAGAAACAAGAGTGGCAGGACAGCAGAGTGTAGGTGGTGATCCTTCACAGATCGTGCGTCCCGACGCATACCCCCTACTAATTGGCTAATCAATAAATAATTTGTTGAAGAATTTGAGTTCCTCTTCTAGAATTGTCTAAGGTAAGGTGTTTTCCGTTTAGGGTCTAAACCACCCTTAACGCGGTACCATGAGTGGGGGTTCCAACTGAGCTACCCCCTAGCGGAGCCCTCTTTTCCATGGACCCGTGACAATATCCAATACTTACACGAATAAAGTAATATTATTCTTATTATTATTAAAACTATACCTTTTCAACTTCAATTTCGGAAAAAGTAACATTAATTTCAGAAAATGTAATTTGAATTTCAGAGAAAATAAACTTAATTTTGGAAATAGTAAGTTGAATTTTGGAAAAGCTAATTTTAATTTCGGAAAAAGTAAATTCAATTTCAGAAACAAAAAATTCTCCATTTTATAGGATTCTGTATAAGTATTGCCATCCCAGTGTTAACGTTTGAATGTTATTTAAACACAGTGGCCCACCGAAAATTTCCAATGCAGTTTTTGGCTAAAGGGCCAAAAAACTTTTTCACTTTCCTAACAATCCTCGAACAGGTCAATTTTGGATTTCAAAGTTTACTAATTTCAAAGAAGATGCAATTATACATACGTGACTACTTATAGAATGAATAACTTAGATGAATAATACCATGTAATAATCCAGAAAAATCAAGTTATTTGTCAAATAAAGTTAATGAGAACTTTATTAGCAAGTGGAAAGATCTACCCCAAAATCAAGTGACTTGATGTCAAAACCGAAAACAAAAATAGTTTTGTGCCTTTCTAGGTTCGTCTTGCTGCTTGTTAGGTGCTTGTTAGTTTAAAAAAATACTAGAAGAAAATATGGAAAATAAAATAAATAGAGGAAGGTATATGAAGATCTCGAACGCGGCTCGTGACAGAGTATTGAGGAATCACAAAAAGGGGGTGATTGGAAAGTTGTTGCAGAAGCAAATGATATACCTTATAAAACAGCGCATTATTGGATTAGAAATGGCAGTCAAGATCGAAAAAAAGTGGTGGTTGGCGAAAAGTCATATGGACTGCAGAACTTATTGATTTAATTTCTGAATGGTTAGAAGACAATTGCCAGATTACTTTAAAAACAATTTGTCAGAGCTTGGGTCAAGAAAAGGATATTACGGTATCACAGCAGACTGTTTCAAAATTTTTTTACCGTGAAGAAAGTTCAATTTATTGAAGAAAACAAGGCCTTGGGTAACTTGTTTGAAGTTATTTTCAATAAGTCTATAGTGAGCTCAAGATTGTATGTAGAATCAGACCTGGGATATGTAGCTTTGCAAAAATTTATTTTTTCCATTGACGAAACCAATTTAAATTTATTTTGTCGAAGAAGTACAGGAAGAGCAAAAAGAAGGCAAAGGGCTGTTGTTAAACAGCCAAATTGTAAAGGTCCAAATTTACATATTATAAGATGTATGTCTGTCATGGATATTCAATATTGGGAATGAAAACGAGGAGCTTTTAAAAGAAAAGATTTTTAGAATGGTTGAGAACGTGTCTGCCAGCATGCATTCAAAACGGTCACGATACTAATTCCATAGTGATAGTTTTAGACAACGCACCGGCCCATTCCGGTTCCGGAGTAGAAGAAATAATGTTGGAAGAAGAATTTCAAGAAATTGAAGTGCGCAGATTGGCTCCTTACAGTCCAATGTTAAATCCCATTGAGCATATAAGGAGCGTTTTTAAAAACCATATAAAAAATTCTTTACAAGAGCACCGCCAAAAAATAGTGGCTGGTGATCCTAATGGAATTCTTACTCAAACAGAGTTTCGACTCCAGATTCTTGAAACTTGTGCTGACCATGCGATGGCATCTATAACAGCTCAAATGTGTCTTCATGCCTACAATTACGTCCAGCGATATTATCCAATCGCAATGAGAATGGATGATATCAATTTAAATTTAAATTCAGATGGTTTAATTATTAATTCTAATGTTTCTCTTCTTCTTTCACTTGTCCTCTTGTTGCTTCTAGAACGTTTCATCATGAGATAAATTTTATGTAAGTTTTTCTAAATTTTTCAATAAACCAAAATTTTTTAAGGTACAGAGTTCTGATGAGGACCAATAAGGCCGAAATACATGTATAAACTCTTTCCTAACACTTTCTAATTTACCAGTTACATAATTTTAATTAATTTTCATAATTTTCATCTGGCAAGAAAACTTGATTTTATAATTATTTAGTAACTCATTGGGCAAAATTTAACTAAAAGAAAGAGTCTCATAATGTTAGCCAAGGAGATAAGGAGAAAAATAAGTTTCCGGCGCGTTAGCTGTTTTCAGATCGTGCTTTCGGCCCGCATGCAATTTGAATTTGAGGCCACTGCAGTAAATAAAATATAACATAAACTTCAATAAAAAAATCGACAAAAGGCACAACATTAAATTGAAAAGAATAAACTAAATTTATTTAAATATACGATTAAAAACGCATTCGAAAAATAAATATCAAATTAAATAAAGTAATACAAAATAACAATTTTATTTTATTTTTAAAATGTAAAGAACTTAATGTTTGAGTAGCGACATCCTGCGTTCGCTTTGGGACCTAACATTGCATTAGGATTGACAAATTTACTTATTCTTTAATAAAACTTCAATTCATTTCAGATAAAAATAAAAAGTAAATAAGAAACTTTAATATCAAATTATTCATATTAATTAATAAAATCTGAAATATATTTATTTATTTTTAAAATACGTTCAACTCAGTTTAGATCATTAACCACTTGTCATTGTCCTGAGACATAAAATCATGTTCTTCACCTTCACTATCCTCGACATTTATTATAAATTTTCGAAATTCTGGGGTCACAAATGAATTTTCTATTTCAATTGAGAAATTTACTCATCTTCGAAATAGTATATTTTCATAAATAATAGTAAAATGTAGACCAAAAGTATCTGACTGATGAAAAGATTTTTAAAATTCATTGATAAATAACGCAGAAATAAGCTATTTGTCATGTTTTAACCAGGAACGATTCGCTTATGACGTCACTTCGTCGCATAGTGATGTTACACAGCTACGTAAAATTAACAATTGGGCCATTTTCAAAGATGTTTCTTTCACAGTCTTACATCAATTTGCTTTAACTTTATTTTCTTTTTTTAAAGAAATGTAAAATGGTTTATACAGTTTCTCCACAGAACTTTTTATATTATTAACTTCACTTCTAATTAGATCTGCAATGTATTTATATTTGGTGAAGTATTTCTTCTGCGAACACACTTCTTTAGAGGGGCCAAAATCAATTATTTTAATGGGGTTTAAAACACAATAGTAATTTACAGCATGACTATAAGATTTGACAATTTCGTCTATGTGATACTGTCGAGGTATTTGCAAGTCATTAATTACTTGTAGTAACAGTAACATATCTTTACTCACTTTTCCTTCAGGAATTTTGATACTGTTTTTCTTCATGAAGTCAATTATTTCTTATTTCTTTGTAGGTTTCTTTTCTACGCATTGTCCATTACGATGACTGAATTCGGTGGAAGATATGGAATCAACTGTTGCTGAGACTAAATTTCAAATAATGTACACTATAATAATCAGCAAAACAATCTTGAATATTTTTGGCTGAAGGAAGTAAAGAATTACTTGTTCAAACGTTTGTTTCTCCGGCATAAAAGATAATAATTCTTCTTCCTCTAGATGATGAAGATTACAGTCAACAATTATTCGTTCCATCTGAAATTCATTTTTTGATTATATCGTGGGTGTCACACTATGTTTAATCAATATACACTATGTAATGACCTTCTTGGCGATATTTTGGAATTTGAGTTATGTAAGCCCAACTCCAATTTTGTAGCCGGTGATTACAATTTATAAATTATTTATTTTATTTCAACTCTAAAATTCTGCACATTCTTGAAAATCTTTTACACGGACGTTTTTTTCTTTTCTAATTCATTGTTTGCAATTATATTATATTATATATTATATATATTCATCAAATCACTTACTACTTTATTCGCGTGGAAAAAAATTTTCCAATAAACTTTTGTAAACATTTTTTATAATTTCCTTTACAACTGGCGAAAGATGTACGAATGAACGAAACATTATGAACCTATTGCACTACTAACAATTGTTACAATAACAATTCTTGAAACGTTGTAACTAATAAATTTTCGATGCAGCCTCTCCTACCCTACGCTATCATTATGGGGGTAAGTGTGTACCCGTGAAATCAATCATTGGCCAGAAGATACTAAGTCCTAATCCTAGAAAAATGTCCGAATATAATTGTCGGGCGATTGTATCCATTATCTAATATATTAAACAGCATTACAATTATTTTTCAAATTATTTCATTTAAAGGAATTGTTTTATTTAAAGCCATTAATAGTGCAGTTCATACATAAAAATTTCTTCACGGTGCCCGGCATTAACGTTTGCACGAATACATCCCAGCGTTTCCCACGAATACATTCCTTCTTCTCTATGCCCCTGTAAACTAAGCGTGAAGGCGGTCTCTTTGCAAGCAGTTTATCTTTAATGCCTCACTTGACTCAGTATTAAGGACAAACTAGACAGAGGTTTAGAACACAAGACTTGATGAGTTCGTATAAACTCGTAGGCGAACTTCATTGAAAATTTTATTATTTCGCATTAAATTCTGCACGTAACCGAAGGCATCGCGTCCTAAACCTCCCTGTAGTTTGTCCTTTACTATTATCTGGCACTGGCATAAAACCGATATAATTCTGGAAATACATTTTGTGAAAGTATCCTTGATGATTGTCAACAGTTAATCAAAAATCAACAAAAAAGGTTCCTTGAAATAAAACAAGTGTATAGCCCACGAAAAAATAAGAACGTAAACTTACCAAACTTGCAAAAAGAAAAAGATGTATATATAGCGAGAAAAGTAAGGGTAAAGTATCTATAACTTAATACACACGTTTATCCTGTAAGGGAACTAACTGATGGGATCTCAGTAGGATTATGTGCCACGCCCTGACACAGAAGAAATGTAAGCCTTTATAGAAAAAAATATGCATATATTTTGTGAGGAAAAAATTTCTTTGTTATAATGTGCTTATAAAAATAAATATTTTTAGTCAAAAGGACGCTTCTAAGAAGTTTGTGAAATGTTGACCTTAGTAAAACATATACTAAAAACTATTTAATATCACATAATATAACTAAATTACACTAATAGTTTCTCAGTCAGTAGAGTACGAAAAAAATTACAGCCTTGAAGATTCGGACCTTTTCAGAAGCTGAAATATTGTTGGTGACTAGAAAACTTTACCATTGAGTACTCCGTGAGTATTTTCAATCTGGAATATAGAACAAGTGTTTGAGCAACAACACGCCGTTAATAGGACGAAATTCGAAAATCGACCTCCGCAGTCCGGCTATCAATGTTGACGAGCACAATTTCTGCGTCCTCATCATATGGTGAAAAAAACAGGAAAAGCCGACGGCGCGGCGATGACACATTTACGCTCCAACGCTGGGGGAGAACAGGTAGGTGGTACCCTCCTTTGGAAAAACGACCGGTTTCAGCCCTTTAAAAAATTACATTCGCCTTATTTATCGGCCGAATCGGACCAAACTCGGAACGTGAACGTGAACCCGGTGCTGGATGGGTGCGGGGCCCTGAAAACCGCGGTTTAGAGTTGATTTGTCTATTGTTCCAAAGATGTAAAAATACTTAAATGAAATAAATTAATTAAATTTTTAAATTTAAATTAGTATTTTGATTTTTTTTTGCCTGATATTGTGGTCTTTGTATACAATTTTATTTTACCTATGTGCAGCACTTTGGACATTAGGACATCACTAATTTTGTTGTTTTTGGTCTTTTACAGTTTCTAAGAAATTTCTAATTGTTGCTGATATAAAAATAATATTGAAATATGGAGATTTTTATTTGAATGATGATGATCCCATTGAAAACGATCGGTTAATGAAAATTTTGGTTGAAAATACAGAACAGAAGAAAATGATTACGATTTTGAAGGCAATATACCTCTCGTAAAAGTTACAAAAATATGACACTATAAAAAATAAAACAGTTTAAAAATAATTTTTTAATATGCGGAATGGAAACCTACACAGCTTTTATAAGAAATGCTTTTATAAAATGTATATAAAAGGTCAGGCTCACACTATTCCGGTTTTGGAACACCCTGTACAAGTGTTATCTTTTAACACAAGCAGCCAAAAATAAAAAGGTAGTTAGCTGAATTTCATAAATCATTGTTTGTTATTACAAAAGAAAACATAATTGAACGTCAGCACGCACATCCTCGTCCTCCGAGTAATCTAGCAATTTATCATTTCATCCACTTACAAACTTAATCCAGAAGTGTGTCGCGCAGAAATGAGACGTGAGTCACATTTCCTTTGCAACAGGAAAGGCAATTTACATATCTAAGGAATCTGAGAATAACTCCGGACGAGAAGGCCGAGGAAAAAATAATGCGATCTCCCCGTCTTCGTGGCGTAATAACATCTTGAATGGGGCCGAGAAATGGATCGATTTTATCAACTCATTTGTCTATATATTACAGCGTTTTTGTAGATTTTTTTGCACGTGTGACTAAAAGGTTAGATAATACGTTACTGAATTTCTTACTACACCCCAGATTGTGTCATCGTTTCTGCTTCGGTTACTAATTTCATAAATGGATTATTTATCTTCCTCATTATTAATTATTCATAATACAACAGAATGCAGGTGAATTATTCAAACCTCGAACAACGGAATCTGACAAGGAAGATAATGTACCAAAGAAAACAAAACAAACAAGTGGATACTGGATATTTAATTTGTAAGAAAGTGTCACACAGCAAGTTTTGCATAAATATTGTTAACCCTTATTGAAAATATTCTTTATCCTAAACTTTTTATCTCTCGGAGAACTACCCTCTTTCCTTGGATTTTTTCCCAAATGATTAACAATTCAAACACAAACATGTGAGCAACATAAAATCAGTTTAGAATATGTAATGCAAAGGAAATGTGGGCGGCGCGGCGTCAGGCTGATCTGACACTTCATGAATGTATTAGATTAATAATTAATTCAGCTAATACAAGCATGCATTTTCTTTACACCGCCTATTCTAATCTAATTTTTTGTTGCTCACTTTTTATTATTTCTATATAAAGAAAAGCCCAACACATTAATTAACTTGTTTTCAGGAAACTAATAATCACGTTCAAGGGTCGTATATGATTGTATCAATATGATGAGTGACCTCCGGACTTCACTGTGTCAGGGTTAAAGTATTTCATGCCAAGCTCATGTTTATGTCTACAGATAAATGGTCAAATGAATCATAAACGCTTCATGGACGTGAAAGTGAAAACCCAATCAAATTATACAGACACATGGACAGTGAACATGTTAAAAGTTTAAGTTAAGTACCAAGGATAAGTGACCAATTCGTAGCTTTTAAAAATCTCAAACACTCAAACAAAAGAAATCTGATTCTAACCTCGACATGTGTGTATAGATACATACAAAAACATTTATTGTAACCCATTTCCTCTTCTCCGTAAACTGCACCTTAGTGAATTTTTTAAGTATTACACTTGACAATTTTGATAACAATTTTGTTACAAAGTGAGAGAGATAAGCTACCACAGTCAACGTTGATTGGTTGAATTGGCACTTCTCACTCACTTCGTAACAAATTTGTTACAAGAAATGTGATAGTCTAAAACGGGCTTTACAAATTTGAAGCAAATTTTTATTTTTATTAATAAATCAAACATTTTTCTACGAAATGCACATTGCTAGAACAATGTGAACACGTTCTACTTAAATATTTTCCGGTGAAAAGTTGAAATTAATAAGCATCAAATTAACCGAAGAAAATCTAGCTAAACTATCATCACAATAACAAATTATTTATAAAGTCAACCCACATGACTGCTTTCGTTCAATAATTTGTGTCTATTTTCTTCAATATTTCAGAGTAAAATAATTAATAAAATTAATTAAAATTGTGTAACTGGCAATATAGAAAGTGTTAAGGCCGAAATACATGTATAAACTCTTTCCTAACACTTTCTATATTGCCAGTTACACAATTTTAATTAATTTTCATAATTTTCATGTGGCAAGGAAACTTGATTTTTTAAAATAATTAAGTAAAACATATTAGAAGAGTTCATCTTGTAACAAATTTAATTTATGACTTAACACAAAAATTTGCTTCAAATTTATCCCATAACATAAATTAACATATTTTTAGCATGTAAATCTCTAGAGCCACACGTAAAAAAAAAATCACTGTATACACACTATTGACCCTAAATTTCCAATTATGGTCCAATGTTCTTCAATAGTTAGATGGCATAAGTTAAAAAAAAAATATGAAAAAAAAAACAAATACATACTAATAATAATAGACGAACAATACAATAATTCATATGATGAAGGAAGAACCGAATTTATGAATATTCAAAAAGAGAAAACGAACGTTTTAGGATAGAGCAGTAAGTTTGCAAACTATGTTACAAATACTTCAGTCTTGATATTTATTGTTCATTCAAAAGAGCATTGGGAAAAACAAAAGGCAGTTTCCATAGGAAGTGCGTCTCAAGCACGGGAGCATACCTGGTTTCTATTTTTAAATCCTATAGTTCTTGTAAAGCATATGACACCATTAAAGACTGAAGTTAGAAAAATCAAATATAAAAAAAATGTAATCGAAAAGACTGGGAGGAAATGAAATTGTCAGCGAGAACAAAATACTGATTTAGTAGGGTAAGAAATGCCATCTATTATCAGTGACCTAGTGGACAATACTTTAACACACATATTTATATTGATGTTATTTTATTGTTTGGATACAGTCCGGTTCCTTCGCGTCGTAATTGCTAGGAAACGTGGCCTGATACTCATAAATAACGAGTGTTTAATTGAAAAGTTTAAGTTGGTTTTGATTTTTTGTTGAAAGAACGTAGAGAGAGAAGGAACGGAAAACAGTCGTAGTGTTTTGCCTATAACCTAACTTGATTTGTTAACAAATTTTGTTGTAAATCGGTTTTGATTGCAGTGAATCCCTCAAACATCCTCTAGGGCCTCGTCAGCAAAAGCGTGGCTCGAGACTTCCACTGCAAACCAAACCGACCTGTCTGAGGTTATTCGCAAATGCGATGTAATAATAATCAGTAGTTTGAATCGTGACATCCTGCGATCACTTTTTGATTCACTGCAATCAAAACCGATTTGCAACAAATTTTTTTAAATCTTTCAATATGCTTTGACAGTACGCTTGACCGCCTTGTATGGGTGGACTTATTAAGTAGCAAACTAGCTGCAATTTGTCATTTCCGGTTCAAAGTTGTATCAAAAAATGATCGTAGGATGTCGTGATTTAAACTATTGATTTATTAACGTTTTCGTTTGGTGCATTAGCGTGCACATAGAGTATCTTCATCTCGTACGAGTAAAAACAAAATGCGAATACTCCTAGAGCATACTAGTGTAGCGAACGAAAACGTTAAACGTCAAGTGACATTTTAAGACCTGCTTCACGGTGTTATGAAAAATTCAAAGGCTATTTGATGAACTTTTCAATTGAACGATGCTTATAATTCATTCACGAGCTTCGTGCACTCTAGCATTCCATGTTAGGATGAGAATTTTGTTGGTTTCACTAAAAAAATTTGTCAGAAATTTTATTACATTTATTTCTAATTTATTTAAAGTTCCCACTTTTCTCTATGTCTTTCATCACTTCTGTTAACATGCCTTTAAATAGCAACCTACTTTATTAACATAGTCAGAAGTTATAACTTTTAATAAAGAGTGCTGTGTTATATTGTATTTTGGCATTTGATTTCGTGTTAGAAACTACCCACCTATCACTGTCTCTCGAAATATTACTTTTAAAACGTCTAACAGCGTTTCTGTGATAAACGTGTTAGAGAAATACGCTTTTCTAATATCAAATTACATTTTACGTTTGTGATGAAATGTTTGCTTTTTGAATTAAAGACATGTCAACAGGACTGTAATAGAAAAGAATATGCAAAAATAGAAAAGAGAAAATTTCGCCCCTTTATTACAATCGATTATAGAGAAAACTATTAGTGAGGTCATGTTAAAAAATGCATTTAGAACTTGCGGTTTTGTCCCAGATTCTAATGATTATAACAAACTGCTTGCTAAAAATAATCAGGAAAATTTTCATTGAACAAAAAAATTGAATATGATAGATAAGCTACGTACTTATAAAAATAATATAGCTACCACCGAATGGAATGGAGATCCAAAGGATACTTTTCTGTATTATTTTTGGAAAAATATTTTTAATTTGGCCAATGATAATAATATCTCACAGTTTTAAACAGAAAAAAATGAAAAAAGTAATAGTCAAGAAGTAATAGCTGAAAATGAATTAATTTTGGAAGGTGACTGTGCACAACAACTGTTAGATGAAAAACAGATAACAATAGAAGTCATAAACACCGCAGTAGCAAATAGAGACAAACAAAGATAAAGTTGAAGTTGAACAGAAAACTGGAATTTATGAAATTAAGTGTAATGAATATCCTAATAAATATATTGGACAAACACAAATAAATATATTAACACGCTTCAAGAAACATTTAAGTCACTACATGTATAATAGGTTTGAGAAATCAAGTGCTGCCCAACATATTTACAATACTGGACACAATATTATTAAGTATAATTTAAAACTCAGTAAGGAGGTATCAAATAACAGGGAATTAAATGCTTACGAAAGTAATTTTATTCGAAAAAATAAAAATAATTTAATGAATTCAGATAATGGGCCGTCACCTAGTTCCGTATTATTTGATTTACTCTAATTTGTAGGTTTCTTGACGATTCATATTTAGAAATATACAAATTTTATTTATTTAATTTTTTACGTAAGTCAAAAGTCGACCGCAATATGTCGTTTTTGTTAGGTTAAAAATCACCCGCAAGATGTTGCGACCTTAATTATATATAAGGGGGTGCTAGAGACAGTTAAGCGCTTTTGCACTGGATATTGGATAAGGAGAGGATTTTCCGAGTTAAATTTCCTAAAGTGCTCTTAGCTTGTGGTGTGTGGGTCTGATCTTCTCTACACTGTAGGTTGTTTTTTGACAATATATATATATATAATATAACAGGGAAACAAACAAGGAAACAAATGCTTACAAAAGTTCTTTATTCGGTAGTATAAGAACTTTTTTCAGGAGAATGGATTGTTTGCTTTGCTCTTATTTGTAGGCTGTTTTTGACGGTCTAGTTTCAAATAATTACATATTATTTTCTTTCTATTATTTTTATTCACTTAATTTTAATAATTATTATTTTTATAAATTACAAATATGATTAGCTTAGCTGCCGAAATACGTATCTACGGATATAAAAATTATTGTGGGCAGAGACTAATTTTTAATTATTTCTTAAACCACAGTTTCCTTTACTATTTTTTTAGTTTAATAACTACATTATCTAATACGAACAGAAAAAGTCAATTCTTAGTCATTTGAATTAAATACACATTAGTAAAATCTCTGAATTTCGTTGAAGAGTGTGTAAATATATTAGGTGTTGCATTTTTTCCAACTTATCCAACTGAATAATTCCTGTTAATTGTTACATTTTTACTGCTTAGTCATTTGTTTTTTAGTTTACTTTGAAAAAGAAACCCGTGTCAAAAAAGAGCTTCTTATTGGTCAAAAATGAGTAAAGTGTCAAAGATAAATTGAAGAGAGTGTCAGAAATACGAAACTGACTGTCAGAAATTGGTACGTCTACCTGTTTGTCATTAAAATAAAAAAATAATGAAGTCATAACTTAAAAAAAAAAATTGATGGAAATATCTGAAAACGATTTTGTCATTTGCGCTGCAATTTGAATCGTTATACTCCTTTTAGACTTTTACTTTATCACAAATATTAACAGAATTATGCATTTTATCCGCTACTTAATTTCCACATTGTATAATTAATTAATTTATTTATTATTTATTCTGAAGTAGGTGTGAAACATATAGAAACGTTGACATTTATACTAGTAGTTTTCTGAATTGTCCGATCAATTATTACAAATTTTATAATAATTTTTTTCTTTAAATTTTATCAACTCTATTAAGAATTCCAATTTTATTAGTGAATTCTATTGTATTGGACAGCAAACAAGTTTCCAGGGTTTCCAAGATAGTGAGATTCCGTGTGCAATTATATGGTACTTAGATCACCTCCTTTAATTGAATCTTTACCCGAACGTGTGCAGAGACGTGCTCATTATTAGAGACCGCAGATACTTTTGCTTCAAACTCTTTTAATACCTTAATACTTAAGTATATTAACTAGGTGGTAAAGAAATTATAATATTCTCAAAAAATAAATAATGTAATATTTGCTCAAGCAAAACTTCTGACGAAATATCATATTACATTGAAAAGTGCAGAAATTCAGATATAAATCACTAAGAACCAATAAGAGATAGTGCAATACAAGATTATGACGAGAATGGTGTGTAAGGTAAGAAAATATGAGATTATGAATAAGTTATTGTTTGGAAAAAATTTTAATTTGTAAGAAGCAAATGTCATAATATAATTTTTAATTAGTATGATGTGCTCAGTAAAATTTTTATTGATTGCATTACCTTCATTAATAAACAAAAAGGAACAGAATAAATTACTCTGTAAACGTAAATAATAAAATGCAATTTTATACTAAAAAGAAATCAAGTATTTGAATATGAAGAGGGGTAAATTAAATCCGACTTTCTTACGATATTAATTATTTATATTTAAAAATGATTTATCTCGAACCAGGGAAACCTGCGAAATTAGTTTATTTTTTTATAGCGTGTTGCTAAACATATATCATTAATTAAAACTGTAAGTTTCTTATCATATAAGCGATTGATTCTCCAAATTTCAATGATCTCTTTCAAAAATGAAAACTGACCTTCCACAAGACGGCGAAGTCCTTTTGTTTTGAAACCTCTGCATCATTATGAGTTGTTTGGGCAATTCACATCCAATATAATGTCATAAACCGCATGCTTGGAACTTGCATTTATGTTCAGAAAAACTCGAATGGTCAAGGTCTCATTATGCACGTGAAATTGTCGAATATGAATCCGACCTGTCAATCGGCGTGTTCAATTTATTTTAATAAATAATTGTGTTTTAACTTGTGTAAATTATAAATAGAAACGTTTATAACTTTAGAAGTTTATGGCCTCGTCCTAAGAGCTATTTCATAATATAATAAAGTACGGATCAATACAAAAAGATTAATTAATACCTACATAATTCAAAAACTTTTAAGTATTAACAAAAGTTATCTAGGATTGTATCCTCTCTCAGCTATTTCGGCCCTAATTGAGGCCTCATCAGTAGAAGAGCAGAAGAGTAGTTCGAAAACTCCATCGCAATTCTGACGACCAACAAAACTTAAGCTGGATTCACGCTCGTACGCAGAAATAAGTGACGCAGAAGTACGCGCGTTGCGATGTTGTACTTGGCTGTAGTTTTAACTATTCGTGAACAGAAAATCAGTGGGGGTTTTTGTTCATACGCAATTTTACCTAAATACTCAGCGTTGAGAGGGTAGATATCTTGTATCTCTGTTAAAAACAATGCAATGATGTGTTATGTCGGTAGATGCCCTGTAGACAAAGAGGACTCGATATCAACATAAAGAGTGAGACGGTAAATACGGCGGGTCTCAGTATTTAACCTCATTGGTACAACGATAACGTAAACGCTCGTACAAAGTTGAATCCCTGCGAACTTCTGCGTTACCAATATCTAGTGAAACGTGCTGCCAGCTGCGTCACTAATTTCTGCGTACGAGCTAGAACGATCGCATAAGAAAGTATAGATGCATACTTCTACGTGCCTGTTGAATTTTGCAACATGACATTCTGCGTACGAGCGTGAATCCGCCTTTATTCGTAAATGCAACACGCAACACCGCGCGATTATTCATCGGTTAAAAGCAGTAACCATGCTCAACTTGGGACATTTAATTTTTATCAGCGCCCCTTAAACGATTTCTATGGAAAAGAAAAATAATTTTTAAATATGTTGTTATTGACCTTTGCCCAATGGTATATAACAAATTTTCTTTTCTTTTATTGAGTGCTATTTGTGATTTTAAATAATGACAAAAGTTTAGTAACATCCTGTATATTATATTTATCATCATTTCGATAAACTATTAAGTCCTGAGTTTATGAACTATAAAATCTTGTGGAGTTCACTCATTAGATATTTCTTCCAAACTTTTATTTACGGGCATAAAACTTAACCGTTTAATTTATATAAAATTCTGAATTACGACAGCAATAAAACTTTCAGAAAGTTAGTTACATAACTTTTTATGAGATAAAAGTATATTTACATCTTTGTGTTCTGCTTTCGCGAATTAATCCTGTCCATCTTACAAGTGCACAGGTGCAGGAACACAACTGTTCCTACACTCCCGTTCATGTAAGGTCGGTTGTTTAAAGAATTTGTGACAATTTTTCCACCAAGAAAAATGATGAAGCATTATCTATCAGCGTAATAATGTAATAATAATCAATTATTTTCTATTGACTCACTCTGACTCATTGTTTTCAAAAATGAGATGTCCTTGCGCCGCCTCGTATTCCTTGCCTGCTTTAGCGGTCCCATCTTCAGTCCAGTACGGAATCAGAACGCGCCCTCTCGCACCAGAACACCTTTGCACTAATAGTTCGTAAGTTCCCACACTTTCAACGAGCTCGAAATTTTGATTAGTAAACTTGAAAATGCCGCCGTGGTCGTCGTCCAAAATAATCACTGTCGCCAGACTTGGATGGCCTACAGTCCCAGTCGGTTGACTACTTTTCAGTCTAACATAAAAATGTTCGTCGGCCTCAAAAACATCATCGTCAATAACTTCCAGGTTGAAGCGCTTCTCTTTTTCGCCAGGGTTAAAATGCAGTGTACCCTTAGCGGCGACGTAATCACTACCGGCAGTTGCAGAGCCATCTTCGGTGCAATATTCAACGGAAAGAGGAGTGTCAAGATCTCCTGTTCTGGCAACGCTTACTTCAAAACGACCGCAACTTTCCAGGACGGTGTAAGTTGATGGATCGAAGAATACGCGCGTTCCTGCAAGTAACATAGGTTTAAGTCTAGACCATATCAAAATCGATTCGGATTTGAATCAATTTGAAATTATTACAATCCGTCCGTTCTTAGATGGCTTTTCAATCGTACACTTCCTCATTGAGACGGATATTCGAAAATGAATGATCAATAAGATTAACGAAAATTAATTAAAATTGTGTAACTGGCAGTATAGAAAGAAAGAGTTTATACATGTATTTCGGCCTTATTGGGCTTCATCAGAACTCTGTACCTTAAAAAAAAAAAATTTTTTTTCTATACTGCCAGTTACACAATTTTAATTAATTTTCATAATTTTCATCTGGCAAGAAAACTTGATTTTAATAAGATTAACCATTAAGATATAAGTCATACTTTTATGGGAATTCCGTATGTTCTTAAATGTAAAATTTTGTTATGAGTTGTAACCAAATACTAGTACAATTGGATGGTGTTATGCAATAATAAGTCGACCCACATATTGTCAAAAATTGAGTTATTCCACTCTTTAGTCGCGCAAAGTGTCGCTCTATGATAAGCAAAAATGAGGTAACACATGGCAACACGTTAGCACCATCTAATTATCATTATGTTAAGCCATATTGTGGCTAAATGCAATTCATGATGAGTCAACCAACATTATAGCAATAATGATAACTTTGTCGTGCTGACTTAGTTTTTTATACTTTTTTGAATTTGTTTCTAAAATACATGAAGTAATAACTTTAAAATATATCAGTGCTTATGTTTATTTCAAACAAGATCTGTTAATAATTTCCTTCAGGTAAGTTATATTCATTGTTATTTTTAATCAACGTTTTTAACCTCAAGCTCTCTAACATTAATGTTGTGAAATTAAGATAAAAATCCATAAAACTACCCTTTTTATGCTAAAGTTGGAAGACAATTTCTATGTATTTCTTAATTTAAATTTTTAAACTCAGTAAAATGCGGCTGGTTTTATGGACTAACTCATTATAGCTAAATTGAGAATTCCTTTGTATTGTTGCTATAATGAGTCGCAGACAGATGCTTGCCGAAATCGGTAAGAGAATTGCTGAAGCAAAAAACTTTATCCAGTCTGAAGATGAAGAACCGTTCCAGTCTTCAGGGAGTACATTCCATTAAATAGGGAAGATGGTATGAATCAGTACAGCAAAGAACTATGTGAAAGCGAAGAACGGAATGGAAAAAATGAGACGCATATGGTGAATGAAAATGATGACTTACAGCAGCGTATTCCACCGGTCGAGCAAAAAGAGGCAAATAAAAGAAAGTATGGAAACCAAAATCGATATCTAAGGAAAAAAATTTGCAATACAAATAAACCCTATATGTCTGTCAAAGCAAAGAAGTAACTCTAAAGGTTTTTGATAATTATTTTAAATGCCAATGCAAAAAAAATGTACAGCAAAACTTTTCAGCTAATTTTGGACTAAAGTCTATTTTCTGCCAGATGCGCCCTAATAAAGAGTTATGTGAAGGAAACAATAAAAAACGCTGTTATACTGAACACGAATCAAAACAAAAATGCACAATTATATTAACGAAACAAAAGTATGTAAAAGGGCGTTTCTGAAAAGAGTACAAATTACTCAGAACTGAATAGATGTTGCTTTAAAAAAAACATTAAATCTCATGGAAATAGTTGACAAAATGAACATTAAAAGTGGTGGGATCACATAAATTCTATTCCAAAATACGTTTTTCATTATTGTAGAAATGAAACAAATTCCAAATTTCTAAGTGCGACCTATATAAATCGTCTTGTTCTCATATTAGACCTATCAGCCTGGCAACATACAAATCTATATTTTATTCAAAATTTGAGCTCAGATTTAAGAAGACCAAAAAAGACAGTTACCTTACTTGCGAAATATTTAAAATTAAGATCGCAAGTGCATTAAACACCGCAAAAGACACTTTGCAAGCTGAATATGATGCTCACTTACAAAAAGCTAAGAAATTAAGAGACAACATGAATGACGATCTTAGTGAATCCCAAAACAATCCAAAAGTAGCAACACTGACTTTTTATCTACAAAAAATGCCCAATTCCGAAAATTACTACTGGAATAGCATATTACAAAAGGCAGCTGAATCTGTACAATTTGAGCATTCATGTAAGCAGTCAAAATCAAGGTATTTTTAATGTATGGACTGAAAATGTTGCTGGAAGAGGTATGCAAGAAGTAGGATCCTGTCTTTTAAAGTACATGAGCAATCATATTCGTGGCTAAGGCTTCGATCTGACTCATGTGGTGGACGAAATCGCAGCATCAAACTTGTTTTGCTGCTATTTCATGCTCTACTGAATCATTCGATTCTAGAAAAAATTATAATGATATTTAGCTTCTTGCCTAACGAATCCGAGTTTGGTGAGTTGAGTCAGTAGTGAAAGCACAAGAAAGTCTTTATACTGATAGTGTCTATATAAACGTCATGGCAAAAAAACGTAAATTCCTAATCAGGTGATTTGAAAAAAGTGATTTCGTATCAATAGAAATTTAGTAAAAGCTGTTCCCAACCGAAAAGTTGGTGGTAAAAAACAAAGTGTCTTGGTTAAATCGTCGTTAAAGTTTTAATTATTAAATTTACACAACAAATTAAAGTCAGTAACTAAAAGGAAACTGTCATAATTGTCAAAATATTGAAAAACTAGTAGAAATTCAAAATCAGTAGCGACCAATTTTCAGTAATTTATGAAAGTATTTTTTATTTCAAAGTGAACACAAAAAAGAGAAACCTGAATCTGCCATTTTTTTGACCTGATTTATATTATATCGTGTTTTTTTTTCAACCTCACTTTCAAAAACATCCAATACATTATACTTTTGATTAGTACTACTAGATTTTAATCCTTTGATGTGATATTTTCTCTTTATTTAATTTTATGAATAAGAAAGTGGTGGGGAATGGAAATTTGAATTTGTCACTTTTGATTGACTGTGATGTTCAATGCAGAAATTATTTGATGCGTCTTTGTAATCAAATAAAAACAGTGGAGAAGAGCATGGAAGAGAATATGAATCTTTCAGAGATAATAAAATTTGAGAAATCACATAGATACCTGAAGGTGCTGGTACCGTGCAGTGTAAGTGTAACAATAACTCATCTGAACATAATGCAGCTTTTTATGGCATTTAAAACATTTAGGAGAGTTTAAAATTCATGGTATTGAAAATAAGGATGTAAGTCGAAGAAGATCGTTTACGGTCTAAAACACTCTTCCAAAGAGATTTGAATTAGAACATTGTCTGTACTTTAAAGCTAAAAAATAATCATCAATAATTACAGCTTTACATGTCAATGATTCCTTCTATTTTCAAATGATGCTTCACAAACCGAAATTTTAATGTCCAAGTTAAATGGAAAAGTTTCAGTAAAGGATCTAGATGAAATCTGATTCCTGATTGGAATGTGGATTACTACAAACTATTGTTTGTATATATCTACTGTATCTACTGAGAAGATTTAATATGTTTGATATTGTAAGCCTACAGGTACAATTGGAACGGAACGAACAGTTTGAGAGGCAAGTAAAAAATTATGAAGAAATTCCTTATTAGTGGTGATCTAATTCAAGTATAGCGTCTTCGACTAACTGCTCTAGTAACCAGAATTAAATGTATTGACGCAAATCTTTAAACATAATTTCCTGGCCGGCCAGGAGTCCCGACCTCAATCCGTTAGAAAATGTGTAGAGCTCCTTAGTAAAAAAAAACTACGAAAAAGATATATTCAATCTTAAAATGGATATGAGCTTTTGCAAGACATAAATCATGATGATAAATGAACTTGAAAATACAACACGAATAACCTAGTTCAATCAATGAAACGAAAGCTGCAGATGGTCATTGTAGCAGTAGCAGCAGCAGTAAGTGAACATGAATCTAAGAAAAAGAAAGATTTATCACCAACGAAAATTCAGAACAGAATGTCTAAAGGATTTTCCATGATTGAATTGAATTGAAAGAAGGTAAGAAGTTTTGTAATGTCTGTTATAACTTTTTAAATGCAAATGCATCTCACTTAGGAGGGCATAAAAGCATTAACATAAAAAAGAAAATTGATAATAAAAAGACGTCATAAATTAACTGAATCTTAACTGCCAGAAATAATTCATAACATTTTATTAAAAAACAAATTAAAAAATTTAACTGTTTACTTAAGGTAGATTCTTGTTCGGTGAAATTGTGTAATGAATTATTTCAAACGGACACTGAAAATGGCACTAACGCTCCGAAGCTATCAAGCGATAGTGAAACGTTGAGCGTTAGTGCCATTTTCAGTGTCTGTTTGAGATAATTCATTAACTGCTTGCATTTGAATATAATTTATCGTTATTAACCTACCCAAGGAATGCAAAGATATTTTCTCAATTCAGTAGTTGCAAAGACAATTAACATTAAATGAAGCCACATAATCGTTTGTAGAAAAATGCACCTGGTTATTAAAAAACAACCAATAACTCAAATTCTCGGTAATATCTAACAATGGATATACTCATTTTTAAGTAATAGACTAACAACTGTCTCGGTTGATGGGCAAAGAACTAAGCCATTTGAGTCTCAAAGTTGGGCAGGCCTTCTCATATTTCTATTGTTCATTAACGACAGTCCTGATTTTATTTATAAATTTCGCTGACGAGACGATATTGCCACTGCGGTCTCGTCATAAAACACCGAAGAAACTACAACGTTTAGCTAATTATAACATTTTTCTAAATTCAGTAATTGGTATACATTAAATAAATTTATTCTCAAGAAACGTAAAACCCAATATTGATTGTTTTGTTTATTCTAGGTTTTATAATTAATTATTAATCATTACCACTTGGTAGCGTATCTTTGTTAATGTTTAATTCGATAACTGTATCAGCTGAATAAACAAATAAATCTTTTCATCAAACTTTTTTTGTCCTTTATACCGATCATCTAATTTTTAAAGACACCATTTAGCGTCAAATCAAGAAAAAACAATGTTTATATTATATTAAGTCTAATAATAAGATAGCTATAAAGGGAATTAATGTGCAATTCTTGGGTGTGAAGCTAGGTGACAACCTTACTTGGTTTGATCACTTAACCTACGTATCCGGTAAAGTTGCTTCTGCACATTACGCTTTTTTATAGCTTACAGATGAAGTTACGCTTCACGTATTACTCTTTAGTCTCTTCGCACTTAATATATTGTTCTTTACTCTGGGGAAATACGTCAGCTTTCAATCGTCTGTTATACAAAAGAGAAAATATTAGAATTGTGTTTCACGTAAAAAATCGGCAATTATGTAAACCTACCTTTACTAACATTCAAAATATAAAAAGGTAACTAAACGTCGGCGCCAAGACGACGTTGACTTACAAGGTAGTCGGCTAAAGTATAGGGTTCCAAGTTTACTGAGTGCTCGAAAGCTACACTCTTGAATTGGTTGATAAGTTTCAGAGACCTAATAATTTATAGAAGTAGATAGCGCGCATTGTTAATAAATCGTTGCTTATACAGAGCCTTCTGTAGGATATGTTATATGGATATGCTGTTTATAAACGAAATGTTTTTTTTATTAGCTTCATAGCACCTTCCCAAAAATATTATTCAATATTGATAGGCCAAGTAAAAGTTGACATAATATACTGTGAATTTCAATGTTCTTTAATGTATCAAAATGGGAATTCAACTTAAGAGTTTCTTCCATTATCATGTTAAATATAATTAGTATTATTTTGTGAAGAAAAATACAATTGCAAATTTCTTGGAGAGCAGAAAAAAATTAAGTCCTGCGAGGATTAATTAAGTATGTCCTTGATTTGAACCAATCACCGGAATAAATTGTATTAATTTGATAATTATAAGCATGGCTTTGCAACGTCATCCCAGACTTTTAGCGGTTATAATTAAATACCTTTCAAATAAATCTAGCTAGTTTTAACGTAAATCAGTCATTTCTTGGTCATTTTATATTAACATAGGTTAAAAATTTACTTCGTTTACTTGAGAGAATAAAAAATAAGTTTTAACTTTTAAATATGAAAAACTTGTGAATATTTGCAATTTTCCACATCATCTTCGCCTACCTGTGGGGTTAAATTCGGCGGCTCCAGATTCTCGTTGTAATTCCGCTTTCACTTCGCTCAAGTCACTTTGAGCCCTCTCGGATATTCTTCGTAGAAGATCACCGCTGCCCATTAATTTTCGGGTAGCCTGAATGCGGTAGAACGCTCGTGATTTGGGGCCTCGATTCAACAACAGTTCATGTGCCATCCTTTCTAAGGATTCTAAATCGCAATTAGGATGTTGCTGCCTCAATTCCTTGAGGGTCACGATGTACTCGTGTTTGATTTCTTCGTGGACGTCATCGGCGTCTATTAAATCGGTGCTTCCCAATTCTAGAGCTTCGGCTTGGACTATAACTCCCCGCCTGTTCATTCTGTATTCCTTACGAATGTATTTATACATTCGTCTGTCGGCCGCGTAGGCTGTAAGTACAGTGGTCGGGAAGAACGTGAAAGTAAGTAACGCCTCCCATACTTCAACTTCACCAGGTGATGTTACCGATAAAATGACGTAGAGCCACACGTAGGCGAAGACAGACCAAGTTGCCGTCACGAAAAACACACGGAGATGCTTTATTTTTCGGACTTCTCCGTTAGGAATAACGCTCACGCACAGAGCTATAATAACGAAGAGATTATAAGCGGCCGAACCAACGATAGTTCCAGGTCCTAAATCACCTGCGTTAAAATTCTTCGCATAAATCTCGATAACGGACAATAAAATTTCCGGAGCACTGGATCCTAAAGCCATCAAAGTCAAATTGGCCACCGTTTCATTCCACAAGCGCACAACTATAATGTGTCTTTCACCGTTGGGCTTTCTCACTTTGACCTCCCTTTCTTGGGACGTAATTACTTCAATAGCAGCCATGAAGCGATCAGAAATAATGGAGACCCCGATGAAGAGGTAACTAAGGGCGAGGAAGTAGACGAATCCACGGCTAATCTTCTCGAAGATGGTAAGATTTTCGAGAGGTCGCCAGCATGGTAGCATTAGACCATCAGTGCAATTGATGAAGTTACTGCTATTGTTCGAAAGCTCTCCCATGGTGTTTGCTGGGTTCGCGGATTGTTTCGCCGGTCACATAGTACGCGCTAACGACGAGCGTCGGGGAGATACTGTCGGCCAAACCCCCCGGACTTGGACGCGCATACTCAAGTATCGAGCTCCCACTGTTATAACGAAGTTACCATACATCTTTGTTGATGTCCGCGAATTATTTTCGGCAATCGTCTGCATCGTCCAGACAACGTTCTTACGTCAAATTGCATAAATGTACCATGTCGACGTGCTCTAACAATAACTTTACATGAGAAGCCACGCCCACTGCTCTCGCTATAACATCGAAGTTCATACATAAGAAGTTATAATATTAACAAAAAGTCGAATGTAAAATTAACGCTAAAATTATAATTTAAAATTAAAATTATCTACTCTCATTGTTTATATTATAACTTCTTATGTATGAACTTCGGTTATGAATCATAACCGAATTAAATAATTTTGATTCCAATCATTCAAGCCATAAAAGTCATACAAGCAAAATTGTACACGCTAAAAATTGCTTTGTTTTCTGCAACAAATACACATTAAAAATTATCACTGGTGAAAATTTTTGCATAGAACATATACAAGTATCCCAAAAATGCATATAAAACTTCAGATAAACGTATTGCGCTGTCTTTCCTGAGTCTAAAATTGCAAATAACATTTCCTTTGGAGCTGTGCCTACTACACGCTTAAAAATTTCATGATGATTTCAACTATGTTTACTTATACTTTTTATGTAAGTGCAATTTACGTTTTTAGTTAGAAATATTTATACTATGGTTATGAATACCATTTTAGAAATTCTATTATGGTTATGACAAATAAGACAAATTAGTTGTAGATGGTTTAGTTGAATAAAATAAAAGTTTAGTTTCTTCTACCTTTTTATATGCTGTAATTACTTATTGTCATAGTACCGTAACAAGATATTATTCATATACAGAAGCTACCGTAACAAGATATTATTCATATATAGAACAAAAATTTATTGATCGCAAAGGAATATTTTAGTAACACAAACTAAAAAAATTATTCGATCTGTAAATCCCCGAGTTATAAGAACAAAATTGACTATTGCGCAATTCTTTTCTGAACAGCATCATTTACTAGCAGCTTGTCATGTGTAGTTCGCAGTTAAAAAGTGTATTAATTTAATAGGTAAGTAAATTTTGTTTATTCATGTGCATATTGTTGTGATATTACCTGCAATACCATAGGTTCCAGGTAGTATGAAGAAGAAGAAAGAATAATAAATAAATAAAATTTATTCATTTATATATTATATTCCAAATTCATGCACATTATCATCTTATACGTCAATAATAAACAATCTGAAACAATAAAATCAATATTAATAAAGATCAGAGGGTAAAAATTTTAAATTAAAAAAAAGTGCTAAAAGTAAATCAAAGTAAATTCTTTTAAAGAAATAATCAAGAGGGGGAGAATTTTATACATATTGAAGAAGAAGAAGTGAATTGGGGGAAGGAATTTGAGAGGGAGATGAATTGAAGGGAGTTTTGTGAATATTTAGAAAAAATTAAGGAAAAATTAAATCATCCACTTACTGCGAGGAACTGGCCGGTCCGAGCTGTGGCGAACAAAACAAAAAGAAGACTAGTACACCTGCTAGACGGACAACGTGTTCGAATCAAGATGACAAAAGTTGAAGACTCCTAAGGAAAAGAATTACACCAATTCCCATGCAAGTGTATACGCAATCAAACATACCAGCTACAATTTCAATTTTCAATTAATTTTCATTTATAATTTTGAATTAATAAGTTGATTCAGATTTGTTCAACGAGATAGAATAAAAAGTTACGCAACATTATGTTAGCCTCTTAAGAGAAATTGAACCCTATTCAAAAACATTTTTTTGAAAGTCAGTTTAGAAATACTGGGAAAAAACTGAAAAGACACAGGTTTACATTTGAACAAAAGGCCGATGACTGCAATTTGGAAGGCAGGACCAAAGTCTTATAAATTTTTATCAAAATTATTTACTCTACCATCTACAACAACTTTAAAAGCGACATTAAATAAAGTATGAATAGAACCCGGAATTTCAGAGCCAATTTTTGAAGTTTTAAGATGACAAGCTGGAAGGATGAATAACAAATACACTCTATGTAACCTTCTTTTCGATGAAATAATGATTACTTGCCTTCTGAAGACAAAATCATAGGATGTGTGTGTTTTTATGCTTCGTGGAATTTATAAAAGATAGAAGCAACCGGTGGCTTTTGCCTTTACGAAGTCCTCAATCTCTCAAACAAGTCTTGTTAGGTTTGTTCAGGAAATAGTGGTTGAGGCTTCAAAAGCGGGGTTTACAGTTGTATCTACAATATGTGATCAAGGAGTAACAAATATTCAAGCAATCAATGATTTACTAAGTGACACAAAGAGAAGTTGTATTTTAATCGGTGTTGAAGTTAAAGAAAATGTAATGATAATTAATCGGCAAGAAATTATACCTGTGCTTGACCCTCCAAATCTTTTAAAGAGTGTTAGAAATATTATTTATTTTATATATGTTATTACAAAAGGATTTGGTGTTTTTTATGGATGGAAAAAAATTAGTAGCCTCTTGGTCCCATATTGTGGATGCATATAGAATTGACCAAAATCGCGGGAGTATTCGATCACTCTGGAAAATATCATCGCATCACGTTATTCCCAATAAAATTAAGAAAATGCGAGTTTCCTTATGCTCTCAAGTATTCAGTTCAACTGTTGTCTCATTTATACACTTAGCAGCAGGTGCTTCAGGTCCTAATTTTAGTGGTCGAAGTTTACCAGAAAAAGCTGCAGATACCGCACAGTTTCTCAAATTCATGGACAACATATTTGATAGCGTGAACGGCGGATTTGGAAACAGTCAAGGCAAACTTTTATGTGGATTAGTAGAAAATAAAAGCGGATAAATGGTAAGAAAGTATTTCATGACATGAGATTCATAAAAACACGTTCGCAACACAGAGATCGTCCCCCTTGTTTATCTGGCTGGACCAAACACTTGATGGCTTTCTTATTATACAAGACAAATTAGCTAAATAAGGACATGTTTCATTTCCAACTCGTGCTTTTAATCAAGATCCGCTAGAAAATTTTTTTGGACAAGTACGTCAATATGGAGGTCCCGATTCAAATCCAACTCCAAAGGCATTTATTCCTTTTTATAAATCTTTACTTATCAGAAATTTTTCGTCATACCATTCCTCTGAATCCAATTGCGAAAGTGATGAAGACTATTTATTAATGTCAATTAGAGATTTTCTTAATTACAAAAGCACGCCACCTGAATCGGAATACAAAGATTGTTGGTATCCACCCTCTGTTCCTAATTTTTTTGAAGGAAATTTCTTTGAAACAAATGGGATAAGTTATGTTGATGGATTTATATTATAACATATTTCTGTAGAAACTATATGTAAATGTAAAATATGCCTTCCCAATTTACAGCATTTTGGAGAAGCTTATCCCTAATTTATCACTTTAAGAGAATATGACGGAAAAAAAGATTGCAATATATGAATATTAATTTAATTAAGGGCCTGTTGAAAATTCATTTTTATTTGCATAATATTTTTCCAACTGTAATATACAGCACATCATTTGCAAAAGACTAGTAAGTTTTATAAGAACAGAAATTCATTTGGAATTTGAAGAATGTCCACACGCGGAGGAAATAAAACAGCATATTTTTATATTATTCGTGAAGGTTTACAGTTATTTAAAGAAACTTGGCAATATTATTACTGGCAAAAACATTGCTCAGGTTCCAAATGAATCGAAGAAACAAATTCTCTTAAACGAATGATTGTGAATCCTATTATTATCATCAAAAATTATTCTCTAATTAAACTCTTAAGATTAATTTCAATTTAATCGTTTATATTCTTTTAAATTCATCAAGTTCTTATGGTTATAGTTAAATAGTTTCATTATTAAATATTAGTTCATAATTTTCAGTTTTTATAAATTTATTTTTTGACGTTTATTAAAAAATTTTGAAACATCCAAACCGAATAAATTTAAATCGAAAAAACAAGAATAAATTACGGACGATTCGCGACGATCGTAAACAATTTATTAAATTTATTAGAAATTTCAACACACAAAATTTTAAACAAAATCAGCAAAGACTTTCTTAACTAACCGAACCATAACCCTGAAAAACCTCACAAATACATAAAGTAAAAAAAATAAATAAATTGATAAAAGAATTTGGAACATCTACAAATTAAATTTATCACTACATAATAAATTGGATCCCAACATGGGGCCATCATTTCATCGATTACATAATAAATTGGTGCCCAACGTGGGGCCATCATTACGTCACTATAATATGTTGAGGTATCTGCTTTATTTATATTAGTTCTTGTATATAATAACATATAATTACTAAAACGTGCATATATATATATATATATATATATATATATATATATATATATCGAAGATATTTTAAGGTCCTGGAATTTGGTCGAATTAATTCCGGCATTTAAGGGTAAACATTTTATATGTATAGTAATAAAAAGTACATGACAATTTAATTAGAAACATTGTTTGTATTAAGCTGAGTTGACATGGAGCATGAATCACGAATATGAACCACGATCGCAGATTTTCGACAAGTGCAAATTTCACGATTCAAATTTGTTTTTCAAGGAGGAGGTCATTCTTCGTATTTCACCAATTCGTGGAATACAAAGAATAACCTTCTTCACAAACAAAATTGAACCGTGAAATTGCACTTGTCGAAAATCTGCGATTGTGGTTCATGTTCGTGATTCACGCCCCATTACTATTCTATTTCATATTACCACTTGATTATGTCATTTTAGAATACTGCAATTGACGTTATGAATTTTACCGTCTGGTTATATCCATAAATTAATACTAAAATTGGATTACGTCTAAAATTTGAAAATCGGTTAAAAAGCTACTCAAAACATTACCATTGATATTATAGACGATTATTTAGCACCCTTAAGCACATCCTCACCAACTTCCTTAAGTACTTCCAGTATTGAAGACACTAGATATATGTCAGGTGTAAATATTTTTCCTGATGCCGCAGTAGATCTAACACTTCCTGAAATTCGACAAACACCAAATTTCCAACATAAAGTAGATTGTGCCAGAAATACAGGATTGGAGGAATTAATTAAAAATAGCGTGAAAGGCCGTATTATATGCAATTATTATCAAAGAAATAATGAAAAATTAAATGAGGAATGTAGAAACAAACTTGTGGAATTAATAATTGAGAATGAACTAAGCGAAGACATTAACAAAAAAATTAATATTGATAAATTTCAAGATCTGGCAGCTAGTATAGCTGCTATTTTTCCAAATGAACTAAAAGTAAATATCTTATACTCTAATTTCCTAAAATATCTATTTTTTTTTTAATTTAAGGAAATATATTTTATGAAAAAATTGCAGAAGGACCAGATGAGACTAGTAATACTTTTAATTAGGTACTGCTTTCTTATTCTTGCAGTCACTATTATCAAATAGATTTAAAATGAAACGATATATATTTCATTTCAGATTCAGGAAGTTTGGAAAAGTAGGACGAGAATATTGACAAATACGTTGAATAGCTTAAAAACAGCAGTCAACCGTTTCAGAAAGTAGAGGAGTACTGGCACACTACTTTCAGTAAGCGGCAGAAGATTTTAAAAGGACAAGATATTCATCAATTTTTCAAGTTATTCCCTGTATTAAAATCATCAAGCGGTTACTTGCTGGTGAGAATTTGTTAACTAGTTTTACAATAATCACTAATACTGTAGGATAACTAGTGCAATTAAAATACGAATATTTTTGGTATTCTCTATACCAATCTTTCTCAAAGTGGGCGATAATGCCCCCTTGTGGGCGCTAGAGGCCTACACTGAGCGGTAAAGGGCACAGAGAAAATTGAGGGGTGTTGAAGCGGTTTAGGGGGGCGATGGTTGATATGTATTTTTCAAATATTTTAATTAAAGTATAAAAAACTAAAATCAAAACCTACCTACTTCACTACATCGATTATTACGTTCCTGCCGGGTTTGATTGCATTTATTAAATAAATTATTTATAATGGCTTTCGTAGGTAGCTCATGAGCAATCAAGTTTTGACAAGTTTTTGTTAAACAATGCGATTTGTGCAATCTTGTACGAAGTGGCAGAATCATCAATACTTGTTCTAACTTGCATTTTGAACCTATATCAACCTATATCAGCGACACGAGCTCGCTGAAAGCTCGACTCCCCCCCTCAATTATTTGCAATGAAACTAGTCACCTATTGCTTAGCGTAGTGGAGGATCATTTCCCTTCTCATGCCCAACGCTGACCTATGCTAGATGTTTCATTGAAGATGCATCAAACTTGGTATGCGGGTAGATGTCGGGAAAAGAAAAAAAAGTTTCTTTGTAAAATTTTCTCTGTAATGAATAAATTTAGAGAAAATCGAAAATCGAAGGGAAAGCAAAGTCGCATATTTTTAGGATGGACTTTAAATGAGAATGAATGGATTGTTACTCATTCACATACGAAATCGGTTTATTAGTTAATTGCCTCTAAAATGTCGCCTCAGTTGATTTAGCAATCAATAAAAATAATAATTAATTGATAATAATAATGTAATAAAAATAAATATTTTTATTTATAAGATTCGACAAAATAAAATCTAATCATAAATTTCTTCGCTGTTTGTGGATTTATTACCCTCCTGCAGCTGTGTGCCATTCATAAATGCTACTTAGATCGCCGGTTTTGTTTCACGATTCCGCGCGTTACAGTATTTCAAAAAACATCGACTCCAAATTATGCAAATTTCAACTTGCTCCGATTAAAAATTTTTATTAAGATATTTTGTTTGAAATAATGTCCGAAACATGGCCCTCAAGTTTGATGCATCTTCAATGAAACATGCTGTATAAAAGCGCGTATATTTCTTTTATTTTCATTAGCGTTATCGCTCTCAACGCATAATCGTTAGTAAGTTTTTTTAACTCGATTCTTTACTCACGTATTTGTGAATCACACAACCATCATTTTCGAATGAAGCGATGAAGCCTTCTCGGCTACAAGATCTTTTGAATGAAATGCATTCAGATAAGAAAGACAAAAATGTGGCCTATTTTCAAGACCTGGAAAAGAAGTATATAGCTCAGCCAACTATATCAAAACTTTTTTCAGTGGCTTGTAAGCAAGACGATGACGGACTTCGAGCTTCGTACAATATCTCCTTGTTAATTGCTTAAACAGACAAATCACATACTATTGGGGAAGAGCTAATTTTACCAGCAATAAAAGAAGTAATAACAACTGTGCTTCATAAACCAGCGGGAGATATTGTCCGAAAAATTCCTTTAAGCAAGAGTTCTGTGTAAAGACGAATTGATGAGATGGCTGAAAACATTGAAGAGTCATCGTGTAATCATCTGAATTCTCAATTCAGTTGGATGAGTTCGCTTTACCAACTAATGAAGCATTGTTGTTGTCACACGTGTGGTTTATTAAAGATGAGAAAACATGTCAAGAACTATTATTTGCTAGAAATTTAGCGACAGATACAAAAGGAGAAACCATATTTCATACATTGGAAAAGTTTTGTGATGAGAAAGAAATTCCCTTGAAAAATATTATGTCAGCTGCTACGGATGGCACATGGCATGGCTTCATAGCATACTTAAAAAATAAAGTTCCAGATGTGTTCGCTGTACATTACGTTATCGATCGACAGCATTTGGTTGCGAGAAATTTGAGTGAACGGCTGTTTCAATCACTGCAACATGTCATCAAAGTAGTCAATACAATCCGAAACAGATCTTTAAATGACAGATTATTTAATCAGCTTTGTGACGAAGATTTCAACCGATTGCTGCTTCATACAGAAGTTGGCTATCAAGAGGTACTTGTTTGACTAGATTTTACAATTTGTTTAACTGTGATAGAGTTCTTGAAAAACAAAAACACAGATTTGCACGACAACCTCATCACATCAAAGAATGATATTGCGTAGTTGATAGATCTGTATAAATTGTTTAATGATATCAATCTATCAATCGATTTGCCAACAGCATCGTTCAACAACGACTACTTGCTTGTTTACTGCCAACATTTGATGATTTCAAAGAATGATTCAAAAGAATGATGATGAATTGATTCTTTTTCAAATGTCATCACAGCAAGATCATCCCAGCTGGAAGAAGAACTTATAGAACTGACAACAAACGAGGAAATAAAAATCAAATTCAAAAATGGCTACCAAGAATTTTGGTTACAAATGCCAATTCCGCAATTTTACCCTGGATTGTGGTCGATTGTTCAACGAATTTTGATAGCATTCCTATCGTTGTATTTGTGTGAACGTGGATTTAGTGCTGTGGCAACGCTGCTAACTAAAAAGAGAAATCATTTGCGTGTTGCTGAACGCGGTGACTTACGGCTGTTTTTGACTAAATTCGAACCTGATTAATATCAGGCTCGAATTTAGTTTGTTAATACAAACTTATTAAAAATCATCAGATTCATCCTTCATCATTAGATTAGTTTTAAAATTGAAATTGGAATACTTGTTTTAATTTGAATAAAAGTTTTGCTAAATATTATTTATAATGTTGCATTTTATTGTTCTCATTAGCACAGTCTCATTTAAAATGTAAGTTTGAGCACAGAAACAAGATAAGACTCATATATGGCAGGCTATAATTTAACTATAAAAGTAATAATTTAATGATTTAATTTAACTATTAAAGTAATGATTGCGACTGTGATTTTTAAGATGTGTTAATGTTATAAATTTTAAGGGGCGCTAGAAAATAATTGATTCTCAAAGTGGGTGGTAGACGAAATTAGTTTGAGAACCTATGCTCTATACCAATACCAAAAATATCCCTGGTGTTGCTTGGGATCCCTATTTAATAAAGTAAAATAGATACAAATCCAAAAAATTTTAGAAAATAATGGTTCAAAGAAAATGCTTTGTTATACCTTCATAGTTTTATTTCTTATATAACAAAACCTGATTTTAATAATATTTTCAGTTATGAAAATGTTAAGTTAATAATTCACTTCTAACAGTATCCAGAAAGACGCCAACCACTTACAACAGTCTTTAGTAAATTAGATAGAAGCAACGCACTTAACGGATCTTTCAAATTTTCGTTGTGAAGTTTCTAAATTTGACGCGAAAATGCATATTTTTATCCTGATCCTCCAAAAATCATTCATATCTGATTTTAGCGAAAGATGTAATAAAACTAGGAACAGAAAAAGAGATTCTTCAAAGACAACAGGAAATAACGGTAAAATTTAGAAGTTGCTATAAAACTGGCACCTTCTCCGAACAAAATTTCTTTAGTGAATTGTAAAGGTCGACCTCAGAAATCTTGTGATGAGTGAAGCGAAAGAACGCGAAGAAGAGAATCTTTACAGTTACGAGGAATAAAAGGTGATAAACAACTACAACATGCCTTTATTCAGTCACTCTGACGGCCGGTACCTATTACCAACATTTTTAATAGATCCTTAAAGTCATTTAATAAAAAATTAAGGTAAAGAGAGCATTAACTGATATTACCAATTCTATTAACGGAGCGTTAATAAAAACGGAACTTTAAATGTAAATTTCGTAATAAATTATTTTAAAACGGACACTAAAATTGACACTAACGCTCTACATTTCACTATCGTTTGAAAGCTTCGTCAGTGAAATAAATTTTTAAAAAGAGTTTCTTTATCCTGAAAAACGTAACTATACGAACTAAAATGAAGACATTTGTGCTTAAGTTTTGCCAACTGTTCTTAAGGCATCCATTTGTAAAAGAACCTTTAAAAAATATTGGTAATACGCCAGGTAAGGTTAACGCTTAACTAATGCTTCCCTTAAAATAAGTTGATAATACTGGCCACAAAGTCATTTAAACTATTCGTTTTAGATGTTGGGATTGATTGAGTGTGCATCGATAGTATTCGTTTCAAAGAACAGCACTTTCGCGTGTCAAAAATCTGTAACTTTTTCTTTTACTGACTATAACGTTAATTAAATTTGGTATGTTGGTCAAGAGAGTCATAGGCTTTATGTCTGTGAAATATTTTTTTAAATTCTTGTTTGCTCATTTATTATAAAATCAAGTTTTCTTGCCAGATGAAAATTATGAAAATTAATTAAAATTGTGTAACTGACAAAATAGAAAGTGTTAGGAAAGAGTTTATACATGTATTTCGGCCTTATTGGGCTTCATCAGAACTCTGTACCAAATTTTTTTTAAGGTACAGAGTTCTGATGAAGCCCAATAAGGCCGAAATACATGTATAAACTCTTTCCTAACACTTTCTATTTTGCCAGTTACACAATTTTAATTAATTTTCATTATTTATTATACATGTTATTTAATGGGTTTATATAATTATAATCGTTTTTGTATTCCTCAAAGATGTTATAATTGAAATGAAAATCAAATTTACACAGAAAAGTGAAAAATACTAATACAGCAAGTAGATATAGAAATTCGGAGAAAAAAGACATTGATGACAGCTGTTTCCAAATTAGAAACAATGATAAAATCCAATATAAACGAACTAAAGTCTGATATGGCTCAGCTTAAAACAGAAATATTATCCGCACAGGATAGCAGGCTGACAGCATTTAAATCAGAACTTGTGTCTGAACTTAAAACTTAATTTCACACGTCCCTGTAAGAAGAAGTTTCAAACTTCATACATAATAAGATTAAAACAATTCTTATAAACACTGCTAACAATATGTAAATGTGTTAAACTAATAAAAAATAAAATACTGTATAGTAAAGTACTGATGCAGCAAGTAGATATGTCTATTAAAAAATATTTGTTACTAATAAAGTACATACATATACATTATAGAATCTGAGTGATATGGAAAATTATTATAGTTATAACGGCAATCATTCCAACAGTTGCAGAGCTTCTTTATGAAGTTCCTTCACTTTTTTTTACCGAAGGTATTCTTAAACTTGATATGTACGAATCTGATATATAAAGCAAAGTATGAAAAACGTCTTCGTTAGTGGCAGACCGTGTACATTTTCTGGTATGGTACAATCTATAAACTTTGTAATTTTTATTTCGATACTTCTGTGCATTTTCTGAAAGTTGTCCAAGAGGCAAAATTGTGTGATATCGAATAATATTCGCTCCGTGAATTAAAATTTCATGAACGGATAAAGGCTTGTATTACCATTTGTATTTGCTTACAAACAATTCTGCGGTCTTAAAAACATAGTCTCCAAACTTTTCGGCATTGATTGGTTGTCCCCATGTCATATTTTGCAAAATAATATAAAATCTCTTTATAAACTCTTCGTCAACTCCAGTAATGGCAGATGTACATTCAGGATTTGCAAAAAATCTTCTCGCGGTGGTACCATCGTTACTGTTCCCGCTACCTTGTCGAGGTTTGTCGATAATTAAACCCATTTCATTGCGAAATCTTTCCTGGACACGATGTTCTTTCTTGCTTATGTTCTTTAGTAGCTGACCATTTCTCAAATGCTAAATTATATGAAATGTGTAGAATAAATTCCATGTAGCGAATCCAAGCATGTAACGTAGATAGTCCAAATTTGAAAGTCTCTTCTCTTTCTGTTAGTTTGACACGTTCAAGATCATTCATTTCTTTGGGTTTAGCTAGACAAACAGTGCATGTAGAACTAGAAGGTGTGTTTGTTAATACCTGTGTGATTAGTCGGAGTGTAACGCAAGAAGAAATGAACGTTTTTATCAAATATCAACGCGCCTTCATCAGAAAGTATTTGTTTGTACTCACTTTGACCTGAGGAACCATCACAACCCCACTTGCTATATAAAATAAATTGATTCGCTGACTCGTTCGCTGAGGTTATATCAACCGACTATTTTATGTTTACTACTCGTGTTACCGTGTGATCTAATAATGCCTGTAATTTCACTTTTGCCACTGTATCGGTTATTTCAATATGTGATTTACTTCGATAGCATAGCACTTTTGCTTTTGCAAGTTGTTTAAATGTTTTCAGTCATATAGTTTCTAAGGTATTGGTACTGATTCTTAAAAAAATCTAAATCAATGCATTTAGCCAAACTTTCGTGTGACGTATAAGGAACAATAGAAGCGTTTTCAATTTCAGTCAGCTTTTTGATGAATCAAGACCTTCTCTGAGGACGCAGTACGTATCAATTATATTATTGTAGCATCCTTAGCTTCACCAATAGAACGCAATCCTTGAACATATGAAAAATAAAGTAAATCGAGTCCTGGTACACGAAATAGTTTCGTTGCTTTTTGTTTTTTGGTTTTATCAGATGACTCTTCATAACTTTTGCAGGGTCTCCGATTCATCCAAGTGAATAAAAAATTCACCATTAAGCCAGACTTCATTATCCTTTAAAATCTGTCTTTAATTCTTCAAGCACTCTTCCATCTCTCTAGGAAACTTGGTAGTACAGTTTTTTGTATGTTCGTAATAACGCATGTTAAATTTGCATCGGATAGTGAAAATTTAGATTTGATGTAGTTTTCAGTAGTCGATATGTGCTTGCCATGTTCAATAAACGCAACACTTAAATCACGTCTATTAATAGTAACTGTGTTGGTTGTTAATATAAACCATACCGTTTACGTATGCAACCAAAACTAGTTAGCAAATTATATTTTTCATTTTCGTGTTCCGTAGGTGGACTACGTTCTAGAGAAACACAAAAAATATATTGAAAAACATATTTTTCTTTAATAACATATCTGTAACCGCGTGACTAATGATATATATACAATCACTCGTCTCCTACGGCGTTTTGTTTTGGGGTAGTTGTGCCACCGCTGCAAATATATTTCGTGTTCAAAAGAAGATCGTTCGAATAATGGCGGATGTCGATTATCGTACGAGCTGCCGAGAACTTTTTGTGAGCTTGAATATCATGACTGCTCTTTCATTACACATTTACGAATCCGTACTTTACGCGGGTTCCATTGAAAGTAGTGCACCAAAGAACAGTGATATCATAGTTACACAACGCGTAACTGCGAGGACCTTCGGTTACCATATAACCGTTTGGCCATTGGACAAAGCGGTCCTGTGTTTACAGGCTTGTCATGCCTCAGAAAAGTTAAAACTATGTGGAACAACAGCGTACCGAATTCCGATTTAGCGTTTAAAGATAAACTCAAACAAACATTAATATCTAAGGCTTTCTATTCTATAGGAGAATTTTTCAGTGTGTAATTGCTTTTTGCATTTGATTCTTTTGTACTCATTGACACGTCAAAAGCCAATGTACATTTATTTGTTACGGCACTATGACAATGGTGGAAAAACAAATAGGGTGGTTTCTTTGATAATGAATAAATATTATTACCTTTTCAGTGGTTTTGTGTGTCTTTTATCGAGTTTTATGGTAAAACAAACCTGTTTTTTGGTGATAGATGCAAATGTGTGCAAAAGTTTTTTCCTGCCTCATTTACGGCCAGTATTATCAACTTATTTTAAGGCAAGCATTAGTTAAGGCCTCATTAAAACAAAGGAGGCTTTAACTTTACCTGGCGTATTACCAACATATTTTAAAGGATCTTTTACAAATGGATACCTTAAGAACAGTTGGCAAAACTTGAACGTAAATGTCTTCATTTTAGTTTATATGTTCAGTTAATTTTCTTATCTTCATGTGGTATTACGGAGCATATTAGGTAAATTTCTTAATTAATTAAAAACGTTCACAAAGTTAAGTTTAAAGATTTTTTTATATAGAGGTACCATGGCAAGAAAGAAAAACACGTGGACGAAATTTTGTTGAAGAGGAAATACTTTAAATGTTATCACTAATAGAAAAATATAAAAATATCGAAAGTAAGAAAACTACTAGCACCAGCATCGAAGAAATTGAAGTACTATCTGGTGTGATGAAATTATAAAATTATATATTTTATATTGAAGAAAAGATTGAAGTTTGACATTGACATTAATGATAAACGTGTAAATTAATAAAAAATATTTTGTAGGCTTCCGCTTGGAAAATTATTACTGATGAATTCAATAAAAATTTCCCTATGAATTCCCTCACTGCTGATCAATTATTTACAAAATACGACAATCTAAAACAGGGAGCTAGGAAATATTCTGCGGAAAAGAAGCGTCAACAGTATGGGTTGATTACACTTTAGAAATAATTAATAAGAAAACTGTGTAAGGAGAATATAATATGTACGATGATGACTTTTTAACAGAATCTGGTTCTTCACATGTACCTGAAAATAAACAAAGCTTAACATCACCGGACAATGATTTTAGCAAACAGAAAGTAGACCTTTCAAGAATTATAGAAGAAACAAACTCTTTACTTATAGAAGAAACTAATCTAAATCAAAGTGTGAATGAAATAAGTACTATAGAAACAAAATCTGATTCAGAAATAATTCTTGTTACCAATGAAGAAATCCCTGTGCACGAAATTGTAACACCAACTGCTTTAAAGCGGAAATTTTCCCAAAAAAAAGGAATATGTACAAAAAAGAAATGAAGAACACATTTATTTAAATCTAAAAAATGAATATTACAAAATACAAATAAAAACTATGGACTGGGAAGACTGGGAAGAAATGAACAGGCTCCTTTTAAACTTGCGTTATTGAAATTACAAATAGAATACCAAAAACTGTTGAATGCTGAAAAGAAACTTCACCAAACTTATCATCATTATGCTCATTATTATATATTAAAAATAAATTTGTAAAAAATAAACAAATAAAACTTTAATATTCATATTTTATTTTTTACTTCTAATTTAAAGTGTCTTTCAATAGATTACCAATTTGTACAAATTGGAGCACATTGACGCAGATAAAGTAAGCAAGGGAAAAGTATCCAAAACAGTGAAATTAATTAAAAAATTTAATTATTGATCATTGTTTCTGATTTTAGGTACTTAACAGTGGAATTGTGGCTTAATCAACTTAAAAAACAACAAGAAAATAATTCATATACTTTAAACGAACACTGTTAAAATTGGAATGATTTTGATAGCTATCAAACGATAGTTGAGGGTTCTTTCCAATTTTAACAACGTTCGTTTAAAGTTTAAAAAATATTTTCTCACAATTTTCATCGGACAAGAGTCGACAATTAAAAAACAACATTAACTTTAGCACTATTACCTACTTAAGAATAAAGTCTTATAAAATATTTTGAAAATAATTAGAATTAATCGTTGTCGAATTGTGGGATTTTCTGGCTCAGCATTATTTTCTTGTTCATCTTCCACATTTAATATATTGCCATTCTCCTCCTCATTTTGAATAACATTTCCCATTTGAAGTGCAATATTATGCAGGACTGCACAAGCTACTATTATAACTTTGGTCAATTCAGGTGACACTTTCAGTCCACTTGATAGTATAGCAAACGACGTTTCCATAATCCCTATTGTCTTTCTACTACATTTCTGGTTCTGATGTTAAAGTTATTATGCAGTTGTTCTGCAGGCATAACTGGATTCATCAGTGGAGTTAAAAGATAATTGATGTTTCTGTACCCATTATCTCCAAGTAGGTAGCTTTCCTGATATACATTGTTTTCAAAATTAGCTTTCAATATTGAATTATTGAATATTATCTGGTCATGCGTTGATGCAGGCCATCACACGACAATATTTAAAATTTTTAAATCATGACTTGACACAGTTTATACATTGTAGGAAAAGTATCCCTTTCAGTTTCGATATACTTCTCCTTCATCATTTCCTAAAAAAAATAGTAGGTGTAACATATCTGTAATTTATCATTTGAAATATTAAAATTTTACCTGGTGATTGAATTCCCCTATTATTTTTGGAAATCTGGAAATACTAAAGAATCCATCAGATACTCTTCTAATTTCTTCTACAGTCGTAGGTATTTTTATAAAAGTTCCCGAATATTCAGCTAAAGCATGTGAAGGACGTCGTATTCTATTCCGCTTGCTGTCGCTTTTGACACTCGTACAAAATCAGCAACGGTGAGCAACATACATCCACATGCATAAAATCTTAATGTAAGAAGGAGTTGTTGTTGATTGGTGAGACATTTATTTCTCTGTGATGTGTAACTTATTTCTTCTTGGATTAGGTTGTGTATATTGGAAACATTCTTTGGAAAAGCGAAATCTTTCAAAAAATTCTTCTTCTGAAGTGTTTCAAAGTACAACAACACGTCCAAAAATCTGCAAAGAGAGACAAAATTACTATTTTGTATCTCCTTGTAGATTTTTGGACGTCTTCTATCTAAACAGAATAATACAGATATTAGTTCCATCTGTGAACTATTATATATAAACCTATAACTAATGAATTAATGCTTATCATAATTATCATAATTTCGTTATAACTTGTCATAAACTCCATAATTTTTCTATCAAACGACAACAATGTTGTTCTTGATCAGTTATAATGGTTATAATTTATAAGCTATAATTATAATTTATAAGTTATAAGCAAATTGTAAATGGTTCTGCAAACTTTCATTAAACAAGACTGTTATAATTATGTAATAATATTAATTATTCATTGTAATATAATTGTGTATACTTACGAATATGATCCAATATTTCGTCATCTGATGAAGAGCTTGTGTTAGTTGTAGCCATAACAATAAATGCAAACAACACTCTCAAATACTATATAGTTATATATTGAAATTAACAATTAACGCCAACCCTTGCGTATAAATGCCGCCTTAATCTCGTTAAATGGCAATACCGATTAATGCTCTGTTTACCTTAATTCTCCATTAAATGTCTTTAAGGATCCATTAAAAATGTTCGTAATACCGACCGTTGGAGGACTATTTTCGCTATTATTTCCACCCAAGAACATTATACCGGCAAATTCCGATAACTGTTAAATTTTAAAATGAAGTTTCAAAATGGCAAATTAAACATACCTATTGCAGTGTTAAGTCCCTTTTCGAAAAAATTAATTAAACAATTACATTACATGGGAAGAATTAAAAACATATACAACAGTGCCACGGTCCAGCAGACGTTCAACAACAGCTTTCGAAATAACTTGACGAGGTAGATGCAAGAGTGACAAGAAGTTTCGGCAAAACGACATGCATCTAAAACAAAGAAACAGACTATGACAAATACAAAACGAGAAGGGACACTTACGAATATAAAACGCAGCAGTTATAGAAAGCATAATTGCAGCTCAACGAATCAAATAAATATTTCTGAGGGGAGCTCGAAGGTGGTAGACTAGTTAACGGACAAGCAAACACTTTGATTTCGTTGAAAGAATGCAGCGAAGGTTTGGCTTATTCCGGGGGCCACTAACAGCCATACATTATCCAGTGGACGGAGCAAGAATAAGAGGAGACTGGTCTATTTGCCGACGAATGCACCTTCGTTGGGACCAGGTGTCCGGAACCAGGTGTCCGGAACTTCATTAAGAAAAAGATCATTTACTGGATCCTGTATACCCTGTATTCTTTTTCCTTGACTACCAATAGGTAGGTAGGACATACGTGACAACACAAACAAAATTTTTATAGAAACACCGGACAACGGGAGACGTTTAGGTATTGTCGAAGGGCGCCTCTCTCTTGTGAAAGAATTAAAGCACATGCGTGATCGGCAGTACAGAGCGTCCCCCTTTTTGACAAGTATACATCGGGTAGAACAAGAGGTCCACCGACCCTTGTGAAAGGCGAGATGACATGGCCGACTTGTGATACCTGGTGTTCAGTTTGGATGGACAGTAACCTGTATCGTCGAAGGGCGCCTCTCTCTTGTGAAAGAATTGAGGCACATGCGTGATGAGCGGTACAGAGCGTCTCCCTTTAACGAAGTATATATCTGATAGGGCAAGAGGCCCACCGAACCTTGTGAAAGACGAGGTGTTTTGGCCGACTTGTGCTAACCGGTGTACAGTTTGGACAGACAACAACCTTTTTGATAAACCTTTTTCTTCATTTCTTTTCCTAACATGCACTGACGCATATACATTTGACGCTGACACCCCCCCCTTATTTTTCTATGTTCGTCGTTGTAGTGTCCGCCCTGGGGCCATAGCGAGCGACCCAAAGAAAACCCTGAGAGAAAGACAAAAAGAAAGTAGACACGTAGCAACATATATAAAGACGGTAATTGACAAAAATAATCCAAAGGGGCCCCATAACAATAATTTTGGCAGCACAACTTGGAACTATTACTCAACATTACACTATGCTTATGTATTTTTATTTAATAAACTAATAAAATCTTTACATATCAGTACAGTTGCTTTAATATTATGAGATATGCTCTTTCCAATGATTTTTAACACTTTATATTTTAATTGCGTCATAAGTACGTAATTGTTTATTTAAAATGAGAATCAGAGTAGCCGCTTTTGCAATCGCATCGAACTCCGAAATTCTTAGTCTTAATCTAACTAATCTCAGTGAACGTTTTAGTAACTTTTCTAAATGGATTATAAAACTTTAATTCACTGAATATTAGATAATTAGTATTGCAGATCGCAATGCAGATTTTCATTTTTGTTATTTTTGAGACGATAACATTACTCTGACCCACAGTGCGCCGGTGTGCCTTGAGGCTAGAGATTTAAGTACAAAACGTTTCATTTCATTGAAAAGTTTCAAGCTAGGTTGAAATTTTTCACAATTTCTTGAAAAGTTTGTTATAGCGCTATCTATGTATATTTCGATCAACTGCAACCTGAGATAACATCTATGACGTATTTTAGACATTAGATTCGTCAAAATGTCTCCGAAGGCCCCAAAAGACAAACATTTTCTCATTGTTTTCTAGAAATAAAGGGTAACACAGTGAAATATGTATGTAAATACTGCAATAGTTGAAAAAGTATTAGCAATGTAACAAGAATGAAAGCGCATTGTAAGCAGCCGAAAATTTTCGCCCTAAATCCAATCAAATTAAATTATTTATTGCTCGAATTGAACAGAGGAATTTCCAACTGAGTCTTAACATGAACAAGTTCCCAGGCGAGTTAGTCTAAACATCCTCTTAAGAGACACTTAGATATCGCTAAGGTAAATAAATTCCTCGGTAACGAAAGCACTAAGGTGTGGGAACAAAATAATTGCACGCGCAAAAAATTTATCGATTAAACCGGGTTAAGATCAGCCTTAAAGGTAGGCAAATTGAGTCACTTCGGTGCCCAAAATGTCTTTACCAGGGAAAGTTGGAAGACAATCTTACAAGGGGGCGACACCTTTCATAAACGATCCCGCGGAGAGGGATTTCAAAAAGAATTAATTAATTTTCACCGGGTCGATTTCGGGAGAAGTGCGAGGTTACTCCTAAAAAATTGAGTAATCAAATCTTGTAAAAATGTTCGTTTAACCCTCGCTTGAAACGAACGTAATTAATTAAAAATTTCATGTTTCTTTTCCCCTATGTTCATTCATTTCATTTTTATTTAAGTTTTAAAATTTAAACTGCGCACCTTTGTTTCTTTTTTTTTCTCTTAAATTTGTTCCGCGAGTGTACTTGTAAAAATACCTGGTGAGAAGTTGTACAGAAAACCCTCAGGAAAGCTGACGAAACCCTAAGAAAGCTGTAGCGACGTTCTCTGTTGCTGAGGTCTTCCCGTCGAACTACCCTGCTCGGTCGGTGAGTTGAATTATTTTTATTGTTGTAAAATCGTTCTCTTAGTTAATATACTCAAATATTATTTATTATAATTTACATTTCGAATTTACTTTAAACAGCTTCTGAGTCTAAGAACACATACGCCTTCGAGAAATGAAAATTTTAAATAAATAAATAAGGTTTGGCTTTAGTAAAGGCATAAAGGACCGGTGTTCCTTAAACTCCGGTGGTGACAGCGTAAATAATTAGAATTTGATAGTTTACCAAATTATAACATCTAAAAATTCTCATTTATTTAAAGTAAGGCCGACTCTACAAGTAGAAGTTTCCCTTTCTCATTAAACATTCCGCGGCCACAGTAAGAAGGGTTAATTAATTAACCCTTCCTACAAAATGGCAAGAGCGGCGGTACAATTCGATTTCAATTATTTTGTTAAATTTCTAAATTTTTATCAAACTACATAAAATTGATAAATTATAAAAAGGAATTCAGGCCCGTCTTCAATATATTATTAGCAAATGTAAGGCATATCCAAAACAAGTTAAAGATGATTTTCTTGATAGCACAAAACTGAACAAGTATTCAATATACTTTGAAAACTTTTATAGTAGTGGCAATAATCAAGCATTAGGAGCAAAAGTTTGTGATTTTAATATCACAAGTGGAGGAGCAACTACAGTACAATGTCCCCTTTACCTCTCCCTTCACCTACCACTAGTATTCTGTGGCCCAATTCAAGATTTAGATACATTTCAACAGATTATCATCGTCTTTCTTCTCGCGTATATGAAGTAATTTTGTGGATATTGTAACACAATAGGAAAAGAGTGAATTAGAAACGACCTTCACAAGATTTGTGTAATAACTAATTTTCTGTAAGTAATTGACTTTCATTTTATATATATATATACTTTATTGTAGCCAATAAATTTTACAAATTATTCTAGCAAGACATCCTTTGATTTTTTAATTAATTTAAGTAGGCCGCTGTCAAAGTTTGACATTTTGTGAGTGGCATTTTTATGTAACTGTGCTAATGTTTTAATGTTTTTATGTCTTTTTTATAATTTGACCTGGTTGCTTTATGTAGGGGAGACCGAGGATGGTTTGGACACGGGAATAGAATGGACAGGCTGATATTTCAGGCGGCAAGATGAATTTTGCTACCACAATGGTTTCTATGTTGCAGCAGATTAATTCACAAACAGACAAATTCATGTAGCCTGCAATCCAAAATTGTGAAGTGTAGTGAAAAATTTTATATTTCAAAGCTTCGGATGTAACTTTTAAAGCTAAAAACGTAAGGTTTCTTTAGAAGATAATTTGCTATTTTATACTTAGTGTATTTTGTGCATGTATCAGTATAACATAGAGACGTATGTTGATGCCTATTTTAAACAAATCAAACATTTCGTTTTGATGTTACCACAAGAAATGTAACATAGCGTTCTTCAGGGTACATTGGACAAGATGTCCATTTCATCCCCGGCTTGTCCAATCTATTCTCAAAACTTTTTTTCAAATGTTTAATTTAATTTAATAACCGGGAGTTTAAAGAAGGGGATCTAAGAAAGAGATCAATTTTTGTCGAGAAAATGAAAACACAATTCTGATGCTTCCTCCTCACACTTCAAACCGTCTGCAACTACTAGGTGTGTGTTTGGGCTCCTTAAAAAGTACTTTGGTGAAACAATTCACTCAAGGATGTTAACTCATCCAAATGAAACAATAACAATCTACTCGCTTCCTGATTTATGCTGCAAACTTGGGATCGCACTGCAACACCTCAGAATGTGAATCAGGGTTCCTGAAGTATGGGATCTCACCATTTGTTCGGAACATTTTGCAAGACCACGACTTTCTCTGTTCTTCGCCCAATCCCTGCTCCTGCGAAACCTGAGTCAGCGCCGGCAGAAACTGATGGAACGACTGCTGCTATGGTTTTTCGGGCAATTACCCAGTCTTCGTAGTCTCCTACACCAATCCCTTCCACATCGACGCCACCGGCTTCTTTCGTTTCTCCTGAAGAAATAAACCCGTATCTTAAGGCTGGGCCAGACAAGTTATCTAAGAGCGGTTAAAAGCGCGGAAAAATTTAATTTAATTTAATTTATTTATTTGGTCTTTTAGATCACATATAAGACAAGTCAGATTACATGAAGTTTAATGATGGCCTAAAAAAAGGACGAATGAACAAATTTTTGCAAAGTAAAATGTTCTGCTCACCACGACATTACTGACTTGTTTCGAAAGTAATACCTAAACAACTTTAAAGGAACTTTTTAGAGTATTCCCTTCAGTTTGGAGCGTAGTATTTTCATCGGCTTTAGGATAAAAAAGAACATATTCTGTTTTAGATAGATTCAGATTCAAGTCATTTTTAGGCACCAATTTTGCACAGTGGTGATAGCTACATTAGCTACATTCTGTAATTCACCCAAGTCTTTACCGGATGTCACTAATGTTGTGTTATCAGCGTACATTACAGTGTTATCAACGAGTAAACCTTGCGGCAGGTCATTTACGTAGAGATTGAAAAGAACAGGTCCCAAAATTGATCCTTGAGGTACTCCTCTGCATAAAGGAGAGCTATTTGAGATAAATTTCGTACCAGATCTTATAATTTCTACTATTTGGGATCTATTTAGCAGATAAGATTCAAACCAATTATGAGCTACCCCTCGGATAACTTGTCTAGCAATCGGCGATGAGATATTAGATCAAAAGCCTTACTCAAGTCACAGAATATAGCTGGTGTTTTATTGCGCAAATATACATTATGAAGTACGCTTTCCATGAGATTCAAGAGAGCTATTTCTGTTGATTTTGTTTTTACGAAGTCGTATTGGGAAACAGTAAGTTTATTTAGGAATGTTTTTAAATGCTTTAAAAAGGGAACGAAGAATAGATAAGGGTCTATAGTTGCTCACATCGCCTGTGGCACCTTTTTTGTGGACTGGGCAAACTTTGGCTTGTTTAAATTTTTTGGGAAATACACCTTTAGAAAAGGAGAGCTTGATTAGGAATGTGATAACTTCTATTAAGTATGGAGAAAATTCTTTCAATAAGGTTACTGGTATGCCAGTAGGACCGCAAGACATACTATTTTTTAGGCTATTAATAATATCAACGTGTCCTACTCACATATGGGTGTTCAGATAAAAGTGTTTGATACTGAAGCACTTATATTAATGTTATTAGCAGACTATTATTAACAGCTGGATTAGTCAACTTGATTGAAGTGCCGTTTATATTACCATTTGTCAACAGGTGATCTAAAACTTATGCTTGTGTGAAGTGATTGTTAAATGTATCTGCAATTTGAATAGGATCATTTATAGGATTATCGTTGGATATAATGGTTTCTGGAAATATTTCTTTGGATTTCGATCTGTATGTTTGGGTATTTATTATCTTCCAAATAGCGGTGCCTTTATTTCTGGCTTGTGAGATGTAATTACGAATTACCAATGATTAAGCTGCACTGATCACTCGCTGGTATATTTTTTTATAGTTCTTATAGTATTCCAAGACTGAATCAGAAGCGTCACGTCTTACAATTTTATAGAGCATTTTGAGCTTACGACTGCTGATTTTTATGCCCCATGTGCACCTAGGAATTAGTAGAGCAGTTGTTTTATCTAAACCTTTAAAACGCTTGTTGGGAAATGCCAAATTCTAATAATATTCTAAGGCGTCATAAAAAGATTTTACAGAATTATTTACATTATCTTGCAAGTTATAAACACTGACCCATAATTCTGATTGCAGTAGGTTTTTGAATAATAGTTTATTATAAAGCTGTAAATAGACGTTTATACAGAAATACTTTTGTGTTGTAGTTAGTTTGACCGTCAAAATACAAGCTCTAGCCTGTATGATCTGACAACCTAGTAAATCTTACGTCCACGGTATACAGGCTTGAGTCAAAATTTGTGAAAAGATTATCTATAGAAGTGGCGCTGCAGTTTGTAATTCTAGTTGGTACTGTGATAGTTTGATGAAGGTTAAATGTTAGAAGTGTGTTTAAAAATGTTTCCGACGTGCTAGATTTAGTTAAGATGTTAATATTGAAATCACCGCATAAGAATATTATTAAATTCTACAAATCGAGTTAAGTAATTTTGTTAGTTGTATGAGAAATAATTCTACGTTACCGCCAGGGACGCTATAGATATATATTACAAAACAGGTTGTGAAAGCATGATAGCCACAGACATGGCATATTGAGAATGGCCTCACGAAGAAAATTGCATCTGTGTTGTTTAGTACATAAAATGTTTGAAACTGAAATACCTCATTACTTACGTTGTAAGTTAGTATTCCTGTAGAATTTATGTCTAGTTAATACCCGACAAGAGCATGTATTAAACGTACCTAATCATAGGACGGTTTTTTTTTCAGAGGATCTTTCTCTTTCGCCGCTGTTTTCGCTTACAATGGAGTTCCAGATACTTTTAAATGTTTAAAATTTTCAAAATTTAAATCTAAATTCAACCGTTATTAATTAATGGTAGATTGAGTTTGTCAAACGTGTTTATCAATATCAATATTACTATTGCGAATGTTTTGGCATTATTAAACGGGATAAAAACAGCCTTAGGCTGAAAAATCTTAAATATCTCGCAATCTACCCAAAAGTTTTATTTTAATAGATAGTAAAAAAAAACTTTATGTACAAAAGCTGTAAGGTATAGTATGTATTATCTTCCACAGGTCTCACAAAAAAAAACCCGCGGCAGGACTGCAGCCCCGAGGATGGACCCTAGGGATCACATCTGGTCTGGCGCCCCGGGGTTCATAGCTGAACTGCTGATTATTTCAACTACTCTGAACGCGGAGCTCCTTATTTTTAATCTTTCCTATTCAGGCCTCGCCCTAAAAGCCTACTTTTGTTCTTTTCAGAACTAGGGCTAGGGTTCTTATTTTCTACTATCTTTCTTAAAAAGGGTTGGGTTAGGTTAGGTTGGATTAGATTGGGTTGGGTTGGGTTTGACCAAAGTATTAACGAACCTTTGTAACAAATACTTGACAAAGAAGGGGAACAGAAATACCAGAACACCAGCATACTGGTGGGACGAAACAATGGGGGATCTTCGCAGACAATGCGTTGCCCTAAGAAGAAGGGCCACACGGCTACACCGCACTAACACCGAGGAACGGGCGTGGGTCTGGAACCAATATAAAGCCACCAAACTGAAATTTAAAAAGCTAATACGGAAAAGAAAGTCCATATGCTGGGACGAACTCAGAACCCAGCTGAACGAGGACGTGTGGGGGAAGGCCTACAAAATCGTAACCCGGAAACTCTCGCTGGAAGGAACAGTAAGACTGAGTCCTGAAGAGACGCTGGCACAAGCCAGGAAATTGTTTCCTGTAGTCTCAGAGAGAGTATGGGTGATAAGGAAGAGGCCGACAATCATGTCCCCCCCCTCCCCTTTTACTGAAGAAGAACTAGCTATTGCCGCGAAAAGGATTAAAAACGCAAAGGCCCCGGGACCGGATATGCTACCGCCAGAAGTGGTAAAAGCGGTGATAAGCGCCAACCCTAGAATATTCTTGAGGGTGTATAATAGGTGCTGGAAGGAGGGCTGCTTCCCAATAACATGGAAGAAAGCCAGGCTGGTCCTCGTGCCCAAACCAAAGAAACAGCCGACAGATGAGGTTGCATACAGGCCTATTTGCCTGCTGGATGTTCTAGGGAAGGTGTTTGAAACTATGGTCAGGGGAAGGCTTAACACAGAAATGGATGAAAAAAACGTTCTCAGTGTGAACCAGCACGGCTTTCGCGCTGAAAGATCCACTATTACAGCACTTAGACAGCTGCAGAGCATTGTCGAGGGAGTTAGAGCTATGGCGGACAAGAACAGGCATTATTGCATTCTTTTGGCCCTAGACATAAAAAATGCCTTTAATACCGCCTCCCGGAGACAGATCCATATGGCAATACAAAGATACCGCCTGAGTGAGGGGATAAAAAGAATAATTGGGTCATACCTGACGGACAGAGCTGTTATGATACAGGATGGAGGACGAATAGACCTCACCTGCGGTGTTCCACAGGGGTCGGTGCTTGGCCCTACACTGTGGAATATCATGTATAACAGGATCCTGGAATTAGAGTTGGGGCAAGGAATAACAGTAATTGCATACGCAGACGACCTAGCGGTAGTGGTGTCCGGCAGGACGGTTTGCCTGCTTGAGGAGAGAGCAGGATATGCAATCGAAAAAATCCGGCAGGAATTGGACAAAATGAATCTAGCCCTTGCAGAACAAAAAACTGAATTAATAATCCTGGCCGGAAAGAGGAACCTGGCTCGACTGACGATCAGAACAGACCAAACTGAGGTGGTCTCCTCCGGACAGATAAGGTACCTGGGGGTGCATCTTGACAGGGACTGGAGGATGACCACCCACGTCAGAGAGACCGCTGTAAGGGCACAGAAGGCATACACAGCTCTAGCCAGGCTCATGCCGAATGTGGGAGGCCCGAAGCCTAAAAAAAGAAAAATATTAGCCTCAGTAATAATGTCGATTATATTGTATGCTGCTCCAATCTGGACTAACGCCCTTAAGTATGCGCACCATGTGCAAATGTTGGAGCGCATAAATAGGCTGGCGGCGCTAAGAATTACCTCGGCATACAGGACGGTCTCAACAGAGGCCGTTCTGGTCATATCCTGTACCCCCCCCCATACGGCTACGAGTGGAGGAAAGGATTAAGATCTATAATGAAGGCCAGCAAAGGAAGACCTTGGCAAAGAAAGAACTCTTCGAACAATGGCAGCGAAGATGGGAGACCTACCATGGATGGGCCAAGGTCTTCATTCAAGATGTGGAAAAATGGTGTGAATATAGTAGGGAGGTGAACTATTATGTCACCCAGGCGATGACGGGGCATGGCGCATTTGGCAGTCACCTAAAGGAGTATGGAAAGATCGAATCCTCACAGTGCTGGTTCTGTGAGGATGAAGAAGACACGCCTGAACACACTTTGTTCATATGCCCCCGCTGGGAAGCCATAAGGATAGACGCCCAGCTGCGACTGGGGCTCCCAATTACAAAGGAGAATATAGCGGAGGAACTCCTTAAAGGAGAAGACAGTTGGGATGCCATAGCAGGTATGCTGGGTGGCATAATGAAAGGTAAATGTGACGAAGAGCACAAAAGGGGCAGAAATCAGTAGAAACCAAGGGGTACTACAAACGAGGTACTGACTACAAACTCTGACGAGACAACGAGAGAGAAAGACTGGTAGGAGAGGAAGGGGCAGAAGAGGAAGGATGAGGATGAGGACTGGATAGAAGAGGAAAGAAGAGGAGGGACTAGAAGCAGATGTAAGAAGAGGAAAGAAGAGGAAAGAAGAGGAAAGAAGAGGATGGGAAAGAAGAGGAAAAGAAGAGGAAAAGAAGAGGAGAATAGGAGGATAGAGGAGTAGAGATTGAGGAATAAGACCCAGAAGGGGCAACCATGCGTAGGGGAAGTAATACCGAGAGGTGGTTCCCCCTACGCAGAAGAAGAAATGAGGATAGGGGTTTAGCTGGTAGGCGCTAGGGCTGATCCCCTAGTGAATCCAGCAGTGGCCCTGGCATTGAAGCCGGGAAGCCCTCTTTTGAAGATTCCCCGACCTCAATTAAAAAAAAAAAAAAAAGATTGGGTTGGGTTAACTAACTCCGCCATTGGCGGGGCCGTGGCGTGCTTGCGATGCGTTCGCGCAGCAGGAGCGGTGCGGTGTCGCTGATGCCGGTCCGCAGCCCGGATAAAGGAGGACGGACCCTAAGAACCACGCTTGTGAGCGGGAGCGGCGCCCCGGGGTGCCCAGCTGTGTACGTGCCATGTTTCAACTAGTCTAAAAGGTATGTACGCTCTTTGTTTTTTGCTTTTCTGTCAGAGTCTCCCTTGACTCGACTCTTGTTGCTTCAGATCCCGACGCTATTAGGTATCGAGGGCTAGGGATCTTTTCTCGCTTTCAGCTTTTTCTTGTTTTACTGTCCCGTTAATAACAACCAGAGGGACCCACGTAGTCGCGTGCGTGGCTTTGCCGTAAGGGAGGAGAAGGGAAACCTGGCAGCTGAGTGAAGCAGTCTCTGCGGGGGCTGTGGATCAACACTCTGCTTTGGCCCCGGGCACTCCTGAGACGGTTACTGCGGTTCGTCCGGCCGCAGGATTCGCGGGCCCATGTCTTAGCCCAGGCCGCATGGGTTAGGATTCCCTGATGACGTAGCCCTGGCGGAGGAAGTTCCCCGTCCCAAATGTGTGGCTCCATGGTGGGTGGGGAGCGTCGAAGGGAGTTTATGTTAGTATATGTATGGATTTTAAAACCAAAACCCAAAACCAGACCTGTGCGCCAAGGGGACACCCGGCGCACAGCCGACTAAATGTGAGTAGCCAACTCCAAAGATGTAATTCTCAGGGGGAGGCTACAAAGAAGAGGAGAATAATAGATCTATCGTGCGAGCACATAGATCTCGTAGACGTGGAACCTTATGTGAAGAAAGAGTGCCCGATAGTGTTTACTATCACCGAGGCACATAGCCAAATCTCAAAGACTTTCAAAGAAATGGAAAAGATCGTGGAAGATCTCTCTCTTCGTGTTAGAGAGAGATAAAAGAGCTTGCGGTTAGACTGAAGCGAAACGTCGAGTTGTTGAACAGAGAAAGCGTGAGAAAGTGGCTAGTAGCACACAAATATGAAAAACAAGACAAAATGCTGCACGACATTGACGTACAAACTATCAAAGTCGCGGGGGTGGATGCAGCGACGCAGACCACGGTGTGGTATAAGGGAGGGGATCTGAAGATCGACCCCTCCGGCATCACTAGTGTGGAGGAATGGCAGAATGTTGCCGAGAAAAGGTGGGCGGAGGACACCTTTAGGGCAACAAAAATTGAGGAAGGGAATCCGCTGGAGGCCCACCCGGATGCTGTACAGATTGTCTTCACGGATGAAGCAGACCGTGAGCTTCGCACAGCCAGCAATAAAATCTATGGGGAAAGATTCCCAGAATTGGCGAAAGCTGCTGGAAATTTTGAAGTCCTAGAGCAGATCAACAGGATTCGCCATCAGCAATCCCAGGGAAGAAAGGTGAAGAAAGTGGTCAAGATTGTAACGGATGGCTCGCCGAAAAAATTATGGGAATCTTTGATGCAGCTGAGGCTGGAAACGGTGGAAGACAAACACATTGCGATGTATCGCCACAGGGCTTTAGATGAAGACCGATGGCGGAAGATGATTGAATGTATATTCAACATGACGGGCAAAATAGTTAGTATACATCGGGAATCGGCTAAAAGACAAGAAAAGGCGGCTATAGCCAGGAAGACCTTCGCCCTGGTGGTAGAGAGCAGTGGCAAGAATTATAAGGAAACCTTGGGAATAGTCAGGGAATCCCTGAAGGGCGACCCAAATGCGAGCTCGGTAAAGGGCATAAGAAGCACCCGGGAAGGAAATCTCCTGATAACAGTTCAAAAGAACGAAGAAGCGTTAGAAGGGCTAAAGACAAAGCTCTCCGAGAAGGTAGAGCCGCGAGCAATAAGGAAAATCGGGGATGGTGGCCGACCGGAAACGGTCCATATTAGGGGAATGGATGCTGTTACCACCAAAGAGGAGGTGGAGGAGGCGCTCCAGAGGATCTTGGGCCGACAACTGGATGGGTCTGTAAAAGTCGGGGTGCTGAGGCCTAACGCAGGCAGCACACAGGCGGTGACGGCGGTCCTACCCCAGAAGGACGCCCAAGAATTGACTAGGAAAGGAGAAATCGTTGTCGGAGTAGTTCCATGTAGAGTTGAGGCCAGAATCAGCGTTCCCAGGTGCAGGAGATGCTGGTCCTATCAGCACCTCACTGACAGCTGCAAGGAGGAACAGAATAGGCAGAACTGCTGCCATAACTGCGGGCAGATCGGACATACCGGGAAGGAATGTAAAGAGGAAGCGTCGTGCCCGCTCTGTGAGAAGAAGGGGCACAGGGCGGGTAGCGGGGCCTGTCCCGCCTTTAAGGCAGCCCTAAGCAAAGCAAGGAAGATTGTGAAGACGGCAAGAGTGAAGGAGACTGAAGAGACCCCGTCGGCCCAACAGCTAACCCCTGCGACCCGACGACAAACCCCTGTGGCCCAGAAGACCACCCTCGTGGCTCAGAAGCCCACTCCTGAGGCTCAAAAGCAAACCACCGCGGCTCAGAAGCAAACCCCCGCGGCTCAGAAACAAACCCCTGTGGCTCAACAGACAGCCCCTACGGAGGCAAAGCAGCCAACCCCGAAAAGGTAGTATAAATGGCTGTAAGAAGAGATTACCACCCGCCTATGAGCATCAGAATTGCACAATTAAATACGGACCGACATCCAGAGTCTTTCGACCTATTAAGACAGACCGTGTATGAAAACGAACTGGATGTAGTAATGGGCCAGGAGCCGAGTCGTAGGCGGGTCCGAAACCTCTTATGTGATGTAGACTGTGATATTTTTGCTCTATTGAGTACAAATTTTAGTCATAAGTGCTGTGATAGTTTTAAGGGTTTTATTTATTTATTTATTTATTCAAACTTAAATTATAATGTGTGTTGTCCTATTTATAATGTTTATTTCTCTCCGAACAAAAGTACTGACGAATTTAAGGAACTCCTGGCCAATTTAGAGAGGCACATGAGGACCGGCGTGGGCGATTACCTGGTGGTTGGGGACTTTAACGCAAAGATGGCGTGCCTAGCCAATAACACCACCAACGAGAGGGGACGGATCCTGGAAGAGTGGATAAACGCCAATGACTTGGTGCTGCTAAATTCAGGTGAAGTCCCCACTTTTTCAAACTCTCGGGGTAATTCCCATATAGATCTGACCATGGCCTCGCCAGGCATGGCCAGAAGAGTTACAAACTGGAGAGTCGCTACTGAGACGGAGAGCTTAAGTGACCATAGGCTAATATATTATACTTTAAATTTTGAGATATCAGAGAGGAACGTCCCGGAACAACATGGGTGGAAGGTGTCCCCGGCCAGGCTAGAAATTATGGCGGCAGATTTCCAGAACAGAAATCCTAAAAAGATCAAGGGCCCAAACGATCTGATCAGGTCCTTGAGGGGCCTATGCAACAGATACCTACCAAAAAAAGGGAGTGGCAAAGGCAGAGTCCCAGCATACTGGTGGAGCGACAACACGGCGGTCCTGCGCGAGGAGTGTGTGGCTCTCAGGAGGAGAGCCACGAGAGCAAGGTCGCGAGGCGACGACCAGAAGGCTCAAAAATGGGAGCGCTATAAGACCGCCAAGTTAGCCTTTAAAAAGGCAATAAGAAGGCGAAAGGAGGAATGCTGGGACGAGCTAAGGTGCCAATTAAATGATGACGTGTGGGGTAAAGCCTATAAGATCGTCACCCAAAAGCTCGCCATGCGACGGCCGGCGAGGCTTGGACCAAACGAAACGAAAGCTCAGGTCCGGAAGCTCTTTCCAGAGAGCCGAGAGAAGCAATGGGTGATGAGGAAAAAGGTGAACCCACACGAGGTGCCCCCCTTTACGGAGGAGGAACTAGTTGCGGCGGCCAAAAGGATAAAAGCCGCCAAAGCGCCGGGGCCCGACAGGATACCACCAGAGGTGGTGAAGGCCGCCATTGGCGGGAATCCGAAGGCGTTCCTAGGAGTATATAATAAATGTTGGCAGCGGGGGTACTTCCCACAAGTCTGGAAAAAAGCCAGCCTTATATTGATAGAGAAACCCAAAAAACTCCAGCATGAGGAGACCACATACAGGCCGATTTGTCTCATTGACGTTCTGGGCAAGGTCCTGGAGACGCTCGTCAGAAGCCGGATAATTGGCGAGTTGGAGGAGAGTCGAATACTCCACGATTCTCAGCATGGATTCCGGACCGGCAAATCGACGATCAGCGCGTTACATCAAGTGCAAGGGATCGTCGAAGGACTCAGGAAGATGGCAGATAAAAACAGGCACCATTGTATACTGATAGCCCTGGATGTGAGAAACGCCTTCAATACAGCGTCGTGGAGGCAGATCATGGCAGCCCTTCACAAATACCGCCTCAGTGAAGGAGTAAGGGCCATGATAGGGTCATATCTCACGGAAAGGGCAATCACGACCGAAGATGGTACACGCATAAGCCTGAGCTGCGGAGTCCCCCAGGGTTCAGTGCTAGGACCAACGCTCTGGAACATAATGTATAACAGGATCCTCGAAATGGAGGTAGGGCAGGGTGTAACCATTGTGGCATACGCGGACGACCTGGCTGTGGTAGTGTCCGCCAGGACCATCGGCTTGCTAGAGGAGAGGGCAGGGCTCGCCATGGAACGGGTCCAACAAGAACTTGGACGAATGAGCCTGACTCTAGCAGGCAATAAGACCGAAATAGTAATACTGGCGGGCAAGAGAAACCTGACGAGCGTGACGCTCAACATCGACGGCGCCGAGGTGGTGTCCTCCAAACAGGTGAGATACCTGGGAGTTCACCTAGACCGAGATTGGAGGATGACCACGCATGTCAGGGAAACTGCCACGAGGGCCCACAAGGCCTATACGGCTCTGGCCAGGTTAATGCCCAACGTGGGAGGCCCGAAGACCAAGAAGAGGAGAATGTTAGCGGCAGTGGTCTCCTCGATAATTTTGTATGCCGCCCCGATATGGGCTAAGGCAACAAAATACGTATATCACGAGAAGATGCTGGAGAGGGTGAACAGGCTGGCTGCGATAAGAGTAGCGTCTGCTTACAGGACGGTAGCAACGGAAGCCGTCCTGGTGATTGCGGAAATCCCCCCTATAAAACTGCAGATAGCAGAGCGTGAGAAGATATACGCAGAAGGACACCAGGCGAAGGCTTTGGCCAAGAAGGAGCTCTACGAGGCGTGGCAGGCCCAATGGGACACATACGAGGGCTGGGCCAAAGTTTTCATTAAGAACATCGAGGCCTGGTGTAATCGACCCGGGGGGGAAATAGACTATCACGTGACGCAGGCGCTCACCGGACACGGATCATTCGGGAAGTACTTGAAGGAGATAAGGAGGAGGGATACGGCAGGTTGCCAATACTGCGGGGAGGAAATAGAGGATACCCCCAATCATACGATCTTTGAATGTCCCCGATGGGATGAAGCACGACGCGAAGCGGAGACCGCCATAGGAAGACGCGTCACAAGACGCAACGCGTCTGAACTCCTTGAAAGGAGCGGGGCCATTATCGACATGCTTCGAATGATAATGGTCCAGAAGTGCAAAGAGGAGAGGAGAAGGTAGGAGAGAACAGGAAGGAGAAGGCGGGCAAAAGAGCCCAAAGAGAGGAAGAGATGATGAGAGAGAGGTAAAGGAAGGGAAGAGGAGATCTGGAGAGGCTGAAGAGGAGGAGAGGAAGCGAAGAGGATGAAAAGGAGAGGGACGAAGAGGAAGAGGAAGAGGAGAAAGGAGAAGAGGAAGGAGAAGAGGATAAGGAAGAGGAATGAGAAGAGGATAGAGAAGAGGACGAAGAGGAAGGAGAAGAAGAGTGAGAGAGGCAGGGAAAAAGCAGGTATCGAATGAGAGACCAGTTGCGCGGGGGACGAAATGCCGAGAGGCGGTACCCCCGCGCAGAGAAGGAAAGAGGAAAGGAGTTTAGTTGGTAGGCGCCCATGTAGAAATGCATGGGTGAATCCAACACACCTCCGGAATTGATGCATCCGGAGGCGTCTTTTGAAGATTCTCTAAACCTCTATAAAAAAAAAAAAAAAAAAAAAAAAAAAAAAAAAAAAAAAAGGTTGGGTTAACTCCGCCAACTCCGCCAACTCCGCCAACTCCGCCATTGGTGGGGCCGTGGCGTTCTTGCGATGCGTCCGCGCAGCGGGAGCGGCGCGGTGCCGCTGATGCCGGTCCGCAGCCCGGATAAAGGAGGACGGACCCTAGGAACCACGCTTGTGAGCGGGAGCGGCGCCCCGGGGTGCCCAGCTGGGTACGTGCCATGTTTCAACTAGTCTAAAGGTATGTACCCTCTTTGTTTTTTGCTTTTCTATTAGAGTCTCCCTTGACTCGACTCTTGTTGCTTCAGATCCCGACGCTATTAGGTATCGAGGGCTAGGGATCTTTTCTCGCTTTCAGCTATTTCTTTAACGCAAAGATGGCTTTCTTACAAAATGAGACGGAAAACGAACGTGGAAAAATCCTTGAAGAGTGGATCAACCGGAACGACCTTACGGTTATTAATAACGGAATGGTGTCTACTTTCGTGAATTCCCGGGGGAGGTCCCACATAGACCTCACGATGGCATCCAAGAAAATGGTCGGAAGAGTGGTCAAGTGGCGAGTCGCTGAGGAATTAGAAAGCCTCAGCGATCATAGAATAATCACCTATGAAATTAGGACCGAGGCCAGGAACACGAACGCGGAGAAGGAAGAAGAAAAGGGATGGCGGGTCTGCACTACAAAGCTGGAAGCGATTGCGGCAGCTTTCCATAAATTGAATCCAGAGAAAATAAAAACTCCGGAACGCCTGATCAGAAGTATAACAACCCTTTGTGAAAAACATTTGACTAGGAAGCACAGCAGAAGACAATATTATCCTTCTTACTGGTGGACGGAGGCCATCGCAGAAATGCGGAGTGTGTGCCTCAAATTAAGAAGAAAGGCCACCCGACTGCGCCGCGGCATGGGAACAGACTGGATGAATACCTGGAAAGAGTATAGAACAGCGAAACAGGAGCTTAAGAAGAATATAAGTAAGCAAAAAGGGATCTGCTGGGACAACCTGAGAAATGAGCTGAATGATGACGTCTGGGGCAAAGCCTATAAGGTCGCGACGAAAAAACTTGGACTAGCGGCGTGCGCTGACATGAGTCCACAAGACATAAGCACTCAGGTTAAAAAAGCTCTTTCCGGTAATAAAGGAAGGAAGGTGGAAAATACCCAAAAAAGACCAAGATACCAGTAATGAACCCATCTTCACAAAAGAGGAACTCCAAAGAGCGGCGGAGAGGATCAGGACAGGAAAAGCCCCGGGCCCAGACTGGATACCGTCCGAAGTTGTGAAAAGTACCCTGAAGGCAAATCCAGCTATCTACCTGAGCGTGTTTAACGAATGTTGGCGGAAGGGGGACTTCCCGAAAATCTGGAAGATAGCGAGACTGGTACTCATAGAAAAGCCCAGGAAGGAAGGATCTGGAGAAACATCGTACAGGCCCATATGTCTCCTTGATGTAGTAGGCAAAGTCTTCGAAACACTTATCAGGGATCGCTTAAACACTGAACTGGAGGAGAAGGCTGTACTGAGCGACAACCAACACGGTTTCCGGGTTGGGAAATCAACATTAACCGCGCTGCAACAGGTCAAAAACGTAGTTGACTCAATTAGGCAAAAGGCCGACAAAAACAGGGAGTATTGCGTTTTAGTGACATTGGACATTAGAAACGCCTTCAACTCGGCATCGTGGATGGGTATCATGAAAGCCTTAAAAGAATATAATATATCCCGGGGTACGACGAAGATTATTTCCTCATATCTGGGTGATAGAACCATAATAGCTGCAGATGGAACAACCCACCAAACGAACTGTGGCGTCCCGCAGAGTTCGGTACTAGGCCCGACCCTGTGGAACATTCTTTATAACAAATTATTAAGTTCGGACACCGGACCCAGAACGACATTGGTGGCGTACGCGGATGATCTGGCGCTAGTAGCTAGCGCCAAAACAAAAACACTGCTTCAGGAAAGACTCGAATATGCTGTAGAGAAAACCAGCAATGTCTTAGAAAAATTAAAACTGAAGTTAGCTGGCGAAAAAACCGAATTGATCATACTAGCGGGGAAAAGAAATCTAACAAACATAGAATTAAACGTCGAAGGGGTAAACATAACGAACTCCAAACAGGTAAAGTACCTCGGAGTATACCTTGACCGAGAATGGAAAATGGACAAACACATAATAGAGACGGCGGGGAAGGCCCAGAAGGCATACGCGAGCCTGGCGAGGCTGATGCCTAATGTCGGAGGACCAAACTCCAAGAAGAGAAAGGTGCTTGCCGCCGTGGTATCGTCAATCATCCTCTACGCCTCCCCGATATGGGAAAGGGCCCTAAAATATAAAATCCACGAACTGCCTCTCGAGAGAATTAACAGGTTTATGGCCATTAGAGTAACATCTGCATACCGGACAGTCTCTACGGAGGCTGTCCTGGTCATCGCGAGAATCCCCCCCATTTGTCTCCAGGTTGCCGAAAGGAGCAGGGTATACAAGGGGGGGAGACAAGTAAAAGCGGAGGCCAGAGAGCGGTTATATGAGGAGTGGCAGGCCAAGTGGGAAACATATCAAGGCTGGGCTAGAAACTTCATAATCAATGTAAAAAAATGGTGTCACAGAACAGACGGGGAGACTGATTACTTCCTGACCCAGGCACTTACTGGACACGGAGTCTTCGGCGCATATCTACATGAAATTAGAAAGAAGGAAACACCAGCGTGTTGGTATTGTGAAGAACCATCAGATTCACCAGAGCACACCTTGTTCCTTTGTCCCAGATGGCACGAGCTCCGAACGCGTGCAGAGATAGAGATAGGAATGGAAATACATAAGGGAAATGTCGGGATAATAATTGAGAGAGACACGAAAGCATGGTTATGTATCGCAAGCATGATGAGAGCGATTATGGAAAGGAAGTGTAGGGATGAGAGAGAAATGTAGGAAGGAGGAGGAAATTGGATAGGAAGAGAGCGGGGGCGAAGAGGAAGGAAGAGGATGATGAGAGAGAAGAGGAAGCAAGACGGATTCAGGAAGGACAGAAGAGGACAGAGGAGAAGTGGACAGAAGGGGATGGAAAGAAGGATTGGAAGAGGATTGGAAGGCAGAAGAATAAAGAACCAGAGTGCAGAGGATGAGGAATGCCGAGAGGTGGTACCCTCTGCACCCAACGGTGAAGAGAGGAAAGGAGTTTAGTTGGTAGGCGCCCATGTAGAAATGCATGGGTGAATCCAACACACCTCCGGAATTGATGCATCCAGAGGTATCTTTAGAAGATTCTCTAAACCTCTATTAAAAAAAAAAAAAAAAAAAAAAAAAAAAAAGATTGGGTTGGGTTAACTCCGCCAACTCCGCCATTGGTGGGGCCGTGGCGTTCTTGCGATGCGTCCGCGCAGCGGGAGCGGCGCGGTGCCGCTGATGCCGATCCGCAGCCCGGATAAAGGAGGACGGACCCTACGAACCACGCTTGTGAGCGGGAGCGGCGCCCCGGGGTGCCCAGCTGGGTACGTGCCATGTTTCAACTAGTCTAAAGGTATGTACCCTCTTTGTTTTTTGCTTTTCTATTAGAGTCTCCCTTGACTCGACTCTTGTTGCTTCAGATCCCGACGCTATTAGGTATCGAGGGCTAGGGATCTTTTCTCGCTTTCAGCTATTTCTTGCTTTTACTGTCCCGTTTATAACAACCAAAGGGACCCACGTAGTCGCGTGCGTGGCCTTGCCGTAAGGGAGGAGATGGGAAACCTGGCAGCCGAGTGAAGCAGTCTCTGCGGGGGCTGTGGATCAACACTCTGCTTCGGCCCCGGGCACTCCTGAGACGGTGACTGCGGTTCGTCCGGCCGCAGGATTCGCGGACCCATGTCTTAGCCTAGGCCGCATGGGATAGGATTCCCCTAGACGTAGCCCTGGCGGTGGAAGTTCCCCGTCCCAAATGTGTGGCTCCGTGGTGGGTGGGGAGCGTCAAAGGGATTTATGTTGTATTTGTTTATGGATTTTCAGTCGCAATTTCAAAAGCACATGAAGAAAGAGACCTGTGTGCAGAGGGTTCTCCCCGCACACAGTAGGATGAATGTAGGTGGGCAACACCAGCGTTGCAATTCGCAAGGTGAAGCCACCAAGAAAAGACGAATGGTGGATACATCGTATGAGAGCGGTTGAGCCTTACAGACGTAAGGAGAGCTCAATTGTCTTCACCATTGTGGAGGCACATAATCATCTCACAAGAATAGTCAAGGAAATGGATAAAGTTATTGAGGAGAATCCCAATACAAAGAGGGAGCTCAAGGAGCTTGCAGTCAAACTAAAGAGAAATGCTGAGCTAGTAAATCGAGAATCAATAAAAAAATGGCTCTCCGAGCATAAGTATGAGCCCCAGGAGAAAATGCTCCACGACGTGGACACCCAAACAAAAACCTCGAAGGCAAACGTAGGTACCCAAACCACCGTTTGGTACAAAGGGACAGAGCAGATGGTGGATCTGTCAAATATTAGGACGCTAGAGGAATATATGGTGGTCAAGGAGAAAAGGTGGGCGGAGGACGCCTTTCAGGTGACCTCGGTGGAAGACACAAACCCGCTAGAAAAATACCCAGAAGCTACGCAGGCCATCTTTACTGATGAAGATGACGTAGAACTTCTCAAGGGTTTGAGAAGGCTCTACAGAAATAGACATCCGGAACTGGCGAAAGCACCAGGGAAGTTTGAAGTCGCCGAGGAAGTCGTTAGAATCAGGAATAAGGATAAATCGGGCCGAGTAGAGCGGAAAGCAGTTAAATTGGTAACAAACGGCACAGATGAAAGCCTCTGGGACAATCTCCAGCAGTTACGAGAGGAAACTGTAAACGATAAGCACGTAGCTATGTACCTAGACCGAGGTACAAGCATGGAGGCTTGGAGGAAAATGGTTGAGTGTGTCTTTAATGGAAGCGGTAGGAAAATCACTATACACCGAGAAGGCAGTAGCAGGAGAGAGAAAGAGAAAAGGCTTGAAGAGCGCAAAACCTATGCCCTTGTAGTGGAGACCACAGGAAAGAAATATGTAGAGACATTAGGCGCAGTTAAAGACGCAATCAGAGGAGACCCCTCGGCCAAAGCAGTGAAGGGCTTGCGCAGTACTAGAGAGGGCAACCTTCTAATCACTGTTCAAAAGGACGATGTGGCCCTAGAGAGCCTCAGGACGAGACTTGCAGGACAGCTAGAGTCTAAGAAAATCCGGAAAATCGGAAATGCTGGCAGGCCTGAGACTCTGCACGTTAGGGGTATCGATGCCCTCGCAGATAAGGAAGAGGTAGAAGCGGCGCTCCAAGAGCCATTGGGGAAGCCGCTGGATGGAGCATGTAAAGTGGGAGAACTACGGCCAAACGCAGGTAACACACAAGCGGTTACCATCACGTTGCCTGAAAAGGACGCTAAAGCCCTGGTGGAGGCTGGAGAGGTCCTCGTGGGGCCGGTACCCTGTAGGGTGGAGACAAGGTTGAGGGTTCCCCGCTGCAGAAAATGCTGGTCGTACGAGCATTCTGTCATAGAATGCAAAGGACCTACAAGGCAGGAATGTTGCCACAACTGCGGGCAGGCAGGACACGCTAGCAAAGAGTGTAACAACGAAGCAACATGCCCCCTATGTGAAGTGACAGGACACAGGGCTGGCAGTGGAGCGTGCCCGGCATTTAAAAAGGCACTAAAGAAAGCCAGGAAAGAAGATAGGAAAGAAAGGAGCAGACCGGTAACGGAACTCCCCACTGCTTATGCAATGGTAGATACACCGAAACAGCGAGGGAAGAGCCCTAAGGTTAAATTAAAACCAGATAATGGGAACCAAAGTCCAAAGAAAAGCTAAATGTGATGAGCCTCCTGCGAACCTCAGGGTGATGCAGCTGAATACAGACAGACACCCTGAGGCACATGACCATATAGTGCAGCTGAGACACGAGATGGGAATTGATCTGGTGTTGGGGCAAGAGCCCAGTCGCAGGAGGACGAGCAATCTACACTGTGATATTAACTGTGATACCTTCGTTCTTTTGAACGAAGGCACTTCTATCTGTGATATAGGCTTAGGATTCATGATTTTAGATATACACGTGTGCTTAGTTGTTAATTGTTATTTTTCGCCCAACAGGCCGAATACTGATTTTAGAGATTATCTTGCCGATATCGAAACTAGGATCAAAAGCCATGGCAGGGAGCACATCGTAGTTGGGGATTTCAATGCGAAAATGCTCTCTGTCCGGAACACCGCCACTAACGAAAGAGGCAAGATAATGCAGGAGTGGATTCACTCAAACGACTACGTGATTATGAACGTCGGGGATATCCCTACCTTTGCGAGCTCCAGGGGTAGCTCTCATATTGACATAACCTTGGCCTCTCCTGGGATGGTCAATCGGATTGTGAAATGGCGGGTCGCTGAGGAGATTGAAAGCCTCAGCGATCACAGAATAATCACATACGAAATTGAGATTAAAAAGAGCGAAATTAGGAACAGACGAGCCCCTGCGGTGGGCTGGAGAGCAAACCCAGCAGGCATCGAAAAGATTGGGAAGGAATTTGCTAAGTTGGACATCACTAAGAGGCGGGACCCGGGAAAACTGGTACAGATCCTCACCGGACTGTGCAATACACACCTCCCTCGTAAAAGCGGGAAATACAGGAGAGTCCCGGCTTATTGGTGGACCGATTCCATAGCAGAGATTCGTGACGAATGCATCAGGTTGCGAAGAAGAGTCACTCGACTAAGACGTACACCGGACGAAGACAGGATGCAATTATGGAATCGGTATAGAGAAGCCAAATTGAACCTGAAAAAGGCCATCAGAAAATCTAAGGCCAGGTGCTGGGACGAACTGCGAACCGAGTTGAGGGAGGATATATGGGGAAAGGCGTATAAGATCGCTACGAAGAAGCTAGGTCTAAAGCCGAGTACCCAGCTGAGTCCGACAGAACAGGTGAGGCAAATCCAGAAGCTATTCCCAAGCGACAAAGGACCTAAATGGAAGATGCCAAGGAAAATTGCCAGAGCGCCGGAAGAGCCCCCCTTCACTATGGAGGAATTGGCTAGGGCAAGGCACCGGGTCCAGACCACATACCGCCGGAGGTGGTGAAGGCAACTATACAGGCAAACCCACAAATATACCGGCAGGTATATAACGAATGTCTCAGAATAGGTATTTTCCCTAGAAGATGGAAAAAAGCTAGCCTAACCTTAATTGAGAAGCCGAGGAAATCCGATAGAGAAGAGACTACCTACCGGCCTATATGCCTCCTGGACGTTACGGGAAAGGTCCTAGAGTCCCTAATCAAGGACAGGATAACTACAGATCTAGAGTATAGGAAGGTCCTAAGTGAGAACCAGCACGGTTTCCGGGCGGGGAAATCGACCTTGAGTGCACTGGGGCAGGTGAAAGGTATCATCGAGAATATTAGACCGACCACAACAGGGAGTACGCAGTACTAATAACGCTAGACGTTAAGAATGCGTTTAACAGCGCTCCCTGGAAAGGGATAATGGCGGCCTTGTACAGGTACGAGGTGAAACCCGGACTAATCCGTATCATATCCTCGTACCTGTCGAACAGAGAGATCATAGCCCCAGATGCCACGCCCACTAGGATCGAGTGCGGAGTCCCGCAGGGATCGGTATTAGGACCTATCCTCTGGAACATACTCTACAACAAAGTCCTGGAGGTAGACATCGATCCCGGTGTCACCACCATTGCCTACGCAGATGACTTGGCGCTCGTCATCTATGCCAAGACAGCCGGATTGCTGGAAGAAAAAGCCATGTACGCAATCGAGAAGGTGAGCCAGACCCTGGATAGCATGGGTCTTTCCCTGGCGGGTCAAAAGACTGAAGCCGCGATACTCACGGGCAAGAGAAATCTGTCGAGATTAGTACTAAAAGTGGAAGGAAGCGAAGTCGCCACGAAGGCGCAAGTGAAGTACCTTGGTGTCCATCTCGACAGAGAACTCAAAATGACGGCCCACGTGAGAGAAGTAGCGGCAAAGGCTCACAAGTCGTACATGGCTCTGGCAAGGCTAATGCCAAACGTAGGCGGACCGGGACCGAAAAAGAGAAAGATGCTGGCCGCGGTAGTCGCATCGGTTATTCTCTACGCCGCTCCAATTTGGGAGTCGGCAATGAAGTACAGGTCTCACGAGCAGATGCTCCAAAAGGTAATGAGGCTAGCAGCCATTAGGGTAACGTCAGCCTATAGGACGGTGTCCACCGAAGCCGTCCTAGTTATTGCAGAAATCCCCCCCATAAAATTACAGATCGCGGAACGCACCAGACTACACCGCGAAGGGCACCAGGCAAAAGTCCCGGCCAGGAGGCAGTTGTATCGGGAGTGGCAGGCCCGATGGGAGGACTACCAGGGCTGGGCAAAAGTGTTCATAAAAGATGTCGAAGCCTGGTGCCAGCGTTCCGGGGGTGAGGTGGACTATTTCATCACACAAGCGCTGACGGGCCATGGCAGTTTTGGAAAATACCTAAGAGAATTAAAAAGAGAGACGAAGCTACCTGCCGGTACTGCGACGAGAACGAAGATGACGCGGAGCACACGATTTTTGTGTGCCCCAGATGGGCGGAAATACGCCTTACGGCGGAGATTGAGGCCGGAAGCGCCATCAATAAACAATATTGGAGAACTAATTGTTAAAGACAAAAACACATGGACCGCAGTAACAAATATGCTGCGGTCCATAATGAGAACAAAATGTAAGGACGAATTGGAAGAAAATAAGAGAGGTCGAGTGATGTAGAAGAGGATGAAGGAGAGGAGATAAGAGGGCAGAAGAGGAAAGGAAGAGGAGGAAAGAAGCGGAACGAAGAGGAAGAAGAGGAGAGAAGAGGAATGAAGAGGAATGAAGAGGAATGAAGAGGAATGAAGAGGAAGAAGAGGAGTGAAGAGGAACAAGAGGAGAAAGAGGACGAGAAAAGAGAGGGAAATAAGTCTTAGATCAAAGACAACATGTGCAGGGGAAGAAATGCTGAGAGGCGGTACCCCCTGCACAGAGTGTTGAAAGAGGAAAGGAGTTTAGTTGGTAGGCGCTCCTGTAGATATGCAGGAGTGAATCCAACACGCCTCCGGGATTGATGTATCCGGAGGTGTCTTTAGAAGATTCTCTAAACCTCTATAAAAAAAAAAAAAAAAGGGTTAACTTAAAAACCAAAACCAGACCTGTGCGCCAAGGGGACACCCGGCGCACAGCCGATTGAATGTGAGTAGCCAATTCCAAAGATGTAATTCTCAGGGGGAGGCTACAAAGAAAAGGCGAATCATAGATCTATCGTGCGAGCACATAGATCTTGTAGACGTAGAGCCATATGTGAGGAAAGAGTGCCCGATAGTATTCACTATTACGGAGGCACATAGTCTCATCTCAAAAACTTTTAAGGAGATGGAAAAGATCGTGGAGGAGAACCCGAACACGAAAAGAGAAATAAAAGAGCTCGCGGCGACTAAAACGGAACGTTGAGCTGCTGAATCGAGAAAGTGTGAGAAAATGGTTAGCATCACATAAATTTGAAAAGCACGAAAAGATGATGCACGAAGTTGATGTTCAAACTAACAAAGTCGCGGGGGTGGACGCCGCGACGCAGACCACTGTGTGGTATAAGGGAGGGGACCTGAAGATCGACCCCTCCAGTATCAGCAGTGTGGAAGAGTGGAAGAGTGTCGCGGAGAAAAGGTGGTCGGAGGACACCTTTAGGGCGACAAGGATGGAGGAAGGGAATCCGCTGGAGGCCCATCCAGATGCGGTACAGGTCGTCTTCACGGACGAAGCAGACCGAGAGCTTCGCACAGCCCACACTAAAGTCTACGGGAGAGATTCCCAGAACTGGCAAAAGCTACTGGAAACTTTGAAGTGCTGGAGCAAACCAATAGGATTCGCCACAAACAATCTCAGGGAAAGACGGTGAGGAAGGTTGTTAAGATTGTAACGAACGTCTCGCCTGAAAAACTATATAGCGATGTACCGACATAGGGCGCTAGACGAGGACCGATGGCGAAAAATGACCGAGTGCATATTTAATATGACGGGCAAAACGATTAGCATACACCGGGAAGCTGTTAAGAGGCAGGAAAAGGCGGCCACAGCCAGAAAGACTTTCGCCTTGGTGGTGGAAAGCACTGGGAAAAACTATAAGGAGACTTTGGGAATAGTCAGGGAAACCCTGAAGGGCGACCCAAACGCGAGCTCTGTAAAGGGCATACGGAGCACCCGCGAAGGAAATCTCCTTATAACGGTGCAAAAGAATGAAGATGCTTTAGAAGGCTTAAAGACAAAACTCTCCGAAAAGGTTGAGCCTCGAACAATCAGAAAAATCGGGGACGGTGGCCGACCTGAAACGGTCCACATTAGGGGACTGGACGCCATTACTACAAAAGAGGAGGTGGAGGAGGCGCTCCAGAGGTCCCTGGGCCGACAGCTGGACGGGTCTACAAAAGTCGATGCCAAATGCAGGCAGTACTCAAGCGGTGACGACGGTCCTACCCCAGAAGGACGCCCTAGAGTTGACCAAGAAAGGCGAAATTGTGGTCGGAGTAGTCCCTTGCAGAGTCGAGGCCAGACTGAGCGTCCCTAGGTGCAGGAGATGCTGGTTATACCAGCACCTCACTGAAAGCTGCAAAGAGGAGCAGAGCAGGCAAAACTGCTGCCATAACTGCGGGCAGACTGGCCATACTGGAAAAGACTGTAAGGAGGAAGCTTCATGCCCACTCTGCGACAAGAAGGGACACAGAGCAGGTAGTGGGGCCTGTCCCGCCTTCAAGGCAGCCCTAGGCAGGGCAAGAAAGAGCGCGAAGACGGCGAGAGTCAGGGAGGCTGAAGAGACCCCGGCGGCCCAACAGCCAACCCCCGCGGCGGTTAAGCAGCCAACCCCGAAGAGGTAGCAGAAATGGCTGCAATAAGAAGAGATTACCACCCGCCTGCGAGCATAAGATTTGCTCAGCTAAACACGGACCGACACCCAGAGTCTATGGACCTACTTAGACAGACAGACCGTGTTTGAAAACAAGTTGGACGTAGTACTGGGCCAAGAGCCGAGCCGTAGGCGGGTCCAGAATCTCATATGTGATACGAACTGTGATATTTTTGCTCTTTTGAGCACACAATTTAGTCATAAGTGCTGTGATAGTTTTAAGGGTTTTATTTATTTATTTATTTATTCAAATTTAAATTATCGTGTGTGTTGTCCCATTTACAATGTCTACTTCTCTCCAAACAAAAGTAGCGATGAATTTAAGGAGCTCTTGGCCACGTTAGAGAGGCACATGAGGGCCGGCGTGGGAGATTGCCTGGTGGTTGGTGATTTCAATGCTAAGATGGCGTGTGTAACCAATAACACCACCAATGAGAGGGGACGGATCCTGGAAGAGTGGATAAATGCCAACGACTTGGTGCTGCTAAATTCAGGTGAGGTCCCCACTTTTTCAAACTCTCGAGGTACTTCCCACATAGACTTGACCATGGCCTCGCCGGGCATGGCCAGAAGAGTAACAGATTGGAGAGTCGCTACGGAAACGGAGAGCCTAAGTGACCACAGGCTACTTATCTATATCCTAAACTTTGAAATACAAGAGAGGAGCGTCCCGGAACAACAAGGGTGGAAGGTGTCCCCGGCCAGACTAGAACTTATGGCGGCAGATTTCCAGCACAGAAATCCTGGAAACATCAGGGGCCCAAATGATCTGATCAGGTCCTTGAGGGGCCTATGCAACAAATACCTTCCAAAAAAAGGGAGTGGCAAAGGCAGAGTCCCAGCATATTGGTGGAACGACACCATGGCGGTCTTGCGCGAAGAGTGCGTGGCTCTCAGGAGGAGAGCCACGAGAGCACGGTCGCGAGATGAAGAGCAGAAGGCTCTATCATGAGAGCGCTATAAGGCCGCCAAGCTAGCCTTTAAAAAGGCAATCAGAAGGCGAAAGGAAGAATGCTGGGACGAACTAAGGAGCCAATTAAACGAGGACGTGTGGGGCAAAGCTTACAAGATCGTCACCCAGAAGCTCGCCATGCGACGGTCGGCCAGGCTCGGACCAGACGAGACAAAAGCGCAGGTTCGAAAGCTCTTCCCAGAGAGCCAGGAGAAGCAATGGGTGACGAAGAGAAATGCGAACCCACACGAGGTGCCCCCCTTTACGGAGGAAGAGTTAGTTGCGGCGGCCAGAAGGATAAAAGCCGCCAAGGCGCCGGGGCCCGATAGGATACCACCAGAGGTGGTGAAGGCCGCCATTGGCGGGAATCCGAAGGCGTTCCTAAGGGTGTATAATAAATGTTGGCAAAGAGGGTACTTCCCAGAGGTCTGGAAAAAAGCCAGCCTTATACTGATAGAAAAACCCAAAAAACTCCAGCATGAGGAGACCACATACAGGCCAATATGTCTCATTGACGTTCTGGGCAAGGTCCTGGAGACGCTCGTCAGAAGCCGGATAATTGGCGAGTTGGAGGAGAATCGAGTACTCCATGATTCTCAACACGGATTCGGGACCGGCAAATCGACGATCAGCGCATTACAACAGGTGCAAGGGATCGTCGAGGGACTCAGGAGAATGGCAGACAAAAACAGGCACCATTGCATATTGATAGCCCTGGACGTGAGAAACGCCTTCAATACAGCATCGTGGAGGCAGATCATGGCAGCCCTTTACAAATACCGCCTGAGTGAAGGAATAAGGGCCATGATCGGGTCATATCTCACTGAAAGGGCAATCATGACTGAAGATGGAACATGCATAAGCCTGAGCTGCGGAGTCCCCCAGGGTTCAGTGTTAGGACCGACGCTCTGGAACATAATGTACAACAGGATCCTCGAAATGGAGGTAGGGCAGGGAGTGACCATAGTGGCATAGGCGGACGACCTGGCTGTGGTAGTGTCCGCCAGTACCATAGGCCTGCTAGAGGAGAGGGCAGGGCTCGCCATGAAGCGGGTCCAGCAAGAACTCGGACGAATGAGCCTGACCCTAGCAGGCAATAAGACCGAGATAGTAATACTGGCGGGCAAGAGAAACCTGACGAGCGTGAGGCTCAACATCGACGGCGCCGAGGTGGTGTCCTCCAAACAGGTGAGATACCTAGGAGTTCACCTAGATCGAGATTGGAGGATGACCACACATGTCAGGGAAACTGCCACGAGGGCTCACAAGGCCTATACGGCTCTGGCCAGGTTAATGCCCAACGTGGGAGGCCCGAAGACCAAGAAGAGGAGAATGTTAGCGACAGTGGTCTCCTCGATAATTTTGTACGCCGCCCCGATATGGGCAAAGGCGACAAAATACGCACACCATGAATTGATGCTGGAGAGGGTAAACAGGCTGGCTGCGATAAGAGTAGCGTCTGCTTACAGGACGGTAGCAACGGAAGCCGTCCTGGTGATCGCGGAAATCCCCCCTATAAAGCTGCAGATAGCAGAGCGAACGAAGATATATGCAGAAGGACACCAGGCGAAGGCTTTGGCTAGACAAGAGCTCTACAAGGAGTGGCAGGCCCAATGGGACTTATACGAGGGCTGGGCCAAAGTCTTCATTAAGAACATAGAGGCCTGGTGTAATCGACCCGGGGGGGAAATAGACTATCACGTGATGCAGGCGCTCACCGGACATGGATCATTCGATGAGGTACCTAAGGGATATAAGGAAGAGGGATACGGCAGGCTGCCAATATTGCGGGGAGGATATTGAGGATACCCCCAACCATACTATCTTCGAGTGTCCCCGATGGGAAGAAGTACGCGGCGAAACGGAGGCCGCTATAGGACGACGCGTCACAAGACGCAACGCGTCAGAGCTCCTCGAAAGGAGCGGGGCCATTATCGACATGCTCAGAGCGATAATGGTCCAGAAGTGCAGAGAGGAGAGGAGACGGTAGGAGAGAGCAGGAAGGAGAAGGAGGGCAAAAGAGGTGAAAGAGATGCTGAGAGTGAGGTAAAGGAAAGGATGCGGAGATTCGGAGAGGCTGAAGAGGAGGAGAGGAAGCGAAGAGGACGAAGAGGAGAAGGGCGAAGAGGACGAAGAGGAGAAAGGCGAAGAGGAAGGAGAAGAGGAAGGAGAAGAGGACGGAGAAGAGGAAGAAGAGGAAGGAGAAGAGGATTGAAAGAGGCAGGAAGCACAGGAAGCGAATGAGAGACCAGTTGCGCGGGGGACGAAATGCCGAGAGGCGGTACCCCCCGCGCAGAGAAGGAAAGAGGAAAGGAGTTTAATTGGTAGGCGCCCATGTAGAAATGCATGGGTGAATCCAACACACCTCCGGAATTGATGTATCCGGAGGCGTCTTTTGAAGATTCTCTAAACCTCTATAAAAAAAAAAGGGTTGGGTTAACTCCGCCTTCGGGAGTGTTGCGAGACGAAAGTCTCGGAACACTGCCGGAAAAAGGAGGATGGGTCCGAGGGAACACTCCTAGTGTACGAGCGTGGCGAGCCCAGGATCCCCCAGCTGAATCTCCGTCTGTTTCAACTTGTCTACGACGGACTTCCCTCTTTAATCTTTCCTATCTTGGTCTCCCTTGACCGAACTCTTACTCGCTTCAGATCCCGAGGCTATTAGGTGGCGAGGGCTAGGGATCTCTACTCTTCCTACTGTAATCATCGTTGTCCGAAAAAAGCAACAAAGGACCCACGCAGCACGTGTGTGGCTTAGCCGGGTCGCAGGAAAAGAGGAACCTGGTAGCTGAGGAAAGCAGTCTCTGCGGAGACTGTGGACCAACCACTCTGCTTTGTCAGCAGCCAGCTACAAAGATGTAGCTCACAGGGAGAGGCAGTCAAAAAGCGGAGAATTATCGATGACTCGACTGAATATATAGACTTAGACGCTATAGACCCGTACACAAGAAGGGAAAGCTCTACGGTTTTTACAATCGTAGAAGCACATAATCTAATTAAGCGAAACCTTCGGGAACTGGATAAGGTGATCAATGAGAACCCAAATACCAAACGGGAAATTAAAGAGATTGTCATAAAACTTAAAAGAGACGCCGAACTCATGAACAGGGAGGCGGTATGTAAATGGTTAAAAGACCACAAGTATGAAGAAAGTGAGAAGATGACCTTCGACATCGACGTACAGGTCAATGGACCGAAAACAACAGAAGTAGCTACGCAGACCACGGTGTGATACAAAGACGGGGATGCGAAAGTAGACCCGTCTGGTATCAGCACGGTAGAGGAGTTTGGAGAATAGAACATGGACCGAGGATATATTTAGGGTCACTAGTATTGAAGACGGCAACCCTTTCAAAACGCACCCGCTAGCAGTGCACGCTGTATTTGCGGACGAAACAAATGCCGATGGGCTACCAAAAATTGTATAGAGAAAGATTTCCAGACCTCTCAAGAGCGAAGGGAAAATTTGAGATTTTGGAGCAAACCACCAAAATCAGAAATGAAAGCGGCATAGGAAAAACAGAAACTAAAGCTATCAAGATGATAGTGAATGGCACCGAAAAGAGTATGTGGGACAAGCTGCAACAGCTTAAACTAGAAACCCTAGAGAATGAAGAAATTGCCATGTTTTACTACAAGGCTATGGACGAAGACAAATTTCGGAAAATGGTCGAGTGTATCTTCCACATAACGGGGAAAAGATCACTATACATAAAGACAGAGATAGGAAAGAAAGAGAGAGGAAAGTACAGGAGAAGAAGACCTATGCACTAGTTATACAAAATCCCGGGAAAAAGTATAATGAGACGCTAGGCACTGTCAAGGATGCTCTGAGAGGAGACCCTATGGCCAAAGCTGTGAGAGGACTGAGGAGCACCCGGGAGGGAAATCTCCTCATAACCACTCAGAAAGATGAGGCGGTATTAGAAAAACTTAAAGTGAAACTCACCGAAAAAGTAGAGGCCAGAAACATCAGAAAAATAGGGAAACCTGGCAGGCAAGAAACTGTACATATCAGAGGAATAGACGCACTGATGAGTAAAGAAGATGTGGAAGAAGCGGTGCAATTAGCAATAGGGAAACCTCTCGACGGAGGAGTTAAAGTTGGACTACTTCGACCTAACATGGGCAGTACACAGGTAGTGACGGTAATACTTCCACAAGAGGACGCGGACAGCCTTGTTAAGAATGGTGAGATACAGGTGGGCCTGGTCCCATGTAAGGTGGAAGCCAGGATTAAAGTCCAAAGGTGTAGGAAATGCTGGGCACATACGCATAACACGGAGGAATGTAAAGGGGTAGCCAGGACAAATAATTGTCATAAATGTGGACAGCGTGGATACATGAGCAAAGAATGTGAAAACGAACTGGCATGCCCTGTGTGTGAAACTGAGGGACATAGAGCAGGCAGCGGCGCATGTCCCGCTTTTAAGGAAGCCCTCAAAAAAGCTAGGAAAGAGAACGCAAAAGGGAAAAGAAGAAACCCCTGTGAACACACAACAAGTAGGGTCACTGAGGCTGAGAGGAGGTGCGGAGGAAATTCCCACCTTCAAAGAGACCCTTAAAAAAGTCAGGAAGAAAGGATCAAGGGAAAAAATAAGCAAAACGGAAGATACTCCCGCGGTCATTCAAGATATAGGGACATTAAGATTAAGAGGAGGCAAAGAGGAAAACCCCTTCATTAAGACAGGGAAAAAAAGAAGGGAAGGAAGAAGTCCTAAACGGAAAAATAAGAAATAAAAATGGCGGGAAAACAGCGTAAAACTCTAACCCAAAAAGTCCAAAGGACCCAAAAGATCGAAGGAAATAACATTTCAGGAAATCTTAGGGTCTTACAGTTGAACACTGACAGGCACTTGGCGGCGATGGATTTATTAAGATAAACTATTTACGAAGGAAGGGTAGACGCTGTTCTCGGACAAGAGCCAAGCAAACGAAGCAAAATAGGCTGTGATAGCAAATTCTGTGATAGACGCTGTGATACCTTTGCTCTATTGAGCAAAGGCTTAAAGATCTGTGATAGTAGAAATGGCTTTATATGTATTGATTTTAAAATGTGTGATGTTTACAACTGTTATTTCTCGCCCAATAGGCCAGCCAACGAGTTTAGAGAATTTCTAGACTCCATTGAGGAACACTTTAGAAAAGGAGGAAGGGAACATATTATCGCCGGGGATTTTAATGCAAAGATGATCTCTCTACAGAATGAGGCTGAAAATGAAAGGGGGAAAATCCTTGAAGAATGGATTAATCGTAACGATCTGACGATTATTAACAACGGAAAGGTGCCGACCTTCATGAATTCCAGAGGGAAGTCCCACATAGACCTCACAATGGCTTCAAAAAAAATGGCGGGAAGAATTGTCAAATGGCGGGTCGCTGAGGAACTAGAAAGCCTCAGCGACCATAGGACAATTACCTACGAAATAAGGGCTGAAAGTAGGAATACGAATGCAGATAAGAGAGCAGAAAAGAGATGGCGAGTTTGTACCACAAAACTGGAAACAATTGCGGTAGCGTTCCAGAAACTAAATCCGGAAAAAATAAAAACACCGACAAGCCTAACAAGAAGTCTAACAACTCTTTGCGACAAACATCTGACAAAGAAGCACAGTAGAAACCAATATTACCCAGTGTACTGGTGGACGGAAGCCATTGCAGAAATGCGGAGCTCGTGCCTTAAACTAAGAACAAAGGCCACCCGTCTGCGCCGTGGCGTAGGAACAGAGTGGTTGGAAACCTGGAGAGAGTATAAGTTAGCAAAATTGGAGCTTAAGAAAACCATACGTAAGCAAAAAGGGATATGTTGGGATAAACTGAGGGACGAACTGAAAGAAGATGTCTGGGGTAAAGCATATAAGATAGTGACGAAAAAACTTGGATTAGCGGCGAGCGTCGATATGAACCCAGAAGACATAAAAATACAGGTCGAAAAACTCTTTCCGGAAACAAGTGAAGGGAAATGGAGAGTATCCAAAAGAAGTCAAAACACCATAGGTGAACCCCTCTTTACAAAAGAGGAGCTCAAAAGAGCGGCGGATAAAATCAAGACGGGGAAAGCCCCAGGCCCAGATTGGATACCATCCGAGGTAGTGAAAATTACTATGAAGGCAAACCCGGCTATCTATTTGAACGTTTACAATGAGTGCTGGAGGAAAGGAGAATTCCCGGAAGCCTGGAAGATCGCTAGATTAGTACTAATAGAAAAGCCCAGGAAAGAGGGGGGTGAAGAAACAACATACAGACCTATATGTCTGCTTGACGTCGCAGGCAAAGCCCTTGAAACGCTCATCAGAGACCGACTAAATGCTGAGCTGGAAGAGAAGAAAGTACTAAGCGATAATCAACATGGTTTCCGGGTCGGAAAATCCACTCTAACTGCACTGCAACAAGTCAAAGACGTAGTGGAATCAATAAGAAAAAAGGCAGACAAAAATAGAGAGTACTGCGTCCTTGTGACGCTCGACATCAGAAATGCCTTTAATACAGCATCATGGATGGGCATTATGAAGACTTTACAAGGATACCACATAACCCAGGGCATCATGAAGATAATATCCTCATATTTGAGCGATAGAGCTATAGTAACCGTAGACGGAACAATCAACCAAATAAACTGTGGCGTTCCGCAGGGTTCGGTACTAGGCCCGACCCTGTGGAACATTCTCTACAACAAACTGTTAGACACAGATATCGGACCTGGAACCACTCTGGTTGCGTATGCAGACGATTTGGCATTACAAACATTACTCCAAGAAAGATTAGAATACGCAGTAGAAAAAACCAGTAACGTATTAGAGAAGATGAAACTGAAGCTGGCTGGCGAAAAGACGGAAATGGTAATACTAGCAGGGAAAAAGAACCTAACCAACATAGAGCTGAGAGTTGGGGACGCGACCATAGCGAATGCAAAGCAGGTAAAGTACCTTGGTGTATTTCTGGACCGAGAGTGGAGGATGGGAAGACATATTACAGAGACGGCGGGGAAGGCCCAGAAGGCATACACGAGCCTGGCAAGACTGATGCCAAACATTGGAGGGCCAAACACAAAAAAAAAAAAGTGCTCGCTGCCGTAGTAACTTCAATTATTCTTTATGCCTCCCCGATATGAGAAGGGGCTATAAAATATAAAACATATGAGCTGGCTTTGGAAAGAATTAACAGGCTAATGGCCATTAGGGTGACGTCCGCATACCGGACTGTATCTACGGAGGCAGTCCTGGTCATAGCGGGAATCCCCCCCCCCATCAGAATGCAGATCACAGAAAGAACTAAAATATACAAAGGGGGGAGACAGGTAAAAGCGAAGGCCAGAGAACAGCTGTACGAAGAGTGGCAGGCCAAATGGGAGGAATATCAAGGATGGGCCAGAAATTTAATAATCAACGTTAAAAAGTGGTGTAATAGGACAGAGGGGGAGACCGATTACTACTTGACCCAGGCGTTAAGCGGGCATGGGGTATTTGGAACATACCTACACGAAATAAAAAAGAAAGAAACAGCAGCGTGCTGGTACTGCGAGGAAATACAAGATACGCCCGAGCACACCCTACTTATATGTCCCAGATGGCAAGAGATACGAATGCGTGCAGAAATAGAAGTACAGGCAGAGATAAACAAGGAAAGTATCGGGAAGATAATGGAGAAGGATACAAAAACGTGGATAAGCATCACAAATATGCTAAGAGCAATTATGGAAAGAAAATGTAGAGATGAGAGAGAGATGTGAAACGAAGGATAAAGCGTAGTAGCGTAGTAAAGAAGAGGAGACTGGATAGGAAGAGAGAGGGGGCGAAGAGGAAGGAAGAGGATGAGGAGAGAGAAGAGGAGGCATGAGGGAGATAGGAAGGAGAGAAGAGGATAGAAGAGAAGAGGACGAATGAGGATGGAAGAGGATTGGATTTGAAGAGGAAAAGAAGACAGAAGATAAGAACCAGCGTGCAGAGGAAGAGGAATGCCGAAAGGTGGTACCCTCTGCACCCAACGGCGAAGAGAGGAAAGGAGTTTAGTTGGTAGGCGCCCCTACGATAGGTAGGGGTGAATCCAACGCACCTTCGGAATTGATGTATCCGGAGGCGTCTTTTCAAGATTCTCTAAACCTCTATATTATTCTTATTTTCTACTATCTTTCTAAAAAGGGTTGAGTTAGGTTAGGTTGGATTAGATTGGGTTGGGTTAACTCCGCCATGACACTAAATGTCCAGAACACAGTGATAGCTTCGAGGGACTCGATAAAGTACCTCGGAGTACATCTGGACAGAGGTCTGAGGATGACCACCCATGTGAAAAGAACATGCGAGAAAGCAGCGAGGACACAGATGGCGCTAGCGAGACTCATGCCGAACCTCGGCGGTCCCAGACCGAAAAGGCGAAGGGTTCTGGCGGGAGTGATCGCTTCGATCGTGTTATACGCCGCGCCCATTTGGGCGCCAGCCATGAAGTTCAAACACTACGAGGGGATGCTGGAAGCCATAAACAGAAGGATGGCAATCCGCATCACATCAGCCTACAAAACTGTTCCTACCACGGCGGTACTAGCGATAGCAGCCGTCCCACCTATAAAGTTGAAGGTGGAAGAAAGAGAGCAGGAATACATGGCGAAGAGAACGGGCACTCGACCGAGCACCGTTCCCCTCATAGAGAAGTGGCAGTCCGCATGGAATGCTTACGATGGTTGGGCGAAGACCTTCATAAGAGACATCGGGAGATGGTGTAATAGGAAGCACGGCGAGGTGGACTATTACATGACCCAAGCCATGACTGGACACGGAGTGTTCGTAAAATATCTACACAGGATCGGGAAGGCACCGAACAACCAGTGCTGGTACTGCGGTGAAGAAGACACAGCAGAACACACGATCTTCCTTTGCCCGAATTGGCGGGACGTGAGGGCGGAGGCGGCTCTCCGGTGCGGGACAGATCTCACGAGGGAGAACATCTCGGAGGTCCTACTCAGCGGCCCGGAGGGATGGGACGCCGCAGCTTTCATGATGCGCGGAATCATGGAAAGTAAGGCAAAGTACGAGAAGAGTAGATAATCTGCAGAACACATGGGATATGACTTAAAAGCTCGACCTCTGACGTATACACGAGAGGCCGTGCGATCACCGGAATCGACAAATGAAAACACCGAACAGCCGCGAAGGTTTTCTGTTTCAGGAACCAGCGGCTGGAGAATGACTAAGACAGTGCGAAGCTTCCGACGCAATGCCGAAAGGCGGAATTCCGGAAGTTAGCAGCTAACATGAGGATAAGGAGTTTTAGTTGGTAGGCGCTCGGCTGTAGACCTTCAGAAAGGCATCAGCCCAGCGAATCCAACACTTCCTGAGTACTGATGCAGGCACAGGAGTCTTTTGAAGATTTCTCCAAACCTCAAAAAAAAAAAAAAAAAAAAAAAAAAAAAAAAAAAAAAAAGGGTTAACTCCGCCAACTCCGCCATTGGTGCTTGCGATGCGTTCGCGCAGCAGGAGCGGCGCGGTGTCGCTGATGCCGGTCCACAGCCCGGATAAAGGAGGACGGACCCTAAGAACCACGCTTGTGAGCGGGAGCGGCGCCCCGGGGTGCCCAGCTGGGAACGTGTCATGTTTCAACTGGTCTAAAAGGTATGTACCCTCTTTGTTTTTTTGCTTTTCTATCAGAGTCTCTCTTGACTCGACTCTTGCTGCTTCAGATCCCGACGCTATTAGGTATCGAGGGCTAGGGATCTATTTCTCGCTTTCAGCTATTCCTTCTTTTTACTGTCCCGATATCAACAACCAAAGGGACCCACGTAGTCGCGTGCGTGGCATTGCCGTAAGGGAGGAGATGGGAGACCTGGCAGCTGAGTGAAGCAGTCTCTGCGGGGACTGTGGATCAACACTCTGCTTCGGCCCCGGGCACTTCCGAGACGGCGACTGCGGTTCGTCCGGCCGCAGGATTCGCGGGCCCATGCCTTAGCCTAGGCCGCATGGGTTAGGATTCCCTGAGACGTAGCCCTGGCGGAGGAAGTTCCCCGTCCCAAATGTGTGGCTCCATGGTGGGTGGGGAGCGTCAAAGGGAGATTTATGTTTGTAATTGTATGGAATCCAAAAAACCTTTAACAGAGACCTGTGCACCCAGGGGGCACCCGGTGCACAGCCGTTTAAATATGCAGAGCCGAGAACTGCAAAGATGCAGTTCTCAAGGAGAAGCCTCCAAAAAACGGAGGATTATAGACCTCTCGACCGAGAGCATAGACCTGTCCGGCCCAGAGCCTTACAAGAAGAAGGAGTGTAGCATAGTTTTCACTATCACAGAGGCCCATAACCAGATCCTGAAAAGCCTAAAGGATATGGAAAGGGTGATTGAGGATAATCCCAACACCAAAAGAGAAATAAAGGAGCTTTCCACTAAGCTTAGGCGACGTGCGGAACTCTTTAACAGGGTCTCAATTCGGAAATGGCTCTCCGAGCACAAGTATGAAGACGAGACAAAAATGACGTATGACGTGGAAATACAGACCGCGCCCAAGATTGGTAAGGATGCAGCGACTCAGACAACAGTCTGGCATAGGGGAGGAGTCCAACAAGTGGAATTAGACAATATCCAAACGCTTGAGGATTGGGCCGGAGTAGCCGAATTAAAATGGGCAGATGACACATTTAAGATCACAGAGTTTAAAGATGGAAATCCACTAGATATGTATCCGGAGGCTGTTCATGCTATACTGGTAGAGGAAACTGACCTGAATTTGCGGCATGACGATCAAAAGGCATACAGGGACAGGTACCCGGAATTGGCTGATGCCAACGGAAATTTCGAGATTCTGGAACAGCGTACAAAAATTAGGAATAGCGAGGGCAGAGGCTGGGCCGAAAGGAAGGCTGTAAAAATGGTGGTTGACCCCAACGATACCACTCTGTGGGACAGTCTCCAAATGCTAAAAAAAGAAACCGAGCAAGACAAAAATATTGCCATGTGCCACTATAAGGGCATGGAAATAAACAGATTCAGACGGCTCGTTGAATGTGTTTTTCACGGCTCGGACAAGCGAATTACAATACACAAGGATGCCAAGAGCTATAAAGACAAAGCCAACAGAGAGAAGAAAACCTATGCCCTGGTTGTGGACAATGAAGGCAAAAAATATGCGGATACGCTGGGCATTATAAAAGCGGCAATAAAGGACAACCCGGTAGCCAAAGCAGTAAAGGGGCTAAGGAGTACCCGTGACGGTAAACTCCTTATTACCGTACAGAAAGACCAGGAGGCCCTTGAGGGGCTCAGAAATAAGATAGCTGAAACCATTGCCCCGAAGGCTATCACCAAACTAGGAGGAGGTAGGCCAGAGACGATTCATATAAGGGGGCTAGATGCGCTTACCGAGAAAGGTGATGTTGAGGAGGCTCTCCAGGAAGCGCTGGGGAGGCAAATCGATGGCTCCATAAAGGTGGGCCAGTTAAGGCCCAACGCAGGGGATACTCAAGCTGTCACGGTTGTCTTGCCAAAAACGGACGCTGAAAATATCATGAGGAGAAATGAGATCCTGATAGGCCTAGTCCCATGCCGGATAGAGGCTAGAATTCGGGTGCCGCGTTGTGGTAAGTGCTGGTCTTACCAGCACAAGACTGAGGAATGCAAAGAGCCGTCAAGGGCTGGTTGCTGCCACAATTGTGGAGAAAAAGATCACATGAAAAAGAACTGTACTACGGAGCCCGTGTGCCCATTGTGCAACGCCAAGGGACATAGGGCTGGCAGCGGGGCCTGTCCCAGCTTCAGAGCGGCCTTAAAAGAGGCAAGGAGGAGTGCGGTGGGAACAAGCTCGACGAGGGTCAGGGAGATACCCATGGTCTCGTCGAGAGGTAAGCCGTCTGTAATCCCTAAAACGGGAAAAACGGAAAAGCAAACTAAGAGACCTGCCACCGAAACTACCGAAGATGGCAGATAAAACCGTCAAAGAGGCTGTGTTAAGGACTGAGAACCCTCCCGCGGGGATCAGAGTCCTACAGATCAACACCGACCGGCATCCGGAGGCTCTTGATCTGGTTAGGCAAATTATGCATGAAAACTCCATCGACATTGCATTAGGGCAGGAGCCCAGCCGCAGGAGGGTGCAAGGTTTAACTTGTGATAATAACTGTGATATTTTCGTTCTTTTGAACAAAGATTTTAGCATAGAAGTCTGTGATAGATATAATGGTTTTATTTATTTATTTATTAAATCTATTTATTTTAAATGTTTGTCGTGTCCCATATACAACATTTATTTCTCTCCGAATAAGTCCATAGATGAATTTAATGACCTGCTGGCAAATTTGGAGCGACACATGCGCTCCAGAACTGAAGAGTTCCTAGTGGTGGGAGACTTTAATGCTAAAATGCCGTGTGTGGCTAACAATACAACGAACGAACGGGGACGGATCCTGGAAGAGTGGATCAACGTCAATGACCTGGTTCTGCTCAATACAGGTGAAGTCCCCACGTTTATGAGCGCAAGAGGACACTCACATATCGACCTAACTATGGCCACAGCGGGAATGGCAAGGAGGATTGGGAACTGGAGGGTCGCGGAAGAGATCGAAAGTCTCAGCGACCACCGGATCTTAATGTACACTGTAGAGACGACGGTAAGGGAAAAAAGCAAACCGAAATCGCGAGGGTGGCTGGCAACCCCGGCCAGAGTGGAACTAATAAAGACAGAGTTTCAAAAACGAAATTCTGGAAAAATAAAAAGCCATACTAATCTTAGCAAAGCACTGATAGGGCTCTGCAACAAATATCTAGTGAAGAAAGGGGGAGGCACAAAAAGAGTCCCAGCATACTGGTGGGACGACTCCATGGCGGAATTGCGTCGAGAATGTGTGGCTCTGAGGAGGAGGGCCACAAGAGCTCATCGAGATGACGGAGAGGAGCGAGCGACGCTATGGAGTCGATATAAATCTGCCAAGAACGAATTCAAGAGAGCCATCAGGAAAAGAAAGGCCAAATGCTGGGATGATCTTAGGGAACAGTTAAACAACGACGTGTGGGGCAAGGCTTATAAAATTGCCACCAATAAATTATCCATAAAAAGGACAACAAGGCTTAGCTCCGAGGAGACAGACGCTCAGGTGAGGAAGCTCTTCCCGGAAGTCAGGGAGAAAGCATGGATAATAAGAAAAAAGCCAAGCCCACAGGAAGTGCCCCCCGTCACAGAAGAGGAGCTGCATGCTGCAGCAAGAAGAATTAAGGCAGCTAAGGCGCCGGGGCCCGACCACCTCCCACCGGAAGTAGTGAAGGCCGCGATCGGGGCGAACCCAGATGCGTTCTTAAATGTATATAATAGATGCTGGCAAAGCGGCCATTTCCCGCAAGCCTGGAAAAAGGCCAGTTTGGTGTTGATAGAAAAGCCGAAAAAGCAGCAAGAAGACGAGACTACTTATAGACCGATATGCCTAATTGATGTACTAGGAAAGGTTTTAGAGACACTGATCAGAAAGCGCCTAAACGACGAACTGGAGGAAAAGGGGGTAATAAGCGATAGACAACATGGTTTTAGGTCAGGAAGATCGACGATCACCGCACTACGTCAAGTACAAGGGATCGTCGATAATGTAAGGAAATTCGCTGATAAAAATAGACACTATTGTGTAATGATTGCCCTGGACGTGAGGAACGCATTTAATACGGCCTCATGGAGACAGATCATGGCTGCTCTCCATAGGTATCACATCAGTGATGCCCTGAAGAACATCATAGGGTCGTACCTCACAGAAAGGGCAATAGAGATAGAAGAAGGCATGACGTACAATTTGACCTGCGGAGTCCCCCAAGGATCAGTGCTCGGACCAAACCTTTGGAACCTAATGTATAATAGAATACTGGAGATAGACATAGGGCAGGGCGCAACCACCGTGGCATATGCTGATGACCTGGCTGTGATGGTTACTGCCAGGACAGCTGAACTCCTGGAGGAGAGGGCATGTCTCGCAATTGAGAGAATCCAACAAGAGCTCGGGAGGATGAGCCTGACCCTCGCAGGAACCAAGACAGAGGCGATAATCCTGGCAGGTAGAAGGAACCTGGCATGTATGAATGTCAACGTTGATGGAGTCGAGGTAGCATCGTCCAGATACATTAAATATTTGGGTGTTTTCCTCGACAGGGACTGGAAGATGGCTAAACATGCCAGGGAGACGGCCATAAAGGCGCACAAGGCCTACACGGCGCTAGCCAGGTTGATGCCAAACGTAGGTGGTCCAAAGCCCAAAAAGAGAAAGGTACTCGCGGCAGTGGTCTCGTCTATAATTCTATATGCTGCACCAATATGGGAGAAGGTCATGGTGTATAAGACGCACGAACTAATGCTCGAGCGAGTAAACAGGCTAGCCGCCCTGAGAGTAGCGTCTGCTTATAGGACGGTGTCAACAGAGGCCGTCCTTGTAGTAGCAGGAATACCCCCCATAAAACTGCAGATCGCAGAAAGAGTGAGAATCCACAGAGAGGGGCATCATGAGAAGACTTTGGCCAGAGAAGACCTGTACAAGGCGTGGCAGGCCAGGTGGGACAACTATAACGGATGGGCCAAAGTCTTCATCAAAGATGAAAACATGGTGCAATCGGCCCGGGGGGGAAACTGACTATTATTTGACGCAGGCGCTTACGGGGCATGGGTCCTTCGGGACGTACTTGAAGGACATCAAGAAGAGGGAGTACGCTGGCTGCCTGTACTGTGAGGAAGAAAACGATACACCTGAGCATACCATCTTTCACTGTACTAGATGGGAAGAGACCCGCCAAGAGGTGGAGACAAATACAGGGCTGAAGGTCACGATAGATAACGTGGCAGATCTGCTATGCAGCAGTGAGGACATGTGGAAGAGCATCGCAGAAATGCTTAGAACAATTATGGTAGGAAAATGCAAAGGTGAAATGATCCAACAGAGGAGGGCTTAGAGACTACTGAAGAAGGAGAAGAAACTGAAAGGCATGAGGGTGTGAGAGACAGAGAAGAGGCAGAGAAGAGGAAGAAGAGGAAGAAGAGGAAAAGGAAGAAGAAAACAGGATGAAGAGGAGGATGTAGAAGAGGAGGATGTAGAAGAGGAAGAAGAAGAGGAGTAGGATGAAGAGGAGTAGAAAGAAGAGGATTGAGAAGAAGAAGAGGATGTAACTGAGGAAGGCTGAACGATGAGAGAGAGCGACAACAGGCGCAGGGGAAGAAATACCGAGAGGTGGTACCCCCTGCGCTGAGTGTTGAAAGAGGAAAGGAGTTTAGTTGGTAGGCGCCCATGCAGAAAGGCATGGGTGAATCCAACACACCTCCGGAATTGATGTATCCGGAGGTGTCTTTTGAAGATTCTCTAAACCGCCATTGGTGGGGCCGTGACGTGCTTGCGATGCGTTCGCGCAGCAGGAGCGGCGCGGTGTCGCTGATGCCGGTCCGCAGCCCGGATAAAGGAGGACGGACCCTAAGAACCACGCTTGTGAGCGGGAGCGGCGCCCCGGGGTGCCCAGCTGGGTACGTGTCATGTTTCAACTGGTCTAAAAGGTATGTACCCTCTTTGTTTTTTGCTTTTCTATCAGAGTCTCTCTTGGCTCGACTCTTGCTGCTTCAGATCCCGACGCTATTAGGTATCGAGGGCTAGGGATCTATTTCTCGCTTTCAGCTATTCCTTCTTTTTACTGTCCCGATATTAACATCCAAAGGGACCCACGTAGTCGCGTGCGTGGCATTGCCGTAAGGGAGGAGATGGGAGACCTGGCAGCTGAGTGAAGCAGTCTCTGCGGGGGCTGTGGATCAACACTCTGCTTCGGCCCCGGGCACTTCCGAGACGGCGACTGCGGTTCGTCCGGCCGCAGGATTCGCGGGCCCATGCCTTAGCCTAGGCCGCATGGGTTAGGATTCCCTGAGACGTAGCCCTGGCGGAGGAAGTTCCCCGTCCCAAATGTGAGGCTCCATGGTGGGTGGGGAGCGTCAAAGGGATTTATGTATTGTATTGTTTATGGATTTTCAAAACCAATTCAGAAGGCAGATTATGGAGACAAGTGCGCAGAGGGTACACCCTGCGCACAGCAGACTAAACACCTCAAGCCAGCTACAGCGATGTAGTTCGCAAGGGGAGACGACGAAAAAGAGACGCATGGCAGATCTATCGCAAGAATGTATCGACCTGGACCTTGAAATTATAGACCCTTATAGGCGAAAGGAGAGCTCTATTGTTTTTACAATAATAGAGGCTCATAAACAAATTGTGAGAAACTTAAAAGAGGTCGATAGGGTTATAGATGATAACCCTAATACCAAAAGAGAGTTAAAGGAACTGGTAGCAAGAATAAAAAAGAATACGGAACTGCTAGGAAGAGAAAGCGTCAAAAAGTGGCTAAACGACAACAGATGGGAGCCAGAGGAAAAGATGTTCCACGATGTGGACATCCAGACCTGTCCTGCCCCGAAAAAGAGCGTCGCAACGCAGACCACCGTCTGGTTCAGGGGAACTGAACAGGTGGTGGACATTTCGGGGATAGATACTATACAGGACTTTCAAAACGTGGCAGGAAAGAAGTGGGCGGAGGACGCTTTCTCTACAACAAGGTTAGAAAACACTAACCCCTTGGATACTTATCCTGAGGCAACGCAGGCCGTCTTTACCGACGGAACGGACGTTGGTCTCACAAAGGGCGCAAGAAGGCAATATAGGGACAGGTTCCCAGAACTTGCAGACGCACAAGGAAGCTTCGAGGTGGCGGAGCATTCGATCAGGCTAAGAAATAAAAAGGGCACAGGGAAACTCGATCGAAAAGCTGTCAAAATGGTCATAGAGCAAACCGACGAAAGCGTATGGGAAAGTCTGCAACTATTGAAAGAAGAGACCTCAAAAGACAGCCATATTGCTATGTTCCGCCTCCCTGGGATGAGCGAGGACAGATTAAGGAAGATGGCAGAGTGTGTCTTCGCCCAGACCGGGAAAAAGATTACTATCCACCACCCTCCAAATAGCGTCCAAAAGGAAGCCATGGATGGCAGAAAGACTTATGCCCTCGTAGTTGGAAACGAGGGCAGAAAGTATGCGGAAACACTAGGGGTAGTGAAAGAGGCCCTGAAAGGAGATCCGTCGGCGAAGGATGTAAAGGGACTACGGAGCACCAGGGACGGCAACCTTTTGATAACCGTTCGAAAGGACGCCGTGGCCCTGGAAAATATGAAAACTAGGCTCCAGACCAGGATTGAACCAAAAATAATCAGAAAGATGGGGTACCTTGGGAAAATGGAAACTGTCCATGTGAGGGGTATGGATGCCCTTGCGACCAAGGAAGACGTAAAAATCCCTCTGCAGGAGGCTCTTGAAAGTCCGACAGAAATAGAAGCCAAAGTAGGGGACCTGAGACCAAACGCGGGGAACACGCAAGCAGTTACAGTGGTTCTCCCGGAAAAAGATGCAAAGAGCCTTACCAGGATGGGCGAAATCCTGGTAGGTATGGTACCTTGCAGGATCGAGGCGAGGGTGCAGGTGCCAAAATGTAAGAAGTGTTGGGCCTATGATCACCAGACCGAAGAGTGTAAAGGCCCGGCGAGGCAGGAAAACTGTCATAACTGCGGACAGCCGGGCCACACTAGTAAAGACTGCAAGAATGATGCAGCCTGCCCCCTTTGTGAGGAATCCGGGCATAGGGCTGGTAGTGGTGCCTGCCCAAAATTCAAAATCGCTTTAAAAATAGCCAGAAGAGAAGAGCGCAGGGAGCGGCCAAGACCGGTGACCGAAACTCCTATGGTGACCGGTAGGAGTGAGGAGAGGAAACGCCGAGAAAAGCCCACAGTGAGCACGCCGATAGCGAAACTGGCACCCAAAGATGGGGGTAGTAGCGACCAGGGTACCAGTGGTGAGCCAAACAAGAACACCACGGCAAAAATTCCCAAAACTCGCGTTACAAGCCCCAAGAAGGGGACCCCTGACAAAGGGCAAATCGCTGACGAAAAGGGCAATCCGGCTACTAGCGGCGAAAAAAGCAGGAGTACCACAGTAACTACGAAACAACGAGGCACTAGCCCCAAAAAAGGGACCCCGACAAACGTATCCACTACAAATGGCAGATAGGTCAATGCATAGAACGGGGAGAACCCAGAACCCTCCTGTGGGGCTAAGAGTCCTCCAGGTCAACACCGACCGGCATCCGGACGCAATGGACTTGGTGAGACAAACTATGTCGGAAAATAAAATTGACTTGGTACTAGGTCAAGAGCCCAGTCGCAGGAGGGTTAACCATATTATCTGTGATAAGAGATGTGATGTTTTTGTTCTTTTGAATAACAAATTAGCTAGTCAAACAATCTGTGATATTTTTGAAAGTTTTATTTATTTATTTATTTACTCTATTTATTCTAAATGTGTGTCATGTCCTATATACAACGTCTATTTTTCACCAAATAGATCAACTCGAGAGTTTTGTGAGCTGCTGGCCAACCTGGAAAGACACATGAGAAATGGTGTGGGAGAGTTCTTGGTCGTGGGCGATTTCAACGCCAAGATGCCCTGCGTAGCAAATAATACGACCAACGAAAGGGGACGGATCCTGGAGGAGTGGATAAATGCCAACGACCTGATCCTACTCAACACAGGTGAAGTCCCCACGTTTATGAACGTAAGAGGCTCTTCCCACATTGATCTTACGATGGCCTCGACGGGAATGGCCGGAAGAATAAAAAGCTGGAGAGTTGAAGAAGAAATAGAGAGCCTTAGTGACCATAGGGTCCTAACGTACACTATCGAGATGGCCGCCCAGGAGAATAGTGCACCCATATCGCGAGGCTGGAAGGTAACCCCGGCTAGAGTAGACCTGTTGGCGTCAGAGTTCAGAAATTGCAACCCTGACAAATTTAAAAACCCAAACGCGCTAATTAAGGTGCTGCGAGGGCTCTGCAATAAGCACTTGCAGAGGAAAGGGGGTGGCACTAAAAGAGTCCCAGCATACTGGTGGGATAACTCCATGGCTGAATTGCGTAGAGAATGCGTGGCCCTCAGGAGAAGGGCAACGAGAGCACACCGACGGAGTGGAGACGAGATACGTGTAGCGCTGTGGAGTCAGTATAAAAACGCCAAACTGGCCTTCAAGAAGGCCATAAATAGAAGGAAGGCAAAATGCTGGGACGATCTGAGAGATGACATAAACAACGATGTCTGGGGTAAGGCATACAAGATAGTCACCCGAAAGCTGTCACTGAGAGGAAGAGCGAGGCTTGGGCCGGAAGAGACCCTAAGACAAGCCAAGAAACTTTTTCCAGAAAGCAGGGAAAGGAGATGGGTGACTCAGAGGATGCCGAACCCAGAGGAAGTGCCCCCCTTCACGAAAGAGGAGCTAGAAAGTGCAGCGAAAAGGGTTAAAATCGCCAAGGCGCCGGGGCCCGATTATATTCCACCGGAGGTGGTGAAAGCCGCGATACGTGTAAATCCTGAAGCACTATTAAGGGTGTATAACAACTGCTGGCAGAAGGGACAGTTCCCAGTGGTCTGGAAAAAGGCCAACCTCGTATTAATAGAGAAACCCAAAAAACAGCCGCAGGAGGAGACCACATACCGGCCGATATGCCTTATAGACGTCCTTGGAAAAGTGCTCGAGACGCTCGTAAGGTCCAGGTTAAATAACGAGCTAGAAGACAAAAAGGTCCTGCATGAAAGACAGCATGGTTTCCGAGCTGGAAGGTCGACGATCAGCGCACTAAGCCAGGTGCAGGCGATCGTCGACAAAGTGAGAAGTTTGGCTGATAAAAATCGACATTACTGTATACTCATCGCCCTAGATGTGAGAAATGCGTTTAACACCGCCTCGTGGAGGCAGATCATGGCCGCTTTGCATAGGTACCGGCTGAGCGAGGGTGTGAGAAGCATGATCGCGTCGTATCTCACGGACAGGGCAGTAGTAAGCGAAGATGGAATGCACATCAGCCAAACGTGCGGGGTTCCCCAAGGTTCCGTGCTCGGACCAACGTTATGGAACGTCATGTATAACCGGATTCTCGAGCTGGACGTAGGGCAGGGCGTGACCACCATCGGGTATGCCGATGACTTGGCTGTCGTTGTGTCTGCCAGGACAGTGGGTCTGCTAGAGGAGAGGGCAGCCCTAGCGGTCGAAAAAATCAAAGAAGAACTAACACGTATGAGTTTGACCCTCGCGGGTGCGAAGACCGAAATTGTGATCCTGGCAGGGAAGAGAAATTTGACAGACGTAAGAGTGGCAGTCGATGGTGCCGAGATAACATCCTCCAGACAGATCAAGTACTTAGGAGTCCATCTGGATAGAGACTGGAGGATGACGGCACACGCCAGAGAGACTGCCACAAAAGCCCACAAGGCCTACACAGCATTGGCCCGGCTGATGCCGAACATTGGTGGTCCAAAGCCCAATAAAAGGAAGGTACTGGCATCGGTGGTCTCTTCCATCATACTTTACGCAGTCCCCGTATGGCATAATGTCATGAAATACAAATCCCATGAGATGATGCTCGAAAGGGTCAACAGACTGGCCGCCGTGAGAGTGACGTCTGCCTACAGGACGGTATCCACCGAAGCCGTCCTGGTAATTGCAGGGATTCCCCCCATAAAACTCCAGATCGAGGAGAGGGCGTGGCTATACAGAGAAGGGCACCAGGATAAGACCTTGGCCAGAGAGGACCTGCATAATGCCTGGCAGGCCCGCTGGGAGCGGTATGAAGGATGGGCCAAGGTCTTTATCAAAGATGTCAAAGCCTGGTGCAATCGGCCCGAGGGGGAAACAGATTACTACATGACGCAGGCGCTCACCGGCCACGGCTCTTTCGGAACCTACTTAAAGAGCATAAAAAAGAGGGATAACGAGGACTGCCAATACTGCGGCTGCAGGGATACTCCGGAGCATACAATTTTCGAGTGCCCCAGATGGGATGAGGTCCGCCGGATTGCAGATACAAAAGTTGGCACAAAGATCAGGAAACAAAACGTTTCGGACCTGCTCCAGACAAATGGACAGACATGGACGGACATAGCCGATATGTTGAAGTCCATAATGGTCTTAAAATGTAAGGAGGAGCTACAGAGAACATAAATGATGAATGAAGAGGGGTGAAGAGGAGATGAAGTAAGATGAGAAGGAAGCAGAATAGGGTGAAGAGGAATGAAGAAGAAGAAGAGAGGATGAAGGGGATAGGATGTAGAGGACAGGATGAAGAGGATAGGATGAAGAGGAGAGGATGAAGAGAAGAGGATGAAGAGGATGGTAGGAAGAGGACGAGAAGGAAGAAGAAGAGTTTTTTACTCTGATGAAAAGAAGAGACAACAGGCGCAGGGGAAGAAATGCCGAGAGGCGGTCCCCCCTGCGTCGAGTGGAGAAAGAGGAAAGGAGTTTAGTTGGTAGGCGCCCCTGTAGAAAGGCAGGGGTGAATCCAACACACCTTCGGGATTGATGTGCCCGGAGGCGTCTTTGGAAGATTCTCTAAACCTCTATAAAAAAAAAAAAGATTGGGTTGGGTTGGACCGGATTTGCTACCGCCAGAAATAGTAAAAGCGGTGATAAGCGCTAACCCTGGAATATTCCTGAAGGTGTATAATAGGTGCTGGAAGGAGGGCTACTTCCCAATAATTTGGAAGAAAGCCAGGCTGGTCCTCGTGCCCAAACCAAAAAAGCAGCCGACAGACGAGGTTGCCTACAGGCCTATTTGCCTGTTGGATGTCCTAGGGAAGGTGTTTGAAACAATGGTCAGGGGAAGGCTTAATACCGAAATGGAGGAGAAAAGTGTTCTCAGTGGGAACCAGCACGGCTTTCGCACTGAAAGATCTACTATAACCGCACTCAGACAGCTGCAGAGCATTGTCGAGGGCGTTAGATCTATGGCAAATAAGAATAGGCATTATTGCATTCTATTGGCTCTGGACATAAAAAATGCCTTCAACACCGCCTCCTGGAAACAAATTCATATGGCTATACAAAGATATCACTTGAGTGATGGGCTAAAAAGAATAATTGGTTCATATCTCACGGACAGAGCGGTCATGATACAGGACGGAGGAAGAATAGACCTCACTTGCGGCGTTCCACAGGGGTCGGTGCTCGGCCCAACACTGTGGAATATCATGTATAATAGGGTCTTGGAATTAGAGTTGGGCCAAGGAACGACTATAATTGCATACGCAGACGACCTAGCGGTAGTGGTGTCCGGCAGAACGGTCTGCCTGCTAGAGGAGAGAGCAGGATATGCAATGGAAAAAATCCGGCAGGAACTGGACAGAATGAACCTAGCCCTCGCGGAACAAAAAACTGGCCGGTAAGAGGAACCTGGCTAGACTGACGATAAGAATAGACCAAACCGAGGTGGTCTCCTCCGGGCAGGTCAGGTACCTGGGGGTACATCTTGACAGGGATTGGAGGATGACCACCCACGTCAGAGAGACCGCCACGAGGGCGCAGAAGGCATACACAGCCCTAGCCAGGCTCATGCCGAATGTGGGAGGCCCGAAGCCTAAAAAAAGGAAAATATTAGCTGCAGTAATATCGTCAATTATCTTGTACGCTGCCCCCATCTGGACTAACGCTCTTAAGTATGCGCACCACGTGCAAATGTTGGAGCGCATAAACAGACTGGCGGCTCTAAGAATTGCCTCGGCGTACAGGATGGTCTCAACAGAGGCCGTTCTGGTCATATCCTGTACCCCCCCCCCATACGGCTACGAGTGGAAGAAAGGACTAAGATTTATGAAGAAGGCCACCAAAGGAAGACCTTGGCCAGAAAAGAACTCTTTGAGCAATGGCAGAGAAGATGGAAGACTTACCATGGATGGGCCAAGGTCTTCATTAAAGATGTGAAAAGATGGTGTGACAACAGCGGGGAGGTGAATTATTATGTCACCCAGGCATTGACGGGGCATGGCACATTTGACAGCTATCTCAAGGAGTACAGAAAGATCGAATCCTCACAGTGTTGGTTCTGTGAGGATGAAGAGGACACGCCTGAGCACACTCTGTTTATATGTCCCCGTTGGGAAGCCCTAAGGATAAACGCTCAGCTGCGGCTGGGGCTGACAATCACGAAGGAAAATATAGCGGAGGAGCTCCTTAGAGGAGAAGATAGCTGGGATGCCATAACAGGTATGCTGGGTGGCATAATGAAAGGAAAATGTGACGAAGAACACAAAAGGGGCATAAATTTCTAGAAGCCAAGAGGTAACTACAAAACGAGGCACTGACCAGAAACTTTGATGAGACAGTGAGAGAGAGAGACTGATAGAAGAGAAAGGGGCAGAAGAGGAAGGATAAGGATTGGATAGAAGAGGAAAGAAGAGGATGGGCAAGAAGAAGATGTAAGAAGAGGAAAGAAGAGGAAAGAAGAGGATGGGAAAGAAGAGGAAAAGAAGAGGAAGGAAAAGGATGAGAATAGGAGGATAGAGGAGTAGAGGAGATAGACTGAGAACTAAGACCCAGAAGGGGCAACCATGCGCAGGGGAAGTAATACCGAGAGGTGGTCCCCCCTGCGCAGAAGAAGAAATGAGGATAGGGGTTTAGCTGGTAGGCGCTAGGGTTTATCCCCTAGTGAATCCAGCAGTGGCCCTGGCATTGAAGCCGGGAAGCCCTCTTTTGAAGAAACCTCCAAGAAAAGGAGGATAATAGACCTCTCAACTGAGAGCATAGACTTGTCCGGCCCAGAGCCCTATAAGAAGAAGGAATGTAGTATAGTGTTTACTATCACAGAGGCTCATAATCAGATCTTAAAAAGCCTGAAGGATATGGAAAGGGTGATAGAGGACAACCCCAATACGAAAAGAGAAATAAAGGAACTGTCCACTAAGCTCAGGCGGAGTGCGGAGCTCTTTAACAGGGTCTCAATTCGGAAATGGCTCTCTGAGCACAAGTACGAAGATGAGACCAAGATGACATACGATGTGGAGATTCAGACCGCAGCTAAGACTGGTAAGGACGCATCGACGCAAACAACAGTCTGGCATAGAGGAGGAGTCCAGCAGATTGAGCTAGACAATATCCAAACGTTGGAGGATTGGACCGGAGTAGCTGAAATGAAATGGTCAGACGACACTTTCAAGGTCACGGAACTGAAAGACGGAAATCCATTGGATATGTACCCGGAGGCGGTTCACGCTATATTGATCGAGGAAACCGACCTGAACCTACGGCACGACGACCAGAAGGCATATCGAGACAGATACCCGGAACTGGCTGATGCCAATGGGAAATTTGAGATATTGGAACAACGTACTAAGATCAGAAATAGCGAGGGCAGAGGCTGGGCCGAAAGAAAGGCGGTCAAAATGGTGGTTGACCCTAAGGATAGCACTCTGTGGGACAGTCTACAAATGCTCAAGAAAGAAACCGAGCAAGACAAGAACATCGCCATGTGCCACTACAAGGGCATGGAAGCAAACAGATTTAGACGGCTCGTCGAATGTGTTTTCCATGGTACGGACAAACGGATTACAATTCATAAGGATGCCAAGAGCAACAAAGACAAACCCAACAGGGAAAAGAAAACCTACGCTCTGGTGGTAGATAATGAAGGTAAAAAGTACGCAGATACACTGGGCATCATAAAAGCGGCGATAAAAGACAACCCCGTGGCCAAGGCAATAAAGGGACTAAGGAGTACCCGTGACGGCAAACTCCTTATTACAGTGCAGAAAGATTAGGAAGCCCTGGAAGGACTCAAAAGCAAAATAGCCGAAACCATTGCCCCGAAGGCAATTACCAAATTAGGAGGAGGCAGGCCAGAGACGATGCATATAAGAGGTCTGGATGCGCTTACCGAAAAAGGGGACGTAGAGGAGGCTCCGCAGGAAGCTCTGGGGAGGCCAATCGGGAAAATCGGAAAAACAGACTAAGAGGCCTGCCACTGAAACAACTGAAGATGGCAGATAGATCCAACAAAGAAACTGTGATAAGAACCGAGAACCCTCCTGCGGGGATCAGAGTCCTCCAGATCAATACCGACCGGCATTCGGAGGCTCTTGATCTGGTAAGGCAAATTATGCATGAAAACAGCATTGACATCGCATTAGGGCAGGAGCCTAGTCGCAGGAGGGTGCAAAACTTGACATGTGATAACAACTGTGATATTTTCGTTCTTTTGAACAACAATTTTAGTTTAGAAGTCTGTGATAAATGTAACGGTTTTATTTATTTATTTATTAAATCTATTTATTTTAAATGTTTGTCGTGTCCCGTATACAATATTTATTTCTCTCCAAATAAATCAATCGAGGAATTTAACGACCTATTGGCAAAGTTGGAGAGGCACATGCGCTCCAGAACAGGAGACTTCCTGGTAGTGGGAGACTTCAACGCTAAAATGCCTTGCGTGGCTAATAATACAACTAACGAACGGGGACGGATCCTGGAGGAGTGGATCAACGTCAATGACCTGGTTCTACTCAATACAGGTGAGGTCCCCACGTTTATGAGCGCCAGAGGATACTCCCACATTGACTTAACGATGGCCACAGCGGGAATGGCAAGAAGGATTAGCAATTGGAGGGTCGCGGAAGAGATCGAAAGTCTCAGCGACCACCGAATTCTAATGTACACTATAGAGATGACAGTACGGGAAAGAATCAAACCGGAATCGCGAGGGTGGTTGGCAACCCCTGCTAGAGTGGAATTATTGAAGGCAGAATTCCAAAAACGAAATCCTGGCAAAATAAACAGTCACAGTAATCTTAGCAAAGCATTGACAGGGCTCTGCAACAAGTATCTCGTGAAGAAAGGGGGAGGCACAAGAAGAGTCCCAGCATACTGATGGGACGACTCCATGGCGGAACGGCGTAGAGAATGCGTGGCCCTAAGGAGGAGGGCCACAAGAGCTCACCGAGGTAACAGAGAGGAGCGAGCGATGCTATGGAGCCGTTACAAGACCGCCAAGAGCGAATTCAAGAAAGCCATCAGAAAACGAAAGGCTAAATGCTGGGACGATCTTAGAGACCAGTTAAATAGCGACGTGTGGGGCAAGGCTTATAAAATAGTTACCCATAAATTATCCATAAGAGGGACAACCAGGCTCAGCTCCGAAGAGACCGAAATCCAGGTGAGGAAGCTCTTCCCGGAGGTCAAGGAGAAAGTATGGGTGACAAGAAATAAGCCAAGCCCACAGGAAGTGCCCCCCTTCACGGAAGAGGAGCTTCATGCAGCAGCAAAGAGAATAAAGGTTGCCAAGGCGCCGGGGCCCGACCACCTCCCACCGGAAGTGGTGAAGGCCGCGATCGGGGCGAACCCAGATGCTTTTCTGAATGTATACAATAAATGCTGGCAAAGCGGCCATTTCCCGGAAGCCTGGAAGACAGCCAGACTGGTGCTGATAGAAAAGCCAAAAAAGCAGCCACAAGATGAGAGCACTTATAGACCTATATGTCCAATCGATGTCCTTGGTAAGGTACTCGAAACACTGATCAGAAAACGCCTAAATGACGAGTTGGAGGAAAAGGGGGTACTAAGTGACAGGCAACGCGGATTTCGCTCCGGAAGATCGACGATCACCGCACTAAGTCAAGTGCAAGGGATCGTCGACAACGTAAGGAAAATGGCCGACAAAAACAGACACTATTGTGTAATGATTGCCCTGGACGTGAGGAATGCATTCAACACGGCCTCATGGAGGCAGATTATGGCTGCTCTCCATAGGTACCACATCAGCGATGCTTTGAAGAACATCATAGGGTCGTACCTCACAGAAAGGGCAATAGCGAAAGAAGAAGGCATGACATTCGGCCTGACTTGCGGAGTCCCCCAAGGATCAGTACTCGGGCCAAACCTATGGAACATAATGTACAATAGAATATTAGAGCTAGACATAGGGCAGGGCGCGACCACCGTGGCTTATACCGATGACCTGGCCGTGATAGTTTCTGCCAGGACAGCCGGACTTCTGGAGGAGAGGGCATGTCTTGCAGTCGAGAGAATCTATCAAGAGCTCGGGAGGATGAGCCTGTCCCTCGCAGGGGGCAAGACAGAGGTTATAATCCTGGCAGGCAGAAGAAACCTGGCATGTATAAACGTTAACGTAGACGGAGTCGAGGTAACATCATCCAAATACATTAAATATTTGGGCGTTTTCCTCGACAGAGATTGGAAAATGACTACACATGCCAGGGAGACGGCCATAAAGGCTCACAAGGCCTATACAGCGTTGGCCAGGTTGATGCCAAACGTCGGTGGTCCTAAGCCCAAAAAGAGAAGGTTACTTGCAATGAAATGGGATGAAACGGAGGAAGGTTGATAGTCGAGAGAGAGCGACAACGAGGTCTGCCGGGTGGCAGAAATAAAAGTAGGCAGGAAGATCATGAAACAGAATGTTTCGGACCTGCTACAGGCAAATGGACCAACATGGACAACCATTGCTGATATGTTGAAGTCCATAATGGTGCTCAAATGCAAAGAGGAGCTACAGAGAGCGAAGAGGAGAGCATAGCGAGCGGAAATGCAGGAGTAGGAGAGTAGAGGCAAAAAAAAAATGAACGAAGAGGGGTGAAGAGGAGGAAGAGCAGGATGAGAAGGAAGTAAAAGAGGGCGAAGAGGAATGAAGAAGAGGATGCAGAGGATAGGATGAAGAGGACAGGTTGAAGAGGATAGGATGAAGAGGATAGGAGGAAGAGGATAGGTGGAAGTGGATGAGAAGGAAGAAGAAGAGTCTAGTACTCTGACTAAAAGAAGAGACAACAGGCGCAGGGGAACAAATGCCGAGAGGCGGTACCCCCTGCGTCGAGTGGAGAAAGAGGAAGGGAGTTTAGTTGGTAGGCGCCCATGTAGAAATGCATGGGTGAATCCAACACACCTCCGGAATTGATGTATCCGGAGGCGTCTTTTGAAGATTCTCTAAACCTCTAAAAAAAAAAAAAAGGGTTAACCTTAATCAACTCCGCTTTCGGGGGTGTTGCGAGACGAAAGTCTCGGAACACTGCCGATGCCGGTCCACAGCCCGGAAAAAGGAGGATGGGCCCGAGGGAACACATCTAGTGTGCGAGCGTGGCGAGCCCGGGGTCCCCCAGCTGAATCTCCGTCTGTTTCAACTTGTCTACGACGGACTTCCCTCTTTAATCTTTCCTATCTTGGTCTCCCTTGACCGAACTCTTACTCGCTTCAGATCCTGAGGCTATTAGGTGGCGAGGGCTAGGGATCTTTTCTCGCTCCCAGCTATTCCTTCTTTTTACTATCCCGTTATTAACACCTAGAGGGACCCACGTAATCGCGTGCGTGGCTTTGCCGTAAGGGAGGAGATGGGAAACCTGGCAGTTGAGTGAAGCAGTCTCTGCGGGGACTGTGGATCAACACGCTGCTTCGGCCCCGGGCACTACCAAGACGGTGACTGCGGTTCGTCCGGCCCCAAGATTCGCGGACCCATGCCTTAGCCCAGGCCGCATGGGTCAGGACTCCCTAAGACGTAGCCCTGGCGGAGGAAGTTCCCCGTCCCAAATGTGTGGCTCCAAGGTGGGTGGGGAGCGTCAAAGGGATTTGTTTTGTATTATTTGTATGGATTCTGTTAAATTTAAAAATTACCAAGGGACCTGTGCGCCTAGGGGACACCCGGCGCACAGCAGGTTAAATGTGAGTAGCCAACTCCAGAGATGCAATTCTCAGGGGGAGGCTGCTAAAAAGAAACGAATTATAGACCTGTCATGTGAACCGTATGTAAGGAAGGAGTGCCCAATAGTTTTTACTATTACGGAGGCACACAGTCTCATCTCGAAAAATCTCAAAGAGATGGAGAAGATAGTGGAGGAAAACCCTAATACGAAAACTGAGATCAAAGAGCTCGCGGTACGATTAAAACGCAACGTGGAGCTCTTGAATAGAGAAACAATTAGGAAGTGGCTAGCATCACACAAATACGAAGAACATGAAAAGATGATGCATGAAGTGGATGTGCAAACGAACAAAGTCGTGGGGGTTGACGCCGCGACACAGACCACGGTGTGGTACAAAGGAGGGGACCTTAAGATCGACCCCTCTGGCATCAGCACCGTCGAAGAATGGAAGAGTGTCGCGGATAGGAGGTGGTCGGAGGACACCTTTAGAGCAACGAGGATGGAGGAGGGAAACCCGCTGGAGGTCCATCCTGAAGCGGTGCAGGTCGTCTTCCCGACGAATCGGACCGAGAGCTTCGTGCAGCCCACACTAGAGCTTATGGGGAGAGGTTCCCAGAGTTGGCAAAGGCGACAGGAAGCTTTGAGGTGCTTGAACAGACGAATAGGATCCGACACAGAGAATCCCTAGGAAAGACTGTGAGAAAGGTAGTTAAGATCGTGACGGATGGCTCGCCCGAAAAACTGTGGGAGTCCTTAACACAACTTAGGCTGGAGACTGTTGAAGACCAGCACATAGCGATGTACCGCCACAGGGCGTTAGATGAGGAACGCTAGCGCAAAATGACCGAATGCGTCTTCAATATGACCGGTAAAACGGTCAGTATACATCGCGAAGGCGCTAAGAAACAGGGAAAGATGGCCACAGCCAGGAAGACCTACGCCCTGGTGGTGGAGAGTACCGGAAAAAAGTATAATGAAACTCTGGGAATAGTGAAGGACACCCTGAAGGGGGACCCAAATGCGAGTGTCGTTAAGGGCATACGGAGTACTCGCGAGGGAAACCTCCTCATAACAGTGCAGAAGGATGAAGGCGCTCTAGAAGGTCTAAAGGCAAAGCTGGCTGAAAAGGTTGAACCTCGGACAATAAGAAAGATCGGAGACGGCAGACGACCTGAAACGGTTCACATCAGAGGGCTGGACGCCGTAACCACAAAGGAGGTCGAGGAGGCGCTCCAGAGGTCCCTGGGGCGGCAGATGGATGGGTCCATCAAAGTAGGCGTGTTGAGGCCCAACGCAGGTAGCACTCAGGCGGTGACGGCGACCTACCCCAGAAGGACGCCCTAGAGCTGGCAAAGAAAGGTGAAATAGTGATTGGTGTGGTCCCTTGCAGAGTAGAGGCAAGGGTGAGCGTCCCCAGGTGCAGGAGATGCTGGTCATACCAGCACCTCACCGAAGAGTGCAAAGAGGAGCAGAGTAGACAAAACTGCTGCCATAACTGTGGGCAGACCGGACACACCGGAAAAGAATGCAAGGAGGAACCTGCATGCCCACTGTGCGATAAGAAGGGGCACAGGGCAGGTAGTGGGGCCTGTCCCGACTTCAAGGTAGCTCTAGGGAAGGCGAGAAAGCGCGCGAAGGCGGAGCGAGGCAGGGAGGCTGAAGAAACCCCGGCGGTCCAACAGTCAACCTCCGCGGCGACCAAGCAGTCAACCCCAACAGTAATGGCAGCATTAAGAAGAGATCACCACCCGCCTGCGAGCATAAGACTTGCTCAGTTGAACACGGACCGACATCCTGAGTCCATGGATCTACTGAGACAAACCGTGTCCGAAAACAAGGTGGACATCGTACTGGGCCAAGAACCGAGCCGCAGCCGGGTCCAAAATCTCATTCGTGATAACAATTGTGATATTTTTGCTCTTTTGAGTAACCAGTTTAGTCTTAAGTGCTGTGATATTTTTAATGGTTTTATTTATTTATTCTAATTTAAATCATTGTGTGTACTGTCCCATTTACAACGTTTATTTTTCTCCCAAGAGCAGCAACGAATTCAAGGAGCTCTTGGTCACGTTAGAGAGGCACATGAGGAGCGGCGTGGGAGACTTCCTGGTGGTTGGCGACTTTAACGCCAAGATGTCGTGCGTAACTAACAACACCACCAATGAAAGGGGACGGATCCTGGAAGAGTGGATTAACACCAATGATCTGGTGCTGCTCAATACAGGTGAGGTCCCCACTTTTTCGAACTCAAGAGGAATATCCCACATAGACCTGACCTCGCCGGGTATGGCCAGAAGAGTGAAGAATTGGAGAATCGCTGCGGAAGTTGAGAGTTTAAGCGATCATAGGTTAGTTACTTATACCTTAGACTACGAGATACGTGAGAGGAACGTCCCGGAACCACAAGGGTGTCCCCAGCCAGACTCGAACTTTTGGCGGCAGAATTCCAGCAAAGAAATCCTGAAAAGATCAAGGACCCGAACGGTCTGATTAGGTCCCTGAAAGGCCTATGTAACAAATTTCTTTCAAAAAAAGGGAGGGGCAATGGCAGAGTCCCAGCATATTGGTGGAACGATACCATGGCGGTCCTGCGCGAAGAGTGCGTGGCTCTCAGGAGAAGAGCCACAAGAGCACGATGGCGCGATGAAGAGGAGAAAATCCTGTCATGGGAGCGCTACAAGGCCGCCAAGCTAGCCTTCAAGAAGGCGATCAGAAAGCGCAAGGCAGAATGCTGGGACGAACTAAGGAGCCAAACTAAACGAGGACGTGTGGGGCAAAGCATACAAGATTGTCACCCGAAAGCTCGCTATGCACGCCTCGGCCAGGCTCGGACCGGAAGAGACAAGAGCACAGGTCCGAAAGCTTTTCCCGGAGAGCAAGGAGAAGAAATGGGTGACAAGGAGAAATGCGAACCCACACGAGGTGCCCCCCTTTACGGAGGAAGAGCTAGTTGCGGCGGCCAGAAGGATAAAAGCCGCCAAGGCGCCGGGGCCCGATCGGATACCACCAGAGGTGGTGAAGGCCGCCATCGGCGGGAATCCGAAGGCGTTCCTGAGGGTTTACAATGGATGTTGGCAAAGAGGGTACTTCCCAGAGGTCTGGAAGAAGGCCAGCCTAATACTAATAGAAAAGCCCAAAAAGCTCCAGCATGAGGAGACCACATATAGGCCGATATGTCTCGTTGACGTTCTGGGCAAGGTCCTGGAGACGCTCGTCAGAAGCCGGATAAATGGCGAGCTGGAGGAGAATCGAGTACTCCACGATTCTCAACACGGATTCCGGACCGGTAAATCGACGATCAGCGCGTTACGACAGGTGCAAGGGATCGTCGAGGGGCTCAGGAGAATGGCAGATAAGAACAGGCACCACTGCATACTGACAGCCCTGGACGTGAGAAATGCCTTCAACACTGCATCATGGAGGCAGATTATGGCCGCCCTTTGCAAATATCGTCTGAGCGAAGGAATAAGGGCCATGATCAGATCATATCTCACCGAAAGGGCAATCATGACCGAAGATGGCACGTGCGTCAGCCTGAGTTGCGGAGTCCCCCAGGGTTCAGTGTTAGGACCGACGCTCTGGAATGTAATGTATAACAGAATCCTCGAAATGGAGGTAGGGCAAGGAGTGAACATAGTGGTATATGCGGACGACCTGGCCGTGGTAGTGTCTGCCAGAACTGTCGGCCTGCTGGAGGAGAGGGCAGGGCTCGCGATAGAGAGAGTCCAGCAAGAGCTCGGACGTATGAGCCTGACTCTGGCGGGCAACAAGGCAGAGATAGTGATACTGCGGGCAAGAGAAACCTGACGAGCGTAAGGCTGAACATCGACGGCGCCGAGGTGGTGTCCTCCAAACAGGTGAGATACCTGGGAGTTCACCTAGACCGAGATTGGAGGATGACCACACAGGTCAGGGAAACTGCCACGAGGGCCCACAAGGCCTATACGGCTCTGGCCAGGTTAATGCCCAACGTTGGAGGCCCGAAGGCCAAGAAGAAGAAACTGTTAGCGGCAGTGGTCTCCTCGATAATTTTGTACGCAGCCCCGATATGGGCAAAGGCGACAAAATACGCCCATCACGAATTAATGCTGGAGAGGGTGAATAGGCTGGCAGCGGTAAGAGTAGCGTCTGCATACAGGACGGTAGCAACAGAGGCCGTCCTGGTGATAGCGGAAATTCCCCCCATAAAGCTGCAGATTGCAGAAAGAACAAAGATATATGCAGAAGGACACCAGGCGAAGGCTTTGGCGAGACAAGAGCTCTTTGAGGCGTGGCAGGCCCGATGGGACCTATACGAGGGCTGGGCCAAAGTCTTCATTAAGAACGTGGAGGCCTGGTGTAATCGACCCGGGGAGGAAGTAGATCATCACGTGACGCAGGCGCTCACCGGACATGGGTCGTTCGGGAAATACCTAAGGGACATAAGGAAGAGGGACACGGCAGGATGCCAATACTGCGGGGACGATACTGAAGATACTCCCAACCACACCATTTTTGAGTGTCCCAGATGGGAAGACACACGCGGCGAAGGAAAGGGAAAGGATGTGGAGAGGCTGAAGAGAAGGAGAGGAAGCGAAGAGGACGAAGAGGAGAAGGGCGAAGAGGAACGAGAAGAGGACGAAGAGGAGAAAGGCGAAGAGGAAGGAGAAGAGGACGAAGAGGAGGAGAGCGAAGAGGAAGGAGAAGAGAACTGAAGGAGAAAAATAGAAAATAAGAACCCTAGCCCTAGTTCTGAAAAGAATAAAAGTAGGCTTTTTTTATAGAGGTTTAGAGAATCTTCAAAAGATTAGGTTGGGTTGGGTTAACTCCGCCTTCGGGGGTGCTGCGAGATGCGAGTGCCGGAGTACCGTGGATGCCGGTCCGCAGCCCGGATAAAGGAGGACGGACCCTAGGAACCACGCTTGTGAGCGGCGCCCCGGGATGCCTAGCTGGGTACATGCCATATTTCAACTGGTCTGTAAGGTATGTACCCCTTCATTTTTTGCTTTCCTATTAGAGTCTCCCTTGACTCGACACTTGCTGCTTCAGATCCCGACGCTATTAGGTAACGAGGGCTAGGGATCTTTCTCGCTTTCAGCTTTTCCTTCTTTTTACTGTCCCGATAACAACATCTAGAGGGACCCACGTAGTCGCGTGCGTGGCTTTGCCGTAAGGTAGGAGATGAGAAACCTGGCAGTTGAGTGAAGCAGTCTCTGCGGGGGCTGTGGAGCAACACGCTGCTTTGGCCTCGGACACTACCGAGACGGTGACTGCGGTTCGTCCGGCCGCAGGATTCGCGGACCTATGCCTTAGCCCAGGCCGCATAGGATAGGAACCTCTGGAGGCGTAGCCCTGGCGGGAAAGTTCCCCGTCCCGGTTTGTGTGGCTCCGTGGTGGGTGGGGAGCGCCGAAGGAGAGTATATTTTTAGTATTGCATGGATTTATTAAGCAAAAAAGAGACTAGCGCTAGGAGACACCCAGCGCACAGTAGATTAAAAAACCAAAAAAACCCGGGGATGAGGAGACAGCATATCGGCCGATATGCTTGCTCGACGTTGTCGCCAAGCTTTTGGAAACACTTATCAAAAACAGACTCACGGAAGAACTTGAGGAGAAGGAAATTTTACATACTAACCAGAACGGATTCAGACCAGGCAGATCAACACTCAACGCCTTGGGCAAGGTTGTGGAAATTACGGATGATATTTAATTTAATTTAATTTATTGTCTTTGATTTACATAGTAAATATCGACTGGTCAAATGTTTACAAAATAGGCATAAAAAATATATATATGTATGATACGTAATATGAACATACTAAACGTATATGGTCAAAAAATTTTATAAACTAAAAACACTAAAAACACCTATCTAACAATTACACAAGACAAAACAAAAATTATATGAATTATACAAACTGGTATTGCAGAAATTCTTCCACAGAGTAGAAAACTGAATCCAATAAAATAAGTTTAATTTTGGTTTTTAACCTTTTTGTGTTTAACATTCTAAATTCTTTCGGTAAGTGATTGAAAATTTTTAATGCTATGTAAATATCATCATGATATAATTGAGCTCGGTGCTTTGATAAATATATTAAGTTATTGTCGGCCGCGTGTGTTTTGTAGGAAGTATTTACATCGTTTGTCGTTGTAAAGAGATGTATATGTGTTTTTACATACATTATACATGATAATATGTATATAGATGGAAGAGTTAATATCCGCAATTCTTTAAACAATAATCTGCAAGTATGTGTTTTGGATACACGTGACAAAGCTCTTATAATTAACTTTTGAGTAATAAATACATCTGCAGCATGCGCAGAATTACCCCAGCATAGTATGCCGTAGGAAAGACGAGAGTGGATATGTCCATAATATAATAGCTTAAGAGTGTCCAAATTCAATTCTCCCACTAACCTCCTGATTTGATAACAATAAGAATTAAGCTTTTTTATTAAATCAAAGCAGTGACAACTCCAAGTTAATTTGTGGTCAAATTTTAATCCAAGAAATTTTACATTGCTATCAGAATCAAAAGTATAATCTTCAAATTCTATATTTAAATTAAGGTGTTCCATACTACACCTAGAATAATAAATTATGTTTGTTTTAGAAATGTTCAATTCAAGGCCATTCTTCAGACACCATGATTTCATTTTAGAAATTACATTAAATGTTTCTAACTGTAGTTCATCATTTGATGATTTAGATACAATTGCTGATGTGTCATCAGCATAACAAAATATATTACTTTGAATTGCATTTGGAAGATCATTTACATAAACAGTGAATAAAAACGGACCCAAGATACTACCTTGCGGTATACCGCTTTTAAGAAGTTTCGTTTGAGATATTTTATCACTCCAACTGACTACTTGCGATCTATTCCTTAAGTAGCTTTCCAACCAAGCCAAAGTATTACCCCGTACTCCGTATGTATGAAGTTTATTAAGTAATAAGACGTGATTGACCGTATCGAATACCTTGGTCAAGTCAAAGTAAATCCCCATAGCTTTTTTATGCGTTTCTATATCAATAAATATACTATTAAAAGAATTGACTAATGCATCTTGAGTAGATAACCCTTTTCTAAAACCAAATTGGGAATCACTTAACAATTTATTTTTATCAAAAATTCATATAACCTATGAAACATTATTTTCTCAATAATTTTAGAAAAAACAGATAGAAGTGAGATAGGCCTATAATTTCTTATATCATGGATGTCATTTTTTTTATGAATTGGTACCACTTTGGCCTGTTTTAGCACATCAGGAAATTTACCTTCGGCAAAAGATTGATTAATAAGTTCTACTAACGGAGTTGTAATGAAATCAGCTACATGGCCGACAATTTTGTTTTGGGAATACCATCTACGCCATAAGAATTTTTGGAAGAAACACTTTGTATAACATTAGAAATTTCCATCTCATCAGTTGGCCTTAGATAAATATTATTCACTTGGACTCTCCTTGACCTTTGAATGTCAAAACTGTCGAATTTAGAAGTTATTTCATCGACTGATTTAATAAAGTGTTCATTAAATGCATTAGCAATATTAATATTTTCCTCTGCTTTATTTCCATTCGAGTCATTTATATAATCAGGTATTTCGCTTGATTTATTAGTGCGCGAATTGATAATATTCCACGCGGCTTTATTCTTATTTTGAGCATTTGATACATATATTTCATTACTCATGCGTTTTGCTGCTTGAATATTAAGTTTATGTTGCTTTCTTAGTTCCTTATATTGAGAGATAACTACAGGGTCATTAGTAAATTTCACTATATTAAACATGTTACGCAGTTGAGCTCCTTCCTTAATAATGTCACTAATAATCCAATATTTGGTTTTGCGCGTTGACTGAATACATTTCTTAGAAAAGGCTATATTGAAATGGTAACTAAAAGTATTTAAAAATAATTGAAATTTTGCTACAGAGTCAATATTTGCATTTAAGAACGACCAATTATCTGCCTTTAACATTAACTTAAAATTATGAAGATTATCATCGTTAATAATAGTTTTACAATTGTGTGTGGCCTTCTGTAACTTTTGCTGCTTGAGTTTAAACGGAAACAAAGCCAGTGATGATCTGAGAGACCAGGATCCATCACTTCAGTTTCAAATTTACTGGAATCTATATTAGTAAATATGTTATCCACTCTGCTGGAGGAGGTTCTGGTTATTCTAGTATTAGAGTTAATACACGGATATAAGCCGAATATTGCAAATAAATCAATAAGTACTCTAACATCAGAAGTATTTTTACAGAAATCTACGTTAAAATCACCTCCAATAATCAAAAATTCATTGAAGGAAAATACACGTTCCAATAAACAATTCATGTTATTTATGAAAACATCTAGATTAGTACTTGGAGATCTATAAATTGTTATAATTAATATTTGAATACTATCTATTTCCATCACAAAACTACAAAATTCAAAGTATTTTTCAATGTTGCAGACAGTTTTCATATCATACTCTTTGACATGGCAGTTTGATGTTCTGTTTACATAACTCACAACCCACCACCTCTATTCTCAGATCTACAAAAACTTGTTACCAGTTTGTATTTATCAGGTTGATATAAAATTATTTCGTCTGGTAGTAACCAGTGTTCACACAATAATACAACATCCGGTAAATTTTGCTCTAACATGAATATAGTTAGGTAATTCATCTATTTTGTTACGAAGACTACGTATATTATAAAAACATATTCTTATAAAAAATTATTTGAATCTGACAAGAATAGCTTACTGTTACCATTCACAGCACCAACACTCTCACTAGGGCTCTGTTTATGCAAAATCATATTCGTTCCATCATGTAGGTCAACATTCAATTTTCTAATAGTTGCAAATTCTTCCATCTCTCCCAGTCGCTGCTTTTTGCAAGATATCACGGATTCCCGCCGCACGTAGATTAAATTGCTATTATTTTGCACTGCACAAAGTTTATTCTTTATTATTTTTGCAATATAATCGTACATTTTAGATTTGCCATATTCTTTAAGATGAAGACCATGTGAAGTAAAATCATATTCACTTACAATACTATTAACGTCCACATACATCACATTACGATTAGATTTTTTAATAGTGTTAAATAAAGTTTGATTAAATTCAAATATACGTTTGTTTAAATTATCTCTCTGTTTCCAATAAGGTACACTGACAAAAATCAAATTTGTGTTTTCAGAATTTTTTATCATAGATGTCACGAGATTAACATTAATTCGATTGTTATTCAATACATCATTTGAACCGGCCATACCACAACAAAGTCTTGTCTACCATTAGTTTCCTTTAATTTTTGATAATCGCTTGTAACTTGTTCCATTGTCGCATTTGGCTTAACAATAGTATAAGAATCAAATGCAAATTTACTCTTAATCCACCTCGACCATGACTATCAGATAAAATTAATATTCTATTGCTGATCTTCGATATTGTAGTATTATTGTGCAAATTACTAACATTATTTATTTTCTCATTAACTACGCTATCAACTTGAGGTTTTGGATTTAAACAAGTTTCTAACTTTTGCGCACATTTACTGCATACAACATTACTTGGGACTCCTTGTAACTTCAAATCATTTGTCGAGCATTTTTTGGATGAAACTGATTTTTTTTATTTATTTAATCTAACTTCTAGAGTACACACTTGTTTTTGTAATTCAAGAATTTTGTTTATTAAATTAAATACCAGTTTATTGTTAGTCCGTTTCATCTTTTTATTTAATTTTTTGTTAGGAATTACAGTTTCTACAGATTCATTTAAGTCATCCTGCATAGTTTCATTTAAATCATTTTCACACTCCTGCGAATTATATTTTATAAAACTTGAATTTAGCTGGTTTTTAAGCTTTGTTATTAGCTCGTTTTTATTGCCGTTATCGTCAACATTCCGTTTCTGTAGCTCTTCTTTTAACTCGTACAATTTTAATTTATCAATTCTTCGTGGTTCCATTGTATAAACTTTATTCTTTATAAAACCACTACACTGTTGATTAAGTACGAGAGTATGGCGGTCGTAGTCAGCGCCAAAACGCCCGGAATGGTGAAGCAAAAAGCCCTGCTTGCCATCGCTAAACTCAAAGAACTGTTAGAGGAAAAAGGGCTCATGCTAGCCACAAAAAAAACCGAAATGGTCATCCTGGCAGGGAAGAGGAGTATCAGGCAAATCAGTCTGGACATGGAAGGTATACCGATAACCAGCAGTGAGGGAATCAAATACCTAGGAGTATACATCGACAAGGGAGCCAGGATGACGATGCACATCACTAAGACATATGAGAAGGCATACAAGGCGTACACTGCACTTGCAAGATTAATGCCAAACGTGGGGGGCCCCCAACCTAAGAAAAGGAGAATACTTTCGTCAGTCGTATCCTCGATAGTACTATATGCGGCACCGATGTGGGCGAGAGCACTGAGGTACAAGCACTATGAGAAGATGTTAGAAAAACTTTACAGGAAGGTTGCCATCAGGATAACATCAGCTTATAGAATAGTCCCCACAGAGCCAATCCTTGTGATCGCGGCGGTACCACCGATTTCACTCATGGTGGAGGAAAGAGTAAAAATACACCAACAGGGACACCAGGTGAAGACCGAGGCCCATAAAGAATTATTTAAGAACTGGCAGTGCAAATGGGATACCTATACAGGGTGGTCTAAAGTTTTTATTAAAGATGTAGAGACCTGGTGTTCAATGAAAAGAGGGGAGACGGATTATTATATGACACAAGCGCTCACGGGCCATGGAGTGTTTAGCAACTATCTAAATGGTATCAAAAAACTCGACACCCCCCAGTGTTGGTTCTGTCCGGAAGAAGACACACCGGAACACACGATATTTAGATGCAGGAAATGGACCGACATACGTGAGAGAACAAGGAAGGAATGTGGCACAGAGATTACCAAAAGCAACATCGCAGACATCATGGCACAGAGCGAGGAAACATGGAATAATGTCGCAACGATGCTCAAAACAATAATGAAAGGGAAAAGCACTGAGGAGATTAGAAGAGGCAAAGAATGAAACGTATCTGCAAGGACGACATGCACACCTGAAGGAATGCTGCAAGGCGATTTCCGAGTGTGTAAAGTGTGCAAAGAGGAAACCTGGTGGCGCGCCGGTGATTGGATTGGTTGGCTCTGTCGCATGTCCGGCAGACTGGCCTGGACGGTCGTCGGTGCGAATCCAGCACTACCCCAGGCATTGCACCACAACTTGGGGTGTCTTTCGAAGATTCTGTAAACCTCTATTAAAAAAAAAAAAAAGGTTGGGTTGGGTTAACTCCGTCATTGGCGGGGCCGTGGCGCACTTGTGATGCGTTCGCGTAGCAGGGGCGGCGCGGTGTCGCTGATGCCGGTCCGCAGCCCGGATAAAGGAGGACGACCATAGGAACCATGCTTTGTGTGCGGGAGCGGCATCCCGGGGTGCCCAGCTGGGTACTGTGCTGTGGCCTTGACCTGGGGAGATGAGTGAGTCAGACGGACAGTTGACCTGGGGCAAGCATATGAGTTACACGTTATTTTTGTATTAACATTTAGTTAAGAATAAATCGTTTAAGTTGAAAGTAGTTCAAGTTGTGTGTGTTATCCATACAAAACATGGTGTCAGGTACGTGCTAAAAAGTAAAAAAAAATTGAAAAACGTGTTTCTTGTGACTGATTTGATTAAAGTGAATTGGAAAAGGATTTAGAAAGTGAATTGATACGCGATCGTATAGTTGTCGGTATAAATAATGCAAAATTATCCGGAATGTTGCAGTTGGACAAAGACTTAAATTTAGATAAAGCAATTCTCGTGTGCCGTCAACATGAGACAGTTAAAAAACAACAAATTGAAATGCGTGATAATCGTGACGAACTTGTGGTTGTGAACGAAATTAAACAAAATAAAAAGAAAAAACCTTGGACACTTCTCAGTAGTATGCAAAACAAATGTTATTAGAGAAATATCGGAAAATCAGTTAGAAGATGAATTGTTTATCGGGTCGATATCGAAAAATGACTTGCCTTGACGTACGAAAATTGCAATTAATGGCGTGAGAACTTGGTTTAAGATCGATAGTGGAGCGGATGTTACTGTTATACCAAAATTTTTATACGATAAATTGTCTCGAGAGTCGCTTTCATCAAGCGGTGTAAAATTTCGTAGACCGACGAATTCACGGATCAATATGTTAGGAAAATTTTTGGCGGAAATATCTTGGAAAGAAACAACATCTAAACAAGAGATTTTTGTGTCGGCTGAGGTGAAAGAAGCCCTTTTAGGGCGTCCTGCAATTGCATCTCTAAATATTTTGAAATGGGTCAACTCAATTGAAAAGCGAGGAGAACAATTCGAAACACTTATCGTTAGAAAATTTCCAAAACTTTTTAAGGGTCTAGGAAAATTTAATAGAGAATATTCGATTGCGATTGATGAGTCAGTCAAACCCTTCGCTATTTCCGTGCCAAGAAGAATTCCATTGACGTTAAAAGATAAGGTTAAAATCGAATTAGATAGAATGGTGCAAGAAGGTGTGATTACTCCAATTTCTGAGCCTTGTGACTGGTGTGCAGGGATGGTAGTGGTGCCAAAGAAGGATTTCAATAAGATTCGCATTTGTGTCGATTATACTCATCTCAATAAGGCTGTTCGCAGAGAAAAATTTTCACTAACGTCGATTGACGAAACTCTGGGACAGTTGGGCAATGCTAAATATTTCACAAAGCTGGATGCTTCATCCGGATTTTGGCAAGTACCATTATCAAGTCATTCAAAGAAACTCACAACATTTATTACGCCGTTTGGTCGTTACTTTTTCAATAGACTTCCTTTCGGAATTACTTCTGCGCCAGAGAAATTTCAGAAAATAATGTTCGAAACTTTAGAGGGACTGACAGGTGTTGTGTGCCAAATGGACGATATTTTAGTGTTCGGGAAAACCGAAAAGGACCATGACATTAATTTAAATAGCGTGTTAAAAAAATTAGAAACTGCGGGTTTAACCCTAAATTCTAGTAAATGCAAATGGAAAGTTCGGGAAGTTGATTTTTTGGGACATATTTTGAATGAAAAAGGTATAAAAGCGAACAACAGGAAAATAGAAGCTATTTTAAAATTTCAACCACCGTCAAATATTTCAGAACTCAGAAGTTTTCTTGGCGTGATCAATTTTCACACAAAGTTCATTCCAAAGCTTGCTTCTATCTCGAGACCTATAAAAGAATTGTTAGAGAAAAGTAGAGAATGGTTTTGGGATGTGAAACAGCAGAGATCATTCGAAGAAATAAAAGAATTATTAGCGAAATCTCCAATTTTGGCTTTATTCGATCCAAATTTAGATTCAAGAATTTCGGCAGGTTCTTCATCTTATGGACTGGGTGCGGTCTTACAGCAAAAACATCAAGGTGGTATTTGGAAAACAGTTGCCTATGCTTCAAGATCATTGAGTAAACAAGAACAGCGTTATGCTCAAATTGAAAAGGAAGTATTAGCTTTGACTTGGGCCTGTGAAAAATTTTCTAAATTTGTATTTGGGAAAAATTTTGTTTTGCAAATCGACCATAAACCCCTGGTGACCTTACTATCACTTAAACCTTTGGATGAGTTATCGGCAAGGTTACAGCGTTTTCGTATGCGTCTTTTAAAATTCGATTACAATATCGAATATGTCCCTGGAAAGTTGTTTTATTTACCTGATATGCTCTCACGACAAACGTTGAATGAGAAAGCTTCAGAAAAAGACATTCTGTTATAAGAAGATGTGGAAGCTTTTGTAAATTTAACTATATCTTCAATTAATGTATCGGATGAAAAATTGGAAAAAAATCGACAGGAACAAATGAGGGATGAAGATTGTTTGAAAATAGTAAGATATATAAAAAGTTCCTGGCCAATTTCAGATGATAAATTAAACGCATATGCTAAGTACAAGAGTGACTACAGTATTCATCAAGGTATCTTATTGAAAGGTTCACAAATTGTTATACCTAAAAGTTTAAGAAATGATATACTGGAAAGGATTCACGCGGGACACTTGGGCATTGTGAAATGTCAAAGATTGGCTAAAACTTCGGTGTGGTGGCCAAACATAAATCTGGCAATTGAAAGGGTAGTTAGCAATTGTACGGTGTGTATTGAGAACAGAAGTAATAAGGTGGAACCAATGTATTACGACAAAAACAGGATTAACAGACCTTGGAAAATAGTTGGAGCTGATCTTTTTACTCTGAAGGGTAAACAATATGTACTAATTCAGGATTATTTTTCGAAATACCTCGAAATTCAACAGTTAACCGATACAACTGCATCAAGCGTTATAAAATTTGCAAAATCAGTTTTCGCAAGGCATGGCGTTCCTGAAGTTTTTAGAAGTGACAATGGTCCGCTGTTCAAAAATGAACAATTTAAAATGTTTTCGAAGGTGTATGGGTTCACACACACGATCAGTAGTCTCAGATTACCGAGAAGCAATGGGCTTGCAGAATCTGGGGTTAAAACCGCTAAGGCAATTATGCTAAAATCTGAAGATCCATATTTAGGACTCCTTAACTACCGGACTGCGAAATTAGAGTGTGGATTCAGTCCAGCAGAATTGTGTATGGGTCGAAGTCTAAGGACTACTATTCCTATCGTGTCGGAAACTCTCAAACCTAATTGGAAACACTTCAAAACGATGACCGAAGCTCAAGAACGACTCAAATCTAGTCAAGCGGAAAATTATAATAGAAGGCACAAAGCTCGACCTCTGCCCTCTTTACCTCAAGGAGAAGAAGTGTGGATAACCGACTTGAAACGTTACGGAGTTGTGGATAGAGAGTCTGGAGAACCTAGGTCGTACTGGGTGAGGACTAATCAAGGCGAAGTTAGAAGAAACAGATGTTCCTTAATTCCATCTACTATTCTTTCGGGGAAAGAAGCTCCTATCAATGGTGTTGCCGTCGCTTCGGGAAAAGAAGCTCCTAAGCCTCCTACCGATATCGTCGTCGTCGCCAACGGAAATGCCGATGCTGAAATAGAAGGCGTTGAGGGAATGAAATTAAGAAGCGGTTTTGTAAAATAATTTTTTGTTTATTGCTTGGGATAAGTCTTTTTATTTTTTGTTATAGCATTTTATTCTTGTTCTTGACCTGGGGAGATGAGTGAGTCAGACGGACAGTTGACCTGGGGCAAGCATATGAGTTACACGTTATTTTTGTATTAACATTTAGTTAAGAATAAATCGTTTAAGTTGAAAGTAGTTCAAGTTGTGTGTGTTATCCATACAAAACAGGTACGTGCCATGTTTCAACTGGTCTATAAGGTATGTACCCTCTTCGTTTTTTGCTTTTCTATCAGAGTCTCTCTTGACTCGACTCTTGTTGCTTCAGATCCCGACGCTATTAGATATCGAGGGCTAGGGATCTTTCTCGCTTTCAGCTTTTCCTTCTTTTTACTGTCCCGTTATTAACAACTAGAGGGACCCACGTAGTCGCGTGCGTGGCTTTGCCGTAAGGGAGGAGATGAGAAACCTGGCAGTTAAGTGAAGCAGTCTCTGCGGGGGCTGTGGAGCAACACGCTGCTTCGGCCTCGAGCACTTCCGAGACGGTGACTGCGGTTCGTCCGGCCGCAGGATTCGCGGACCTATTCCTTAGCCCAGGCCGCATAGGTTAGGACACCCATAGACGTAGCCCTGGCGGAGGAAGTTCCCCGTCCCAAATGTGTGGCTCCGAGGTGGGTGGGGAGCGTCGAAGGGATTTTATGTTATTGTTTTGTATGGATTTTCAACAGCAGTTTAGGACGCAGGTTATGGAGACCAGTGCGCAGAGGGTACACCCTGCGCATAGTAGATTAAATATCTCGAGTCAGCTCCAGCGATGTAGTTCGCAAGGAGAAGCGAGTAAGAAGAGACGAATGGCAGACCTCTCGCAGGAATGCATAGACTTGGACTTGGAAGTAATAGACCCGTATAAACGCAGGGAGAGCTCCACTGTATTCACGATAATGGAGGCTCACAAACAAATTGCGAGGAACCTAAAGGAGATGGATAGGGTTATCGATGATAATCCTAACACTAAGAGAGAATTAAAAGAATTGGTCGTACGGCTTAAAAAAAACACGGGACTACTTGGAAGGGAGAGTGTCAGGAAATGGCTAAACGAGAACAGATGGGAGCCAGAGGAAAAGATGCTCCACGATGTGGACATCCAGACCAGTCCTGTCCCGAAGAAGAGCGTTGCTACGCAGATCACCGTCTGGTTTAGGGGAACTGAACAGATGGTGGACATTTCGGGAATAACAACGCTGCAGGATTTTAAGAACGTGGCAGAAAAGAAGTGGGCGGAGGACGCTTTCTCTATAACGAAATACGAACAGACCAACCCACTGGACACCTACCCGGAGGCAACGCAGGCCGTCTTTACCGATGAGACTGACGTTGACCTCATGAGGGGTATAAGAAGACACTATAGGGACAGGTTCCCAGAGTTAGCAAAGGCCAAAGGAAGTTTCGAGGTGGTGGAACACACGATTAGGACGAGAAACAAGACTGGCACAGGCAGACTCGATCGAAAAGCCGTTAAGATGGTTATAGAGGGTACTGATGAAAGTGTTTGGGAAAGCCTCCAACAATTAAAGGACGAGACAAAGGAGGGCAGCCATATTGCCATGTATCGTTTCCCCGGATTGAGTGAGGACAGGCGGCGGAAGATAGTCGAATGCGTTTTCGCCCAGACTGGGAAGAAGATCACCATTCATCACCCAGCAAACACTGCCCAAAAGGACGTCCCGGAAAAGGACGCCAAGAGCCTCACCAAGATGGGCGAAATCCTTGTGGGAATCGTACCCTGCAGGATTGAGGCGAGGGTGCAGGTGCCAGAGGAATGTGCAGGTGAGGGTGCAGGTGACAGAGGAATGTAAAGGCCCGGCGAGCCACGAAAACTGCCACAACTGCGGACAGCCGGGCCACACCAGCAAGGAGTGCAAAAATGATGCAGCCTGTCCTCTATGCGAGGAATCGGGGCATAGAGCTGGCAGTGGCGCCTGTCCAAAATTCAAAGCCGCACTAAAAAAAGCCCGGCGTTCAGAGCGTAGGGAGCGACCCCGTCCGGTGACAGAGACTCCTATGGTGACCGGTAGGATGAAGGAGAATAAATACCGAGAAGAGGGTACAGTGCGTACTCCGAAAGTTAAACCGGTACCTAAAGGTGGGGGTAAAACCAACCAGGGTACCAACGATGAGTCGAACAGGAGCACCACAGTAGCAATTCCAAAAGCTCGCAGTGCAAGTTCCAAGAAGGGGACCCCTGCTAACGTGCCAACCGCTGATGGCAAAAGTAACCCGGCTTCTAGCGACGTGCAGAACAGGAGTACCAAAGTAGCATCTAAAGATCGCAGTACAAGCCCCAAAAAGGGGACCCCTGCAAATGTGTCAATCACCAATGGCAGATAGGTCCTCCACAAGAGCGATGAGAACCAAAACCTTCCTGTGGGGCTTAGAGTCCTCCAGGTCAACACCGACCGGCATCCGGCCGCCATGGACCTGGTGAGACAAACCATAACCGAAAGAAAAATTGACCTGGTATTAGGCCAAGAGCCCAGCCGCAGGAGGGTAAACAATGTTATCTGTGATAAGAATTGTGATGTCTTTGTTCTTTTGAACAATAATACTACTAGTCAAACAGTCTGTGATATTTTCGAAGGTTTTATTTATTTATTTATTTATTCTATTTATTATAAATGTGTGTCTTGTCGAATATACAATATCTATTTCTCACCTAATAGATCTATCCAAGAGTTTAAGGATCTACTGGCCAACTTAGAGAGACATATGAGGAATGGTGTGGGAGAGTTCTTGGTCGTGGGCGATTTTAACGCCAAGATGCCTTGCGTTGCGAACAGTACGACCAACGAAAGGGGAGGATCCTGGAGGAGTGGATCAACGCTAACGACTTGATCCTACTCAATACAGGTGAGGTACCCACGTTCATGAACGTAAGAGGTTCCTCTCACATCGACCTGACGATGGCTTCGACAGGAATGGCCGGGAGGATAAGAAACTGGAGGGTAGCAGATGAGATGAAAGTCTTAGTGATCACAGAATCCTAATGTATACCATTGAGCTAGTAGCCCAGGAGAGAGGAGCACCCGAATCGCGAGGCTGGAAGGTAACCCCGGCAAGAGTGGACCTGTTGGCGTCAGATTTTAGGCAATGTAATCCTGACAAAACCAAAAATCCTAACGCCCTGATCAAAGTACTGTGCGGGCTTTGCAATAAACACCTCCAGAAGAAAGGGAGAGGCACGAAAAGAGTCCCAGCATACTGGTGGGATGACTCCATGGCAGACTTGCGCAGAGAATGCGTGGCCCTCAGGAGAAGGGCTACGAGAACGCACCGACGCAACGGAAATGAGGAACGTGCACTGCTGTGGAGCCAGTACAAAACTGCCAAACAGACCTTCAAGAAGGTTATCAACAGGAGGAAGGCAAAATGCTGGGACGAATTGAGAGACGATATTAACAACGATGTCTGGGGTAAGGCATATAAAATAGTCACTCATAAGTTGTCCTTGAGAGGAGGAAAGAGGCTTGGACCGGAAGAGACCCTGAGCCAAGTCAGGAAACTCTTCCCAGAGGTTAGGGAAAAGAAATGGGTGACTAGAGGAATGCCGAACCCACAAGGAGTGCCCCCCTTCACGAAAGAGGAGCTACAGTGCGGCGAAAAGGATCAAAATTGCCAAGGCGCCGGGGCCCGACCACATCCCACCGGAGGTGGTAAAAGACGCGATAAGTGCAAATCCGGAAGCACTCTTGAAGGTATACAACAACTGCTGGCAGAAGGGATATTTTCCAGAGGTCTGGAAGAAGGCCAGCCTCGTTCTCATTGAGAAACCGAAAAAACAGCCGCAGGAGGAGACCGCATACCGACCGATATGCCTCATAGATGTTCTCGGAAAAGTCCTTGAGACGCTCGTTAGGTCCAGGTTTAACAACGAGCTGGAAAAGAAAGATATTCTACACGAAAGACAACACGGGTTCCGAGCTGGAAGGTCGACGATCAGCGCACTAAGCCAGGTGCAAGCGATCGTCGACAACGTTAGAAGTTTGGCTGATAAAAATCGTCATTATTGCATACTAATCGCCCTAGATGTGAGAAACGCGTTCAACACCGCCTCGTGGAGGCAGATCATGGCCGCTCTGCAAAGATATCGGATGAATGAGAGTGTAAAGAGCATGATTGCATCATATCTCACAGACAGGGCAGTGGTGAACGAAGACGGCATGCACATCAGCCTAACGTGCGGAGTCCCTCACGGTTCCGTGCTCGGACCAACGTTGTGGAACATCATGTACAACCGCATTCTCAAACTGGACATAGGGCAGGGAGTGACCACCATCGTGTACGCCGACGATCTGGCCGTGGTTGTGACTGCCAGGACAGTGGGCCTACTGGAGGAGAGGGCAGCCCTAGCGGTCGAAAAGATCAGAGAGGAATTAGGACGTATGAGCTTGGCCCTAGCAGGAGGCAAGACCGAAATAGTGATCCTGGCAGGAAAGAGGAATTTGGCAGATATGAGCGTGGCAGTCGAAGGTGTCGAGGTAGCATGCTCCAAACAGATTAAGTATCTAGGAGTCCATCTGGATAGGGATTGGAGGATGACGGCACATGCCAGAGAGACTGCCACAAAGGCTCACAAGGCCTATACAGCATTGGCCCGGCTAATGCCGACCATTGGTGGTCCGAAACCCAATAAGAGGAAGCTACTGGCATCGGTGGTCTCCTCCATAATACTATACGCAGTCCCTGTATGGCAAAATGTGATGAAATATAAGTCCCACGAGATGATGCTGGAAAGAGTCAACAGACTAGCCGCCGTGAGAATGACGTCTGCCTACAGGACGGTATCCACCGAAGCCGTCCTGGTAATAGCAGGGATCCCCCCCCATAAAGTTCCAGATCGAGGAGAGAGCTTGGCTATATAGAGAAGGGCACCAGGGTAAGACCTTGGCAAGAGAAGACCTGTAGAAGGCCTGGCAGACGCGCTGGGAGCTGTATGACGGCTGGGCCAAGGTCATTAATTGTGGAGAACGTGGGCGGTTGGCCTGCTTTATTGAGGAGATATAAGTTGTTTTGTGTAATGAAGTCTTCAAGTATGATGCCTCGTTCATTTGTCATGACGTCGTGCCAAGATGTGGAGCGGGCATTAGAGTCCATACAGATTATTACCTTTTGTCCCTGGAGATCGTTCATTATTACCTCAAGTGGTCTTAGATACCCCTCGATGTCGTCCCTATATTGGCAGTAGAGATTAATTAAAATTAGGTCCTGCCAACTACTACCCAGTCGCACGACAGTCATGTGGCTATCCAGATATTGGTGGAATGAGACAGCATTTATGTTTCTGTTTGCAACCACTGCGAGGGCAGAGGGGTCCGGAGCGTGAAGGAGCTGCAGGTCGAGGCCGTAGCCCGGGCAGAGGTCCTGGTAGGAATAAGGTTCCTGGATCATGGCTATGTCAATGTGTTCGTTTTCCATCAGGAGCCGGAGTTCGGATGTCACAACTTTAGACCTCTGGGCATTAATCTGGAGTATGTTAAGGGAGTTAGGGCTGGAGTTAGTAGCCATTATGCGAAGTCAATCCGGGCCTTCAACGCCTCCGTGGCCCTAATGTATTCACCGCAACCCTTGGCGGTCACTTGATGTCCTGCGTCGTTGCCTCTTAATTTGCAGTTTACACAAACCGGATTTTCCCCCTTCTTTGTGCAGTCTTTTATTCCGTACCCTTTTTCTCCACATTGCCCGCAGTACTGATCTCTAGTGCATTTCGAGGCCATATGTCCGTACCCCTGACATTTATAGCAGCGGGTTGGGCCATTCCAGTCTTGGACCCTGTAGGAACCCCAGCCCAAGTATATTCTGCCATGTGCCAATAGGAGCTCCCGCACCAGTCCGGGTACCTCAACAACGAAATAGGTATGCGGGGCGTTCTTCGGGCCAGCCTTGTATAGAATCTTAATCTTGTCCAGAAGAGAGGGCTGTACTGTTTCAAGGTTTACCTCCTTTATGCCTTTTAGTAGACTCTCCTCAGAAACCTTATTCTCCACATCGTAGATTATCAGACGGGGTAGCCTCAGTAGCCTCCCCGGTTCCCTCGTATCGAAGTCACTGGCTTTGCCAATTCTTTCCTTAAGCTTAGTCAGGTCCCTCTCGTTTTCCGTCTCCACCAACACCTGTTTATCTCTAAGTCTTCTGACATGTTTAACTTTAATTCCTCCCGGATCATTTCCCACCGCCTCGAACAACTTCTCCTTTAATTGCAGGCTGTCTCTTACAGATTCGACATCTGCTGGTTTAACTATCAGCACGCTGGCTGGAGCACCCTTGGCAGCTGAGTCATAGGAACGAGCAGGAGGCTGTAAACCAGGGAAGCCAGTCGTTTCAGTTGGCCTTACAAAGTCCTTCATCTTCCTCCAAATGCTGGCCACATCATCCCTCTCGTGGAGTCTTCCTTCCAGTCTGGCGACTTTCTCTACCAGGGTCAGGGTAAGACGCTCAAGCGCTGTAAACTGATCCATCACCCTGCCTGCAACTAATTTAGAAACCTTACTGCTGTCGCTCAACAGTATCCCGCTCAGTCTGGACTTTATCTTTAGGATTTCTCCTACATAGCTGTCTTCCCTGGGATCAGTAACTTCTTCAGCTTCATCTTCTGCTCTTCTTTTTTTTGTAGATTGTGCAGACGTACCGGAAGCAACCGAAGCGGCCCGGGAGGGCGCCTGCGAGGAGGGCTCGGAGCCTGGTGGGGAGCGACCGAGAGATGCCCGGGGGTAGAATACGTCTTCTCTACTATCAGCCCTGCGCAGTTCGCGATCGCGTTCCATTATGAGCGACTAGAGGATTGGCGGGGAGGAAACAGTATGTACATCGAGGAAATTTCCACTGGTGAAATTGTTTACGAGTATTAAACTAACACCTGCACTAACAAAAAATTGTTTTCAGCTAATTCACGCACTGGTACAGCCAAGAACGGGGGAAAAAGTTGTTTGTTTCAAATTCACAAGCTGCAAGACGGCCGCAAAAACAAGTCCGGCAACCAATGACAAGCGTTGTTATGTGAAATAAAGCAAGCACGGACAACTATCACGGGCGAGTAAAGCTAATTTTAACGTTCTAAAAGTTTCCAATTGATTAAATTAATATCTAGGTACTCACGACGAGGCGAGCCCCGACCGGGCTGGACGAATAGAACTCAGTTCTTGATATGAACTTCGGATGTTAGAATTAACTAGAACTAATTACTCACTACTTAAGCAGGTCAGGTAATCCGATTTAGAAAATGCACTACACACTGCATCCAACAAGTTGCACTTAACACAGATATGCACTCTTCACAAACTAAGTCACCAAAGACAAAATTCGCATCGAGCAACAATAATACGCATTCACGTCCGTACTCTATGAGAGCTTGAACTGAGTGAGGGACAAGGAGGACTGTCAATATTGCGGCGAAGACATCAGGGATACACCAGAGCATACTATATTCATGTGCCCCAGATGGGACGAGGCCCGCCGGGTGGCAGAAACCAAATTAGGCACGAGGATTACGAAAAAGAAAGTTTCGGACCTCCTCCAAGCAAACGGACTAACATGGATTACTATTACTGACATGTTGAGGTCCATAATGGTACGTAAATGTAAGGACGAGATGGAGATAGAGAGAACGCAGAGGAGAGTCTAGTGAGCGAAGGTATAAGAATATGAGAGCAGGAGCAAAGGATGAAAGGACGAAGAGGGGTGAAGAGGAGGAAGAGCTGGATGAAGAGGAAGTAAAAGAGGACGAAGAGGAATGAAGAAGAAGATGGAGAGGATAGGATGAAGTGGATAGGTTGAAGAGGATAGGATGAAGAGGATAGGATGAAGAGGATAGGATGAAGAGGATAGGATGAAGAGAATAGGATGAAGAGGATAGGATGATGAGGATAGGAGGAAGAGGATGAGAAGGAAGAAGAGGCTAGTACTCTGATTAGAAGAAGAGACAACAGGCGCAGGGGAAGAAATGCCGAGAGGCGGTACCCCCTGCGTCGAGTGGAGAAAGAGGAAAGTTCTTCTGCAACGAAGAACGAAACGTCGGCAGTGAAGAAATCCGAAACACGCGGTTCCAACCGGAAGCCAAGAATTCAACAAAAGAGGAAAGGAGTTTAGTTGGTAGGCGCCCCTGTAGAAAGACAGGGGTGAATCCAACACACCTTCGGGATTGATGTACCCGTAGGCGTCTTTGGAAGATTCTCTAAACCTCTATAAAAAAAAAAAGGTTGGGTTGGGTTAACTCCGCCATTGGCGGGGCCGCGACGCGCTTGCGATGCGTTCGCGCAGCAGGAGTGACGCGGTGCCGCTGATGCCGGTCCGCAGCCCGGATAAAGGAGGACGGACCCTAGGAACCACGCTTGTGAGCGGGAGCGGCGCCCCGGCGTGCCCAGCTGGGTACGTGCCATGTTTCAACTAGTCTAAAAGGTTTGTACCCTCTTTGTTTTTTGCTTTTCTATCAGAGTCTCTCTTGACTCGACTCTTGTTGCTTCAGATCCCGACGCTATTAGGTATCGAGGGCTAGGGATCTTTCTCGCTTTCAGCTTTTCCTTCTTTTTACTGTCGTTATTAACATCTAGAGGGACCCACATAGTCGCGTGCGTGTCTGTGCCGTAAGGTAGGAAAAAGGGATCCTGGCAGTTGAGTGAAGCCGTCTCTGCGGGGGCTGTGGAGCAACACGCTGCTTTGGCCTCGGACTCTACCGAGGCGGTGACTGCGGCTAGCCCGGTCGCAGGATTCGCGTACCTATGTACTTCGCCCAGGCAGCATAGGATAGGGCCCCCAAAGGCTTAGCTCTGGCGGAGGAAGTTCCCCGTCCCGGTTTGTGTGGCTCTGTGGTGGGTGGGGAGCGTCGAAGGGGTATTTTTGTTTGTTATTGTATGGATTCTAAAAAACTTAAATCAACAGAGACCTCTGCATCTAGGGGGCACCTGGTGTACAGCCGATTAAATATGCAAAGTGGAGAATTGCAAAGATGCAATTCTCAAGGAGAAGCCTCCAAGAAAAGGAGGATAATAGACCTCTCAACTGAGAGTATAGACTTATCCGGTCCAGAGCCCTATAAGAAACGGGAAAGCAGTATAGTGTTTACAATAGTGGAGGCCCATAATCAGATTCTAAAGAGCCTCAAAGACATGGAGAGGGTGATAGAGGACAACCCCAACACGAAACGAGAGATAACTGTTTACTAAGCTCAGGCGGAGTGCGGAGCGCGGAGCTTATTAGCAGAGTCTCTATTCGGAACTGGCTATCTGAGCATAAGTACGAAGATGAGACCAAGATGACCTATGACGTAGAGATTCAGACCGTAGCTAAGACTGGCAAGGACGCGTCTACACAAACAACAGTCTGGCATAGAGGCGAAGTTCAACAGATTGAGCTCGACACATACAAACGCTGGAGGACTGGACCGGCGTTGCTGAAATGAAGTGGTCAGATGATACGTTTAAGGTTACGGAATTGGAAGACGGTAATCCTATGGATATGCACCCGGAGCCGGTTCACGCCATCTTGACTGAGGAAACCGACCTGACCCTACGCAACGACGCCCAGAAGTTATATCGAGATAGATATCCGGAGCTGGCTGGTGCCAAAGGAAAATTCGAGGTGCTCGAACAATGCACCAAGATCAGAAACAGCGAGGGCAGAGGTTGGGTCGAAAGAACGGCGGTCAAAATGGTGGTTGACCCTAAGGACAGTACTCTGTGGGACAGCCTACAGATGCTTAAGAAGGAAACTAAGCAAGATAAGAATATCGCCATGTGTCATTACAAGGGCATGGAGGCAAAGGGTTCAGACGGCTCGTCGAATGCGTATTCCATGGGACGGGCAAGCGGGTCACAATTCAAAAGGACGCCAAGGGTAGCAAAGACAAGACCAGTAGGGAAAAGAAAACCTATGCCCTGGTGGTAAACAACGAGGGTAAGAAGTACGCCGAAACACTTGGCATTATAAAAGCGGCGATTAAAGATAATCCCATGGCCAAGGCGGTAAGGGACTAAGATGTACCCGCGACGGCAAACTTCTAATCATAGAACAAAAAGATCATGCAGCCCTGGAAGGACTTACAAGAAAAATTGCTGAAACGATTGCCCCGAAGGCAATTACTAAATTAGGAGAAGGAGCCAAGCCAGAGACCGTGCACATAAGAGGATTGGATGCGCTCACCGGGAAAGAGGATGTAGAGGAGGTGCTGCAGGAAGCTCTGGGGAGGCCAATCGATGGCTCCATAAAGGTAGGCCAGCTCAGGCCCAACGCAGGGGATACCCAGGCAGTTACGGTAATCATGCCAACAAGGAACGCCGAGAGTATAGTGTGAAAAAGGGAGATCTTGGTAGGTCTGGTCCCATGGCGCGTTGAGGCAAGAATTCGTGTACTGCGTTGCGGAAAGTGCTGGTCATACCAACACAAGACGGAGGAGTGTAAAGAGCCGTCCAGGGCCGGTTGCTGCCACAACTGCGGAGAGACGGGCCACCCGAAGAAGGATTGTACTGAGGAGTCCGTCTGCCCCCTGTGCGAGACCAAGGGGCACAGGGCTGGTGGCGGGGCCTGTCCGAGTTTCAGGGCGGCCTTGAAAGAGGCAAGAAGGAACGCGGCGGGTATAAGCTCGACGAGGGTCAGGGAAGTACCCATGGTCACGTCGAGAAGTGAGTCCTCTGCAATTCCTAAATCAGGAAAGCCAGAAGCTAAGAAAAAGACGCCTGCCACCGAAACAACTGACGATAGCAGGTAGACCCTATAAAGGAACTGTGATAGGAACCGAGAACCCTCTTGCGGGGATCAGAGTCCTCCAGATCAATATCGACCGGCATCCGGAGGCTCTTGATCTGGTAAAGCAAACCATACAGTATTGACATCGTACTAGGCCAGGAGCCTAGCCGCAGGAGGGTGCAAAATACGATATGTGATAATAACTGTGATATTTTTGTTCTTTTGAACAACAATTTTAGTCTAGAGGTATGTGATAGTTTTAACGGTTTTATTTATTTATTTATTTATTAACTCTATTTATTATAAATGTGTGACAAGTCCCGTTTACAATATTTATTTTTCTCCAAATAAATCGAACGCGGAATTCAACGACCTACTGGCAAACCTGGAGAGGCACATGTGCTCCAGAACGGGAGATTTTTTGGTAGTTGGCGACTTCAACGCCAAAATGCCATGCGTCGCTAATAATACCACCAACGAACGGGGACGGATCCTAGAGGAGTGGATCTATGTCAATGACCTGGTTCTACTCAATACAGGTGAGGTCCCCACGTTTATGAGCGCCAGAGGATCTTCCCACATTGATTTAACGATGGCCACAGCGGGAATGGCAAGAAGAATTAGGAATTGGAGGGTCGCGGAAGAGATTGAAAGTCTCAGCGACCATCGAATTCTAATGTATACTATAGAGAGGACAGCACGGGAAAAAGTCAAACCGGAATTGCGAGGGTGGTTGGCAACCCCGGTCAAAGTGGAATTACTGAAGGCTGAATTCCAACAACGAAACCCTGGCAAAATCAGCAACCACAATGACCATACCAAAGCATTGAGAGGGCTCTGCAATAAGTATCTTATGAAGAAAGGGGGAGGCACAAGAAAAGTCCCAGCATACTGGTGGGACGACTCCATGGCAGAACTGCGTAAAGAATGCGTGGCCCTAAGGAGGAGGGCCACAAGAGCTCACCCTGGCAGTAGAGAGGAGCGTGCGCTGCTACGGAGTTGATACAAGACCGCCTACGTCGAGGCGTATGAACGGAATGGATAGAGACCTGGAGGGAGTACAGGGTATCAAAGCTAGAGCTCAAGAAAGCTATACGCAGACAAAAGGGAATATGCTGGGATAACCTGAGGGACGAGTTGAAGGAAGACGTCTGGGGCAAGGCGTATAAGATCGCGACGAAAAAATTAGGATTAACAACAAGCGTCGAAATGAACTCAGGAGAGATAAAGGAGCAGGTTAAAAAACTTTTTCCGGAAATAAGTACCCAAAAAAAGTCTAAATGCTATAGATGAACCCCTCTTTACAAATGAGGAGCTCAAAAGAGCAGCAGATAGAATTAAGACGGGGAAAGCTCCGGGCCCGGATCGTATACCGCCCGAAATAGTGAAAATCACTATCAAACCAAATCCGTCCATCTATTTGAAAGTGTTTAACGAATGTTGGAAGAAAGGAGATTTCCCGAAAATGTGGAAGGTCGCCAGGTTGGTATTAATAGAAAAGCCTAGGAAAGAAGGGAGCGAGGAGACAGCATATAGGCCTATATGCCTGCTAGATGTCGCAGGCAAAGCCCTGGAGACGCTTATAAGAGAATGCCTAAATGCCGAAATAGAAGGGAAAAAAGTCCTTAATGATAACCAACACGGCTTCCGTGTTGGAAAATCTACCTTAACAGCACTACAACAAGTAAGACATAGTAGAACTGACTAAAAGTAAGGCAGATAAAAACAGGGAGTATTGCGTCCTTGTGACGCTCGGTATTAAAAACGCTTTTAATACAGCGTCATGGCAGGGAATCATGAAGGCTTTGCAAGGGTATGATATAAGCCAAGGTATCATAAGGATAATAGCCTCATACTTGAGCGAAAGGGCAATAATGACCTCGGACGGAACAATCACCCGAATAAACTGCGGCGTTCCACAGGGTTCGGTATTAGGACCGACCCTGTGGAACATTCTTTACAACAAGTTATTGGATGCAGATGTCGGACCTGGAACTACCTTGATTGCATACGCAGATGACTTGGCGCTGGTAATAAGCGCCAAAACAAAAACGTTAATACAAGAAAGAATGGAGTATGCAACAAAAAAGACTAGGAATATCCTAGAAAAGATGAAGCTGAAGCTGGCGGGTGAAAAAACGGAGATGGTCATATTAGCCGGGAAAAGGAATCTAACCAGAATAACACTGAACGTCGGGGATGCGAATATAACGGCCGCAAAACAAATCAAGTACCTAGGCGTATTCCTGGATCGGGATTGGAGAATGGCGAGACACATTATAGAGATGGCTGGTAAGGCCCAAAAGGCATACACGGGCCTGGCGAGATTGATGCCAAGCATCGGAGGGCCAAACCCTAAGAAGAGGAAAGTACTTGTAGCAGTAGTGTCCTCGATAATGCTCTATGCCTCCCCGATATGGGAAGGGATCATCAAATACAAAAAATACGAGCGGGTCCTGGAGAGGATAAATAGATTAATGGCCATCAGGTCTGCATACCGGAGTGTCTCAACAGAGGCAGTCCTGGTTATAGCGGGAATCCCCCCCCCCATCAGACTACAAGTGGCAGAAAGAACTAAAGTATATAAAGGGGAGAGACAGATAAAATCGGAGGCCAGGGAACAATTATATGAGGAATGGCAGGCCAGATGGGAAGAGTACCACGGATGGGCCAGAAATATGATAATTAATGTCAAAAAATGGTGCAGCAGGACAGAGGGAGAGACGGACTATTACCTGACACAGGCTTTGAGCGGGCACGGTGCGTTTGGAATGTAGCTAAAAGAAATTAGAAAAAGAGAAACAGCCGAGTGCTGGTAGTGCGGAGAAGTGCACGACACGCCAGAGTACACCTTGCTCATATGCCCCAGGTGGCAAGAACCGCGAAGACGAGCGGAAATAGAAGTGCAGACAAACATAAACAAAGAGAGTATCGGGCACATAATGGAGAGAGACACAAAAGCTTGGACAAGCATTGCAAACATGCTACGAGCAATAATGGTGAGAAAATGCAAGGACGAGAGAGAGAGATGGGAAATGAAGCGTAAAGCGTAGAAGAGGAGGCTAAATAGGAAGAGAAAGGGGGCGAAGAGGAAGGAAGAGGCTGAGAGGAAAGAAGAAGAGAGGCAAGAGGGAGACAGGAAAGAAGGAAGAAGATGGAAGAGGAGAGGACGGAAGAGGAGAGGACGGAAGAGGACAGGACGTGAAGAGGAAATGAAGACATAGATGAGAACCAGCGTGCAGAGGAAGAGGAATACCGAAAGGTGGTACCCTCTGCACCCAACGGGGAAGAGAGGAAAGAAGTTTAGTTGGTAGGCGCCCCTACAGATAGGCAGGGGAGAATCCAACACGCCTCCGGGGTTGATATACTCTAAACCTCTATAAAAAAAAGGGTTAGGTTGGGTTAGGTTAGGACAAAAAGATGGAGAGCGTATTTACGGGTAGCGGCAGGAAAATTACAATCCACCGAGAAGGTAGCAACAGGAGGGAGAAGGAAAAAAGGTTAGAAGAACGTAAAACTTACGCCCTGGTAGTTGAGACTACAGGGAAAAAGTATGTTGAGACCTTAGGGGCAGTAAAGGACGCGATCAAAGGAGACCCCTCAGCGAAAACGGTGAAAGGACTGCGCAGCACCAGGGAGGGCAACCTCCTGATCACCATACAAAAGGATGACGTGGCCCTAGAGAGTCTCAGGAGCAGACTCGCAGGCCATTTAGAACCAAAGAAAATCCGGAAAATCGGAAATGTTGGCAGGCCTGAGACTCTCCACGTTAGGAGGATCGATGCCCTTGCGGACAAGGAGGAGGTGGAAGCGGCGCTGCAAGAGGCATTAGGGAAGCCGCTGGACAGAGCGTATAAAGTGGGGGGAATTAAGACCAACTGTCGGCAATATACAAGCGGTCACCATTACACTCCCAGAAAAAGACGCCAAAGTCCTGGTGGAGGCCGGAGAGGTCCTCGTGGGGCCGGTAGCTTGTAGGGTAGAAACAAGGGTGAAGGTTCCCCACTTCAGGAAATGCTGGTCCTACGACCACGCCGCTGTAGAGTGCAAAGGACCAGGAAGGCAGGAATGCTGCCATAACTGCGGGCAGGTAGAACACCCCAGCAAGGAATGCAAGAACGAGGCATCATGTCCCCTATGCGAAGCTGCAGGACATAGGGCCGGCAGCAGGGCGTCCCCGGCATTCAAGATGGCCCTGAAGAAAGCAAAGAAAGAAGACAGGAGAGAGAGGAGCAGGCCGGTGACGGATCTTCCTACTGCCTATGTAACGGTTGTTACCAACGCCGTTCCGCGGACATTATTTTTAATTAGTATTTAAGGATTTAATTTAGGTTTAATTATTTTCCTTATGCGGATCCGGCGTGGCACATTGTGAATAATATCTTTTCTTGGTACTGGCTTGACTCACAGCAACACGTTGCGCTAACAAAGGCAAGCGTAGACGGAGCGCGAACCAATCCACGCTCGCGATTAATTCACCATTAATAACTTCTTTTCCTACGGTTGGATCGCCTCCAGATTCTGTAACTACTTTCGGAAATCTATTATGGACGATCCTACCAAGTGTGATCCAAATCATACGGTTGGAAAATTTGTTACACAGCCAAAAGCACTTCTGCACTTCCGTCGAATTTTTACACGTTTCCGCCCGCCAAAATCAGCCGTGTTCGGTATCAAATTAAAACTTATAATAAACGCCATCTAATAAAATAAGGAAAGCCCTGGGTCACGGTGAAATTAAGGAAGTTTTCTTTGTTAGAAAACTTCTCCCCTAATGACTCAGGGGGATTGTGACGTCAGAAGCGGCACCCCGACCGAGTTAATACCAAGAAACACCCTCAGCAAGCCAAATAAAAGGGCCTGTCCTAGCCACTGCATTCAGATCCTCTCGGGATCTCTTACGGAACGGAGTAGGCAGATTGAGGCCGTTCCCAACGAATACCCTAACCTGATCGAACCTTTTCCTACTTCTATCCATACGGATCGAGTTCTGTCCGCCGGTGATCGCTCCGCATATTGTATATACCCGTTATTATCTTCAATATATTTTTTTTGTGCTACCTAGTTGTACTTCACCTTCACTTGTTCCCTCACCCCGAGAACGTCGAGCTAGCCGGACAACGAAGCCACGTTTCCCGGGACCTTGAGGAGTACCGATCGTCACCCACCTTCGGACGACCGGTGATAACAATTGGCGCCCAACGTGGGGCCCACGACGAGAAGTTTCAGCCGCAGCTGGAAGAACCCACCATGGTGAATACGAGGAACAATCAATCGAGTTCTGAGGACGACAAAGAACCTCAGTGGCGCCCAACACAAACTACAGCATTCAGTTCGGAACCACCAGCCCCCGTCAGTGCCACTTCCGAACTCTGCTGCCAACGGTTCAAGACCGAAGATCTGCCCACCTTCCATGGTTCGGATTCCGAGGACCCGCAGGACTTCCTGAACCACATCACGGAGTACCTCACGACCGCCCGGAAGCCGCAATGGACCCACGTACCAATAGTCAGCCGGCAGCTCGCAGGCCAGGCCCGAACGTGGTTCGACCGATACGAGTCCGCCAATCTGACATGGACCGAATTCCAGGCAAGGTTCCTAGATGAGTATAATGGAACTCAAGTCCGGATGAAACTCTTCGCAAAGCTATACTCCAACCAACAAGGAGCCGACCAGTTTACAGAACCCTTCGCAGTAAGTAAGTGGAAACTGTTCGACAGAATAGCAGCACAGACACCGGAAGAAGAGAGAATCGAAGTGATCAGCAACCTCGTCCTACCGGAACTACACACGGCCATGACGACGCCACTTCCGCAGAGCCAAGCCGCACTATTCAAGCGCTGTGCTCAGTTAGATCGATCCGCTCCACCTTCAGGGACTACCCGGTCAAGCATCTCCAGGCAGCCACCCCCAGAAGCTGCGCGTAGGCCAGCAGCCGCTCCACAGCGACCACCAGCACAGAATCCGAGGGAAGTTAGCCAGCTTCCCAAGTGTACCTATTGCCCGGGAAGACATTTTCACCGAGACTGTCCCACGATGCAACACAACTCGGGAAACGCCAGGAGGGCCGGCGCCGATCACCAGTACAACCACGCCGCCGGCCCGTCGAAGAATTAAACACAATGGGACATCGTGACCTGCCGTACCTGCCAATCGAAATCGACGGAAAATCGATACCAGCACTTATCGACACCGCCGCCTCCGCCAACTTCATGCAGCCCCAGTTCGCAAACGACATCAAAACCGCTGAACCACTATCAGTCACCATGGCTGACAAGAGGACCAGACTGAAGCTGCAAGGCACGGCGTACCAGGAGTTCCACATCGACGACGCCGCCTCCGCTGCCCAATTCCTCGTCTCGGAATCCCTGCGCGCAGAGGTAATTCTGGGTCTACCATGGTTGAGGGAACAGCGGGCAGTCATCGACCTCCACCGCCGGTGCATCCACTTCGGGAAGGAGCAGCGGTGGACCAAGCATTTCCTGTTGGAAACGCCCGCGACAAAGAGGCAGACGAGCACGACCATCATGCTGGCTCAGCACGACTTCCCCGCCAAATACGAAGGAGAATTCCAAGCCCTGATGGCATCGTTCTCGGATGTATTTTCGGAGCAGGAGAACCAACCCACGACGGCCACCACCCAACACGTGATCCGACTAACGGACCACAAGCCCATCCGTTTGCCTCCACACCGCTGTTCGGCAGCCAAGAAAAGGGTAATGGATGAACAAATCGAATCTATGTTAAAAGCCGGAGTTATTCAACCAAGCACCTCCGCCTACAACTCTCCAATTGTGATCGTGGAGAAGAAGGACGGCAAACCCCGTTTCTGCGTCGACTACCGCCGACTTAATGCAGTAACTAAGGACGAAACCTCCAGCCTGCCGCGCATTCATGAGACCATACGCGACCTAGGATCCGCCAAAGTTTTCACAACATTGGACATGAAGTCCGGATACTGGCAAGTTCCGCTGCATAGGGAGTCCAGACCACTCACCGCCTTCATCACACCGGACGGGGCCGCATATGAATTCAAGGTGATGCCCTTCGGACTTAAGAACGCCCCGACGACGTTCCAAAAACTCATGACGCAAGAAGTCCTCGCCGGACTCAACCGGGATTTCACCTTGGTTTATCTTGATGACGTTATCATCTACTCCGACAACTGGGAAGACCACCTGAGGCATCTTCACCTTGTCTTAGAGAGATTCCAACAGCATCGACTGCAATGCTCCACCACCAAGTGCCGATTTGGAACAACGGAACTGGAATACCTCGGACATCAGATCACAGCCGACGGGATCCGGCCGAAGGAAAATCATCTCGGACAATTACGGAACTATCCGCAGCCCACTAACCGTAAGGAGCTACGCCAGTTCCTAGGACTCGTCGGATGGCTAAGAGATTACATCCCGAAGTGTGCTGAAATCGTTGCCCCTCTATCGGACTTGTTGAGTAACAAAAGACGATGGAGTTTCAAGACCGAAGAACAACAAGCTTTCGAGAAGCTCAAACTAGCCCTCCAAGCACCCATGAGTCTCCACCGGCCAGATCCGGAACTTCCGTATGTTTTGCAAACTGACGCCAGTGCCAAAGGACTCGCCGCTGTGTTATACCAACCAGCGAAGGATGGACGCCGCATCATTTCTTACGCCAGCAGCAAGCTAAACGCCGCCGAACAACGTTATCATTGCAACGAACAGGAATGTTTAGCCGCCGTCTGGGCAATGAAGCGCTACCGACCGTATCTTGAAGACCGGAAATTCACTCTACGTACCGACAGTCGTGCCCTCCTCTGGCTCGACCGCAGTAAGGACTCCAGATCAAAATTGACGCGTTGGTCCTTGCTCCTCCAGGAATATCAGTTCGACGTGGAACACTGTCCCGGACGAGAAAACGAACTTGCCGATGCCCTGTCACGTAATCCGGAACCCACTCTCGTTCCAGCCCACGTGACGGAAACTGAGAAGCTTATTCCACCGACAGTTCAAGTCCTGGATGTTGCAGACCTGTCAAGGGAAGTTGAAAACGCCCAGCAAACGGATGAGACATGCCTCCGACTCCTAGAGCGTTTCCAAAGAATCCACCACGCCGGACCCACCGAGCCCGGAGATGTCGGAATCCAGCAGCTCTACAGCATCGAAACTGGTTACCTTCGACGCCGGGAGGACAGTGGTTCCTTGCTTGTCGTCCCACCAGCAATGACCAACCAAGTGCTCCACGCATTCCACGACGACCCTTCCGCCGGACACCCGGGCGCAGAAGAAACCGAACGATCCATACGTAAGCGATATTTCTGGCTCACTCTGAAGAAGGACGTCCAGGAACACGTAAGAAACTGCCTAACCTGTCATTGTACAAAAAGGGGCGCATTGCAAGCCAAAGCACCGCTCCGACCACACCAGACCTACCAACCCTGGGAAACAGTGGCAGTGGATCTTATGGGACCATACGTCAGAAGCAACCAAGGCAATAGGTTCATCTTAACAACCACTGCACCTCTGCACCAAATGGACGGAGGCATTCCCATTATCAGACAGCAGGACTGGAACGGTAATCCGGAAACTCGAGGAAGAGATATTCTCGCGGTATGGCTACCCCAAATCTATCCTCACGGACAATGGGACCCAATTTGCTTCCGTCACTTGGGACGCTGCTATCAACCGATGGGGCTGCTATCACTGGACAACGCCCATCTACCACCCACGCGCCAATCCTGATGAACGGCGGAACCAGGATATAAAAAAGGGCCTACGCATCCACCTACGAGGAAGGAACAACCAGAGCTGGGACATTGCCATCCCTACCATAATGTTCAATCTCCGCACCCGGAAGAATGCCGCCACCGGGACCACACCTAGCCAGGCCTTACTGGGCTACGAACTTCCACGACCAGGAGACTGGCAAGCCACTAATGGGCCACAAGGAAACGGAAGGGCTGTACGAGAAGAGCGTATTCAGAGGATCCACCGGAACCAAAACCGTTACCGTGCCAGATACGCCATCGGACAGCCGGTACAAAACCGATTCCAGCCCGGGGATTGGGTCCTGACTCGCACACGGAACATTGCCATCGGAGAGATACCAGATCCATGGATCGGGCCATACCAGGTCATCGAAGCAGCCGGACCAGTCACCTTCTGGATTCAACGGGGAGGTGAACAGGTCAAGATTCACGTCGACGACCTTAGACGTGCCCCAGGACCACCAATCGACGATCATCAGCGTGAAGAACGCCGCAACCCGTAGCTGCGAGCTTCAAAGGGGGGCGGATTGTTACCAATGCCGTTCCGCGGACATTATTTTTAATTAGTATTTAAGGATTTAATTTAGGTTTAATTATTTTCTTTATGCGGATCCGGCGTGGCACATTGTGAATAATATCTTTTCTTGGTACTGGCTTGACTCACAGCAACACGTTGCGCTAACAAAGGCAAGCGTAGACGGAGCGCGAACCAATCCACGCTCGCGATTAATTCACCATTAATAACTTCTTTTCCTACGGTTGGATCGCCTCCAGATTCTGTAACTACTTTCGGAAATCTATTATGGACGATCCTACCAAGTGTGATCCAAATCACACGGTTGGAAAATTTGTTACACAGCCAAAAGCACTTCTGCACTTCCATCGAATTTTTACACGTTTCCGCCCGCCAAAATCAGCCGTGTTCGGTATCAAATTAAAACTTATGATAAACGCCATCTAATAAAATAAGGAAAGCCCTGGGTCACGGTGAAATTAAGGAAGTTTTCTTTGTTAGAAAACTTCTCCCCTAATGACTCAGGGGGATTGTGACGTCAGAAGCGGCACCCCGACCGAGTTAATACCAAGAAACACCCTCAGCAAGCCAAATAAAAGGGCCTGTCCTAGCCACTGCATTCAGATCCTCTCGGGATCTCTTACGGAACGGAGTAGGCAGATTGAGGCCGTTCCCAACGAATACCCTAACCTGATCGATCCTTTTCCTACTTCTATCCATACGGATCGAAGTTCTGTCCGCCGGTGATCGCTCCGCATATTGTATATACCCGTTATTATCTTCAATATATTTTTTTTGTGCTACCTAGTTGTACTTCACCTTCACTTGTTCCCTCACCCCGAGAACGTCGAGCTAGCCGGACAACGAAGCCACGTTTCCCGGGACCTTGAGGAGTACCGATCGTCACCCACCTTCGGACGACCGGTGATAACACGGTGGACACGCCAAAATCGCGAGGGAAGAGTCCGAAAGTCAAGATAAAACCGATCAATGGGATGATGATGAGCCTCCTGCGAACCTCAGGATGATGCAGTCGAACACAGATAGACATCCTGAAGCATACGACCACCTAGTGCAGCTGAGGCACGAGTTGCGGATCAATCTGGTGTTGGGGTAAGAGCCCAGTCGCAGGAGGACGCGGAACCTAAATTATGATCCTAACTATGATACCTTCGTTCTTTTAAACGAAGGCTCATTTATCTGTGATATAGGATTAGGTTTTATTATTTTAGATATACAAGTGTGTTTAGTCATAAATTGTTATTTTTCGCCTAATAGGCCGAATACCGACTTCAAAAATTATCTTGCCGATATCGAGACTCGGATTAGGAGCCACGGCAGAGAGCACATAGTAGTTGGGGACTTCAACGCGAAAATGCTCTCTGTCCGAAATACCACTACCAATGAAAGAGGCAGGATAATGCAAGTGTGGATTCACTCAAATGATTACGTAATAATGAACGACGGAGATATGCCTACTTTTGCGAGCTCCAGGGGCAGCTCCCAGAGGCAGGGTCGTAAAAGGTGGGTCGCTGAGGAGATGGAAAGCCTCAGCGATCACAGAATTATTACGTATGAAATCGTGATCAAAAAGAGTGAATCTAGAAACCAACAAACTCCTGCGGTGGGCTGGAGAGTGAATCTAACAGGAGTCGAGAAGATCGGGAAAGAGTTTGCCAAGCTGAACACTACCAAGAGGCGGGACCCGGAAAAACTGGTCCAAATCCTCACTGGACTGTGTAACAGACACCTCCCACGGAAAAGCGGCAAATACAGGAGAGTCCCGGCTTATTGGTGGACCGATTCCATCGCAGAGATCCGAAACGAATGCGTCAGGCTCCGAAGAAGAGCCACTCGTCTAAGACCCACAGCGGACGAAGAGAGGGCGCAAGCATGGTATCGGTACAGAGAAGCCAAACTGAATTTGAAAAAGGCCATCTGAAAATCCAAGGCCAGATGTCGGGACGAATTGCGAACCGAGTTAACGGAGGATATATGGGTAAAGGCATATAAGATCGCTACGAAGAAGTTATGTCTAAAGCTGAGTACCCAACTGAGTCCGGCAGAACAGGAGGCAAATCCGGAAACTGTTCCCAAGCGGAAATGGACCGAAGTGGAAGATGCCTAGAAAGATCGCCAGAGCGCCGGAAGAGTCCCCCTTCTCTATGGAGGAAATGGCCAGGGCTTCCGGCAGAATCAAGAATGGCAAGGCACCGGGTCCAGACCTTATACCGCCAGAGGTAGTGAAAACGACGATGCAGGCAAACCCGCAAATATACCGGCAGATCTACAGCGAATGTCTCAAAACAGGTAATTTCCCAAAAAGATGGAAGAAAGCTAGTCTGACCTTAATCGAAAAGCCCAAGAAAGCAGACGGAGAAGAGACTACTTATAGGCCCATATGCCTCCTGGACGTCACGGGAAAGGTCCTAGAGTCGTTAATCAAGGATAGGTTAACGACCGAACTAGAGGATAGAAAGATCCTCAGCGAAAACCAACACGGGTTCCGGGCGGGAAAATCGACCTTGAGCGCACTGGGGCAAGTGAAAGACATCATTGAGAACATCAGGAGGAAGGCCGACCATAAGAGGGAGTACGCCGTATTGATAACGCTAGACGTCAAAAACGCGTTTAATAGCGCTCCGTGGAAAGCGATAATGGCGGCCTTGTACAGGTACGAGGTGAGACCTAGACTAATCCGCATCATATCCTCATACCTATCGGAAAGAGTAATCATAGCCCCAGATGCCACGCACACCAAGATCGAGTGCGGAGTCCCGCAGGGATCAGTACTAGGACCAACCCTTTGGAACACACTGTATAATAAAGTCCTGGAGGTAGACATCGGTTCCGGGGTCACCACCATAACCTACGCAGACGACCTGGCGCTCGTCATCTACGCCAAGACAGCCGGATTATTGGAGGAGAAGGCCATGTACGCAATCGAGAAAGTGAGCCAGACCCTGGAGAGCATGGGTCTCTCCCTGGCGGGTCAAGACCGAAGCCGCGATTCTCACGGGAAAGAGAAATCTGTCGAGACTAGTACTGAGAGTGGAGGGAAGCGAAATCGCCACGAAGACACAAGTAAAGTACCTTGGCGTCCATCTCGACAGAGAACTCAAAATGACGGCCCACGTGAGAGAAGTAGCGGCAAAGGCTCACAAGTCGTACATGGCCCTGGCAAAGTTAATGTAGGCGGACCGGGACCAAAAAAGAGGAAGATGTTGGCCGCGGTAGTCGCGTCAGTTATTGTGTACGCCGCCCCAATCTGGGAGTCGGCGATGAAATACAGGCTCCACGAGCAGATGTTACAAAGGGTCATGGGACTAGCAGCCATCAGAGTAACGTCAGCCTATAGGACGGTATCCACCGAAGCCGTCCTAGCCATCGCAGAGATCCCCCCCATAAAATTACAGATCGCGGAACACACAAGACTCCACCGCGAAGGGCACCAGGCAAAAGTCCCAGCAAGGAAGCAGATGTATCGGGAGTGGCAGGCCCGATGGGAGGGTTACCAAGGCTGGCCAAAAGTGTTTATAAGAGATGCCGAAACCTGGTGCCAGCGTTCTGGGGGTGAAGTGGACTACTTTATTACACAGGCGCTGACGGGGCATGGCTGTTTCGGGAAATACCTGAGAGAGATAAAAAAAGAGACGAAGCTCTCTGCCGGTACTGCGGAGAGGAGGAAGACGACGGGCGGAAATACGCCTGACGGCGGAAATCGAGGCTAGAAGTGCCATCGACATACAGAATATAGGTGATTTAATCGTAAAAGACGAAAGCACATGGACCGCAGTAACAAATATGCTGCGGTCCCTAATGAGAACGAAGTGCAAAGACGAGCTGGAAGGAAGATAAGAGAGGGAGAGCAACACGAGAGTGAAAGACAAAGCAAAACCAGGCAGAGATGATATAGAGGAGGGGGGAAGAGGAACAAGGCACCAAAAGAGACAAAGATAAGAGATGACATGTGCAGGGGACGAAATGCCGAGAGGCGGTATCCCCTGCACAGTGTGGAAAGAGGAAAGGAGTTTAGTTGGTAGGCGCCCCTGTAGATATGCAGGGGTGAATCCAACACGCCTCCGGGACCGATGCAACCGGAGGTGTCTTTAGAAGATTCTCTAAACCTCTATAAAAAAAAAGTGAGGTTAGGTTGGGTAACTCCGCCGCGACACGCTTGCGATGCGTTCGCGCAGCAGGGGTGGCGCGGTGCTGCCGATGCCGGTCCGCAGCCCGAATAAGGAGGACGGACCCTAGAAACCACGCTTGTGAGAGGGAGCGACGCCCCGGGGTACGTGCCATGTTTCAACTGGTCTATAAGGTATGTACCCCTTCGTTTTTTGCTTTCCTCTTAGAGTGTCCCTTGACTCAACACTTGTTGAGGGCTAGGGATCTTTCTCGCTTTCAGCTTTTCCTTCTTTTTACTGTCCCGGTAGCAACATCTACAGGGACCCACGTAGTCGCGTGCGTGGCCATGCCGTGAGGTGGGAAAAGGGGATCCTGGTAGTTGAGTGAAGCAGTCTCTGCAGGGGTTGTGGACCAACACGCTGCTTTCTACCGAGACAGTGACTGCGGTTCGTCCGGCCGCAGGATTCGCGAACCTATGTTCTTCGCCCAGGCAGCTTAGGATAGGGCCTCCAAAGGCGTAGCCCTGGCGGAGGAAGTTCCCCGTCCCATTTGTGGCTCCGTGGTGGGTGGGGAGCGCCGAAGGGGATTTATAGATATATTTGCATGGATTCAAACAAAATTTCAAAAGAGACCTATGTACAAAGGGGACACTCTGTGCATAGTAGATTGAATGTAGGTAGCCAACTCCAGCGCTTCAACTCGCAGGGGGAGGCTACAAAGAAGAGGCGGATAATTGACCTGTCTTCTGACCATATAGACCTTGATGCGATAGAGCCGTACAGACAGAAGGTAAGCCCGATCGTTTTCACGCTGATGGAGGCGCATTAGCAAATAACGAGCAACCTACGGGAAATCGAGAAAGTTACTGACGCAAACCCGAATACCAAAAGGGAGATTAAGGAGTTAGTCGTAAGACTGAAAAGGAACACGGAATTAGTAAACCGAGAGTCTGTCCGTAAATGGCTTGCGGCCCATAGATGGGAAGCTGAGGAGAAGATGTTTCATGACGTGAACGTCCAAACCGTCGGTAAGAAGGCCGCCGAAGCTGCGACGCAGACTACGCTCTGATACAAAGGCGGAGACCGGACAATAGACCCGGCTGGCATTACCACGGTTGAAGAGTGGGCGAATGCGGCAAATGTAAGGTGGGCGGAGGACACCTTTAAGGTGACGCAAGTTGAAGATGGTGATCCGCTAGAGACGTATCCAGAGGCGGTCCAAGCCATTTTTACGGACCAAACTGATGTTACTCTCTTAAATGGTCATAAAAAGCAGTATAAGGATAGATTCCCCGAGCTCGCAAAAGCAAAGGGGAATTTTGAAGTATTGGAGCAAATGACCAAAATACGGAACAGAGAGGGCACCGGTATAGTGGACCGGAAAGCTGTCAAGATGGTGGTTGACGGCACAGATAAGAACATCTGGGAGAGCCTCCAAATGCTCAAAACGGAGTCTGCAGAAGAGGAGCATATCGCTATGTCCATCACCGTGCTATGGACGAGGAAAGATGGAGAAAGCTCGTGGAATGTGTTTTCCACGGAACAAATAAGAGGATTACCATCCACAGGGAAGGTAAAAGGAAGGCCCCGGACAAGCGGAAAGAAGAAAGAAAGACCTATGCCCTTGTCGTTGAAAACCCCGGCAGGAAATACACGGACACGTTGGGGATGATTAAAAATGCGCTAAAGGACGACCCCACTGCTAAAGCGGTCAAGGGACTGCGGAGTACCCGGGAGGGGAATTTTCTTATTACAGTGCAAAAGGATGATGCAGCACTAGAAAGCCTTAAAGAAAAAATTCCTCAGACTGTGGAACCAAAAAGTATCAGAAAAATGGGCAGCCGAGGGAAGCTGGAAAACTTGCACATAAGAGGAATTGATGCGCTGGCAGCTAAGGCTGATATTGAGGTTGCGATAGAGGAGGCAGTCGAAAGGCCATTGGACGGATCTACTAAAATAGGGGATCTGAAACCCAATGCTGGGGATACACAGGCCGTAACGGTCATTTTACCGGAGGAAGACGCCCGAGCACTGGCCGCAACGGGAGAGGTTCGCATAGGACTGGTCCCGTGTAGAGTCCAAACCAGGGTAAAGGTCCCCAGATGCCGACGATGCTGGTCCTATTCGCACCTCACTGAGGAATGCAAGGGCCCGGCGCCGAGGCAAAACAACTGCCATAACTGCGGGCAAGAAGGGCATCTCAGCAAAGACTGCAAGAATGAGGCAACGTGTCCGGTATGCGAGACCCCAGGACATAGGGCCGGAAACGGTGCGTGCCCGGCTTTCACGGAAGCCCTAAAAAAAAACCAGGAAGGCTGAAAAAAGGAAGACAAGCGGGTCATAGAGATTCCAATGCTGACCCCGCAAAAAGATAGCTTAAGACTCCGAGGGGGAGGAGAGAGTCAAGAACATGCATGGATGAAACATGCATTTTAATATTCTTTCCTAAAATAAGTCTTCTGTACAAAAATAAATTAGAAATAAATGAATTTGAAAACTTAGATAAAAATAAATTAAATATTTCAAACTATGGCAATTCGTTATGTAAATTAAAAAAGGGAACTATATTGGGATATTTATGTAAAGATAGCGATAATAGACTAGGTAATGTAATTAGAGAAAAAATAAATTTAGAAAATGAAAACGAAAGTTTCCATGTATACGAGAACGACGGTTTCAATATAAACACCAAATTAACTTCAATTGAAACACAGTTATTGCACGATTTGCTTAGAAAAAATAGTGATCTTATGGCTTGGGATAAGACGAAATTAGATCTGACGCATTTAGCAGAACATACTATTGAACAGTCTGTGATGAGATATCGTCCTGAGTAGACGTGATTAACATAGCAGTTATTAATTTGTGAACATCAAATTATTTTAATAAAATGCCCTTGGATACACGCACAACACGTTCTTCTGCGGAGGAAGATGCCATCATACGAAAATTAGTTGAAAAAGTCTTGAACTCAGATACATTAAAAAACGATTTAATTAATAAAATTCGTACGGAGATAGTCGGCCCTCTGAAAGAAGAAATTAAAGCGTATTCGAACTCGCCGGTGTTAGAAAACAAACTGGACATTCCTTGGATACACTTGAACAATATTCACGTAGAAATAACCTTCGTATATTTGGTGTCCCAGAAGAAAAAAATGAAAACACAGATATTGTTGTAACGAAGTTATTTAAAGATAAATTGGGAATTGATTTTAAGCCTGAATTAATTGATTGTAGCCATAGATTGCCTTGTAAAGAAGGACAATATCGACCCATCATAATTAAATTTGTAAGTCGAAATGTAAAAAAGCTAATTTGGAGTAAGAAGAGTCATCTGAAAGGTTCGAAAATCGTTTTGAAGGAAGACCTAACGAAAATCAGACATCAATTGTTGAAGGAAGTCGCCAAAAAATATGGAGGTAAATCTGTTTGGTCTAGTGATGGTAAAGTGTACCTTAGAGTGGAAGGCAAGATTAAACAAATACATGATATGTGTGATTTAATTTGATGTAAAATCTGCTTAAATTACATTTGTCACTGCGATGTTATTGAACGGTCTCGCCTCTGCATTGTCTGCTTGGTCTATTCTGTATAAAAAATTTTCGTTTGAGTACATATTTTGTACAGTAAATTTCCTTTATTTTCTCTCTATAGTTTGCTTAACGTGAGTATATCGAGAAAATTAATATTACCATTATTATTATTATTATTTTTATTATTTTTCTCAGTAATATGTTATTTTTATTCAAACATTTGATCAATTAGTAAATCTACAATATTATGAACTTTGGTAATTTAAAAGTGGCACACGTGAATATTCGTTCTTTAATGCCTAAAATATCTCTGATAAGAGAATATATTCAAAAAGAAGATTGTGATATTTTTGCAATTAGTGAGACTTGGTTGAGCTCTGATATACCTGATTATGCAATTCGAATTAATAATTATACCTTATTTCGTAAAGATCGGGGCGCTCTTGGAGGAGGGGTGTGTGTATACATACGTAATTTATTTAACTGCCAAAAATTAAAACTACCTACACCTACTGAACAAATATGGGTTAATGTGAAAATTCGACAAATATCAATTGCAATTGGGACGGTTTACAAATCACCAACTGTCAATTATAAATTTTTCTGCGATGAATTTGAAAAATGTTATACTGAATTACATTCTGCATATGATTTTGTCATTGCTTTGGGTGACCTTAATATAAATTTAGTTAAGTATAATAATCCCGATGTATTTTACTTCAATAATATGATCCAATCACTCAATATATCTCAAATAATTACTGACCCTACCAGAAAAGCAGAAAACAGCGAATCTCTCTTAGATCTAATTATGGTATCAGATGCTGATTTTGTTTTAGAATCGGGTGTTGGAGGAGATGCATTTGCAGATCATGAGATTATTCACTGTACTTTAAAAATAGTTACAGGAAATAATTATCCCATATTCAAAACTATTCGTAGTTTCAAACACTTTCAATATGAACTATTTATTAAAGATATGCAAACTATCCCATGGCAGCATGTATTTATTATTGAAAACATTGATGATAAAGTTGAATTTTTAACTAATAATATACTTAATCTCTTCAGTAAACATGCACCTTTAAGATTAGTTAAAATTACGAAAAAACCTGCTCCGTGGTTAACGGACAATGTACGTCTTATTATGCAATTAAGAGACAAAGCGTTGGCAAAGTATAAGAAAGCAAAATCTGAACAATCATGGAGTTATTATAAACAATTACGCAATTATGCTACCAGTATGATTAAAGCCGAAAAAACGGCTTACTTTGATTTTACTATACGTCAAATTTCACCAAAAACTATGTGGAAAAAACTAAAAAATTTAGAAATAACTCAAACTAAAAATGCAAATTTACCTCACCAACTATGTAATGCTACTGACATTAATAATTTCTTTGTAGATGGTGTAACAAAGTGATTTTGTTATTTATTTATTTTCCGAGTTTTGTTTAAGTTTAATTTATTGTAAATATGTAAATATGTATATATTAAGGATAAAATATTTAAGTTCTAGTTCGCAAGCGCGCGTTGATTTGGAAGGGGTCATAGAGTGGGGCCCCCTTCCACTCCTTTGGCTTTATAAATGAGTCACAAGCCGAGTTCAGGCAGTTCGTGGTTCAAGCGCGTTCGTGACCAGTGCAGTGCCCGTCTCCTGTCTTTGCCTTTAACCATTAGCAAACATCCTACCTACCCAATACGAGTGTCTCGTATTTCGTCCCTAGAGTGAGCGTCTCATTCTTACCTGCCCGACACGAGTGTCTCGTGTACTTTATCCCTAGAGTGAGCGTCTCACTCTCACCTGCCCGACACGAGTGTCTCATGTACTCCGTCCTGTGAGTGAACGTCTCACTCACACCAGCCTGACACGAGCGTCTCGTGTATTCCGCCCCTTGAATGAGCGTCTCATTCTTACCTGCCCGACACGAGTGTCTCGTGTACTCCGTCCTGTGAGTGAGCGTCTCACTCACACCAGCCTGACACGAGCGTCTCGTGTATTCCGCCCTTTGAATGAGCGTCTCATTCTTACCAGCCTGACACGAGCGTCTCGTGTACTCCGTCCTGTGAGTGAGCGTCTCACTCACACCAGCCTGACACGAGCGTCTCGTGTATTCCGCCCCTTGAATGAGCGTCTCATTCTTACCAACCTGACACGAGCGTCTCGTGTACTCCGTCCTGTGAGTGAGCGTCTCACTCACACCAGCCTGACACGAGCGTCTCGTGTATTCCGTCGTTTGATTAAGTATACCGTCCGTTACGAATGACTCGTGTAGCCTGTCCGACCATCACCTGACACGAGCGTTTCGTTTCATTCTTGGTCTAACGTGTAGTTGTATAAACCGTTTTCCGAACATTATTTTCCGTCGCGAGTTTTTACTACCAATATCTGTGTACTGAAGTGTAAATATTTTAGACAGATTTATAAATAAAGTTTAGTTGAGTTTCACCACGTTTTTAATTTCTGTGAACCTGGACGCCGGCGAGCTCATACCTGGACACCGTTCCGAACGTAGCTGAGCCAGACGAAAGACGTCACCAGAGAAAAAGCAGCAACGTGACAATGGTACACCTACTGTTGCTGCTGATTTAAATATAAAGCACTTATATGCCACTTCCAGCTTTAACCTTAATTATGACAAATTGTCTTTTAAAACAGTTGATGAAACTGAAATAGGAAAGTACATAACCCAGATAAAAAGCAATGCTAGTGGCCATGATTTTATAACTATCGATATGATCAAACTCTGTAGTCCAATCATTTTGCCCTATATAACGCATGTCATTAATACTTGTATTGTGAAAGACGCCTTCCCTGCTCTGTGGAAAATTGCTGCTGTGACCCCTGTGCCAAAAACTTCTAATCCTTTATCATTTAAAGAACTTCGCCCTATTAGCGTACTTCCAGTTCTATCTAAGTTGTTAGAAAAAGTTATTAGTGTTCAACTTCAAAAATACTTAGATAAAAATAATATTATACCAGACTGTCAATCTGGATTTAGAAAAGATCACAGTTGTGAAACTGCCCTGTTAAATGTGACTGATTCTCTGCTGTCCGGTACAGATAAAGGAATGGTCTCTGTCTTGGCCCTACTGGATTTTAGCAAGGCCTTCGACACAATTGATCATGAATTAATGCTAGCTATTCTATCGTTCATCGGATTGTCACACTCTGGAGTTACGTTAATAAGGAATTATCTAGTTAACAGGGTTCAATACGTACGTTTAAATAATTCTGTCTCTACAAAGCGACTAGTATCGCGAGGTGTCCCACAAGGTTCGATATTAGGACCTTTTCTGTTCTGTGTATATACATCTTCCTTTTATAAATATATCAAAACCTGCAAATTTCAAGCATACGCTGACGACACTCAAATATATCATTCATTTTACATAAATAATTATAACACTGAACTTGCGCGTGTAAATGATGACCTAAATGCCCTCGAAACAATATCAGCTCAACATTCACTGATTTTAAATCCATCGAAATCTGTTCTATTACTGATGGGCAGTAAGAAAAATGTTAACTTCATTCGGAAGCATATTTCCTTATCTATAAATGGCATCAATATTCCTATAAAGGAGAGAGCTAAAAACCTGGGACTTCTAATTGATAATTCATTTCGCTATAACTACCAAATAACTGAATATATAAAGAAAGCATACCTAAATCTTAAACTAATTTATCCCCACAGACATTGTCTCTCAATTCAAGCTAAGAAAATACTTTGTGAAACGCTGGTGTTATCCCATTTTTCTTATTGTTCGTCTGTTTATGATCCTTGCTTAACTGTTGATACTAGTGCTCGCATACAAAGAGTTCAAAATTCCTGTTTGCGGTTAATATTTGGAATAAGAAAATACGATCATATCTCGAATAAGCTAAGTAATATAGGTTGGTTAAATATGAAGGACTACAGATTGTTAAGAAAAACTTGCCTGTTTTATAAAATACTTACTTATAAGCAACCTGCATATTTATATAATAAAATCACATTTAGAACGGATGTGCATACACTTAATTTAAGATACAAAGGTATGCTCACACCTCCTATTCATCGAACAGCTTTGTACCAAAGATCTTACTCCTTTCAAGTTGCAAAAATTCTCAATAATCTCCCTTTAAATTTTAAAAAGCTTTCTCTTAGTTGTTTTAAATCACAATATAAAAGAAACCTGTTCAATTGTTAATTTATTTCCAAAGTTCACGAGTGCCATTACCATCTATTCTTATGTTAATATTATAATTAAATTGATTTAATTTTCACTACTGATCACCATATCTATTAGATATACAAATAAACACAGACTTAGATGTAGTTTAGGTTAATGTAACTTAGTTTTAGGCATTTGAATTCATTTATGTACTTAGTTATTTAAGTTCCTTATATTCAAGGCTTAAAGGAAGAGCAAGGGCAGCATAAAAGCTGCTGATTTGATTTACGCCTTGTGATTTACCTGTAACAGTTTTTATAATGTTTTTGATTAGAGTAAGTTTTCTAATTAGCTGTTCTTTCTGTTCTTATAAAGCTGCTTATGTTATGGGTAATAAAGACATTTATTATTATTATTATTATATTAGTAATAATGCTCCGGTATCTTCACGTCCGTACAGAGTCAGTCTTAAGGAAAGACAAATCATATCAGAGCAAATAAAGGAAATGCTGGAGTTAGGTATAATTAGACCTTCAGATTCTCAATTTGCCTCTCCAGTAGTTCTGGTTAAAAAGCCTGATAATTCAATCAGATTTTGGATTGATTATAGAAAATTAAACTATGTAACAACAAAGATGGCGTATCCTCTTCCACTAATTGATGACATTGTGAATTTTTTAGGCGGAAATTCTTATTTTACTACATTAGATTTAAATAGTGGATATTGGCAGTGCCCAATCAAAGAGGAAGATAAACATAAAACGGCTTTTGTTACTACCGATGGTCTACTTAGACGACATTATTATTGTTAGTAAAACATTTCAAGAACGCCTTACAACAGTTTTCAATTGTATTAGAAAAGCAGGCTTAACTTTAAAACCATCTAAGTGTAACTTTATGTTCCAAAATATCAAAATTTTAGGTCATTCAATTTCCGATAAAGGAATTGAACCGGACATGGAAAAAGTTCGAGGTGTTCATTGTTTTCCTACTCCGAAAAAAGTAAAAGATGTTCAAAGTTTTCTAGGAATGTGTATTATTATCGTCGGTTTATTTCTCAATTTTCCTTAATCGCAAAGCCATTGTATGATATAATAGGATCCAAATCAAAATTTGTCTGGCAAGATGCACAACAGAAGGCTTTTGAAGAACTAAAACATAAACTTATAAACCCACCTCTCTTAAGACATTTCGATCCACTTACAAAATCAGAACTTCATGTAGATGCTAGTGGATTTGGTTTAGGCGCAGTACTTATTCAGAAAGATTCAGTAACACAAAAGTTTCATCCTGTAGCGTTTATTTCTCATACCCTTACTTCTAGTGAGAGAAACTATACTATAAGTGAGTTGGAATGCCTCGCTGCAGTATGGGCAATCGAATATTTCAGAACGTTCTTATGGGGTTTAAAGGATTTCATTATTGTCACTGACCACCATTCCCTTTGCTGGTTAAAATCTCTTAAAAATCCGGGAAGTAGATTATGAAGATGGTTTTTAAAATTAATGGAATATTCGTATACGATTTATCACAAGAAAGGTTCTTCGAATAAAGACGCAGACGCTTTATCTCGGTATCCATGTTTAGACGCTACAACGACGGATTAAAGTAATGCACTGGAGGTTCCAACTTTTATTATTTCACAAGAACGATTTATTACTTTACAATCAAAGGATAAACGAATTAACGATATAATTGCGGCTATCAACGATAATAATTACGGGGGTCCTTCTTTACAAAAAGCAGCAAAAAATTACGAACTTTTGAATGGAGTATTGTATAAATCGCATCCAGATCGCCATAATACTACAAAATTATTAGTAATTCCGTCAGACTTGAGAGCCGAAATTTTATTTAGTAACCACGACGAACCAATAAATGGACATCTTGGTATTACACGTACTCTAGACAAAATTAAAAAACGTTATTATTGGGATGGTATGGCACGCGATGTCGAAAAATATATAAAAGGGTGCCCGGATTGCCAAATTCGCAAAGGCCCCACAAATCAAAAACCTATGGGTTCATTAAAACCAATTTCAATTTCCACTCCTTTTGAGATGGTCGGGATTGATCTTTTGGGTCCATTTCGTAGAAGTTCTTCTGGGGCAACGTTTATAATTGTAGCTACTGATTACGCTACCAGATGGGCTGAAGCAAAAGCTTTGCCGAATGCTAAAGCTGAAGCCGTCGCTAAGTTCATCGTCAACGAAATTATCTGCAGACACGGTTCTCCGAAAAAATTGCTAAGTGATAGAGGTGCAGTATTTATGTCAAAACTCGTTACCGAAATTTTAAGATTACTGGGAAGCCAAAGCAGCTTCACGACTGCATATAAACCATCAACAAATGGTCTCACAGAGCGACTAAATAAAACAATCGCAGATATGTTAAGCAAGTATACTTCAACATCTCAGAAAGACTGGGACGTGTTTCTTCCTCATTGTATTTTTGCTTACAACACTACTAGGCAGGAAACAATTAAATGTACTCCATTTTCATTAGTGTATGGTCGAGAACCCGTACTTCCAACTGACGCAGAGTTAATACAACCTATGGCGACTGACTTTGCGTTACTCAGTCAAGAAGTTATTTTAAAATTACGAGAAGACGCACTACTAAATATACAAAAACAACAACAAATTGATAAAGTGCGTTATGATGACAAACACCGAGATGCAGAATTTAAAGTAGGAGATAAAATAAGCTTAGAACTTTCATCAGACAGGTTGGAAAAAGTGACAAATTACAACCTAAGTACGTAGGTCCATTTAAAATTATTGAAAAACGTAATAAACTAAATTATGTCATAGAAACGGGCAAAGGAAAAGGAAGAAAAACGGACGTAGTACACGTGTCTCGGTTGGCACCATTTTATGAAAAATGGACACCGTAATCTTTAAATATTATGACTGTATTTATGTATATAAAATACTATATTCAAAGCGCTAATTTAACATGAATTAGGAGAATAAAATTATAAATTAAGTTTAAAATAAACACATAAGTAATCATAATTAGCTATAATTATTATTTATAATCAGAGAAATTCTTTAAATTAAAAAAGTGTATATTTTAAAACAAAAAATTAAATTAAAGATTTAGTCTATGTAAAACAAACATAAAGATAAAAAATAATATGGAATATAAAAATTAGTTGTTATAGGAAATAGATTTACAAGAAAATAATGGCAAAAATGGAAATGTTCAAATTTGTATCCCTGCTCATAATGATGAGAGAATGCAAAGTAGAGGACATAGAAAGATCTTTTAGTGAAAACTCTAGAAACTTCTTCAGGACTGTTATATGAAGATCTAGGTAATTTATATGTAACAAATACGTATTGGAATTTAATAACAAATATACAAGATTTATTTTCTCAAACAAATGTTTGTACAGAAGCTATAATTTCTAAAACTGATTTATGTGGGAATTACATAAACTTAGTTAATCATACTATTACACGCATTACTTGGCAAAGAGAATTAATTCCAAATTTTGTAGGACATACAAGAGTTAAACGTGGCTATTTCGATGCAATCGGGAAAGTCTCTAAATTATTATTTGGCACTCTAACCACAGATAATGCAGAACATTTTGAAAATGCAATCACGAACGTAGCAAATAGACAAAAAGACATGGGTAAACTCTTAGCAAAACAAACTTCGATAGTAAAATCAACTTTAGATTCTCTTAACAATACAATAGGTCACATCGATCATAATGAAAAAATTATAGTCGATAATTTCGAGAAATTAAAATCACTATTGAATAACACATTCGCAGAAGTTGACTTTTTGTATAAAATTGATAAAAGATTGAAAAATCACATGTTTTACTTACACTACTAGTAGATCAATACCAATTAGAAACAATAAATTTAATAAATATTCTAATAACCGTAAAACAAGGAGTTTTACATCCGCTCTTAATCACACCTGTTACGATAATGAACGAATTAGGTTTGAAGTTTCCCATAAATATATTAGATCTAGAAGATTGTTCAATTCTAGTGCAAATTTTAAAAGTAACATTGTTCTTTCAAAATTCAAAATTAAATTGTATCTTAAAAATACCTTTGGTACACTCTAACCCATATATTTTATATAAAATTATTCCAATTCCAATCAGACTACACAAAAATAATTTTATTTTTATAGACATAAATTTTCTTATTATTATTATTTCTACTATAAATAAATCTTGTGATGTTCTATTGTTAAAACCTATTAAGACGATACCAAAAACATGCGAAAGGCATATTAAAAATTTCGATAGAGCAGAATTTATACAATCAGATAGTTTAAATACCTGGATTTTTGTTGTTCCTCACAAAGAAACTATTTCAATAAATGTTATATAAATGAATCAAAGTCTGTCGATCATATTGAATTGTGGGGTACAGGCAAATTAACTATCGCAGGACACTGCAAAGGTTTAGGAGAAAATATTATTTCGAATCCAATTCGTTCGATAAAAATGTCAAAAAGCATTCAATTTTCTCCACGATTTAGTCAAATTAATTCTACTCAAAAGGATTCAATTCATCCAATAACTACTGATTTGCTTAAGATAAATTTTGACAAATTGGATAATATAGTAGAAGAGGGAAAAATAATAAAAGGAAAATCTAAGAAATTAGAAGAAATTTTACAAGATATTGAAACTTTAGATTCCAATACAAATTTTCAAACTAATACTCAATGGGGATTTATAAGTTTGAGTACCGTTGTACTATTAATTATAATTATAATTGCATTAAAAGTAAGTTTTAAATTAAAAAGCGTACAACGAATGAAAAAAAGAATAAATCGGCCTGAAGCTATTACTTTAAAAAATTATGATGAAGGCACATTTGTATTGCCAGATGGACGTAGTTGTCGAGTCAATTTAAAATCAGCGATTTCTGAAGACGCTTTAGCATAATTAGACTGGCCATCTTGTGTTAAAGTTTCAGTAGACATTAGCTGTATATTGGAAAGATGTTCCATCTACAAATTAAAAAATGCCTTACAATATACTTATATATATATATATATTAAGCTTCGTAATTAATTAAAAACAAAGCAAAATATGATTCTATGTTAGAGCGGAGAAAACTACATCATAATTCTATGAACGCGTTAGAAAATTGTTGAAATTTATTATAGACCTCCATATAAGTAAGAATTAGAAAAATATTTCTAATCATAAATGGAGCTCCATATGAATTACTAATTTTAAAAAAATGTGCACATGAGAGACTTTTAAAATAAAGTTTCCTAAGAAATGGTAAAGTTAAAGGTTACTTTAAAACTCTACGAAATTAAGAATTAGAATACTATTTCTAATCACCGATAGAGCTGTTTATAATTTAACTTTACAAATAAATAAGTTATTAGTAAAGATTACTAATATTAAAGATGTTATCTTTGTTTAAATTTTGAAATATGTATGTACTGGCATTATAATTCCCTGTAAAATATCTCATTTGTTTCTAAAGTTTAATTCATAAATATTGATATTGAGAAAATTATATGTTAATTTCCATTGTAAGAATAAGATCTTGTACTAATCCATTATCCAAATGTTATTATATTATAACAATATCGTATTAGGGTAAATCACCCAGTTATTGGACACGTGGTACTTATTGGACAGTTTGTCTTTCATAATCAAAAATAAGAATTCTATTTAGTTCATTAGTTTGATTGCCCTTGCATAGGTGTCACTAACTATCTTTTACCTGATAGCTTTTTACATCCAAACATGTACTCTTCCAGTGAGTCATAGTACCAAGTTTTTCTCCGGCGTGTGAAAAGTGCTAGTGTTTCTTAGCATTTCCTTAAGAAAGTGTGCGACAAATTAGGTTAGTTAGTGGATGTAACAAAGATTGGTAGAACCCAACATTTAATGCGCATACAGTTACATAGGTGCACAGGTGAGTTTTATGACTTTGTTAATGTAGTAAATTTAATTATTTGAAAATTTACAAGGGTGTCCAATAACTAAAAACTGCAATACAGTTTTTTAGTTATAGGACAGCTGTCCAATTACTAATTTAAGCCAATTTTATGTATATTGTGAAACAGTTAGGTAGTGCCTTTACACTGTTTCTTTTCATATAAGTTTTGTTTATCTATCTATATCCCAACCTGTTATTGGACACATGTCCAATAACTAAAGCACAAACTGTCCCATAACTAAACGTTCTATTTGAGGTGCTTAGTTAGTTGATAGTCATGCCAAGGAAGAGCTTCTATGATGTTAACTCTATGGAGTCTGCAATAGATGAAGTAAAGAATAATAATATGTCATTAAGAGCTGCAGCAAAAAAATATGGTGTACCGAAATCGACCTTAGAATTTAAATTAAAAAATCCTGGTCACAGAGATAGTTGTGGTCCATCTCCTGTATTGTCTTTAGAAGAGGAATCTGATCTGGTTAAGTAAGCCTATCAACAATTTTTATAAAGGTATGTGTATTTCTAAATTAAGCATTCCCAGGTGGATAGAAGAACTTGCAAATCGGGGATTTCCAAGAAAAAAATGTGACATTCTAAATAGCGTTCAACAATTTTTAATTGAAAATCCACGGCCTAATCCATTTAAGAATAACAGACCTGGTGAATGTTGGTTTAAGGTATTTGTTCCTATAAATAATAATATGCTTTTCATAACGGTTTAACATTATACGATTTTCTCTAGGCTTTCCTTAGAAGACATCCCACAATTGTACAGAGAACCAGCGAAGCGGTAAGCACAGCAAGTGCTTGTGTATCAGAGTCAGATATTAGAAAATGGTTCGATGAAATTAGTAATTATTTTAAATCTAAAAATATAGATGTTAATGACCCCTCTCGTATTTATAATGGAGATGAGACAGGCTTCCAGATTTGTCCAAACACTGGCAAGGTTTTTGCTGGAAAAGGCGTAAAGAACGTGTATGCTATAGATAAAGGATCACAGAAAGAAAACATTACAGTAATGTTTTCTTTTTCTGCCTCTGGTATGACGTGTCCACCCATGATAGTTTACCCTTACAAAAGAATTCCTGAAAAAATTGCTGTTACAGTAAATTCTACTTGGGGAATTGGCCGATCTGATAATGGTTGGATGACGTCGGAAATCTTTTACGATTACATCAAAAATATATTTTATCCACATTTGATTCAAAATGGTGTGCAATTACCAGTTATATTATTTCTGGACGGGCATAAGTCTCACCTAACTTATGAACTTAGCCTGCTTTGCAATAAACTTAATATTGAAGTAATTGCTTTGTACCCTAACGCCACACGAATTCTGCAACCATGTGATGTAGCGGTATTTAGACCCATAAAAATGGGCTGGAGGAAAGCCGTTAGGGAATTCCACGAACAAAATCCAGGGCAAGTCCTTAACAAAACAACTTTTTCCCCACTTCTAGAAAAGGTTGTAACAGAAGTGGTTAAGCCGGAGACCCTAACAAATGGGTTTAAGGCATGCGGTTTATTTCCCCTCGACCCCAATGCAATCGATTATTCAAAATGTTTAGGAAAAAACAATAAACCCACAGAGGTATGTATTTGGTTAAATTCTTTCATTTTAAATTCTTTTATAGCTTCTTATTAACAATGGTAATTTTACTTTTAGGTAACAACACATACTACGATGGATTGCAAGACATTTATTAAATTTGTTGGAAACGAGCTTATAGACAAATTTAAAACATATGATGACATTTTAATTCGAGAAGACTTTCATGATGAATTTTTAACACTTCATAAAATGTGGAATTATTTTGGAAAACCTGACCGAAAGGAAACTGAAGTAGAAAACGATGAAGCACAAGCAGTTGATATGGAACCGAATACTGAATTGAAGAAGTCGGAAACTTTAATGAACAATTTTGAGATAAAAAATGAAAATTCAGAGATTAAACCAGAAATAAGCGCTGAATCGACGAACTCAAAAACTATTCACATAATTGAAAATATTATTATTAAGCAAAAAGATGCTCTAACAAACGCTACAGCTTTATCTAGTGCTTTACCCTTCACACGTGAAAATTTTGATAGCAAAAGTTTGCATTTAACTTTTGACATGCCATTAGATAAAAATATTGAAAATACAAATAATTTGTCTCAAACGATACAAGCACCTTCATCCAACACAAATAGCGACGATATAAAACCATCAACGAGTAAATGTATTAGTGCTTACCTTACAATGCCAGAAAAACCTCAAAGAAAAAATATACGCAAGACAGAGCGCGTTTCGTTTGCTATAACGTCAAGACTTTACCAAAAAAGCTTTGAAGAAAAGCGTGCACTTAAATTGGCAGAAGATAGTAAAAAATTGGAACGAAAACGACAAAGAGAGGAAAAAGCTGCATCTAAAGCTAATTCTGGAAATAAAAAAATCCGTAAAACTAAAGACGTTGTAAAGGATGCTAACTGTTTTGTATGTAAAAAACACCTAAATAAAAGTCATAACTTTAAATGTGACAACTGTAAAAATTATTTTCATTATTTTTGCATTCCAAAGAATCACAAACAACATGTTCCTGACTTGGAAGATGATGAGCTCTTTATGTGCCACATTTGCTACAAAGAAGAAAGTGAAGAAGAAGCTATCAGTGAAGAAGATCCTGAAAATAATAAAGAGTCGTGGGAAAATTTTGAAAATACATATAACAAAGATAAAGAAAAAAAGAATGTCAAAGATCACATAGAAAAGCAAGAAGTTGATGAAGATGAAGAAAAAGAGCTAGATGAATTGTATAAGATATATATAAATCATTCTGCCAAATACTAGTTAGCAATAAACCTTGAATGATATCTGTAATATGTCATTTTTCCCCCTACATAATAAATTTAAATCACATTTCCTTTGTACACAATAGCCAATAGTGTCCAATAACTAAATTGTTCAAGTCCAATTACTAAAAAAAATGTCCAATAACTGAAATTTTTGTCATGAGTTTATTTTTTGTATAGTACGAGAAAAATATTTACTAGCAGGTAAAACTGCATACTGATACATAAAGACAATATAATTAACTTTGATTTTGTTTTACACACAAGTCCATAATCAAAAAATAAAATTTTGACATTAGTTTTAAACAAAGAAAAAGGCTTAACTGTCCAATAACCGGGTGATTTACCCTACTGCAATACTGCTTTAATTTTTATTTTTACATGTACTCGTACAACCCTGGGCAAAAGAATGCTGCAGATAAAACGGAGATGACGAGGTTTCCAATGTTACCAGAATCAACAGATCTTCGCCTTTCCGCCATTTCCACAACTAACAAGAAGCGGCAGTGACTCATAGTAGTCTTAACAAGAAGCTGGTTATGTTTCCTCCAGATGAAACTTCTCCTACTAATTGTGAGATCCACATGTCAGCGCCTGAATTAACTAGGGTGCTCACAACGATCGGAATTAGTTAATTAAGAAACGAAGAGGATGGTCCTTTAAAAAGGCGTACAGAGAAAGAACCGCTAAAACCTGTGGAACCGGAAAAGTTTAAAGTGGAATATGAAATATGGAAATTGGAATTCGTTCTCCCTTTTCTGCGCAAATACTTGACATTTCTGTGACACTTCTTGGACTTTTAAGTGTATATGACTTTTAATTGTGCCCAGAGGTAAGAAGTAAATAACAAGTGAAGATCTCTCGACGATAGTGCGCCCCCGTAGCAATCCCCCTACATTTTAGATAAGACAATAAATAACTGGTTAGAAGCCCGAGTTTTCTTCTTTCTAGGAATAACATCGGCATACACAACAGTCTCCACAGAGGCAATCCTGGTGATTGCGGCAGTACCACCAATCACACTTAAAGTGGAAGAAAGAGTAAAAATATACCTACAGGGACACCAGGTGAAGTCCGAGGCCCACAAGGAATGGGACACTTACACAGGTTGGTCTAAAGTCTTTATTAAAGACGTGGAGGCCTGGTGCACAATGAAGAGAGTTGAGACAGACTACTTCATGACACAAGCGCTAACAGGTCATGGAGTGTTCAGTAACTACCTGATGGGAATAAAAAAACTCGATACCGCCCAGTGTTGGTTCTGCCCCGAAAAAGACTCACCGGAACATACGCTATTCAAATGCAGGAAGTGGACGGACATATTGCCACAAATGATGCATGATCTATCTATTTTCTTGTTAATTATTATTAGTTAGCATTTCTGTAGATTGTAGTAGGGGGTGGTGCTAAATCTTATAACGGTGAGCGAAGCACGGCCGCGGCGGGGGAATTCGAGAGTCGGCATTAGACTTGAAATTACCTGGGGCGGTGAAGGATGGTGATTGAAGACCTGAGTGTGTGACTTATGAGAGTGTAAGAAAAGCGAAGAACGAAGTAAAGAACAAGTGAAGATCTCTCGATGATAGTGTGCCACCGTAGCAACCCCCTACATTTTAGATAAGACAATAAATAACTGGTTTAGAAGCTCGAGTTTTCTTCTTTCTAGAGGTAAGATGCTTTTCTTTTAGGGTCTAAACCACCCTTAAGGGTACCATGAGCGGGTGTTCTACCTGAGTTACCCCCTAGCGGAGCCCTCATTTACATGGGCCCGTGACAATGGTGGAGGCGCCGGACATCGATCCCGGTACCTCTCGCAATATTTTTATCCCCCTACATTCGACCCAACTTCAGATGATCCAATTCTTTTTTTTTTAAGAATTATAAAATTGCAGCTCAATCAAATGCTTGGGACGAATCCTTACAATTGTGTTACTTAGGAAATTCATGAAGAAACACTACTAGTTTAAAGAATTTGTAAAAAGAAATCCATATGCAACATGGGATTTCACAATAAAGGAGTTCAAAAACAAATTTGTCGGACCTAGTTATGACACCGACTTGGAAGCAAGACTAATAAGTAGAAGACAAACAACTGACGGAGCTACGTCTCAACGACTAACGCGAAGCAGCAACAAGACCAACAACAGCAGCAGTAGCAGCATCACCACCAGCAGCAGCCCTGAGGAAGTTCTTCTGCAACGAAGAACGAAACGTCGGCAGTAAAGAAATCCGAGACACGCGGTTCTAACCGGAAGCCAAGAACTCAACAACTGACGGAGCCCTCATTTACATGGGCCCGTGACAATATAGGAGAGAGCAAGAAATGAATGTGGCATAGAGATCACTAAGGACACCATGGGACAGAGCGAAGAAGCATGGGATGCATTGCAAGGATGCTCAAAGAAATAATGAGGGGGAAGAGCAAGGAGGAGTTGAGAAGAGGCAGGGAATAAAACATACCTGCAGGGACGACATGCACACCTGAAGGAATGCTGCAAGGCGAATTCTGGGTGTGTAAACTGTGTAAAGAGGAAAGCAATTTAGCTTGTAGGCATGCCGGTGATCGGATTGGGTGGCTTTGTCGCATGTCCGGCAGACTAGCCTAGACGGTCGTCGGCACGAATCCGGCACAACCCTAGACATTGCACCGCAATCTGGGGAGCCTTAGGAAGATTCTGTAAACCTCTATAAAAAAACGGTTGGGTTAATGGAGGCGGGGAACTCCGCCATCGAGGGTGCTGTGTCTGTCTCCCTTGACTCGACACTTGTTGCTTCAGATCCCGACGCTATTAGGTATCGAGGGCTAGGGATCTTTTTACGCTTTCAGCTGTTTCTCCGTCTTACGGGGCCCACGTAGTCGCGTGCGTGACTGAGTCGTGTCGCTGGAAAAGGGGATCCTGGTGGTTGAAGAAAGCAGTCTCTGTGGGCGCTGTGGACCAATACGCTACTTTGGCCTTAGCTTTAGCGTAAGCGGCAACTGCGGCCCGTCTGACCGCAGGATTTACGGACCCATGATTTGCTCAGGCCGCATGGGATAGGACCCCCGGAGGCATAGCCCTGACGAAGAAGTTCCTCGTCCTATTCTGAGGGTCCGCGGAGGTTGGGGAGCGTCGATGGGGAATCAAGTTTAATATTGCATGGGTCCTAAACAAAATTTAAAAGAGACCTGTGTGCCGAGGTGACACCCGACACATAGGAGACTGAACGTTGGGAGCCAACTCCAGCGGTGTAACTCGCACGGGGAGGCTTCCAAGAAGCGTAGAATAATAGATCTATCACAGGAGAGAATAGACTTAGAGTCAGAGACGGTCAATCCCTACAAGCGCAGGGAGAGCCCAAATGTTTTTACAATTATGGAGGCCCACAACCAGCTGACCAGAAACCTGAGAGAAATAGAGGTCATCGATGATATTCTCAATACCAAACGGGAACCCAAGGAGCTCGCGGTGAGGCTGAAAAGAAACGTGGAGCTGGTAAATAGGGAGAACGTAAAGAAACGGCTAGCCGCCTACAAATGGGAGCCGGAAGAGAAGATGTCGCATGATGTCGATGGCCAAACGACCGGCGTCCCCAAAAGCAGCGTCGGAACGCAGACTCTGTATCTCTGATTAAATCAAAACATTACATGGCAACCGTGACATTAATAAAAAGAACCATTATGGTCAAGTGTATGTGATTAGTGCCTTGTCCCAAATTTATTGGAAGATGGGTTCGACAAAAAATAAGGAAATTACGACCACTCAAGGTTTGGCAGAGAATGGAGTGGTAAATTCCAACTTTATAGTTCAAGAACTCCAAATGCGTTTCTCAGCCAATGTAACCATCAAGTTTTATGATATATTTGGAATTATGGTAGTGTCTTTTGGTTTTAAGCTGATAAAAGTGTACACGCGCCACATAAAGAAAAGAGCGATCAGAAGAACCGTGTCAACGGTGACGGTTTAGTAGGATTCGTCTCCTCAAGTTTAGTGACCTTGTTAGTTTTAGTGTTGTGAAGTGTGCAAAGATACCAAGTATAGCGGAAATGACCCGAAAATGGTGCAACATCTTTTAGAGCTAATGTGCAGTTTTGAGCAGGTAGTGTTTATAAACCAACTCAGCAATTTCCTAATCGAGAGCGATTACGAAAATCGCAAGGCACGATGACCACCCCCAGAAAGGGAATATCAACCGGAGCACTGCGAAATCAGCGGTTTTGTTGCAAAAATTAGTTTTATTGTCGCAATTATTTTTAATTTATTTTATTTTTTAAGTAGGTCCTTTATTTGTAATATTGGTGTACATTTTGCAAATTCATGTCTATTATATGAGATGAAATTACTTTTGCAAATCAAAGCGGATTACAGTAGTCAAGCGAAGAGAGATATTAAAGCGCAACCGCCCAAACAAGCGAATGTTAGAATAGAAATCGCTAACAATTTAATCAAAACGTTTAACGATTTTGTAAACTTTGCAAATACTTATTGGCAAAGGCTTACTCCTGAGCATAAAGAGTGGGTTTGCACGTTGTTTGACAAATTAAGAGATAGAACCGTTAAGGCATTTGCAATTCTGGAAATCAAGTGTGCGGTACCCTGTACTCCATTCGAATCGATAAACTTAAATGCAACACAGACACAGATTAACGATTTAGACTCTGACACTAACTAAGATGATGAAAATAAAGAAGACGAAGTAACAGAAGTAGAGGAAGAAGACAATGTGGAAGAAGAATTTAATCATTGGGATGACGAGGAAATTACTGTGGTACCCCAACGGATGCAGACACATCGGTATGCGACAAGGAGTAGGGGACCAGTTCTACATTTCCCATGGATTACGAATCGACTTATTGAGTATGAATAGTTTTCTTTCTCTTATAATTCTCATTAGTATCATTTGAGTGTGATCTGGTTTGGAATTTGCGAATTTACATTACGGAAGAAATGATATAATAATAATACTAAAAATTAGAATAAGTAACAATAAGTAAGTAATTTAAAAATTTTATTTTTTTTTAATAGATGTCCCTAGGGTAATTATTTTCCTGCTTCCGCCAGTATTGTCCGAGGAGGCGTTATTAGAAAATGGCGTAGTGTTCTTCAATGAGGGAGAAATACTACAAACGGGAGATCGATGGACATTAGTCTTGGACGTTAATTTAAGACAATATTCTGAGCCAATTCAACACATAATGGCACAACTGGATTATGCCAAGGATATTCAAAACAAACTTACAAATCACAGCGGAAGAGAATGGAAATTGGTCAACACGGAAATACAGATCAAGGAACAAGCTAAAGATGGAAATTGACAACTTGGAGGGAACGTTAATTAAAGCGAAGAGAATGACGAGAGGACTTTTCGATGCAGGAGGGTATGCTCTTAAATTTCTTATAGGTACGCCAGATAACAGTGATTTAGAAAATATTAACAATGTAGTTGGAGATCTTGATTTAAGTTAAATAAAATGTCACACATAGTACATTCACAAGTTACAGCTCTTAATGTAACGTTTAATATGGCCAAACAAAATCAGTATCAGATTAAAATTATTAGAACTAATTTAAATGAAATAATGGGTCATTTTACGAAAGTCACCAATGCAGTCAATAAATTGGGGTGGGAAATTATTGCAACAGAAGAATTAGGGGCCACATTGTGAATAGTAGAAAGTCAGATTTCACTATTGAGGGAGTCATTAACTCGACTTATGCTTGCGCTGGATGAGGCAAAGGCAAATTCTTTAAGTCCATACATATTATCATCCGTAGATTTTTCCACTGCTTTATCGGAAATTAATAGCAACCTTAAAGGTGATTTCATGATGCTTTATCCTGTAACTCCAGAAAACATAAATTTGTATTATGAAAGTGCATTTATTAGGGTCGCTGTATGTAATAAATCTCTACAATGGTTTGTTGAGATACCTTTACGAACTCCAAATCGTCAATTTCAACTTTATAAAATAAAGAAATTGCCGTATAACAGATCAAATTTATCGGTGTATGTAGATGTGGAGAACGAATATCTAGCTGTTTCAGTCGATCGCACTAGGTATTTGGAATTGGATAGAGAAGATGTAGATTCCTGTCATGGCGGAACACTGAAGATATGTCAACCAATCATCCTAGTCATTCTAGATCCACAAGCTAGTTGCGCTTATTCTCTGTACTCAGGAAATAAAATGGAAATTCTCAAACTTTGCAAAATTTTAGTTAGAATCAACCCTGCACACAGTATTCTATCTTAGGAAATCAGTGGGTATACAGCGTTCACTCACCAGTTATACTGACTATACAGTGTGGTAAAGAAGTGAACCACAGAAAGCTGGAAGGTATACAGTAGCGGCCAAAATTATATGAACTTTTGGTTTTTTCACCTTCACTTTCTTCGTAATGGAGACTGAGTGCTGAAATTTTTTTCACGAGTTGCTAGTAATGTGTGCGTAGAGTGACAGTGTTGGCTGCCGTTTACCACCTTTAGGTCGACGTTTATGGATTTTAATTTAGATGTTTCGATTTTTCAGTTTTTGAACTCGCTTGTGTTTTGTGCTGTTCTTTGTGTTTTTGCTATTGTAATGTTGCGAACTGAGTAGTAAACTCTTGCAGAGTATGGCTAAGACTCGCGGGTCAAGGAATCTGACCAAGTCCCTACAAGAAGCGATCGCCAGAGGACGGGAGCAGGGGATGCGCGTCGTGGACCTGGCGAGGCAGTTCGGAGTGGGCAAGTCGACTATCACCATGTTCCTGGGGCGTTGGAAGGTGCAGGGAGGAGTGTTCAAGAGGTCTAGAGCCGGCAGACCGAGAATCATAGAAGACGACCTGTCAAGAAGCCGATGATCAGCGAGAAGAATAGGAAGCACCGGGTGAAGTGGGCGCGGGCGCATCTTGGATGGACGCGTGCAGAGTGGGACAGAGTCCTGTGAAGTGACGAAAGCAAGTATCTGCTGTTCGGGAGTGATGGAATAAGCTATGTTCGACGCCTGGCGGGCACTCGCTTCGACCCCAAGTACCAGTTGCCGATAATGAAGCACGGAGGTGGATCAGTGATGGTGTGGGGGTGCTTCTCTTCGCACGGAATGGGCCCTCTCCGTAGGATCAACGGCATCATGGACCGGTTCGTGTACGAAGACATACTGGAAAACGTCATGCGACCCTTTGCCCTGCGTTCCATCGGGCGGTCGTTCGTCCTGGCTCAGGACAACGACCCCAAGCATCGCTCGAAGCACATCCAGGGATGGTTCGACCGCCGTCATGTGGAGGTTCTCGACTGGCCAGTCAATCTCCCGAGCTCAACTCGATAGAACACATGTGGGAAGTGCTGGAGAAGAGGCTGGTGGGCAAACATACGAAGAATGGAGACCAGAAGTTCGCTCAACTGCAGTCGGAATGGAGCCAGATACCGCAGTCAACGATCGACTCTAATCGATTCAATGCCTCGCTGCTGTCAAGCTGTCATAGACTCTAAGGGCTACGCCACCAAGTATTGATAGTGAACACCTCATTTCATATCGATTCGAGTTGCTACTGATGTTCTAGAGGACGTTATATTGTATATATTTCAGTTGTTCAAATCTGTGAAAATTTAAAAATCACTCAAAAGAATTTTATCTCGGCCTAGAAATTTTTCCTGATAAAGTGGTTATTGGTCAAGCATATTGTCGACCTGGGGGAGCTACAGAAAAAATTTCAGCTCAATCCGTGGTTTTGGTAAGAACTTCTGACGAAAAAACCAAAAGTTCATATAATTTTGGCCGCTACTGTAGGTATAATCAGTATTGATAATAATTGTTTTGGAAAAACGGAGAAACTTTTATTACCATCGTATTCTAATAGCATTTCAAAAATTCCTAAGAATTCTATATATACTCCACCAAATTTCAACATTATTACGAATGAAGATCTTTTTCAGAATATATCGGAAGTAATTAACAAATTGCAACCAGTCATATTTAAGAAATTAAAATTTAATGATACTTTCGATGACATAAACATCAATCAAATTGAAAATCTAGTGCGAGAATATGATGAAACTACACATAATAGAACTGTAGTTACTCGTTTGACTTGAGTACAATACATAATTATAGGAGTTGGAAAGATTATCATCTTGTATTTAATAATTAAAGTGGTGTTAAATTTCTATTGCAGGAATAAACGGTTAAAACCAATTCCGACACAAGTAAGACCCGTAGTAGTACGTCCCGAGCTTGATTACTTAGAGTCTAGACAAATTTCAGAGCTATTGCCTCTAGTCCAATATCCAATAAAAGGAGAACTCGTCATTTAAAAAAAAAAAAAAAAGGGAAGAAAGATAGATGCCTAGGGGATGTACACTTCTCAGTGTGCATAATTGGAGGACTTGCAACGTACCAGGCAAACCCCAAGCTGCAGACCCTTAGGAGAAGGTCATTAAAATGTATGTATGTTTTTATAATCAATTTACTAATTGTAAGGTGACCTTTTCCTAAGTTTCGTATTTGGGTAGATTATTTAATAAGTTATAGTAGAAATAAGAGGTAATAAGGGATTAAAGGATTAATAAAATAAGGGAAAATTTATTACGTATAGGCGTTAGAAAAAGTTTATAAAACTGTAAGAAATCTGTCGTCAAAAATTTTGTTGTAAGGAATTGTAACAAAACATCTCAGAAAATTTAACTTGTTTCCGGTTCAACTACATTCATGGAGAGTTTAAAGGAGAAAAGAGATGGACTTATTTGGTGAAGCCTTATGAAGGCGTCAAACCTGTAATCAAGACGATGCCGATGAAAGGAAGGATAGGGCTGTTCAAATCAAAGCAGAAACCTGGATGTGAAAATTAAGCAACAGTAAACAACTATCACAACACATCAGCCTTCCAGGCACATCAGCCTTTGGCATCTATGGCAACTACGAATCCAAAAGGAAAAAGCTCACTAAGGATCAATGGGTCCACCATCGACGTGGTCATCTCCAAACTCCAGGAACAAGCTTGAGGACTAATCCCAGTCACGTATTAGCAATTTATTTTTAATTTGTTACAGTTCCAGATTTTTTTTTCTCTGTTCACTAGTTTAAAAAATTATTCGAAGTATATTAAACTGTTTTAGGTTGGGGCATTGTTGCAAGTCGAATTGCATAATAGAAAAACTTAAATTATCGACTTGTATTGAGTCACAAACGTTTTAGTTGATCATGTAAATTCCGATCATTCTTTACAGTACGACAACCGCGTTAATCGGTCACTTGGTAACATGTTTGATCATAGTTCAATTAAGTGATGCGACTTGAAATAATTAGCATAGGTGGGGATCCGACTTTTTAAAAAGGGAAAAACTTTTGACCCAGGGGGGAATGCGGTAGTGATTTTAACAAGAAGTAGTTAGGCATCAGTGCCCTTATCTTTAGTTAAATTTTAGTGTTAAGTATGTTTAGTGTAATTATGAGTAAGTAACTTTAATACATATTATTAATTTTACTAGGCATTTCTCTGCTCCTGTTGCGATTTCCCTGGAACCCTTGCTTCTCTTTTAGGACCGTTTGCCTGACTTGGAAAGCTCGGCCAATCAGAATAATTCAGGCATACGAATTCGATCTTAACGCCTGATTAATAAATTGTTACAAAGTGTAACGTTTGCATACGAGTTCCGCTTGCTTGGGTGTCGCGTCTAGATGGCAGGGACTTTCTCACACAGTATAAATGCACCATTAGCTTTGATGATTGGACGTTAACAATAAAATCGGGACAAAAAAGAGAAGCAATTCATACGCAAGGCGGTCCTAAACCAAATTTTTTTGTATTTCCAGCTTGGTCTGAAGTTACACGCGAAATTAAGTTAAAAAATGCTCATGGGAATTCACTAATCCCAAATCAGCAGGTAGCAGAAGGCATAATGGCGCAACGAACAATAGCGTCGAAACCGAGTGTTAGTCACTTTTATTAATACAAATTTAAGAAACGTAGTAGTACAAAACTTGAAACTAAAATTTCAAAATTTGGATAACTATTACATCTATTCAGTGGAAAACGAAATTGAAAACAGAGACAGTTAACTTTTTTTTATTTCTTTTTCTGACAAATACGGACGCATATACATTTAACACTGACACTCCCTTTACCTCCTCCCTCACATTTCTGTGTTTTGTCATTGTATGTGCCCACCATGGGGCCATAAAACGAGAAGTGGGTAATTCCGAGCGACCCAAAGAGAAACCCTGAGAGAAAGATAAAAAGAAAGTAGACACATACCCACAAACAACTACAAAAATATTACTGCAATTGGCACCGCAACTTGGAGTCCAAAACAACATTACAATTTCTGACACCCCAACGTGGGGCACTTACAACATCAATACAATATATTTCCGCAGCGAACCCCTGATCAGTTAAAAAAATGTAAATAATATAAAGACTCGCCGCAAAAGAGAGTTATCCGAAGAAAAGAAACAATGGATGGCTACAGATGGAGGACCATATAAACCACCTACAGAGAACGACATAGACGACCTTTTAAATTACGTAAATATAGAAATCAAAGGTTCTATCGATAGCGACACAATATCATTATCACAAGTAGCAGAAGGAGAATACATATTAAATAAAGACCAAACTTTATAACTATTAGAAAATTCTTCAATTAATGAGGAAGCTACTGCGACAACAGAAGATGATGTACTGGAAATTCATGAAAATAATAAAATAATAATTCATAGCATTATTTTAGTAAAGGGTTTACCAATAAGGATTAGGCTTGTTAACGATTTGTAGCCACGAAATAGCGCTATCGCCGCGAAAAAAAAAGTGTTATTTTCAAACTGTCAACTTATTCAATTGTTATCATGGCGTTGTACAGTACAGAACAGCGAGTAACAATCATGCAAAAATTTATCGAGTCAGGATCATCTGTGCGCGCTACACATCGTGCATTGCGTGCTACGTTTGATCAATTTAATCGGCCAACTGAGCAGATAATTCGAAACATTGTCAACAAACTCAGGACTACCGGGTCGGTGCTAGACCAAAGACCGCCTGTACGTGCTCGTTCTGGCCGGTCTGCCGAAAACATCGCTGCTGTCAGTCAGAGTGTGACCGAGGAACCGACGCTCTCAGTTCCTCGTCGTTCGCAGCAGTTAGGCCTCTCACAAATGACAACTTGGCGTATTATGACGAAGGATTTGGCTCTCCATCCTTATAAAATTCAGCTGACACAGGAATTGAAGTCCCCAGACCATGGCCGGTGTCGTGCTTTTGCTGAATGGATATTGGCCCAAGTGAGGACAGATCCCAATTTTCATCAAAAAATCATGCTTAGCGATGAGGCACATTTCGATCTCCGTGGCCACGTTAACAAACAAAACTATCGCATTTGGGGACTGGAGAATCCACATGAGATTGTTGAGAGACCGCTGCATCCAGAACGTGTTACTGTTTGGTGCGCATTTTGGTCCGAAGGCATCATTGGTCCGTTCTTTTTCGAGAACGACCAAGGAAGAGCAATTACGGTGAACGGTGAAAAATATCGCGCCATGATTAATCAGTTTTTATGGCCTCGTTTGCAGCCCATGGACTTAAGAGACAATTGGTTCCAGCAGGATGGTGCAACGAGCCACACGGCGCGTGCGACGCTGGATTTGCTGGAAACGCAATTCCCCGACCGTGTTATCTCTCGAAACGGCGATGTGCATTGGCCATCGCGTTTGTGTGACTTGACGCCGCTCGATTTTTTTTTTGTGAGGGTACCTGAAGGGAAAGGTCTACGCTACCCATCCACAGAATATTCAAGAACTCAAACTCGAAATTCAACGTGTCATTGGCGAAATTCCCAGAGAAATGTGCGAGAATGTCATGGTGAATTTCATCAAGCGGATTGAGGCCTGCCAAAGGAGCCGCGGCGGTCATTTGGCCAACATTGTGTTTCATACATAATTGAGAAATTTCATATTTTCATATTTAATTAACATTTCCGAATTTCCTTGAATATTTTGAGTTTTATTCCTATAAAATTGTAGGTAACCCGTATTGGTAAACCCTGTATATCATATTTTTAGGGAAAAACTTACCGGCAAACTTACGGCAAGGTAATAAAATAATGAATAGTAGTGTTATTATTAATATATCATATTTTTAGAAGAAAACTTACGGCCTAGCCACAAAAAAAATAAGAAGTCAATTGAAGTGGGTGTTACTAGAGTAAATGCGTTAGAAAGGGAACTACAGGTGCGATCAGAAAGAAACAACTTATTATAAATGCACGAGGACGAAATTCACGCATTACGCCTGCTAGATCGTCTTAAAATAAAACAGGAAGAAATTAAATTGAAGCAAGAGGAAATAAAATTAGAAGAGCATATTATAAAGAAAAGAATTGCAGAAGAACAGGAGTTTTAAAAACCGCAATATTAAAAGAGAAATATAGTATTGTTGAATAAATAATAATGTTTTTTGACTGTGCACTATTTATTTAAAATTCAAATAACACTATAAGTAAATATATAAAAATAAACAAATAATTAATATACTCGATGTCTCGTAACAAACGCAACAGATTGTAAGGGGACCTACAGGAAATCAAAATAATGCTTTTTTCTTAATCCGCTTTTCACCAAAACTCAATAACAAGAAAGGTACAGCAATTTAAGTATCTTATTTTCTTCTTTAGTTTGCATCCACTTCTTTTTAATAAATCTTATTTCATAAACTACAATTTTATTATTAAATAAACAGTAAATTTATCAAAACCACCTGTCATAAATGTCTTCAACAACCTGTTTTCTGGTTTTGTTTCAACAATTTAAATAGCAACTTTTAAACAGTTGTTTCATCTAAAGAATTATAGAACTAACTGTTAAATATACCTAATCTGAATTATTATTACTATAGGTAGTAGCCTTTGCTTATTAATTAATTTGATTTTAAATTCTTGTAACTTTCTTGATTATTTATCAAAGCTTTATAAAGAAAAAGTTTTCACTTCCTATGTGCTTCTTATTCATTCAGTATATGCAAAGCATATTTGCAAATCTTTGTTCCATTTTAATAGATATTAAAGTAAACCTGAACCAAGATATACCAACAAAATGAATACACATTCTTTCACTGCATGAAATGTCTTTGAATAAACGCTGCTCGTATAATATTTCCCCAGACATTTTCACCTACTGGTGGTGGATTGGGTACATTTCTTGAATTGATGTCAACATCAACTTGTTGCTCTCTTTGTTGTATAGCAAGCTTAAAGATACATAGAAACAGAAACAGATTGATGAATTCAGAGAAAGCAGGGCCGGTCACTTGCAGCTTGTTCGACCTTTAAGGTTTCATGGTATCCGGGTTCACTTGCATATTTTAGTATAGGGTGAGAGAATTCTAGTTTTGTTTAGTTTAATTTAATTGTCCCAGTTTTAATATTAGTTTAGCGCTGAAGATGGTAACGTTGTTACTGAAATACGTATTCGCTATCAATGAATTTATGTGGTTAAGGGTGTATCTCATTGATTAATTTAAAAGGTTCTTGTACTATTTAAAAAAGTTCTATTGTGTAGAATGCCTACATTTGTATTTCAAACGCTATACATATATATTGCAAAGCCTTATTCGTGAATTTTCAAATAATGTCCAGCCTGAACCTTGGAATGAACTACAAGGTAGTAAAAAATCTTTTAATATAGATACTATCACTGATGCATCTGCCCATGTAATCGAAGACCCTCTTGAAGCTGCACTACATTAAATAGATATTTTTGTTCTGTAGCTGACAAAATAAAAAGTGACATATTCCAAACAGTCAATCTATCCTTTACGTTACATGAAAAATTCTTTTAATAACAACAATTTCTTTTTTGGTAACCAATTCGTAATTACTCACGTAAAAATGAAACCTACATTACATGCCCAAACGGACTGAAGAAATTAGCTCCTGAACATGAAGTTACAAGTGTACATTGAAAATTTTATTATCCTGCCTATACAGCCTGTCTACAGATGGAGAACTCATCATTCCAACAAGATTCCCTTGTTCCAGTTTGGAGGAAGAATTTGAGAATATCTGCACATTTTCCCAGCCGTTTATACAACGTTGAAATCAATCGTCATGAAGCCAACTCCTGGGATACAACCCGTAAACACCAACCTGTCCGAATATATAAATTCAAATTGGAGCCTAAATATTCCCCATCTCAACGTCACAACTAGTCAAGCAACAGGTGAAGAATTTAAAGAATATGTGGATAACATAAAGAAAATAGTCGAACATCTTTTGTGGAACATTATCATCATTTTATTCCGAAAAAATGCAATGGCATTTACAGTAACAACAAAAAGAGTCCACAATTTTCAAGAAATGCATGAAGTTACAGGTATATGAAATACATCCGCGCTGGTTATCGTTTTTATTATATTGTTTATAATTTTAATTAAAAAAATGTTGAACAGAAAAAGAATCCAGGCACTCGAAGATATAGAACTAGGTCATCCTATGAAGAAAAAGGAGGAAACGCCTTAAAAATGGAGGAAACCAACCATCCACCTCGTCAAGGGAATGACACTCGAAAGTGAACCGTCTAAAGATAAAAGCAAGTCGACGTCGGATTTAGTATACGAAGATGTAGAAGAAAGTGTGTCCTTCACTAAATCCGGAACAGCCCACAATGGTTGCAACCAACTTGGAAGTGGTCCGCGTCAAAAAATCCGCTCTGTGTCGCAAATTCTATCTGAAATACAAAATTGGAGAGAAGGAGTAACCAAAGTATCCTTAAATGACCTCTGTTTACGTTTTATTTCCAAAGACTCATAACACTGTAGTATTCAAACATTAGTGTTTTATTATTAAGTCTTAGGTAGCAATAGTATTATTAGTTGGTACTTTGCTCTAGGACGAGCGAAAACGTAGGGGGAGGTAAAGTCACGATAGAATAATTATAATCATAATTTAGTATCATTTTTAATCGGAAATAAGTTAACAGGACAGTTCAAAATAATTCTCATTTCGAAACCACAAATTCAGCGTTAGCTCAAACTCTTTGGGTCGCCAGCACGGAAGTGTTTCTACCACGTAAGCATTGTTATTTACATCGCTCGAGTTATGTTACGATTTATGTTTCCAATTAGGAAATCATAATGTAGACAATTCGTTGTAATCGTTGTATTTTTAACTTATATGTAAGCAAAATATTAGTATAAATAATCCCCGCTGGATGTTGGAAACCGATCGGTGTTGCGATTCGCTAGAAAGAAGAGATGCGGCGCCTTCATGTTCACCAAACGACTGATGTCGTTAGGCCGCTACTCCAAACCAGTCATTTACACCAAGCCGAAGACATACCTTGATGTCGATGCACAGTGATGGTACTTTACGCGTAATCTATTATAGTTTACATACACGCGTCAACAACAGGTAGACTACATGGGACGTAGACAATACGTAAATAACGTGTAAACAATGACTGTCCGTTTTTAAGGATTACGGTTACACATAACCTGAAATATTAGACAAAAGACAAGCACAACACAACACTCACTCAACACAGCGTTATTATTTATTTAGTTATCTATACGAGATACATTTCAACGATTTGAATCACAGATATCTTTTCGTAGTAATATGCCTCGCAGTAAGAACAAAAATTTTGATGCGCTAGGCTTTCTGCTTGTAAAAAATGGGTCAAAATATGAAGCTTATTGTGAAGTTTGTAAAAAGATTCTGAAAAATACAGCCCAAGCACGTTTGAATGCTCATAGGTAAGTAACATATAGGTACCTACCTATACTCTATTTTTTATTGATAGGCAGTAAATCCGAAGTTGTAAAAGAATGTGGCTCTCTTATTAGTCATTTATTCGTATTCTTTTTTATTTTATTAAAATAGCAACTAGTTAGTAACGGTTGGGGTCACTTTTTCCATGCATTTTATTTGTTTTGAAAGTATTTTAATTAGCTTTTCCAACACCATTAGAAAGAAATGTTTGCGACCTTGCACTACAGTTGTGCCTGGACTGGCTGAGAAAGGTGGAAGCGCTTGTAGTAGAACTGGTAGTGATGAAGGTAGTAGTAACATTAGCATTAGCACAGAAAGTCTTGATGTTACTCTTGTTAATAACGTTAATACCATGGAGATGGAGGTTCGAGCGGAGGATAATCTTGAAGAAATTGAAACGGTAAGAACTGTCTGGTTAGTTTATGTGGTATCTTATCTCTATTCTTCTAAATCACAATAGAATATGGAAGTTACGGATCTAGAAGTTCATAGAGATGGCACTCTACATCTTCCAGGCACAAGCACATCATTTAACTATGAATGTGAAAACGCATCATTGAATCTGATTGGTAACAATAACAGCAGCGTCTGCAGCACCCTTGCCTCTACATCCACTAGATCCACAGTAGCTAATATTAGTACACCAATATCACGTGGTTCTGCAAAATCCAATAGGCCTGGTAATTTGAAAAGTTTTCTGGATTCTCTAAAAAGCGACGAGGAAGTGAAACTGAATAATGCATTGGCAGAATTTATTTTTGGATGTAATATTCCATTTTCCATCGTGGAATCAAATTATTTTCGAAAATTTATCCAAAAATTAAGGCCTTCTTATGTCGAGAAATTGCCATGTCGAAAAACATTATCCACAACAATTTTAGATAGAGTTTATGAGAAGTGCTTGACTGATACTCGAAACTGTATAGGCAGCGACTCGGTGCTGTTAATTGACGGTTGGAAGAACAGTTCTAGTAACGCAAAAACAGTTGTTTGTATATTACATAATGCTAATGGAGAGCAAGCCTTCCTCAATGCTTGGGATTTATCAACTGAAACGGAAGATGGCAACAAGCTAGCTGCAATTGCAAGAGAATTTGTAGACTTAGCAAAGACATTGTACAACACCAATGTATATTCTGTTGTTTCCGACAACGCTAGCCCAATGGTAAAAATGGGCAAATTAGTGAAACATACAGTTTGGCATTCCACATGCAACAGCCACACAGGAAACTTACTGGCTAAAGACGTCACAGACAAAGTTTTGAATGAAAACGTATGTTTGATTTTAAAAGAATACAAGCATCCTGATCTTGAAAAACTGGTCGTTGACAGAGGAGGTCGAAGAATGAAATTACCATGTGAAACTAGGTGGTGCTCATATAGAGACGCTTATCAATGTTTGCTAACCAATTTGGATCATATGAAAGTAGTTGCCGCTGATCCCAAATATAAAAAAATCAAACCAAATGTAACTAAATTATTATTTGATGATGACTTTGTTGGCAAAGTGAGAGAGAGGGTGGAAATTTATAACCCAATCTGCACACTTATTAATGCTTGTCAGGATTTGAAATGTTCTGCTGCGGACGCTGTTCAACTTTGGTTGAATATTGATCTACCTGGTAAATACCAGAAACAGTTAAAAGAACGTCAACAAATGGCTTTCAATCAATACAGTCTTTCGGCATTTTATCTTCACCACAAGTATGATGAAAAAATGCTCTCCAGTGAAAATAGAAATGCTGTCAATAGCTTCCTTTTCAAACATTTGGATGGCGATGGAATCGAAGAATGGGACAAATTTAATGAGAAACGTGGCATCTTCAAGCTTTTAATGGAGAAAAAGATACGAGATCCTTTGGTATTTTGGAGAATGGCCCGAACTGAATGTCCGAGCTTATCAGACCTCGCTATCAAACTTTTAAAAATTCCAGCTTCTTCAGCTCAGCTTGAACGCGTTTTTTCAAACTGGGCGCAAATTCACTCCCCAATTCGCAACCGACTCACATTTGAAAAATCAAGAAAGTTGATGCATATTTATTATACCCTCAGACTAAAAGACAATATTGCGTACCAGGATTTTGGAACTGAAGATGGAGAGATGGAATTGGATGAAGAGAAGTCAGTGTAAAAATGAGAGGATAATTTTTGTTTCTTTTTCTTTATTCTAAAATTTTGAAATAAGATAATAAATTTTTTGAAGCTGATGGCGATGGCTACTATTTATTTTTACAACTTTTACATATCCAAAAAATACTACAGTTGTTTACTTCTTGTGATCTATTGCATAGCTGTGTAATTTACGTCATTGTTTAACTACGCGCTACGCGTAAACGCCGTAAACTACATTACGTAGATTACGCGCTCATTACTGAGCGTAATCTACGTCGTTGTTTACGCGTAATCAACGAGGTAAACTACATTACGTAGATTACGCGCCCATCACTGTCGATGCATCCAAAAGGATCGACCAGATCGCCACAGCATCGCTTTTCTCTGGACGACTCTTACACCACGCCCGTTGTCATCGCCATCATCTCAACTGTATCTTCACAATTCTAAGGTGTCCATTGAGGTCCACTCAGCCGCACTACACCGTAGCTGTTGATATCTTCCTATTCGGCAGGATCCATGAGTCACCACCGGGTAACCCCAACTGCACCCATCAACATCAAGAGGCGTTTACGAAAATTGTACCGGTAGAAACCGAATCTACCGAAAGCGTTTGAAAATACGTTAGGTTTCCACCTCACGCGTTCGAAAATTGTACCAAATACACCGAATTCGTCTACCCGGTTTACAGATTGTGGACCGACAACTTGTTACGGTAAATTTGCGCGGTTCTTGCAATATAACCTAAAATTTTGTTCACTGCAGTTGCGTTATCGGTAAAATTTTAAGGCATTACTAAATTACAAATGGAAAACACTATTAATGTTGAATATGGACAGTGTAGTGTGCGGATTACATGGAGAAATGAGTGTTGTAGTAGAACACTATAATAAAACCCACATTCTTAGTGAGGAAGAAACGGGCGACGATCAAGAGGAGGGTAATACATATTAGTTTCAGATTTCTGCAGCTTTTTCTTTCAAACTGGCTTCATTTCAGATGAAGATCTTGAAGAGGCAAATAGTATAAAATGGACAGATAAAACATTACGATTATTACTTGCGTTGTATCAGAACACCTACATCTCTTTAAATCGGCTAAAAAAACTAACAAATCAGTTTGGCAAATAGTATCAAAGAAAATTAATGAGAAAGGTTATCAGTTCACTAGTGATCAATGTGATTTAAAGTTTAGGAATTTAAAAAAACCTATAAAAGAATCAAGGATAATAATAATCAATCTGGTAGAGGCCGCAAGACATGGCTTTATTTTCAATATTTTGAAGAACTTTTTGGCAATGATGCTGATGTCAATCCTGCATGTGCGGTTGACAGATTGTCAAATAACGAAGCTATGCCATCATCATCAGAATGTTCTAGGTGTTCCAGTAGAACAGAGGAATATTGATTTATAACAGTTAAAAATGGATTTTTTTTAAACCATAGTATATTTCAGAACACAGCAGCAATAGATTCTCCTGTTGAAATACTTATGGTTACACCAACAACATCCTCTCGCAAAAGACGAATAACATATAATGAAGAGCCAGAGTAGGACAAACAATTACGACTACAACAGGCAACTCGGCATGAAGAAAAAATGTCAATTTTAAAAGAATTAATACAAGTGTTAAGAGAACAGAAATAATGAGTAATAAAAACATAAAATTTTCAGTATGGTGTTCTTTATTTATCCAACATTAACCAGTTTATGCTAATAAGTGCATTAGTTTATTACAATTTAATGTTAATTATACATACAAAAAAATACAGACATTGTAAGTATCAACATAAAGTTGGTAGTAATATTTATTCCTTATATCTATTTATTCCTTATATATATTAATCAAGTATAAAAAACATTACGAGTTACTCAACATGTTAGCAATAGAACTTCTTTTTGTCAAACCAGTATTATCGGTAGCATTGTATGGTACTGTGGGAGATTCATAATTTCTGTCAATTTATTGATTTCTGATATATTCATTATTTCTAAGAAACAGTGTAATAGCTTTAGCTATTAGGTAATTGAAAGGAGAAGAAGAAATATAAATAGAAGATAAATAGAAATCGAACGTTATTGGCAATTTAGTTTCATTTTGTTAATTTTGTTAGTTCTTCACTAAGTTGGGATGACTATTATTACTATTGTAATAGAATTGATTGATTAGGTAGCTAGGTGTTATGATAAACATTAAACTTACTCACTTAAATGTTCGGTCTCTAATTGCTAATTTTATAAACTTTAAACATGTTCTCATTGGAGATTATGAGTAATTGGGGTTAGTGAAACTTGGCTAAATTCTGATATCAATTCAAACGCTGTTGCGTTTGATAACTATAATATCGAAAGACATGATCATCCTGGCCGGGGAGGAGGGGTAGCTCTTTATATAAAAAAAAAGGTCTCAAGTACAGCATACTTAACTAGGATGAGAATTTGGAACAGCTTTCGATACTAGTCTCTCTTCCAAAGGAAAACATAGCTATTGGTGTTATATATAGAGCTCCAAATTTAAATTATAAATACTTTTTAAAACACTTTGAAAATTCCTTGCCAGATATCATTACAGTCTGTAATAATTTGTTTTGCATTGGAGATTTTAATATAGATTTTTTAAAATTAGACGACCCGGCTACATTGGCATTGCAAACAACTTTGGAAAATTTTGAACTGACTCAAGTTATTAATTGTCCTACTCGTAGTACTGGTACAAGCCTCACCCTTATAAATTTGTTAATTACTTTCGACATAAACATTGTTTCTGATGCACCAGTTATTGATGCTCACATTTCTGACCACGATTTAATTTGTTGTAATGTTTTGATTGAACGTGAAGAAAAAAAAAAGGTATATATAGAACATACCGTGATTTTAATTTTATTGATGTAGGTAAATTTTGTGATGATTTGCGCTCCCTCCCATTACATTATTTTATTTTAACGATATTAATCAAAAAGTTGACTTTTTAAATCAGTGGCTTATTAATCTGTTTGATTTATATGCACCTTACAAAACCTCTCGTTTTTCTAAACCTAGTGCTCCCTGGTTAACGCCAAATTTGAAGCTTATCAAGATTCAAACATTCTAAAATTCCAGAACACTGGAATTATTATAAATACATACGTAATTTTACAACAAACTCAATACGAAATGAAAAAAAAAATATTATAAACACGTTTTATCTACTTCAAATACCGCAGCCCTCTGGAAAAATTTGCAGCAGTTAAATATATCTAACAAAACAAAAAGTAAGATAGATACCTGAGACTTTAAGCGATCCTGAAGTTATTAGCGATTATTTTATTCATAGCATACCTACTTTAAATGTTGATAATGATGAAATGATCAATTTTTATTACAATAATAAAAAAAAAACAATGACGTTCCATTCCAATTCCAAAGTGTTGATACTGAAACCATGCGCAAGATTGTCTGTAGTATTAAAACGAAAGCTTTTGGTTCAGACGGAATTAATATTACAACACTAAAAATCCGTTGCCCTTATATTATTACATTTATCACGCATATAATTAATTGTTGTTTGCAGCATAACAATTTTCCTTCTGCATGGAAACAAGCAATTATCACACCTTTGCTAAAAGTCAAAAATCCCACTGCGTTATTACATTTACGTCCAATTAATATTTTGCCAGCAATGTCAAAAATATTTGAAAAGGTTCTTCAACTTCGTGAATATATTAAATTTTTCCCTCCATACAGTCAGGTTTTAGACCGTTACATAGTTGTACGACAGCTTTGCTTAACATTACGGATGATATTTTAAGAGCGGTTGACGCAGGCTTAGATACGATTTTAGTTTTATTGGACTACAGTAAGGCCTTTGACTGCATTAACCATGAAATACTATTGTCAATTTTACATTTTATAGGTTTATCAGATAATGCTTGTCTCTTGCTTAAGAATTAGCTTACTGATCGTACGCAGAAAGTAATGGTTGATGTTCGAGAATATCAAGAAATTGTAATTTTTAGTGGTAAGCCACAAGGAACAATGGGACCGCTTCTGTTTTCTGTTTACACTATATACGGGCAATTTTGCGTCACGGTTAAGGTATTGTTCTTTACACATGTATGCCGATGACACGCAATTATATTTTTCTTTTAAAAACACAGAACGGGAAATAGCTTGTAAATTAATAAATGAAAATTTAAACTCTCTAGTAAAAGCTTCACACGAACACTCACTAATCATAAACCCCCTTAAATCTGCTCGCATGTTGTTCAGTAGGAAAGGTACCTCAGCTGACCTCACTATAAAAACCAACAATTCTCCTCTTTCATTTGTGAAAGTAGTAAAGAACTTGGGGCTGTTGATTGATATTAATTTGCGATTCAAAGAATATCATATATCAAGTTGCTTAAGAAAATCGTATGCGGCGCTTAAATTAATATATGTAAATAGAAATGTGTTACCCAGTAAAGTTAAAATGCAACTTTGTGATTCCTTGGTTCTATCTCATTTTAATTTTACTGATGTCGTTTACGCCCCCTGCATTGACAGTGATACAAGCAGAAGAATACAAGTAGTACAAAATTCATGCTCAAGGCTCATTTTTGGTGTTCGTAGAAGGCAAAGAATAACACATAAATTGTTAGACACGAACTGGCTAAATATAAAGGATAGGAGAACTCTGAATTCTGGTTGTCTATTTCACAAAATTATACAGAGTGGAGAACTAGTGAAGATATCAACTCAACTAGTGCATGCTTTGTGATCAAGATGTCAGAGACGGGTTTGATTCTATTTTAGAATCTTTTATCACTGTTTTTAACAACTCTAGATTTTCAAAAAGTCTACTAACATCGTTACAAGCATCACCACAAACATGCTTTTGCTTTGGGTTCGGCTTTATCAAGTTCTAATGTGCTAAGTGTTAACTAAGGAAACTGTGTTGCTCCTGAATGTGACGTGCCTTGCTAATTAAAGTTTAGTTACGCGTCGGAGCTTAGCAAGTAGGTCGCATTAGTATTGCAACTGTAATTACTGAAGTACAAAGTTTAATTAAGGAATACACTACATTAGAGTTTTTATATTTTAAAGTTTGCTCTGATGAGAAGTTTTGAGGACAGAAGACTTGGTGAGAAAATTATTTCGTAAATATTATGTAAAACTTATATCAAATATTAAATCTAATCACCTCACATAAATTTGCATTACTATTAAGATAATTATAATTATCAATTAAAACTCTTGAATTCAATTTTCACTTATTTATTGTTAAACATGCCCAATAATATACAGGTGTTGCTAAATTTATGAACATGGCTTAACAACAGATTCCTGGGGTCAAAATAAGTTAATTAAACTCAACATATCTACAGTCGGGGACAAAATTGTCGGTACACCATTCATTTTACGGGTTATTTCCTTCAAACACTTATCTCTTTATACTGCTGCAATGATAAATTCAATAATGGTATTTTAACCCTCGCTATACCATCCGCGGGGCATTTTATGCCCAGCAATTACTTTTTCTTATTTTTTTAAATTTCTTTATTCAGCAAAATTTCAAAAAAAAAATGTATTCCTCCTACATACCACTAACTAAAAGATGAGAGGTTAGATTTGAAAAAATAAGTCTAGATTCACTTTGATTTCAATTTTAATGGCGCTGGGCACAAATTGCCCCGCGGTTAGTACTTTGTGGTACCTAGAAGAAGGGTTTCTTGGTGGAGTACTATAAGATGGCGCTAGTCAAAATTTAGTATACCATTTGACTTACAGTTCTCTATTTCGTTATTTACAGTTTTTCGTAGTCACATGTTTTAAATTCATAAGCGTTATTGAAACCTAACTATTGAGTTTCTTATATAATTTTTGTTATAAATATGTGTGATCGCGATCGAAGAAGACCGTTAAGTGAAAAAGAACTAGAGGAACAAGCAGAAAATGTGAATTTAGAAGATTATGAAGGAAATGCGAATTCTGATTTAGATGATGAAATTGTTAGTGAAAATGAAGATGAATTGTTTGGTCACGACTATGCTCTTGAAAATGACGATGACGAAAGTGAAGATGAAACCAGCGCAACATCAGAAGATGCCAATGAAAACAGTGTACAGTACATAACTAACACAGAAAGGATTTACGTTTCATTACCTCCAAAGACACCTAGAAGAGCACCTCCCAATATCTTGAAAGAGCGAGCAGGTCTCACGCCATATGGAAAAGTCTCGACCATCTCTGAATCATTTGAAAAGTCTTTTACTGATGAGATTTTTGGAATAATTCTATTACACTCGAATCAAAAAGCTAATGAAATCAATATCTCTGAAATTTCTGAAATTGAGTTGAAAGCATACATTGGATTGTTAATTTTGATGGGGGCATACGACGATCGTTCCACCTCAATATTTGATTTATGGACTGCATTTTCTGGAAGATCATTTTATACCGGCACTATGAGCACATCTAGATTTATGCAAATAAGTAAAATTATCCATTTCGATGATTCAAATACGAGAGTGAAACTGACAAGTTTGCTCCCATCAGGGAATTATTCTAAAAAGTGAATGAATACCTTCCAAAATGTTATGCAGCTGGATCGGTTGTCACCATTGACGAAATGTTGAGCCTCTTTAGAGGAAGATGTCCATTTAAGGTGTTTATGAAAAAGAGACCTGGGAAGTATGGTATACTAATTCGAATGCTAACTGACGCAAAGACACGCTATATAATCAGCATGGAACCTTATGCTGGCAAGACACCAAATCAGTCAAGTTCAGCAAAGGATGTAGTGAAGCGATTAGTAGAACCAATTAACAATTCAGGTCGCAATGTTACCATGGATAGATATTATACGTCTATTGAACTAGATGAAGATCTGTGGAACGAGAAGAAATTAACTGTAGTTGGTACTTTAGAAACAAATAGAAAACATATACCTCAAGAATTGAAAAATATTTCAAATCGAGAATTATATTCGAGTAAATTTGTTTTCAGCAAGCCTGAAATTGGCAAGCCCCAAATTACCTTAGTTTCTTATATTCCTCGTGAAAAACCTAAAAAGAATTTACTAATGCTATCGACACAACATTATGATAATGCAGTATCAAGGGAGGATAAAAAGAAAACAGAAATAAATATATATTACAACCAGACAAAAGGGGGGGTTACGCTGTCGATCAAGGTCAGGAAGTATTCAGTTAAGCGATCTACAAGAAGATGGCCACAATCGATATTTTATTCACTAATTGACATTGCTACCCTGAATGCTTTCACTACCTATATTTTAAGTTTTTCAGAATGGAATACAAAGAAAGCAAATCGACGAAGAATGTTCTTGAAAGAACTTGGAAGACAATTGGTAACGCCCTTGGTTGAGAAAAGGTCTGAAAATACTAATGGCTTGAAAAAATATATAATCAAATCTATGGAAGCAATCTTGGGAGAGAGATAAAAGAACGGACAGTTACAAAAGCTAAAGAAAACGGTCGTGGGCGCTGTCACCGAAGTTGCGAAGATATTTCTTGGAAGAATAAGCGTACCAAGATGAGCAAAACAACAATCGTTTGTTCTCAGTGCCAAAAATGTGTATGTGGTAAACATTCCCAGAAGTTAATCGTTTGTGACATATGTAACAACAGTTCAGATGAGAGCGAATAGATAAACTTCCCTTCTATAAACTTCCCTTCTATAAACTTCCCTTTATATAAGTGTAGTATATATGTTGAAAAGAGTTTCTCTTTAATTTTTACCAGTTGTTTTGATTATATTTTCATTGAAAAACGTTTATATAAATAAATAAGTACCAAAATATTCCTGTACTGTATTATATTAAAGCTCTTTTATCACAAGAAACCCTGGGCACAAAATGTCCCCGCTTGGTAGTGCGCGTTACCTATAAAAGCTTGGTATTACGAGGGTTAAAACTGTGTAATTAATAAAAAATCAAGTTCTTGTTTTTTGGAATTTTAGAAATTTAAAAAAGGGGGTAAGTTTTTTCTAAATTTTTCAATAAACCAAACTTTTTTAAAATGCAGAGTTCTGATGAGGCCCAATAAGGCCGAAATACATGTATAAACTCTTTCCTAACACTTTATATTGCCAGTTACACAATTTTAGTTAATTGTGTAATTAATATAATGAATTATTTCAAACGGACATGAAAATGACCAAGAGAAGCCATGAGTGCCAAAATGATAGAGGCTACTGTTAAACATGGAAACGGCAATGTGTTTGTATGGGGTTGTTTAAGTAAAAGTGGTGTAGGTAATCTAGCTAGAATAGAAGGTACGATGACAGTAATTTCATACGTACAAATTTTATAAGAAAATTTGTACATTTCGCTTGAAAAAATGGACCTTGACGATTTCATTTTCCAACAGGATAATAATCCCAAGCACACTTCGCGAGTTACTAAGAATTATTTCCAAGAAAATGATATTGAAGTCCTCGAGTGACCACCTCAAAGTCCGGACCTAAACCCAATTGAACACTTGTGGGCTTATTTAGATGGGAAAATTTCACGAGAGGGGATAACAAATGCCTCATCCTACTTTAACAAAATGATCGCTGCGTGGGAGGAAATTCCAGCAGAAATAATTACAAACTTGATTGACAGTATACCTCGGCGACTTACAGCAGTCATTGCAACCACGAGAAGTCATACCAAGTACTAATTCAGTTATTCTGGTGAAATTATTATAATAAATAGAGCTAGGATTATAAGCATTACGCTTTTTAATGCTTTTTTTGCTTTTTTATGTTTTTGCTTATTTCATGCTTATTTTAGAAATTCCTTTTTCTATTTTTAAGAATTTTCGTAATAATAAATGTTTGCCTGAAGAAACTTCCCAAGATGGTCTATTAGGTATATATTCATTCTGTGAATCACAGTTTTATGACTCTGTTTATGACTTAATTTAACTTGAAGGCTTCCGCGGCCGTCGTCCATTGTTGAATTCTTGGCTTCCGGTTGGAACCGCGTGTCTCGGATTTCTCTACTGCCGACGTTTCGTTCTTCGTTGCAGAAGAACTTCCTCAGGGCTGCTGCTGGTGGTGATGCTGCTGCTGTTGGTCTTGTTGCTGCTTCGCGTTAGTCGTTGAGACTAACTCAACGACTAACGCGAAGCAGCAACAAGACCAACAGCAGCAGCATCACCACCAACAGCAGCAGCATCACCACCAGCAGCAGCCCTGAGGAAGTTCTTCTGCAACGAAGAACGAAACGTCGGCAGTAGAGAAATCCGAGACACGCGGTTCCAACCGGAAGCCAAGAATTCTGTTTATGACTGTTTATGTGGGTAGGAGAAATGCCTTGGGTATTACCAACAATATAGTTTCCGCACTTCTACGAATTGCTGAATTAGTGCCTTTACTCCTGTACCTACGTATCTCGTTGAAAATAAATTTGAATGAGCTGCTCATTCAGTTATTAACGTGCTTTTAATAGAAGTGTGTTGCAAATCCATACAATGCCAAAAACTAGAATGCATTTGAAAATATGGGTGAAGCCGTTCGAAAACGATTTTGAAGTAGAAGACGAAAAAGTGTTTTGCCGTCTGTATTCTAAAATTGTAATTTACCTATTTAAAATCTATTTTTTAATTATTAAATAAAAGAGTGGTTTTTATTTTTTCACCGAGAATTTATTTTATGCTTTCCTTCAAGTTATGTGGGTTCCTAAATGTTATGGTATTGTTGAATAATAGTGTTTCTAGAAAAATTTGCAATATTGAATACAAACCAAAATGTTCAAATTGCTGGTACCTAATATAAGTACATTAATTTACATTATTTATTTCTCAGATAACAGTAACTAAGAAGTATGTTGTTGACCAACACGTTAAAACTGCTTTACATCAGAAAAACAGATCGAAATCAGAATCATCTTGTAAACAACAAACCATTAAGAATAGCTTTTGTAGTGAGAAGTCGAACCAAGAACGCAAGAAAGAATTTAACCATGACCTGTGCACTGCGTTAATTGCGTCAAATATACCTTTATATAAACTTAATAATGTGAACTTAGCAAACTTCTTAAAAAAATATTGTAAGGAAAACATACCGGAAGAGTCTACTTTACGCAAAAATTATTTGAACGACGAATATAAACAAATACTTTTAAATGTACAAAATTATGTAGAAGAAAATTATTTCTACATATGCTTTGATGAAACTACCGACGCATGTGGTCGATATATTGCAAATATATTAATTGGACCGCTAAAATCTCATACACACTCAAAGCCAGTTTTAATCGCTAGCAAGGAGCTAGAAAAAACTAATAATATTACAATTAGGCAGTTTGTAAATGAAAGTTTAGCAAATTTTTTCTTGCCTCAAACTGTCCCTTACAAAAAACTACTTTTAATATTAACGGATGGAGCGCCTTATATGTTAAAAGCATGTCAAAATTTAATAATATTTTCTAGCAATGCAATTCATTGTACATGCTTGGCACACGGGATTAATCGCGTGGCAGAATTTATTCGTGATCAATTTGAAGATGTTAATAAATTAATTAACAACTGTAAAAAATTTCTTTAAAGGCACCTCTGAGAGTGCAGTTGTATCGTCAAACATTTCTAGATTTATGTTTGCCACCAGAACCTGTTATTACAAGGTGGGGAACATGGTTAGAAGCTGCATCTTTTTATGCAGAAAATTTTGAAAAAATAAGAACTGTTATTGAACAGTTTGATAATTCAGCTAATAGTATAGTTACATGTAAAGATTTGCTAAAGAATAAAAAACTTCAAGCAGATTTGTGTTTTATGCATAGTAATTATAAGAATATTCCCAACATACTGAAAAATTTAGAAAAACCAGATATTACTTTAGGTGACGCTGTTAAATTAGTTATGGATTTTGAAAAGAAATTAATGACTGTTAGGAATCAGTTAGGCCGTAATATTTTAGAAAAATTTAGAAATGTATTAACAAAAATATAGGTTTTAAGTCACTTCAAACTATTTCAAATTTCATAAATGCAAACTCTGATAATATCGAGGAGTGCAACATAAAATTAAGTTTAATAGAAATTTCAAATTTCAAATATGCACCAATAGTTTCAGTTGATGTCGAAAGAAGTTTTTCTTTATTTAAAAATATCTTAAGCGATAAAAGGAGAAGTTTTGAAGTAGAAAACTTAGAAAAATATGTAATTATTAATTATTATTACTATTATTTTAAGTAAAACATGTAAATAGCTAAATAATTAACTTTATGTATCTGTAAATATGTATTTTGTAATTACTTTGTATTACTAATGTATTGAACGTTTCTTGCAAACCAGTAATGTAGGAAAAGGAAAATCCACTGGTCACCCCACTTTAATAACACTCAATGTTGTACAAAATGTTAATGATATAGAACAACAGAATCCTCATGTTTCCATACGTCGCGCATCTCAACAAATAGGTATGGATTAGCAATCAATTTGGTTCTTTTAAGCTTTTCTATTTCAATTTCCTGTATTTAGGAGTTTCTTACAAATGCATTCGGAAGATCTTGAAAAAACACTTTCATTTCCGACCGTACAAATTTTCGATGGTTCAACAACTTCACACACCCGATTTTCTTCAACACATTCAGTTTTCTCAGTGGTATAACAATAACTTCCTAAATAATATTGACCAACAGGATATTACTTTCTTCTCTGATGAAGCCTTGTTTCATCTCTCTAAGTTTATCAATTTACAAAATTACAGGACTTGGTCAGCACATAATCCTCATAATATGATTGAAGTGCCTTTACATCCACTTAAAATTGGCATTTGGGTGGCAATGTCTCGGAGAAGAATTGTTGAACCAATATTCTTCCAAGAAACAATTAACGCCAGATATCAGAGACTTATATTGGAACTACTTATACCAACTACCAATTAGACGATATTGAATTAGCAAATGGCTACTTTCAACAAGATTTTGCCGCTGCCCACACAGCACGAACCACAATACATTATTAGAGGAGTTTTTCCCAGGGCGTTTAAAATTAGTGCTGGTTTGTGGCCTAGTAGATCACCCGATTTAACAACCTGGATTTCTTTTTATTGCCGCATTTAAAAAATGTGATGTTCTGTAATCATCTTAACAATTTGGAAGAATTACGGCACGAATTGAGTAAGCAATTGTAAATATCAGACCTGAAATGTTAATTAATGTATTCAATAATTTATCACAAAGGATTCAGTGTTGCTTACGTGAAGGAGGCCAACATTTTAAACATTTGCTGTAATATTCTATTAAACCCGAACTTCTTATTTCCTTATTTAAATAATGTGGTATTCAGAACACATATTAAATAATTTGGAAGAATTACAGCCGGCAATTGCAAATACAGGACCACCTGAAACTTTAATAATGTCTTCATCATCACTGTAAACATCAATTCTAACCTATAACTATGCAACCACGCAAAATTAATGAACTTAACAAGTACTGCCAATTTCTCAGTGTTCCCAACGTACTACATTTGCCTCAATCATTAAAAGTCACTCGGTATTTCCCATGTTAGATGTTTTATGTAAAAATATGTATCAGTGAACATGAACCCAGTATTTTATTAATAAACACAACAAGTAACTGTTACAAAATTGAAAGGATCGCCCCTTGATTGGTTTCATTCAAAGCCTGAGCACGTTTCGATGAGTTTGACGAATTTCGTACTGAAATAATACGTATGTTTGAAATTATGGAAGCTACTGTTAATATGATCAAGAGATTTGAAGCGAGGTGTTGGAGAAGATCAGAAAAATTCAATACTTATTTTAATGATAAGGCATTTTAGCAAATAAGCTGGGTTTATCAGAACTTGACAACATTTCCTACGTGATTGACGGATTTGATAATGGTGTGCTTCAATCACAGGCCAAAATGACACAGTTTACTTCATTAAACAAATTGTTAACCGTGATGAATGATATTACGTCTGCTGTAAAAAACGTTGGTACGTCACTGCCAAGGACAGTACAGGTAAACTTGAATCCTCCTAATGTTTATAATTTTACATTTCGTTAGATTATATTTCAGTTCAAACAGTATGTCATACTATGAAAAAGAGCAGGAACGCCTTTTGGCTTTCTGGAAAGAGGTAAATTCGGATGAGGAATATGTTGACTCCGTAATTGAGGATGAACTTGACCATTTGAGCGAATCAGCCCACGATTCAGCAACTGAACAAGAAATAAGTGACAATGAAATAGAACCAATAATTGTAAACCAAGAAACAGCTGTTTTGCAAAATTTTACGTAAGTAAAGATAATACAAAATGGAGTGCAGTTTCATCATCGAATAATGTAAAAATAAGGGCTGAAAATATCATAAGAACTCGTATTGGATGCGTGAAAAATTACGCAAAAGAAACTAAAACCCCAATCGAATATTGGTTGCTCTTTTTTGATGACAAAATGCTGTCTCATATAGTAAACCAAACAAATATAAAAATTAACGAAAAGGCTGCTTTTTATAAAGAAAAGTCTCATGTGTATCAAACAAGTATCACAGAAATAAAGGGTATGATTGGCTTGCTATATTTAAGGACTTTTTCATCCCATAGTCAAAACTTGAAAGACTTATGGGCTGTTGATGGTACAGGACTTGATATTTTTCGTGCCACCATGGCACTAGTGAGATTTAGGTTTTTGTTATCATGCCTCCGTTTTGACAATGTAGAAAACAGGCTACAAAGACGTCAATACGACAAACTAGCTGCCATCCGGGCTATCTTCGACAAATTTGTAGATCACTGTCAGATGGCATATTCCCCAAACCAATACCTAACGATTGACGAAAAATTAGAATCTTTTAGAGGACGCTGCCCATTTCGTCAATATATCCCCAACAAACCGGCGAAATATGGGATAAAGGTCCAGCCATTAGTTGATACAAGATCGTTTTACGTATACAACTTGGAAGTTTATGTGGGAAAACAGCCAGAAGGCCCGTTTGCTGTAAACAATAGTCCAACGGACACGTTTCTACGACTAATTACTCCTGTATCAGGTACAAACCGCAACATAACGTTTGACAATTGGTACAGTAATTACGATCTAATGATTAATTTGTTGAAAGATCACAAATTAACATCTATGGGCACACTACTTAAAAATAAGCGCTGCATTCCTAATAGTTTTCTTTCTTGTCACCAAAGAGAAGCCAGGTCTAGTATGTTCGGGTTTCAAAAAGACATAACACTACTGTCATATATTCCCCGAAAAAATAAAAATGTTCTTGTTATGTCCACGTTACATCATAACGCAACCATAGATCAAAGTTCAGGAGATCGGGTTTTACTTGAAATTATTAGCTTTTACAATTTTACCAAAGCTGGAGTTGACGTAGTCGACGAACTTTCTGCAACGTACAGTGTTTCTCGAAATTCCAGAAGATAGCCCCTCACGATCTTTTATTCACTACTAAATACAGCGGGAATTAACTCCCAAATCATATATCTAAGTAATAACGATGATAATAAAACTACACGCACGTTTTCTTAAAACAGCTTGGTTTAGAATTGATAAAAGAACACATGTCGCAAAGACAGAACAATCCTAGATTGTCAAGAGAACTAAGATCAAAAATAAGCAACTTCACCGGAGAATCATCAACTTCAACTCCTAAACCAGGCAATTTGAAAAGGAAAATGTCAAATATGTAGTAGAAAAAAAGGATAGGCAAAATAAATGATTTTTTTTTTCTATTCACAATGTGTAAGATAAAATTTTCATTGTTTATGAGTATATTCGAAAATTAAATATTTTCTAATTTTTTTTCAAAACTTTTAGTTATGGGTATTTTTTCAGGTTATAATAAAATTGCATTTTTTTGTGTTATTTTTTATGTCTAAATAAAAAAATTTGTTTGGGTCTTAATATTTATCTTCATGCATATATAAATGGGAGAACGATGTATAAAATTGATTTTTTTTTTATTTTTTCCTACTATTTATAAGATGGGGTTTGGTAGACCCCAACTGAGTATTGGTGTTAAAAAAAAATCACCTGAGTAACGCCGGGTTAAACTATACATTCTGAAAAAAAAAGTTTTTAAATTAAAAATTTTTCCCTTTGGAGACTTAAAAAGACGATTTATACGTGAAAGATTTAGTTTAAAGAAGCAGTTAAAGGAATTAACACCCGAAAATAAACAGTTTTTATTACAGAATAGTAAAATCGACAGTGAGTGAACCGACACTTTAAATGTGCTCCTAAACTCTCTGTTAAAAAGATGATTAAAAGTATTGTAATAAAGTCAAAACTTCACTGAACAACAAATATTTGTATGGTGAACCTATGTTATGAAAACCATATGCATCGGACGATAAATTTTAATGATAGTCTTGGTACGGCGCAAAGCCGCTATAATGCAGGCACACAATCGTGTAAACAAGCGATAAGTAGGACTAAAAACCAGTATACCTTTTTCTAGACCGATATTTATCTACACGTTCACATTTGTTTTGGAGATTATTTTAAATCATAACAAAACAAAAGAATTGATAATGGATCAAACGAAGGGTCCTAATAGAGATATTTGTGTAATTTGTACAAAAGTCATCGATTCAAAGATTTAATGCAGTGCAGCTCATGTAAATCGAACTTTCATTCATTCATCGTGAAGGAGTAACAGACCACCGAAGATTACATATGAAACGGTTTATTTGGAAATGTAAAAAATGCGAAACTGCTGCGGGAAAATATAGTTATCAACTGCAAGGACAAGATACCTCAGCAGGATAACTCAACAGACATTATGAATGTTATCTCGACAGAACTGAACCCCCTGTTCCAAATTATAACTTTCATGTACGACGACATTAAAATGCAAACTTGATATTATTATTAACGAAAATAGAATTTTACCTCAATTTGAGAATTGAAGCAAGAAACTCTGCAAACCATGGAAACGAAAATGAAAATGGCATCTCGAAAACTAAGGGCCAGTACTTTGAATACCGATTAATCTTAATCTTTGGTTTATTTCTACGGACACAATTATCTCTACAATTGTAGGCACGGGAATAAACCAATGGTTAAAATTAATCGGTGTTCAAAGTACCGGACCTAACTCGGAAATTTTGCCTATTCAAGCGGGAAGTGTTACAATCGCTTAAGTGGCAGAAGCGGTGAGAGGGACTACGGCTGAATCCAATTCCTCGAAAAATATAACAAATATTCAGAAAGGAAAAGGTACCAGAAAAGAAACAAATATTAAAATTTCCGTAAAGGCCAGAATTAAAAAAAAATATATTTGAGGAGAAAAATAAAGCAAAACTTAAAAACATTACAATAAACAAAAATACACCAAACAATCACACCATCGCAGTTGTCCCAAAAAAAGCTTTTCTCTTCGTCTCACGCTTAGCACCGAATGTCACTGAACAACTTTCTTCAAACAGAGATCCCAGAAGTACAACGCAAGATATTACAGGTGAAACATAAGGAATTCTACTCTTCCTTTAAGGTTACATTAAATCTCGAATATCTGAATAAGATTATGGATCCAATAAAATGGCCTGCAGGAGTTCTAGTAAAATGGTTTTTGCTTCGCAGAATGAAGAATATCCAAGGAACTTAGCTGACGTACCCCAACATCCGAACAACCTTCGTATGGACAAACCGGGAAATGATTGAAAAAATTAATTACCTATCCTTGTTTCATCTTAACCTGCAGTCAATGATAAATGATGCTCTGTAAGGTACTAGTTAAGGTTGAAAATCCGACGATTTTATGTCTAACGGAAACATAGGTTCGTACATCTGGAATACAAGTAATTGGGATTCCTGACTACTCTTTGATTTCATATCACTGTCGGGAAGAACAGATACATGATGGTATTGCTATTTATGTTCATAATAAATATAAATGTAAAGCTAGGAGATTAAACTGCTTTCTGTTGAATTAAATACATATTAAATAGACTTACAATATATAGATCGCCAACCGGCGATTTTGAAACTTTTATTGACAACTTAAATATAATGAGCAGCACAGTTTACAAACAGAGTAGTTACGTAATAATATGTGGTGACTTTAATATTGACCAAATGAAGATAAATAATAAGAAAACAAAAATTTCGAATGATTAATTTCAATCATATGAGCTGGTTAATTACACCAATGATTATACGAGAGTTTTCACAAATAAAAATAATATAACATCCTTTTCGGCTATTGATATTATGGTCACTAATCTACCACAGGAAAATACTACATTCACTATAATTCCTAACAGTCTATCTGATTACAATGCACAGTGTTTGAAATTCAGTTTGGAAACTAAGTCAGTGTTAATTAATTTCAAAAGAGCCCTGAAGTTTATTAACTGGGATATGGAATTAGAATATGAAAATGACGTCACCTAACTGTTTAATGGGTTGTTAGATTTTTTCCGGTGGAATTTTGACATATTTTGCCCGCAAGTTATGAAAAGGTATCCTACATGAACGCCTAGGAATAACTGGGTAAATTCTGAACTAAACAACTCTAGTATCGAACTAAAAAAACTTATACTGGCTGAAAGTTCCTTAAATACGACAAACATGGAAGAGTATTAGAGTCAAAGTTACAAGCAGTTGTCGACTGAAACGCAACAGCTTCTCTAATAAAATTGAGGCATCTACTAATAAAACCAAAATAATATGGGACTTTGTAAACAAAGAACTGAGAACAAACAGAAAAACGAACGGACCAACAGAAATAATGAGTAATGGAAAACTTATTGCGAACATAACAGACATATGCACTATTTTTGGAAATTACTTTGCAAATATTGCTACGAAGAAACTTAACACGTTAAGCGCCGTAATAATAATAAAATGTGGTTCATTTGGGCCATTTTGTGAAAATAACTGAGTCTGTTTAAAAACACCTAATTAATTGATTTCAATCGTTTTTTTAAGAAATATATGTATTTTTTCCAAAAAAAAACTCTTGTATCCACTTGGGTACAGGTAGCCCATTTGCAAAGATTTAGCCTTTGAGCCATTTGTATTTTGTCGGATACAATCATTCAAACTGGTATATTCCTATCTAATCTTGTCTTACAAATAGTAATAAAAGGCAATTTACGTATAGATTTACCTAAATTTACTAGCAGAAATAGCTTCAGTAAAATTAAAAGTCAAAGAAGATGGTGGTAGAGTGAAGACGCGTGTGCGGTCGCTCCTTTATAAGTTCAATTTTTGCCCGGAAGTTTTTGAATTTTTATAATCTTTGTCACCTTAAAATTTCACCTAACTTGTGCAATACTAAATAATTAAAAACAAATTAGGAATGGCTTCAAGTACGCGCTCAAATCTGGAGAAAAAGGAAATAATTAAAGAGTGTGTCATGGAAATCCTAAGTGAAAAGACTTTTTTGTCTATACTCACAAGTAAAATTATTTCTGAAGTTGAAAAAGCATTTAAAGAAAAAATTTCTGTACTCGAAAATAAAATCTGTGATCTACAAACAGAAAATAAATTATTACATGGAAAGTGCGAATCCTTAGAGCAATATTCACGGCGCAACAATTTGCGTATTCTTGGATTGCCGGCGGCGCCGACGGCAACGTCTCGGAGCGATGCTGAGGACGCTGTTCTAAAACTCTTCAAAGAAAAAATGAGTATTAATATCGATGCACACAATATTGATCGATGTCACCCTATTGGGTCGGTAAAGAATGGGAAACAGGATGTTATCGTAAAATTTATTAGCTACAAACATCGTCGTGATGTACTTCTAAGAAGGAAGACACTAAGGGGCTCCGGCTGCAGAATCGTAGAAGATCTCACTCGCACTCGTTACTTATTGTACAAGAAAGTTGGTGAAAAATTTAGTTTCAGGGACACTTGGATTTTAGACGGTAACATTAACGTAAAACTAAACGGCAAGAAAATTATTGTGAAAAGTGACTCAGATTTTGACAAACTTATCGCATAAAGAGAAGATAATCAATTTATTATTTCATTTATTTGTCTTTATTTTTATTTTTTTTTCTCTTCTTTCTAATTATAGATGCTTATGATTCATCAAAACTTCCTTGGTTTGTAATTTAGCAACTCCACGCAATAATAGTACAGCTGTATAATATATACTTATACTACGGCTTATTTATTTATAAAGAGATAATAGCAGTTACTTGAATTAGATTTTGCATATACTTACTTGTCTATTTTTTGAATTATGGCTTTTGATTTATTACGTTTTGCGCATTTGAATATACGTTCCTTAGTAAATAAAGTGGAAGATGTTAAAGATATATTAACGAGTGATAAACATGATATTTTTGCTTTGAGCGAGACATGGTTGCATCCAAATATTTCTGAGAATATTTTGCAAATTAATAATTATAATTTAATTAGGAAAGATCGAAGCGATAGGGGTGGTGGTGTTGCTCTTTACATAAATAATAATATCGCCCACACTTTCATTTGCTCAGAATGTCACCCATTTATAGAATACTTGTGGATAAAATTTATTCTGAATAAACAAACATTTTTTGTAGGCGTTGTATACCGTCCTCCAAATACAAACATAAATGCTTTTTTTGATTCCTTGAATGACATGCTGATTGAATACTGTGCGCTCTCCGAAAATGTTATTTGCCTTGGTGACATTAATATTAATTTAATAGACTATAGTTATAATACGTTAGTATTTAGTTCTTTAATTCACTCTCTAGACCTAAAACAACTTATTGACAGTCCTACCAGAGTAGTTCAAAACTCATCAACTTTAATAGATGTAATTATTACTAATACTAAAGTACAGATCATCAATAGTGGTATAAAAGATGTTCATGGTTTGTCAGATCATTCACTAATTTTTTGTGTTGTGGGATGTAAACTCAATAAAGCTGCCCCAGCTTCTCATACATTTCGTAACTTCCGTTGTTTCAACTATAATTGCTTCATGTCTGACATGTATATAATTCCATGGTATAGGATTTATGATATTGGAGATATAGATGAAAAAGTTGATTTCTTGAATTATCATATCAACATGCTATTTGATATTCATGCACCTTGGAAAACCAGTGTGTTTTCTAAACCAAGAACACCATGGATCACAGATAATATTAAATTAATGATGTCTTTGCGCGACAAAGCATTAAAGAAATTTAAAAGCACGAATTTACCTGCTCATTGGGATTATTACAAGTCTTTGCGAAACTTGACCACAGCTGCAGTTAAAGCTGAAAAAAAAGCATATCTTGACCACAGCTTTCGAAAAAAGAATAAGAAGTTTTTCTGGAAACAACTTCGAGAATTAAACATTCACAGCCACAATAACGGCAACAACATGCCTGTCCAACTTCAAGATGTTGATGAAATTAATAAGTTTTTTGGTGATGTGTCAGGTGAGACACTGTTACCCGACGCAGATACTCTTCAGTTTTATAATAATAATTGTGCGGTAAATGAATTTCCTTTGAATCTTGACGAAATTACAGAAGACCAGGTATTCCAGGTTCTAAATAGTGTTAAGTCTAACTCGATGGGCTTAGACGGTATCAATTTAGATATTATAAAGCTGTGTTGTCCATTTTATTACCAATATTAACACATGTTTTTAACGTCTGTTTATCCAAAGGAGTGTTCCCAAGTAAATGGAAACAGGCGCTCGTAATACCAATACCTAAAGTTAGCAAGCCAACAGAAATTAAACAATTAAGGCCAATTAGGATTCTGCCAGCTTTATCTAAAATGTTGGAAAAGCTTGTAGCTATCCAGCTTACTAATCACTTGACTAAATTTTCATTATTGCCGGCATTCCAATCTGGATTTCGGGCTGGATACAGTTGTACAACTGCTTTGGCTAACGTTTTAGATGACGTTATTAAGGCTACTGATGACGATAAGCTTACTGTGCTTGTACTTCTCGATTTTTCTAAAGCCTTTGATTTAATTAATCATAACTTACTTTTAAGCATTTTACATTATGTTGGTTTGAATTGTAATGCCATAAACTTTTTCCGTAATTACTTGTCTAATCGCACACAGTGTGTCTGTTTGAACGGTGAGAAATCACAAAATATTGTACTCCAAAGAGGGGTTCCCCAGGGATCTATTTTGGGGCCCCTATTGTTTTCCATTTATACCTCAAATCTACTTACTCAATTTACTATTAATTGTTAATATCATATGTATGCTGATGACATCCAGCTATACTTATCTTTTCCAATTGAAACGTTGCAAAATAGCATCATTCAAATTAACTCTGATTTACGTAATTTAACTGACGTCTCTTTAAAACACTGTTTATCACTTAATCCAAAGAAATGTTTTTTTTTTACTATTTGGTAAAGATCGCCACCGTTTAAATGCTTTACCACAAATTAATTTATTCGTAAACAATGTCTTATTAGAACACACCGACAAAAGCAAAAATTTAGGATTACATATTGATATAAAACTGCGATTTAAATGTCACATTGATACAAATATCAAAGCAGCATTCTGTAATCTAAAACAGATATATCCACACCGACACATATTAAACATTAAAACTAAAACTCTTCTATGTGATACGTTAGTGTTATCACATTTCAACTTTTGTGATTCAGTTTATGGACCTTGTCTTGATTATATTGATACTCGACGAATACAGACCATGCAAAATTCTTGTCTGCGACTAATATACGGCATTAGGAGACGTAATCGAATTTCCCATAAACTAACAGCAGCCGGGTGGTTAAGTATGAAAAATCGTAGATTATTACATTTTGCCTGCCTTTGTCATAGAATATTATACAGTAAAACTCCACCGTATCTACTGGCCAAAATCAGGTTTCGCACAGACATTCATAATGTAAATATTCGCCGCAAAGATGTCATTGATATACCAAAACATAAAACTAGTTTTTATAAAAGATCATTCAGTTATAATGCAGCCAAATCTTTAAATAGTATAGATTGCGACTTGAAACTCTTGTCCTTTGTTGCCTTCAAAAAACGCTTAAAGCAAAAATTATTTTCAGAGCAAAATCTTGTTTGAAATATTTCAACTTCTTGCTTCCATCTTGTTTAATCTTCTTTAATATAGCCAGAATTTTTATGTTGTTTTGTTAGTTAGGTAAATTAGTTAGGTAAACTAGTTAGATAAATTCAAGAGGATGGTGGTGGTAGAACAGGATGCGCCATGCGCTACTGAACCACGGTCCTTTTGGTGATTATCAATTAATATTTTTATAATCTCAATAACTGTAATATTTTATTATAATCTGTAATCATCAATAAAATTATTATTATTATTATTATTATTATTATTATTATTATTATTATAGTTGCATTTTGATTCAAGCTGTGTAGACCAGTGCAGACGTTTCGGTTGTCAGTGCGTATTGTCGTGTGTGTGTGTAGATTTTTGTAAAATGTCATACGAAAGAGGACAGCAAGCCCTGAAAAGATTGTGGGAATAGATAGACTTATCAGATGAAGATGAACCTTTTGCTGAAAGTGACTCAGATTACGAACAAGAAACATCTCAGGATGATGAAGATATTCCTAGTAAAAGAAGAAAAGTTATAATCACAAAAAAACAGAAAAATGTTCCATCTACTTATGGTATGTTACAGGGAATTCTATAGTTTATAAAATACATATTTTATTTACTCTAGCTTCAGTTAATTTAGACCAGATAATAGAAGTTATTGCAAGAAATTTAGTAAACAATTTAGTAAGAAAACAAAGAATTAGGAAACGCAGAATTAGGAAACGAAGAATTACAAAACGAAGAATTAAGAAATGAAGATCCGGGTGTAACAGAAGAAATATCAACTGACTTTGCAAATAAGAAACAAGTAGATTTTTATAAAATATTTCTGACAGATGAAATAGTCGACTACATGGTATTAGAAACTAATAGATACGCTCATGCCCTCAAGTCTCAGGCCACTAATTTACCTAAAAAGTTAGTTTGACATCACTCATAATAAAATGAAAAAGTTTATTGCTTGTTTATTGTGGACGGGAATTGTTCGTTTATCACAAGTTCGCGATTATTGGTCTTCCAATGATATTTATACCAACAAAATAAAGTCTATCATTTCTAGAAACCGATTTGAGATAATAGTTAGAACGTGGCATTTTTGTGATAATTTGAATCATTCAAAAGGGGATCGCTTATACAAAATCACACCCTTGCTAAATATGCTAATTGAACGTTTCCAGTCCACTTATTTACCTGACGAAGATATATGCATGGATGAAACATTGGTTCCTTTTCGAGGTCGACTAAATTTCAAAAATATTTACCAAATAAACGTCACAAATTTGGCATTAAACTGTACAAGAAGGTTACACTTATAATATGTCGATTTATGTAACAAAGATAGTTCCGATGAAACACATTTAACATGGGCTACTACAATCGTCCTGAATTTGTCGGAAAAGTTAAGGGACGAACTATCTATACAGACAATGTTTACAGCAGTGTATCTTTGGCGCACGAACTACAAAAAAGAAACACTTAATTAGTGGGAACATTACGCTCCAACAAAAAAAAAATAGTCCACCGGCAATTATAAAAGCAAAACTCAAAAAACGCGAAATTATTAGCTCGCAGAGTAATACTGGGTGCTATTATCAAATGGAAAGACAAGATGTTCTAGTAATTTCGACCAAGCACGATGATTCAACTACTACTGTGAAAAGAAGAGGAGAAGATGTGGAAAAACCGATTATCATAACAGACTATAATAAATATAAAGCATTTATAGATCTCTCTGACCAACTGAAGGCATATTCGTCATGTCTAAGAAAAGGTATGAAGTGGTGTCGCAAGTTAGCAGTGGAATTACTGATTAGGCGTCCTCGTTTAGTTTTAGACAGAAGGAATCCTTTTGTTGAATTTGAAGACATTGATGTGTAAAATGAGATTTCGCTTATCAAAAGAAAGCGTTCAAGAAACTTTTAATTTAACTGGATACCATTTGGAACCATTGAATAACAGAAACATGCCCATTAGTGCAATCAATCAATTACTTATAGCATTAAGATTTTATCAACAGGAATCATAAAAAAGTATCACATCATATAGCTCTACTGCGTCCACGCTTTGTTGACATACCTGTAAACCGGAATGATATAATGACAACACCAAATGATTTTTATAGTTGGAAACTACGGAGAGTTATCTAGAAATCGAAAAGGATGGTTTTCAATTAATATTGATGCAAAGTTAAATTTTATAGATGTTGTGGTACGATGGCCCAGAAGTGCCCACGATTCAACAATTTTTAATGATTCCCTCTTACGAGCTCGTTTAGAGAGAATAATGAGTATCCTGATACATACCAGGGGGGATTTACTTTCGCGAGTTGATTTCTCGAAGCTATTTAGCGTTGAAAGTGATTGCTGACCTCAACCAGGCGAAATACAGCACCGAGATGTTCGCGGCCTTACTAGGCTGCGCTTCCAACATTTCATCGTTCCATCATGGATAAAAGGTCAAGATAACCGCGTTTTTTGCAAACGGTCTTTTAGAATACCAACGGACTGAAGTCGAAGAGGTTGGAGTTGATGGAATTCGCCCAGCGTCAAAACCTGGACGTAATTCTCATTAACAAAATGCACCTCAGAGTGGCGAATGATCCTAGGCTTCCGAATTACCAGCTCTACAGAAACGATAGGCCGAACGTGAGAGGCAGAGGCACTGCCATCTATGTGCGTCGAGATCTCGACCACCACGTCATCGACACGCCGCCCCTCAAACATCTGGAGCCGACGATCGTATCACTGCACATGACGGAGGACCGGTCAGATTAATCTCCGCATACAACGCGCCCAATCGAGTCCTGGTTCCGGGGGATCTGGACGCCGTCTTCGCCACGATGGGGCTGCCGTTATAGCCGGCATTTTGAATTTCCAACATACCGAGTGGAACAGTCGCGTTCACAACGGAAATGGGGGAATTCTAAAAGCCTACAGCGATTGGAGCGGACGCTGGACCCGCAGCACAAGAGAAAAGCGAACAGGCTGATTGAAGAAGTTCGAAAAGTCCAAGTCGAACACCGAAGGGAAACCTGGAACTCCAAAATCGACGGACTGAACGATGACGTAAATTCTCTTTGGAGGATGACACGGGTTCTCAGAAACCGCGGAGTACCACGGTGAGGAAAAGGCCGAGGCTTTTGCCGACTGTCTAGAGCGTCAATGCAGTCCCGTCTACGTGATGCCGATGTGAATCACATCGAGAGCATTCACCGTAGCGTCAGACGGTCGCTAAGACAGGAAGATATCGAGCACATTGCGCCAATATCGCCCTCGGAGGTGAAAAAGGCAGCGAAGAGGTGCAAGAAAAGGAAAGCCCTAGGTCCCGACATTATCGGCAATAGGGTAATGCACGAACTCCCTGATTGAGGTTTCGTGACTCTGACAGCCGTACTCAACGCGATGCTCCGCCTGCGTCACTTTTCGCAACTGTGGAAATGCACGGACGTCATCATGCTGAAGAAACCCAGACAGGAAGCCGCGTTTCCGCAAAACTACCGCCCCATCAGCCTGCTGCCGGTTCTCGGAGAGCTGGGTAGCTTCCGCATCAAGTTGCACGGAACACAGTCTTCTGAGAGAACGCTGAGTGCGGGAGTGCCGCAAGGCTCTATACTCTCGCCGACGCAAAACCACCGGGTGGACATAGCGCTCTACGCCGAGGATACAGCCCTATCTTGTCGGTCCCTGAATGTCGCCATGCTGAGAAGGAAGGAAAGTCTGTTTTGCAGTCCTGTTGTATTGGTAAAGAAGAAAAACCATGAAATCCGTTTCTGTGTGGACTACCGAAAGCTAAACACTGTAACTTCAGTGGCAATTGGCAAGTTGGAATAAAAAAAATTCCAAGCAGTGTACAGCTTTCACAGTACCTGGACATGGACTCTACGAATTCAATGTACTTCCATTGGGTCTGCAACGCTCCAAGCCTGTTCCAAAACCTCGCAGATTCTATTTTTGGGGACATGAAGTGGAAGGAAGTAATGGTCTATATGGACGACATCATCGTGTTTTCAAGAACTTTCGAAGTACACATGAGGGCATTGGAAAAAGTTTTTAATCGACTACGAGAAGCAGGCCTGACACTGAAACCATCTAAGTGTATCTTTGCTCAACAAGAAGTTCGTCTCCTGGGCCACCAAGTTAATCAAAATGGAATCTACCCTGATGAAAGTAAGATCAAAGTATCCAGGATTTCCCCCGTCCCAAGACTCCCTCATAGCCAGACCACTGTACGAAGCTACGAAGAAGTCTGGAGGCGTTCAATCAACTAAAGAGTTCACTAATCAATGCACCATGTTGACCCATTTCAATTCCGAGGCCGATTGCGAACTTTATACAGATGCCTGCGGATATGGCATGGGTGCCATATTGCTCCAGCCACAACATGGACAACTCCATCCAGTAGTTTACATCAGTAAAAGCTTAAACAAGGCAGAGAAGAACTACATCATCTCTGAGTTGGAAGCACTAGCTGTTATATAGAATTTACGATACCTGCGACATCTGATTTATGAACGTCACGTCAAGATAGTAACCGATCATCGCGCATTATGTTGGTTGAACACAATAAAGGAGCCAACCGGAAGACTCGCCAGATGGCCATTTCACTATCGAAGCACGACTACGCAATCACTTACAAGAGTGGTAAAACCCACAGTGACGCAGACTGCTTAACGAGAAATCCAGTTCTACCAGCCAAAGAGGAAGATGAAGAAAAAATGAACGAAATCCCAACCCTACTCCTAGAGGATGATAACATCGCAAAACATCAGAGGGACGACCCAAAACTTCAAGATGTCATCACAGCTCTAGAAAAATCCGAAGATGAGAACATTATGATGGGTCTCCGAAGAAGAGCGAAAAATTTCCCGCTTCAAAACAATGTTCTCTACAAGAAGAATTCCGAACTTCAAGGAAGATCCCTCTTATTGGCAATTCCAAGACAATTGGTAGGAAAAATCTTATTCTCACATCATGTTGAACCACTGGCAAGTCATTTGGGAACTACAAAAGCCTACCGAAAAATCAAGGACCGTTTTTATTGGAAAGGTCTGCAGAAGGATGTAATCATTAAAGAAACTTTATAAAAAACACAACTAATTTGCCATAAACGTTATTGAAAACTTTTACCTTAGTTATTTATACTTAATATTTATTTAGGATGCAATGTTTTGTTTACAGATTTCACAGAAAAATTTATAAATATACCTAGACGGACCTTGTTTGATATAATCAAGAAATCTCTTCGCAAAAAGTTCAAAGAAAAGTTTGAATATTTGTCCTGGCGAAAACCGTAAAGTCTTGAAACGGCAACTTTCTCATTTTCAGTCACAACTCAAGTTTCGTTGAGCTGCTGCTCGAAATACAGAAACTATTTTCCTCAAAAAAAAAACCAAAAATTGTTATCAGGAACCCTTAAAATATTTACTTTTAAACCTATGAGAAGTGGTCGTCCTACAAAGTCCTTTCAGGAATCGAGTGAACGAACAAAGAGACGTAAAACAGCTTATGACCTAACGTTGCATACACCGAACGTTGCATATATGCAACGAATGCATGTGTTTTCACAAACCAGTTTAGTTTCATAAGTAACAAATAGAATCTCTAGATGGTGCCACTTACGTTTACTAGAAGGTCTGTTCTTGAAAGTATATGCCGAGGAATCACTCAAAAATACAAATTTGTGCACATTCTAGCTTTTAATATTAATATTAATATATGAGTCAGAATATCTTGACTTTCGTCTAGTGTAAGTAAATAATATAAGTTAATAATTTTCAAGAGTCTGTTCCAGTAGTCATTTTATTTTGCCAAAATATAGATCTTTATAACCTGACAGATTATTATTCGGAGGATATAGACGAAATTTTTATTGAACCACCTGATCCAAACGTGCTTACAGATGAAGATTCTGCAGAAGAAGACAATGGCGGTACAGTTGCGTGCAAATGTTGAAGTCAAATTGTTGAATTCGACAAGAATTACTCAGAAAAATACAAATGTCTTAGAAAATAATTTTGAAGAGCTGCACAACAATAATAAAAGTCAACAAAAGATAAAGCACGTCGATTTAAATATAGAAAAAGTTAACTTGAAAGAGAAAATCAATTGGACAGATGGAGATTTAGTAGAAAACGAGGCAAGTTCTTATTTTCCTGCACCAGATTTTAGTAATTATAAAGATGTCACGCCCATTCAAATTTTTGAGAATTTTTTCGATGATAATAAAATTATTTAATAGAAGAAACAACAAAATATGCAATTTTCCAAAATTGTCCAGACCCAAAAGTTTTTCTAGAAGAAATGAGATGCTTCATTGCCATACTAATTTTATCTGGGTATAATAAGTTGCCAGGTAAACATTATTATTGGGATTCTGTTTCTGATATGAAAAATTAACTTGTGTCTGAAGCCATGCGTAGAGATCGCTTCATTCAAATAATGAGATTAATTCTCTGCGCGGATAATACTCAAATAGATCACTCTGACAAAGCTTACAAGCTAAGACCATTGATGAACAAACTAAAACATAAATTTCTACAGAATTTTGTACCAGAACAATGCTTAGATTTTGACGAATCTATGATTAAATATTTTGGCAGGCACAGTTGCAAACAGTTTATCAGAGGCAAAGCAATTCGGTTTGGCTATAAGATGTGGTGCCTAAATACCAAAAGTGGCTATCTTCTCAATTTTGACATGTACCAGGGAAAAAATCCGAAAGGTAATGAGGTTTATGAAAAGATGTTTGGTAAATGTGCAACTCCATTAATTTTGATGATAGATGAGCTTCCACGAAAGGAGTTACCTTACCGCTTTTATTTCGACAATCTTTTTACAAGCATTACACTACTGTCGTTTCTAAGAGAACATGGTTATGAAGGAACAGGAACATTACGGGAAAATCGTCTACCAAAGAATTGTCCTCTTACAACAAAAAAGAATATGCAACGAAATAAACATGGTGATTACTCCTCTGCTATACATAAGGATCATGGAATAATTTTCATTAGATGGACCGACAATAACGTCGTTACTGCAGCCTCTACATGCCATGGAATAAACCCTGTTAGTCACGTAAAACGTTATAGTCACGCCGAAAAGAGAGTAGTACTCCTACCAAGGCCCAATGTCATTAGCAAATATAATGATAATATGGGAGGAACGGATTTAATGGTCGAATGTATTTCACATTATCGAATTGCTCTTAGATCTAAAAAGTGGTGGTGGGTATTATTTAAATGGCTAATAGATGCATCTGTGTATAACGCTTGGGTATTTTACAAAAAATCAGGAAATACAATTAGTCATCTAGATTTTCGAAGATATTTGGTCCAGATTTATTTGACTAAATATTAGAAACTTCCAAAAAGTTCTAGACGTCCGTCTATGTCAAGATTTAGCGTATCGCTAAACCGCATTTCTGATGAATTGCGATATGATAACTCCGGACATCTTTTGATCCAAATTCCTGATAAAAAACGACGACGCTGTGCCAGTGAAGGCTGCACATCCATTTATAGGACGATGTGCACCAAGTGTGATGTCGGTTTGTGTATAGAATGTAATTATATATTTCACACACAAACGTAAGACGTTTGTCTGATAATATGAAGAGTTGAATGTGGAAACAGCAGAAGTCTTGTTTTGTTTTTGCATAAAATGAGCAATTCAAGTAAGAATAAACAGATGGTTTATAATGGTTAAGGTGGCTTATGCGTTAAATTTGGTACTAAATTTTTATTAAATATCTTCTTCAATATTTTTGAGATTTGTACTGCTTTTGTATTCAACCCACAATTAGGTACCTTATTGACCTAGCGTTGCAAATATGCAACACCACATAACTTGAAAATTGACAGTAAAAATTTCTTTATTTTAGTAAAAGTTTGCCTTTAAATTTACTTATTTATATAAGAATTATGTGTTTTTCGAATAAAAATTTAATTCCGGTCATAATGGATTAAGGAATGAAAAAACTCCATAAGAGCTAAGCTTTGCGGCTCAAATAAACTTAAGAAAATCTGGTCAGGTTGGCTGCTAACACTCTCAAAGATATTATCAATGCCACTTCAAAACGAGAAAAAATGTATAGAAAAGCAATAGCAAAACCAAAAGAACATAAGCAGCTCTCGCCAACACAGGCTTTATCAATATTTATGGAAGCTGAATTGACACGAAAACAGTACAATATAATCAGACAAGATGACAAATCTAAATATTCGTGTTATTCTGTTTTACAAAAAGCAAAAGCTGATTGTTACCCTCCGCGTGAAACAAATCAATGCACTCCAAAGAACAGTAGTACCAACTGAAAGGGGTTCAATTTTTGTGGAACACAAATTGCTGTTTGTGATGGTTGATGGTAAAGTGTGTAATGCCGTCACTGGGACCAAGTACACACAAAGATGTTATATTTGTAGCGTAATTACCAAGCAATTTAATGATCTCGAAACTATATCGTATATTGACATTAACATTGATAATATGCGATTTGGTTTGTCAATACTGCATACTAGAATCAAATTTTTTGAAAGGTGTTACACTTGACATACAAGTTAACAATAAAAGAATAGAAAGTAAAAAAAAAAAACAGTCCTAACCAGAAGATAATAGAAGAGAGAAAGAGATCTATACAACAATCATGTAAAACAGAAATGGGCCTGTTAGTTGATTTTCCGAAGGCAGGTTTCGGAAATACCAATGATGGTAACACATCCAGAAGATTTTTCAGCGATATTGATAGAGTTGCTGCGATTACTGGTGTAGATGCACGTCTATTGTATCGGTACAAAATTGGTTTGAATATTGACGTTGAAAAAATTTCAAAGTATACTCTGGATACTGACAAATTGTATGTAGAGCTGTATGACTGGTATCCTATGCCTCCGATAGTGCATAAAATACTCGTTCATGGAGCGCCTGTTATTTCTTCGGCGATTTTACCTATTGGACAACTATCAGAAGAAGCTGCAGAGGCTCGCAATAAACATTTTCGCCAATACAGGCTTGGGTTTTCTAGAAAGTTTAGTAGAGAAGCATGCACTCAGGACATCATAAATCTGCTGTTATTACGATCAAATCCCCTATTAACTAGTTTAACCTTTTGACACCTAATGGTTTCATAGTGAAACCACTTAAATATGAATTTTTATCATATGCGCTATCGGTTGAGCAGTGAAACCACTGCAAGTCACGTGTTGTAGATATACCACTTGATTGGCTGCAGGTGTTTGGCGCCATACTGCAATTCTGTTATGATTTATATATGATCGACAGTGTAGACAAAAGTGTCAATTTTTTTGTTGTATTTTCTAATGTTTTATAAGATGTCAGGTATGTAAAACGCCTTATTTATATTATGAATAGGCCGTTATTAGTTTATTGCTCTCTAATACAAAAAATAACCGCCATTTTCATTGAGACTTTCTATAAAATATTTGCCGATTTCATGGCAAAACCAGTAGGCAAATGTAGTTTAGAATTTTTTTCAGATAAAGAGGAAATGTATACCTTTGAAGAATTAAAAAAAATGGATCCTGATAATTTTTTCACATTTATTTTTTACATTTATTGAAGAAATACCGTCCGATATCGAGTCAGATGGAGACGTCAGTGATAATGAGGAAAATGAAGAGGCTGCTTTTGCAGGTAGCAATATAAATAATTTGTTTGATAACATGAACCTACCTATCGATTTTGAAAATAATACTGAAATGGTGGACGTAAATGCTTGGGATAGTGAGGATGATATTCCTCTTCTTCGAAAAAGAGAACTGTCAAAGAAAATCTTCACAAAATTATCTACAGAATTTCAAACTTTTCAACGAAGATACTATGCCAAATATCGATAGATGTTTAGAGAGTCCATTAGATATTTTTCTTTCAATTTTTCCTGAAAATTTAATCGTTTTCCAGACTAATCTTTATGCCCTTCAGAAATATGGAAATACTTCAGCTTTCTCTCCAACGAATTCAAAAGAAATTAAAAAATTTTTGGGACTAAACACATGTTGATGGGCATAAAGAAATTACCAAGTTGTCGTGACTTTTGATCATCTAATTTTGTCCTTAGGGACCATTTTATTAGCTCAGTACTAGTGATGGGACAGTTTGAATTAAAGATAACCTGTCATCCGATTATTCAAATAACCTGGATAATTCGATTATCAAGTTTCGTAATTCGAATTAAAAATAATCGGTAATTCGAGAAGTCGGGTACATAAATCACGCTCAATTCTACAGATTCATGAAACTAAATGGAAGCGAGGATAACAACAAAACAAAATAGACGGCGCAAGGCGGATCAGGTCAGGACTCAGAGCTAAAATGAATTAGAGAACATTGGGGAAAACGTTTAATATTAACTTACAAAAAATACTGAGTTGAAAAATAAACTTTTTAGATTAAATAAAATAAATATATGAATGTGCAAACAAACAGTAAATAATAAATACTAAAGAAAATAAGCAACTGAAAATACATTTATTAAATAAGTAATAAAATAAGAGATCATTCTTTGGTATTACAATTTTAACATGTTTATGTTTTACCCAGAACTCTAACGGATTCTTTTTCCCTTCTAATGCCGCCATTTCCAAATATTGTCTTATGATCAAGACAACCATAGATGATGGCGTGGAAAATGTTGTTATCTTGGACAACTTATTGTCAAAGTGGGACCAAAGATAATTGTCTTCCTACTAGGCAGCTTGTATAGAGGTTGCAAAATATGCGAATATTCCACAGAACCTTCGTTTTCTATTAGCGATACAAGTTGATAATCGGTCGTTATCATTTTTAATAACTTTGAATTCATACTTTTAATTTTTGATTCCGAAAGTGTACTTTCACTTGCAGCACCAAAAAAAAAGGATGCTGAATTTGAAGGTGATTCTATGATTGTATTTTCATCTTGATTTTCTTCCTTAGGTATTCTTCTACTAGCTTTACTGTTGGATGTATTCTTAATATATGCTGCTTCAAATTTGTTGTACCACCAAAATATTTTATGAGTTTCTTACACAATATACATTTAGCTTCAGATTATTAATGCCAAACTTATTAAAATAATTCCAAACAACAGATCGTTTCTTAGAACTTGGAGCACTCATTTTGATTGAAATAATCTAGTTACTGTATTTCTTGATATAAGTTTCACTCAGTTAGAATAAAATGTCGCGACTGGAGACTGAATGAGTCCTGCCCTGTTTTCGACTTATTCGTTCGAACGGAATTGAGTCAAGACGAGAGGCGCGTGTGATTTGCGCAACTTGACTTGTCATTGTCGAATTAAAAATAATTCGAATTATAATTCGATTATTTGAATAATCGAATCGGTAGAATTCGATTATTGAAATAATCCGATTATGCCCATCACTGCTCAGTACTCTCAAGAGATCGATTCGTCTGGTTGCTCGGAAGTTTTCATCTGAACGATAACGCTGTTATTCCAGGCAGCGATACGCCCAATTACGATAAATTATATAAACTAAGACCTGTTCTCAATAGACTATCTGAAACATTTATGTCGATATTCAAACCCTCTAAAAGTCAGTCCATTGACGAATCAATATATGCCGCTAAAACCCATCAAGCGTGGATATAAAGTGTGGATTCGAGCAGATGAAACTGGGTTTGCCTGTCAATTTCAATCTATATTGGAAAATCTGGCGATTCTACTGAGAAGGACTTAGGTGCTCGTGTTGTTATAGATTTGACTCGATCGTTAGTTGGAAAAGGACACAACGTTTTCTTCGACAATTACTTTAATTCCGTTTCTTTACAAAAAAAATTGCAAGATGACACGATATATGCATGCGGAACAGTCAGACATGGCAGGAGAGATTTGCCGGACGACATACTTGATAATAAACGAATGAACCGGGGACAAGCCGATTGGCGAGTCAGCAAGGAGGGCTTAGTTTACCTAAAACGGATGGATGGTAAAAATGTTCATTTTCTTTGCATTGATTCGAATCCAAATCAGAATGTTGGAACCAATCGTAAACAAAAAGATGGCAGTATCGAATACTTTGTTGTCCTCTCCTTGATGCTGAATATAATAAAAATATGGGATTTGTTAACAAGTTAAATATGTTAAAATCAATTTACGAACTGAACAGAAAGTCCAAGAAGTGGTGGCACCGAATAATGTGGTACTTACTTGATATTTCCATTATAAATGGTTATATAATTTTCAAGCGTAGATCCAGTCTGATTCAAACAGGCAAAATAATTAGTCTGAAAAATTTTAAAATTGGTGTAAGCCTGGGACTAATCGGAGCCGAAGAAAATATTACAAAAAAAGGCCAACCTTCTTTATCCAGTTTGAATAGTTTCAAAAACGTTGTGCCTCAGGAAATTAGATATGACTCTTGCGCTCATATGCCTGTCCATGGTATGTCCAGAAGATGTTGTCATTGCAGTGCCTCGTCTGCACCAACAGAACAAGATGGGCGTGCTCCAGGTAATTGTATAAGAAATTCGTTGCATAATGAGATATTTTATTTTCTGTTTCAGATGCAATGTTGGTTTGTGTCTAAGCGACAGAAAAAATTGTTTTTTAGAATTTCATAAATAAATTAAAAAAATCTAAAACCATTATTGCCTACTGGTTACATCATGAAACCCTATTCAAGAACATTTTTTATAAACCTTCTATAGTTTCTTTGTGATAAACTCACATTATATATTATATTATAGTAATATAAGTATAAGTTCACGAAAATATAAGTTTTATAAAAGCCATTTAAAAATTCCAGCGCCAAAGGGTTAAAGCCATCTCTAAAAAAAAAAACAAATCCATTTTCAAAAGATACAATACAAATGTTACTTCCCACTGAAATTCACTACACAGAATCTACTATTACCCATGATATATCAAGCGACAAGGAAGTAGAAACAAATGTAGAATAGTGATTCAGAATAGAAGTGGACATCAATAAGCAATATTGACTTCGTGTTGTGCTTTGATGTTGCTTGCTGATGTTAACGTTGAAGTTCAACATCCATGTCATTTTTTTTCTCATTTTTTTTTTCAAATATTTTGCAAGTCGCATACTCAAATAATTATAAAATATCTTGTCGTACATAGTAAAATCAGAAAAATGCATAAAATAATTATGGCCAACTTTTTATATCAAATACCCCTATGTGCGACGTGAACTACGAAATTGATATGAGTTCAACAAAACAGAAAAAGTTGGACGTAGTTCATGTCAGTTGAATCCTTTCCTATTACGACCCCTCGACTAATAAACCCTGTCCAAATAATCCCTAGTTTTTTAGTTATAATTTATGAATCTATTATCTATTTTTACTTATATAATTTTCTTTTCTCTATAATGATTCCGAAATGATCCTTACTCCGAAAGTCATCCTACTCCTAATGTGGACTTTTCCCATTGGAGCAATCGTAGAATTCACAGCTGGAATCCACTGGAAACCGCTGCCAGAAACAATGGTCTACGAAACGAGTGTGCCAATCGTTTACCAGGCTCCGTGGATACCATCAACCGTCAACGCCAACTACATTAAGGACATCGAGTGCCACACGAGTAAGTCTCTCGAATGTCAAACGAGCGAAAAATTGCAACAATTAGAATTCGCATTGGATCAAGAACTGAAAATCCTTCAGCAAGGATGGACCTTTAGCAAATACCAAATCCAATTTCCAAAAAACGAAGTAGAAGAGTTGGTGATCTAAGAGATCACTCAATTTTATGGGTGACGCTCTGAATTGGTGTTGCGGCGTAGCAACACAACATCAATTAGATGACATCATATCCGAAGACGAGAATATTGAAGAATCCATCAAGAGATTAACCCAAGCACTTCAAAAAGAATTACAAGATTTTGGAACGAACTCAGAAAAATTTCAAGATTATCAATACCAGGTAGCAAGTTCGATGAAAATCATTCAACCGAGAATCAAGGCCATAGAAGCACTGAACGAAGAGAATCGTACGACAAGACGTGGATTATCCAATGCAGTTCATTGTTTCACATCTTTATGAACGTTAGACGTCTATACGCACTGAGTAATTCCATCAAGTTCGCATCCATCATATCATATGCAAAGGTCAACAACTTCCAATATAATGGTAAATCAATTACATTAAGTAACGATTTAAGAAGATTGGACATGGCATTATCCAAAGAAGATCAAGAATTCGTTATCCCAGTAGAGAATGTTGGAAGATATAACCAGTTGTCCATTACCGACTGTAGCATCGGAAGTAACCAGCTAACAATCACAGTCATGTTCCAACAAAGACACAATCAAGACAATGGATCCTGTACAAATTGACATCAACACCGTTCGCTTGGAACCGAACCGTACTCACAGACACTCATCCAGCAGAAGATACCATCATCAAATGTAATAACGAAACGACCAAATTGGAACCTCTACACGATGCCAAAACCGGAGCAGTGAAAATCAATCTGCCATGTCATTGTAGTTTGATAACAGGGAAAGAAGTTACCATGACTACGAAATTTCCCTGTGGCCAAGAGAGAAGCAACATCGAGATTTCTCACATCCTAGCAGGTACATGGACTAATCTGAAGATCTTTATTACGAAACCGTCCCTATGGTCTCAACCAACTTATACCAACATCAGTGAATGTGTTAACCAAAATTGGAGTTTAACGATTCCATACCTGAACGTCACCACCAGCCAGTCCCAAACGCATTTTGAAAATTTCATGGAAGAAATGAAGGAGAAAACGTCACGGAAAAATCATCATCTCATGGTAACACCATCTTCTTGTGTCCATTATAAGAACAGATCTTCTACCAAAATGGAAACTGTCAAATACCAGGAGAGATATCACATCCAAACAACTACTGGAGAGGCTACTCCTGTTTGTGGTGAAGGGATTTGAAATTTGGAAATATGAAATTTAGTCACAGGGTATTAGTGACTGACATCGTTGATGACTTCATATTTGGATTTCATCAAGGAAAACGGCTTGGTTAGTTCTACGCATTGGAACAGAAGAGATACCTCTCCAATTGAAACCAACTGCACCAAAAAAACAAATTTTACTGGTTGAAACTCTGATGAAGATTGAAGAAATTGAAGTTCCTGCCCATCGTGTGAATGTCAACAGCTTCCCAGTTTCCATACCCAGTGGAACAGTAGTGGGCAAATGTGAAATCAAAAATCAAGTAAATGATGCATCCGCTCGAAATCACTTTGACACACTACCACCACTACTAAATTGCTGTCAGGTACATCAACATTGTTGAAATTCAAAGAAATAGAAAACATACGAGGACTGTTTCGAAAATTCAAAGGAATCTTTTCTTATACCGATGATGACTTAACCCGGACAGACATTCGCGTCGCCATAAACACTGGCGACTCGAATCCAATTCGACAACCCGCACGACGACTGCCGTTGCAAAAAGAGAAAAAGCTGACAACTTATTTAAGAAGATGCAGGACCAAGGTGTTATAGAACAATCTCAAGTCCATAGGCATTTCCTGTTGTATTTGTAACTAAGAAGGATGGCAGCACACGTTTCTGTGTGTATAATAGGCGATTAAATTATGTCACGAAAAAGGACAGTTATCCCTTCCCCAGTATCTATGACACAATAGATACCTTATCCGATATAAAATGGTTTTCCTCGGACTATGCACACATTACATACGATTTTTAAAAGACTTTACAAAGTCAACAAAACTTCTGCATGCAATGACCGAAGGAAAAATCACATTTTTCTGGAGTGAAGACTATCAAGAAGCTTTTGACAACTGAAGGATCTTCTAATATCTGCACCAATATTATCCTATCCAAGACCAGAGGACCAGTTCATCGTTGATAGTGATGCTAGCAATCACGAATTGGAGGCGTGCTATCACAAGTGCAAGACAGAGAAGAACTTGTTATTGGTTACTTCAATAAAGTTTTGTCGAAAGAGGACTAGGAAAGATGTATCGCAACGAATAAAGTTTCTCTTAAATGTCAGCTGTTTCGGTCGATACAGTTTGATTTATGAAACTCCGTCTTCGAGGAAGGGGGAGGGGACGCGAATCGCGAGTCGCGAGGCACCCTCAATGCCGGTCCAAAGCCCGGATAAAGGTGGAAGGGCCCTAAGAATCACGCTTGTGAGCAGGAGCAGCACCCCGGGGTGCCTAACTGGATACGTAACATGCTTCAACTTGTCTATCGGTATGTACTCCTTCACTTTTTTAGCTTCTCTTTAGAGTCTTGCTTGACTCGACACTTGTTCGCTTCAAATCCCGACGCTATTAGGTATCGAGAGCTAGGGATTATATTTTGACTTAACAATTGAATAATTTGTAGTGCTGACTGCGAATCCGATATATATATGTTATTTCTTCCCTCCAAAGTTCTAACATGGTGTGAATCTCACGGATGGTTTGCGAATGCGTTCCGATCTACGTCGTATCTCCATAGGTTTGCTGTTGTAGTGAGATTTTGAGTGTTTCGAGCTGATATACCGTTATTAGCTAGACCCGAACTGTTGACTGAGTGGTCATTTTTCTTTGTGTTTTCAGCGGCGAGCTTAAGTTGTTTAGCGAGTAAGAAATCGACATTTTTATTTTCGCAATTATTTTCATTTAACCGTTTGCGAAGTTGATTTTGATGACGTTGGTGGTAAGTGTTGTCGACTTTAATCAAATACATCATTTGACCAATTCGCTTGACAATTGATTCCGTGGCCTAATGTTCTTTAGAGTGAATCATTTTGACAAAGACTGCATCGCTAGTCGTAAAACTACTTAATTTCTTATTCGGCTCTCGATATTCTGATGGTTTAAATAATGATAGAAGTGGTTTAAATAATGATAGAAGTGGTTTAAATAATAATAGAAGTGGTTTAAATAATGATAGAAGTGGTTTAAATAATGATAGAAGTGACGTTGAAGCAATTCCGCCGGAGATTTGTTTAATTGTAGATGAGGAGTGATTCGAAAGGTAAACAGAATTTTTTCAACAGCTTTGTTCTTATTTCCTCTTTCTCAGGGAGCTTTTTTCATAGCGTTCTTGAATGTTCGCACAAATCGCTCGGTTTGACCATTGGATGCAGGATGAAATGGAGCTGTTGTAACATGCTTAATTCCCTTTTCTTCACAAAAACGTTTGCATGCACCGGCAGTGAATTGAGTGCCATTGTCGTTTACGATAGTGACGGGCAAGCCTTCTAATAAAAATATTTTTTGTAGCATCTCGAACTTGGTCTCGGTAGTCATATCTTTGATTTGAACGAAGAAAGGGTATTTTGAGAAAGCATCAACGACGATCAACCATATACTATTCATGAAAGGACCAGCGAAATCAACATGCACCCTTTCCAATGGATGTGCTGCTCTCGGCCAATCTTCAAATTGCTTTCTTGGATTCGGTTGAATATGCTGGCATGATTGACATCGTTTGATTGGATTTTCAATGTCTTGATCACCAACAATGACGACGGGCAAGTTGTTTCGTTCGAATGATACCCCAATGGCCTTGATGTAACATGTTAAAAACTGCTTGTCGCAAGCTCGAAGGAATAATGACTCTTGAATATTTGTCTGCCTGGAACAACACGACATCTTTTTGAATCGACAAATTAAAAACGACGTGTGAAGTAGGCCGTGAATTATTTATTATAGACTTCATCAGGCCAGCCGTTCTTGATGTTGGAACGAACTTGAGACAAAATCTGATCTTGACCGGTTGCTTCAGCAATTCGTTTCGAATTAACCGGAAAACTCTCGACCTTCTCGTTAAGTTCTTGATTTAGACACAAGCAACTTTCTTCACTTTTCTCAAATTCTAAATCTGGACCTGATAGTAAGCGTGATAATGCGACTGCATTTTAATGTGCTTTTATAGCTCTATATCGTATGACTGGGACTGAAAATAGCGACCAGAAACTTATGATCCGTAAGTAACTCGAATTAGCGACCATAAAAGTATTGATGGAATTTCTTTTTTCCACAAAACAATCGAGAAAGCTTCTTTTTCTATTTGACTATAACGGTTTTCCTGATCATTCATGATTTTAAAAGCAAAAGGGATGGGATAATGTTGTTGCCTCAATTATGTGCCTTTAAGGGTTTGGAAAGCTGTCTCTTGATTCTTGTTCCATTTGAATGGAATGTCTTTCTTGCGTAGTGCATTCAGGGTTCCAGCGATCTCTGCAAAATTAGGTATAAATCCTTCCGTAATAATTCACTTTGCCGAGGAAAGACCGCAACTTTAATAAGTTTTTTGGATGTGGGATTTGATTTTGTTAGTGGTTTGCTTTAAAGGTGAGATACCAAGAACTTCATACGTGTTGAAACCAATTATTGTTGAGCCCGAGTCAAGCATAAATTTGAGTGGGCGACCATTGATCTGTACGGTAACATAATAACGATCATCTGGCCCATATGTTTCGGTTGAAGTATTGTTGATTTCCTCGGAAATCTTGTTAGCTGAAGAACTTTTATGATTTCTAATCGACTGAATTCTTTTTTCGTTAATTGAACTTTTTGACATACAAGCTGAAGCCTTATGTCCTTTGTACCGACATTTGTGACAAGTAGCAGTAAAATATTGACATGCCCATCTTTTATGATCAATGTGACACCATGGACACGAGCGGAATTTCTTACAAGTATCAGTCGTTGGTTTACCTTTACTGGTCGATCTTGCTTCTGAATGGAACTTCGATTTTGAGCGACTTCGGCGTTGATTATATTCGGAAAAAAGTTTTAAGATTTCTGAATTAGTTACTTGTTCCTCTCCACGGAGTAATTGTTGAACAGACTGCGTAGCCTCGTAGGTATTCGCGATTGTAAGGACTTCTTCTAATGATGGATTTGAATTATGCAAAGCGGCGTGCCGAACTTGTTCAAAGGGGGTCTTCAGAACTACAATATCTCGAATGTGTTCATCTTTTATCGAACGTTTGAAGATATCGTTGTGGCAAATATAGTTACATTTACTTGCTAAAGCCCTCAAATCGGCGATCCACTGAGTATGAACTTGATCCTTTTTTATTGAACCTTGATTAAATTTTTATCTTTCCATCAACACGTGGGTAGTTGCTTGGAAGTGATCAGACAACTTATTTATTAATTCCGAATAAGTTTTGGTGCTAAAGTCCTCTCCGCCAAAAAGTTTTTGCAGCAGATTAAATGTCTCAACTCCAACCCATGACAGAAAGTAAGCACGACGTTGAGCTCAATCTGTGATTTGGTTGGCCTCGAAATATTGATTGAGACGAAATAAATAGGTTTCCCAATCGTTGCTCGTAACATATACCGTGAAAGGAAGTGCATTTCTCGAAATTGGTTGACTGACGTGTTTGGTGATGTTGGCATTTGGCTCGTAACGATTTTCATCATTTGGTTCTTGTTCACGCTCAACACGCTGACGTTCCTCTCGGGCAAGTATCGGATTCGCAGTCAGCACTGCAAATTATTCAATTGTTAAGTCAACATATAAATCAAAAATTTGTTCGTCTTTTCCTACATTTGAAACTGTTTTCATCTTAAGAAAACTAAGATATATTACAAGCTATTTCTTCCTACTTCCCGTCCTGATGCTAACATCCGAAGAGGGACCCATGCAGTCGCCTGCATGGCTTAACCGTGTCGTAGGAAAAGGGGATCCTGGTAGTTGAGGAAAGCAGTCTCTGCGGGGCTGTGAACCAACACGCTGCTTTGGTTCTGGCTTCTATGTAGACGGCGACTGCAACCCGTCCGACCACAGTACTCGCGGACTCACGCCTTGCCCAGGCCGCATAAGATAGGACCCCCGGAGGTGTAGCCCTGATAAGGAAATTCCTCGTCCCATTTTGAGGGTCCGTGGAGGCTGGGGAGCACCGATGGGGAACTTAGGTATTACTATTACTCTATGGATTTACAAAACAAAACACAAACAAAAGATACCTGTGCCGAGGGGGCACCCCGCACACAGCAGATTGAATGTTGGTAGTCAACTCCAGAGATGCAACCCGCAGGGGGAAAATGCGAAAGCATTGACTTAGATATGAAGGCGGTCGACCCGTACAAACGTCGCAAGAGTTCAATAGTCTTCACGATTATAAAAGCGCATGTACTGTCGCATACAACCACCGCGACCCCGGTAACTCTTGGTTTTTTGGGAGAGCCGCGTCGTGGGTTCAGACAAATTAGAAATATAGGGCGCCACTGGGTAACTGTTAACGTCCCGGGGTTGTACCCAGTCAACCATCCGGTGTGATCTTAAATTTTTAAATAAAAAAAACTCCGGTGACTAATAATATAATTAATAAGAAAAAGTTTGAAAATATAAGTTTGAATTCTCGTAGGTCATAGCTATGCCCCGCGCTCACAAGAATTGATATTTACACTACTCTTTGAAGTTTATCATTTAATCTAAATACACTTTTAATAATAAAAAAAATATAATAGACTTGAACAAAGAAATTGAAATTAATCACGCGATTATACTTAAAAAAAAATAGTATTTTGAAATTTCTACAGAGCGTCTCTATTGCGTAATTTAAATAAAAAGTTTATAAAATTTGAATTTAATTTCATTCCTCGGCGAACGTGAAATGGAACAAACACCTCGGAAAAACGTCGGAAACCGTGTGTGAGAAAAACCTGTTTGCTGCAACGAAGCTCCGGACGTAGATCGGCAATGAAACTCGTTTTGCGACGGTTCTCCGGACTTCTCCACTTATGCAACCCTTGCGAAACACCCTTTTCTTCAACGGGCTCGTGCCACCCTTGGCAAGAAGAAATAGGATCCGTCCGCGCCTTATTCCACAAAAACGAGGTTTTTGTCAACGAAACGTGAGTGCCTTCGGAAGCTTTTTAACAAATTTTAACTGGTAGTGGAACCCACACAGGCTTCCAGAAAGGGTCTAAAGAAAGAAGTAAAAAGAATAACTACCCCTGAAGCTTAGAAAAGTAAAAGAAAATTACCTCGGTTAACACCTGAGACCGTAAACGACCGTTTATTCTTCACCGGTCACACACACCATCTAAGACCCTCCCGCTTTTCTGTTGGCCCCTAACTTTCCCCACCCTACATGTATATTTGGCTGCCCAAAAATTAAAACAAAGCAAACTAAACGCTACAGTACAAATGACAAAAAATCTGAAGGAAATGGAGAAAGTAATAGACGAGAACTCCAACACCAAACGCGAGCTTAAGGAATTGGCGATGAAATTAAAAAGGAATACGGAACTGGTCAATAGAGAATCCGTAAGTATTCCAAAAAAAGTTGAACGATATGAGAAGTAAACCAAATACTGACGTTGAATGATTAGTATATGAAAATATGCATAATGAATTTAAAATATATAAAAATTAACCTTGGCAAAATTACATTTTCTTAAAATCGGTTATGCCTCGAGACGCTTTGCAAAATTTAGAAATATTTTAATTTGATGATGATGATATATTCGTTAAACTAAAGAAAAAGAGAGTTAAAAAATCTAGTGTGACATATGTGGAAAATATATCAAGAACAGCCAAATGCAATTACATAAATAGAAAGAAAACAAAAAGAATCTAAAGAAGCTAAGATGAACTATTCTGTAATCAGAAAATAGTTTCTTGCTGTGGTGAAAACGATAGAACATTTTCACAAGTATCTTTTGGTCGACGATCGACAATTTCATCTTCGGTTAGATTATGCAGCACTGAAATGGTTGTTGCAGTTATATAATGTAGAAGGCCAGCTTGTCAGATGGATAGAAAGATTGCATGAGTATGATTTTACAATCGAACATCGCAAAGGTTGTGTCCATAATAATGCAGATGCACTCTCCAAAAAACCATGTCTTGAAGGTTGTCAGTACTCCTTAAATTGGAAGACAAAGAAGTAATAATTCATCAAAAGAACGCGCGTCACAAAAAACCAATGACAACTAGAGATTATAAGGCAAGCATAACGTCCAGAGAAGGACACGGGGGATATAATATTTTAGAAAGAAAAAGCACAACGTTCAACTTGGGCTGAAATTCAGACAAAAACACAATGTTCAAAAGCTATCTGGCACAATAGGATTCTTTAAAGTTAGACAACGGACTTCTTGAAAGAGAATGGGAGTCACCCGATGGCATTGAAATTAAAGAGCAGTTAGTCCTTTCAAAGGTTAGAATGCCGAAGCTTTAGAAAAAATGCATGGTGTTACGTCAGGTGGGCACAGACATCAATAAACATTGGCAAAACTCCGAGAGAGATTTTACTGGGTTAAATGTAGGATCGATTTAGAAATTTGGTGCGCCAAATGTATTACCTGCAAGGCAATATCTGGACTTGCGAAGAAGATTCGAGGAAAACTTCATCTATACTATATCGGTACCCCCTTCGAAAGAATCGCTATTGACATAGCCGGCCTATTTCCTGAAACCGATCGCGAAAATAAGTACATCATGGTGGTAACCGATTACTCCACTAAATGGCCAGAAGGTTACGCGTTGTCTAATCAACTGTCGCCACTGCCCTCGTAGGGAATTTGATAACTAGATTTGGGGTGTCAATGGAACTTCATTCCGATCAAGGTACAAATTTCGAAGGAAACGTCTTTCAAGAACTGTGTTGGGTGCTTGAAATTTTTAAAAATCACACTACCCCGTTGCACACACAATCAGATGGCAAAGTGGAGCGATTCAACAGAACTTTAGAACGACATTTGGCCAAAGTAGTCTCTATAAATCAACGCGATTGGAATCAACATTTGCCCATTTTTCTGGAATATCGTTCCACAGAACAAGACACTACTAAGAAGCCGCCGTATCGAATTTGTTTGGAAAAGAAATGCGTTTGCCATGTGACGCCCAGAAGCTAGGAGACCTGAATTGCATGAGTACCCACAAGACCTCGAGAATCGCTTCGCGAGCACACATCAATCTGGTCACTGACAGAATGAAAAACCGGCATGATATACGATCCAATCAAATGGGATTCCAACCAGGGGGGGACCAGGTCTGGCTGTACAACCCTAGAAGGACTCGTAGACTGTGTCCAAAACTGCAGGCTCCTTGGGATGGACCGCATGAAGTAATCAAGATAATTAATGACGTTGACGTAGTATATAGAATACAGAAGTTACCCCGTGGGAAGATGAAAATGATCTACATAGACCATCTGCGTCCATATTCTGTTCGAGACGAACAGAACTAAGGAGGGGCAGTGTTACATTCCGTAACGCAGATTCTATTTTTAGACTGATTACGCTACCTATTCTAGTACTTTCCAGACTCGCCCCAGGTGGCGCTAAAATTTGCCGGAACATTTGCTGCTTCTTCCACGCTATTCTCGAAAGAGTACATTTCGTATATAAACCAGCAGCGACATGCGATTCAAAACAGTTGTATTTTAGTAAGAATTAGTAAAACAGTTAAGTTATAGAAGTATTATTTGTTAGACAAGTATTGCAGCTCGATATTATACGAGGATAGATCGGAAAGTTTCTAAAACGAACCAGAAGATGGCGCTACGTCCGCATTCTGCTCACTGGTTTTGAAACGCGTTCGTAGAACTACTGTCAAATTTTCAGAGAGATTGTGTATAAATTAAAGTCGTTAGTGTACGATCAAAGTAAACAATTCATCCATTTTCTAAATCATGAATAAAAACGAGTTCCATGCAGTGATAAAGCATTTCTTTTTGAAAGGCTTAAATGCGAAAGAAATAAAAACGGAATTAGACGATGTTCATGGTGACTGTTCTCCTTCATATGCAGCGGTTGCAAACTGGGTTGCTTAATTTAAACGCGGTCGAACAAGCACAGAGGATGCACAACGCTCTGGCAAGCCAAAAACGGCTAGCGACGAAGAAATGATTGGAAAAGTCAAGAAGTCGTGATTGATCAGCGAGTAAAGTTGAGAGAGATAGCAGAGGCAGTAGGCATTTCATGCTACCGCGCACATTGCATCTTACATAAACATTTGGACATAAGACAGCTTACTGCTAGATGGGTGCCGCGTATGCTGACAATCAAAAGTGAATTCGAATGACTATCAGCAATGTCAAGACATGTTCAAACGTAATCCAAAAGATTTTTTGCGACGTTTTATATTTGTCGATGAAACGTGGAGACATCACTACACTCCGGAGACCAAAGAGCAATCAAAGCAGTGGACAGCACTTGGTGAACCAACTCCAAGGAAGGCCAAGACGATTCCGTCTGCTGGAAAAGTCATAGCTACTATCTTTTGGGATTCCCGAGAAATATTTTTTATCGATTACCTGCAACACCGGAGAACAATAACAGGCGAATACTATGCGTCGTTATTAGATAGATTGAACATAGAAATCAAATCTAGAAGGCCTTATTTCGCAAAGAAAAAAGTTTTGCATCACCAGGATAATGCCCCGAGCCACAAGTCAATTGCCAATGGCGAAATTACACCAATTACGATTTCTGTTAATTGATCATCCTCCATACTCGCCAAATTTGGCTCCGTCGGATTTCTTTCTGTTTCCAAATCTTAAGAAATGGTTGGATGGATGGATATTTCGAAGGCTTAGATGGTTCCTATTTTCTTGAAGGGTTGAAAGATCTTGAAAAGCGTTGGGCTAAATGTATAGGGCTGAAAGGAGACTATGTAGAAAAATGAATACGATTTTCCCCAAAAAGTTGTTTTCTTCCGTCTCATTCTAGACACTTTTCGATCTATCCTCGTATGTACTTTCAATGTGTTAGGCGATCATAGACATTGACGTGTTTTTTGAAATAAACGACGATTATAATTTGTGAACGCTGAAGTCGTAACAGTATTATCAAAACATTAATTAAATTACTTGAGTATCTCTGGCCGATAATCTTGAAAGGTACAATAATTCCGCTGAGTAGTTATTACATTATATTATCGTTTTCATAAAAAATGAGCTCTGCGTCATCAATCACCGAAGTAAAAACCGACAAATATTTCTATATTATTTCCTTTTCAATAGTGAATAAGAAATAGAGTTATGCTTTATGTCTTTTACTTCAACGTCAATTTATGACGCATCTCTTATGAAATGATGATTTGATTTGATCATATGAAATAGATAGGACAAACAGGAACCACTTTATACAAAAAAACAGGCACAAAAGTACAAAGACTTAAATTTCTTCAAAAATAACAAACAACACTCGAATTATACCTAATAACTAATCAGGAACATAGAAAACTTCTCTTTGTTCACAATGGACATGAACCTTGAATAACGAGTAATTCGTAAAAGTGATTTCGCGTTCACAATGGCAGTGAAATACAATGCACACACTTTAGAAATTATAAACAATTGTGTAGCCTCAAAAAGTCACGCAAAGTTGCACTATTTAAAAAATAAGATTAATATTACAATCACAACACAATTACTACTGATGTTATGATTAAGAAAGAGAAACGTAATTATTGATATATGTCCTCGAAAACATAGATGATGGGTACAACCTGTTAATGTTAATTTGCTAAAACCAAGTTATGCAATTTATGATAACTTATAAGCACCATTCTCCCTAGATTTTACGTAACCATGAACTAAAATTCAGCTGTTTTCAGCTTTCTCAAAATTGTGAATGTTGAGTTGTGTTAATATTGTATTGTAAACCCTTCGTAATACGTAAACTATTCCTAAGTCATTGTGAACACATTTAATTTCCATTTGTTCGACTTTATGTTTTGCATATATTTTATGTTCTTATACTGTCTTACGTCCATTGTGAACTATATTAGCAACATCTAAGACTCCATCGTCACTCTCCTCCAACTCTTGGATACATAAATAAAGATTTTTTTAAATCTGGCGTCAAAGTTGGCCATGAAAATTTCATTGTGAATCATCATCATCATGACAGTTGTCAATTTGACATTTGAACTTGCCATTTCTAACCTTGCTTTCAAGGTTTCGAACTCAACAATACGATAAGACGATACAAGAATGTAATCTATTGTAATAAACCAAAAAGGACACTAGAAATGAGATCTATTATAACAAACGAAAAAAGATAATCAGAAAATAAAATTTACAACAAATAATCAAAATTGCGGTATGTTCACAGTAAGCACCTTGTCACGACCAACTTCGACGCCAAATTTTAAAGAACACTCAATATACGGCCATCACAAAAACTAATTAGTGCTCAGGCGATGGCACGACTCGATATGAGGCAAACCAAACAAAAAAATATTTATCCGATTAGGATAAGTAAAAAAAAAAAAAAACATGTCAACAAAACAAGGAACACTAAACCACTAAGACGAATGCAGTTACATAAATATAACTACTATTACTATTGTGAAACACTTATATAAAAACAGATTAATAACGTAACATTATCATAGCAAATGATAATTAAAATAATTATTTTCATTTCTCAGTAAGGCCTTTATTTAACTGTTCTGGCACCATTTGTACATACCGAGCGGAAAAAAGGGAAACTTTACATGCGGTTCTTAACGAGTGCGAATAAAATGCACTGAGATTTTCTAGACGTAGAACAGGTTAATATAAAACCGGCGTTGTTAAAACTCGATGCAAGCAGCGCAGGTGCTGTGACAACATCGCTGTTCTACATCTAGAAAAACGCAGTACATTTTACTCGCACTCATCTAGAGCCGCGCGCAAAGTCTGCTTTTTCCCGTTTGGTATGGTTAAACCTAAGATATCCTTTAATTTTTTATTGGCTAAAAATACAAAAATTTGATATACCTAAATGCAAGTAGATCAATTATTTCATACTGTACATATCTTATAACTTCTATATTTACAAGTATACTGCATCAAACAATGTTAGTAAAACATTACTTGGGTTTATGTTTCTCCAAAAAGCGATATGTATTTTTTGATAGAACATAACTAAGACCCGCAGCTATCGTCGTTACTCCTGTAATATACCTGGAAATTCAACAATTTCCTTAAATGAAAATTGAACATTTACGCTTACGTACCATAGGGACTGTAACAATGGATGGCCAACATAGTGAAAAACAGGGGCTGCCAATGTGGAACCAACCAAAACTAGTTGTACGGCAGTGTTAACCTTGCTAATGAAAGTAGGAGCCAATTGAGCAGTTGCATGACTCACATCAAAATATCTGCTTAATGTCCGCTACAAAAAAGAATTAAACATGTTAGTCGATTCATTGGTTGATTTTACTAGAATGAACCAAGCAAAAAAATGTGAGCGCTGTATTCTTCGAATTTTAATCAGTATACTTACCGGAGGAGGAAGAGATTTGTATCTGATTACAAAACCTGCCACAATTAATAAAACATCCCGCGCAATAATAATGCTAGTTAACGCAATTGGTATGAGATCGGCATACGTTAAAGTTAAAAATAATGTTGCAATCAATACTTTGTCGGCCATTGGATCTAAAAAACTGCCCATTTTTGACGACTGACTCTCCCATGTTCGAGCTATCCAACCATCTAACTGCAAGCAAGGATATATCAATTTGATTAAAACATTTACTGAAACAAGTTGATTTACGGAAATTCTTCATTAAAATGCAATAATTTTTTTGTTCTTGAGTGTTTATTTGATATTGTTACATTCCATAACGCAAGTTCTATTTTTAGACTGATTACGCCACCCATGGAACCAGTCGTAGTACTTTCTAAACACGCCCCAGATGGCGCTGGAATTTGCTGCGTTCACTACTTTTCTCAAGCCATTCTTGAAAAAGTACATTACCTATATATATATATAAACCAGTAGCGGCGCGCAATTCAAATCAGTTGTATTTTAGTAAGTGATATTTGCGAATACAGCGATTGGTAGAACAGTTAAGTTATAGAAGTGTTATTTGATAGATAAGTGTTATTAATGTGCTTTCAATTGTGTTCAGTTGATATTGTATTTTTTAATGTCGCGCGCTTCCACCTACCATGTCGATGAGGAATCAGAAAGAAGGATGGGGAGGACTCAGCGCAGACATGCGGGAGAGAATGGACACGAGGCACGGCGTAGTGTGCGTAACCACATGTAACAGCAATGTACTATACTATAACTTTGACGACAATAAAATTATATTAACAAGCGAATACAGAACCATTCTATCGCAACAAATTGTATTAAGCGATCGTAGATATTAAAGTGCTTTTAAAAGGTCATCGACGACTATAATTTGTGAACTCCAAACAAACTCGTAACAAATTGGTGTCAGAAATGGATATTTTCCAAAATGGAAATGAAGCTTGTTGACTAGTGAAGGAGGTGCGTGATGAATTAGGCGAGAGAGGGCTGGAAACTTCTAGAAAGAAAGCTGTTTCAGAAGAACAGCTTAAACAAGCCCTTACAGATGAAGAAAAAGATCCGGAAGCATTTGAATTCGAAATTGAAAATAACTCAGCACCACTAAAAGAAATGAAAGAAAAATGGAAAAAGTAGATGAAAATATATACGAACAAAAGCAACAAATTGAAAACAAGTAGAAAAAATGAAAGGAAAAATAGAAAACGTCAACAAAAATATGAACGTAGAAATGTCAGGAACAAATGCAAGAAATGAAAAAACAAATGCATGAAATGAAGGAAAGATTAGAATGCACAATTGAAATTTCTAATCAACAAACTGATGATAAAATTGAAAAAGTGAAGACAATTTGAACATACAATTTTTGAAAAAATTATAAAATCAATTTGTTGCCTTAGTAGCATCAAACAAATTTTAAAAATGTCACTTTTATGATTTTACTAGAAAATGCAATCGCTTTCCTTGTATATTTTGCAAAAGATTTTCATATTTTTATCATTAATTTTGGTTCTTGTTTTTTGGGATTTTAGAAATTCAAAAAAGGGGTAAGTTTTTCTAAATTTTTTCAATCAACCAAATTTTTTAAGGAGTTCTGATGAGGCCCATAAGACCGAAATACATGTATAAACTCTTTCCTAATACTTTCTATATTGCCAGTTACACAATATTAGTTAATTTTCATACAATTTTTGATCAAATTGTAGATGTGAAAACTCATATTGAAGATATTGAAAGTCAATTTAATGACAAGTTTGCCTACATCATTGGAAACATCAAAACTGAATTTAAAATTGGAAGAATAAAAATTCAAATCCAGGATAAATTTGAAGACTTAACCAAACAACTGAGTAAAGTAGAACTTGGTCGTTCTATTGCACCATCATCTGCGTCATCAAGCCAGAAATTAAAACCACCCCAATTTGAAGGTGAGATACCATGGTCTACTTTTATCAGATAGTTTAAAATTGCTGCTAACGTGAATGGCTAGAATGGTTCTGATAAAGCTGCAGCATTCGTGTTCGCTTTACGAGGCCTTACAAATCAATTCTCGAAGAAATGCAGAACAAATTTCACCAGTTAGTAGAAAATTTGGTGAAATTTGGTAGCCGAGTGTGTCGGTTCGAATCTCTCCTGGTGCATGTGGGTTCTATGTGGGAGAATTCTCATGGCTCGGACCGTGTTCGGATTCATGCCAGCTCCCTCGAACTGGGTTTTCTGCGTTTCCCCAGTTTGTAAGGTGAATGCCGAAGGAGCCGCCAACTCCTCCCCTCCCCAACAAGCTCTAGAAGCTTGGGGAATTTGTAGGATGAAAAAAAAACAACTCCAACTGAAAACACAAATTCAGAAAAATGGTGAATCACTTCAAGAATTTGAACTTGACATTGAGAGATTGATACAAGTGCCATACGGTGACTTCTTACCTGAGCCTGTTTTCCACCGACTGGCCGCAAAGTCCATGGGCATCTCCTGTTGTATTGGTAATTAAGAAAGATGGCAGCACGCGGTCTTGTGTGGATTATAGACGATTAAATCATATCACTAAAAAGGACAGTTATCCCTTGTCCCGAATGGCACAGTAGATACCTTACCCGGTGCAAAATAATTTCACTATCATCGGACAATTCCCATTCTATGTAGAAAGTTTGTAGAACTTGACGTTTCGATCATCTTGTCGTAATTTTCTTCAGAAGTGAGGTGAAGAAGATAACAAGATGAACAAAACCAAGTTCTACAAACTTTTTACACGGCAGAGAACATGAGAACCGAAGAGCAGTTTTTTTTTTTTATTAGATAATAGAATGGGAATCAACCGATGGCAGTGAAATTAAAGAGCAGTTAGTCCTTCCAAAAGTTAGAATTGCCGAAATCAACCAGGTGTAGTTGCACAACCTCAGAAGGACTCGTGGCCTGTGTCCAAAATTGTAGGCGCCTTAGGATGGACTGCATGAATGAATCAAGATAATTAATGACGTTGACGTAGTGTATAGAATACGGAAGTTACCCCATGGGAAGATGAAAGTGATCAACATAGTGTGTGGCTCCTTATTCAGTTCGAGACAAACAGAACTAAGGAGCGGGCAGTGTTACATTCCGTGATGCAGATTGTATAACCTAGTTTATATCAATTATAATCGTTTCGAAGACATAGGTACAGGTGGAAATAAAATGAGTTGATTTTTTAACTACCTTGGACCACTCCCAACGCTCTTCGTTTCCATAAAGTGCTAATTAAGACAAATTGAACAAAGTTGTACATACGATAAAGTGTAAAATGTTTTGAATAAGCATTTTTTTATTTTGGTAACGTACACTCATAATTCAAAACAAATTAATTTCCATAACTTGATTGCTCGATTGATGTTGACAGTTGACAGTTTTAACAAATAAATTGCCATTATTAGTAAAAACCTCACTATTGCCATATTTTTTTGAAGATTTTTGAGTAGAACTGCACGTTGCTGTGTTGATCCTCTCTGATAACTATTCTCGTGCCTTTTAATTTACGTTTATTATTAAATATAAGGTTTCTTATAGACCTCCTACAAGACTTGATGATCATTAGACGATGTATCCCTTCTTTCGCGCGAATTCTATAGCAGCAGTCAATGTCAGTTTCTTTGACGTCAACTTGCATCTTATTCCGAAATAGACCAATAACTTTTTCGGCGTCCTCATTGGGAGATTCACACAATATTCGTATATTATTCCTTCGGGAGTAATTTTCTTGAACTTCCATTGGATTTTCAAAATTTTTAATTTTATTTTTTAAGTAGCTCACCTCTTCCATCATACCATTAAATTTCACATCAATTAATTGAAATAGTTTATCACTGAGGTTCTTAAAAAACTTATCAAAAAAGACGGAATCCGTAAGAACTTTTTTTTAATGAATGCTTCATCTTCTTCACCATCCAATCCTAACTGCGACATATCGTTGTAGTTGATAAGTGAGTTACATAAACAGCAAATTAAATAAATCGCATAGCCAAAACCCGTCTAGCAAGCTACGATACTCATCGCGGAAGTGTTTGGACTTCAGTTATTTGTTGAAATAACATACATCTTTCCGACATGTGAGTATTCTTATTGGCCTAATGGCCAGGATTTCTCATTAATTGAGAAAAGGAAAAGAAAAGTGGAGCGAATTGAGATACTCCAAGGATGGGATAAACTGATACTATCTTCCAAAACTAAGCCAATGCCTATGAATATTGTATCCTTCCATAGTTTATGATAAAGGGTGCTAGTGATAAATATTTTCTGAAAAATGACAACTTCAAATTACCAACGATAAACCTAATAATATGTGACAGTTACAATGTACTACGGCGTTCATCTCTGGTACGTTCAAGAGTTAACATAACAAAAGTTAGTACTTTGTCGAGTTTACGATAGTCCTCTATTAAAAACCAAAAAATGGAAAATTTGCTATTTATGCTGTTGCATACTTCTCAGAACAAAAAGTTTTACAATGATCTATTTGCATCACTTTCTGAAAAGGATTACAAAGATGAAAGTTCTGACGATGAAGACAGCAGTAGTGGCTATGAAGGTTTAAATATTGAAAGATATTTTCAATATTTTTAAGTTTGAGTTGTTGGTAGTTTGAGTTAGTTATATATTTTTAGTTTATTTTCTTTTGGTCCTGTTGTTAAACACATTAAAAATATTACTTTTGTTAATAAACATTTCAATATCCATGTTTTCTTAATGAATGATAGTGATGACAACTATTTTCAAACAGATAAATTATAAATTGAACTCCTGCAATAGGTAAGATATTATATATTTACAAAAAATATTTAAGTGTGTGTGATTTTTATAACGTTTCAGGTAAAAACCTGTGGTGTTTTGTTTTTTTTTTGACAGTTGATTTTAATAGCAATCTAACCTAACCCTTATTCTGTGAACATTAAGTAACATTTTCTGCAGCGCAGACCTTCCTGTACCAATATGTCAAATCTACAGGTACATTTTTTTGTATTTCCAAAAAAATTATTTTAAGACAAATGAGGTTTTCCAAGAAGCTCGTCAATTAAACTCTGTCGGAACTGTTCCGATATTTAAACTTGTATGTTCTGGTCTCATATCAGGAAGGCCCAGCAATCCAAATTTATTTGGAACCTGCACCCATCTTTCTTTTCGCGATTGTTGCCTATTCTTAATGTATGAGCGGTTTTCACAAAACTCCTTATTTTTTTGAAACTGGTACTTATACCCTTTGGTACATCACCCCTTCAATTATGTACTTACCACAGTTAAATACAGAATTAAATATTATTATCGTTTTCATAAGAGATGAGCTCCGCGTCATAAATTAGCGTTGAAGTAAAAGACCGCGATATACTGAAGACTGGTATGCTCACAGGGCTTAGCAACTGCATAGGTGTACCTTGAACGACGTTTTTATAGAAATCTGTATTACCATAGTTCCCGGTCATCCGTTGTAAGCGCCACAAGCAAACAAAATATGAACATAATTACCATTCCGTGCAATTTCATAATTGATAATAATTTAATATTTTTTTAAATTATTTTTACGAACAATGCCAGCAAAACGAATTGTGCTGTGTTCCGGGTTGTTTAGATATCGCAAGTAAGAGACATCGGTTTCCAAAAAACAATGAGAAATTATTTTAAGTGTGGGCAAGAAATATTAATCATCCGTTTTAAAGAGTTAACCCGTCAACAAATATATCGCAGTTATTATGTGTGTGATAGTCATTTTCTGGAAAAATTTATCGTTACCGGCATACGTCGAGGACTTAGAAAGGATGCTGTACTTACTCGTTTACTTCGTAAGTATACTCTGAATGTAGTGTCCCACATAAATTCCAAAATAATGGTTGTAATCAATAATCACAACCATTATGATCACTGATCATAATACGCCTATAATCTTGTTATTATTAAAAAAAAATAGTGCAATTAGTGTTTCAAGATATTTATACAATAGGCATTATTTTGTGCCAATGGTTACTGAACATATAATGTGAATTAACTTTGTGTAGGTTCTTTCGTAACTTTTTCTTCTTGATTCTGTGATATATTAATATCATTTCTTCATATATCACAGAATCAAAAGTTATGAATAAATTTGCTCAAAGTTAATCCAGTTTGTATGATTAATAGCAATTAGTAGTCATTGGAACGAACGAAAGCACACATAAAAATAAATTTTGCATGAACTTATTACCTCTTATGTAAAATATGAAATATTATCTAAATCAAAATTTAAGCATTGGGCGAAGATGTTTCGAAGGAAATTCCAAGTACTTCAAGTGAGGGTATTGGCATAATACCTATTCCAAGCGAAGATATTGTATAGAACTTAATCCAAATACAAGTTTCCTTTTTTACCACAAGTGCGAAACCAGAATATTGCTCTTAAAGGACGCAGATTCACCCTGGATGAGAATTTTTTTTCTTTGAGTTTATTGAAGCGATTGTCACAACGGGGTAAGTTTATATGCATTTAAATGTATGTACCATCAGTAAGTGTATGTATTTATTATCTTGTAGAGTTCCTGGATTAGAACCATCTGCCAGTCATACTTCAGACTTCATTTTATTCATGGATGCATTATACGATAGGCTTATAGAACAATAGAAACGCACACTAGGCAAACCGTTTAAAAGTAGAATTACACTTAAAATAGGGGATTTTGATTTATGGAGAAATGCTATTATTTTACTAAATTCCATGCAGTTCTACAACCCAACAAGAAAACAATTTGTTAAGGTCAATAATTTAAAGAAAACTTTAGAAAAATTGATTTACCTCATAATTAATAAGAAGAATTTCCAACATGTATTGCCAAAGGACTAAATCAAGACTGCATAGAAAATTTCTTCTCATGCATCCGAGGTCAAGGTGGATCTTCTTTAAATCTTACCTGTCCTCAGTTCATAACAATCATGAAACTCTTAGTTATAACAAAGTTTCTGTGGAAACATTCACCCTACGCAAATTGTGAAGAAGATCACCACGAAGGAGCCCTCGACAATTTACGATATTTTTTTAGAAGAAGAAATTCTTGGAGTTACTTCGCTTGAAGAAACTCTAGAAGAAATTAGCGTAAATAGTATGTAATATAGTAACATAGAATATAGTGTAGTGGTGGTTGTTTATATATTCTTGATTTACTCAAGTCAAGTCAAGTCAAGAGTATTGAATTGGAACTATGCTTACATCTAAGCTTAAAAAGGACCTAAGTGCAAAAATTATAATGCATATAAAGACCTATGTTCATTTTGATCGTATCTAACTAAAAGAGTAAAGTTTAAAAACTTCAATGGGCATAAATAGTTAAATGGCTTGCTCTTATGTCTTTCTAACATTTTCTTTATTTTTTCCTTAAAGTGCCTAACTGCTACTTAGATTAAAGTCTTTTTAAAATATTGGGTCTACATTTACTTAGGCCTTTTTTTACTTTCAGGGAATAAGTAAAACAGGCCTAAGTGAAATATAGATATTGCCATGAACGCGGCTCCTGTGCCACCTGTTGGTGGTCGGTGGTACGTAGGCTGTAGGTCTACCAAGTAGGTTAACGAGTGATAAGGACAGTCGTGAGTGGACTGGGCGACCTGGTAGACCTCTGAACCGAGCTGGGCGAATAAAGGGGTTTAAGTGAAAGTGCCATGTCTCTTAATATCACCCTTCAACTACCCCCACAGCGAGATGAAGGAGAAGGTAAGCCTAGCGCTTTCGTAACTCCACAAGGTACCTCGAGCTAGCGAGTACTCTTCCGGGAGGGATACAACCCCCATTTACGAAACCTCCCGAAGGTACATAACAATATTTATCATTTTGTAAGTCTAGGTTCAATACGTTACTTAGTGTTTTCTTCCAATATTTCATTTCAATGTGAATTTAAAACTACTAATTGTTCACTTAAGGTAAGTTGAATGATAAAGAAGCTATTTAGGTAGAAAATTGCTTTTAATAATAGCAAAATGTCCCTACAAAATTAAAAATTGCGACAGTCACGTAGCCAAAAAATGGTTCAAGCTGTTTTAAAGAGCAACTTTCATACAAAAGGCAGTATGCTAGTAACTGCATCTAGTACATCTAGTACCTTAACAAATCCTATCAGAATGTTTACTTCTAGGCATGATAAAAGCCAACGACACTCAATCTGCAAGTAATTCTTAAATATAAAGTTTTCCTGACCCTTTTTATTTGAATTCGTTTTTATTTTAGAAAACTCCGATGGCAACGATGTATTGGAGAACGATAACAATTTTGAAGAGAATGATACTGACACAAGTACTGTTTATTGCGGAAAAAAAATCCAAACCTGGGCGAGTCTATCAGCGACTCAGCAGATCAAAAAGAGCAAGTTTTGTTTATATTTATTTAAGCTAAACTTATAATTAAAAAAGTATAATATTCAAGACAAGGATTATGGTAGCAATGAGGAAAAGACCGATCCCTTCGCCACCGACTCTGATGACGCTACTCAGTGCAGAAAGTGAAGAAGAACCTAGCAACTCTAAAGAAGTAATGCCAAAGGAAAGAAGAGTCTAGGAAACGAACCAGAATGAGCATAACTGGAAAGTCAATAAGTGAAAGATTGCAAGAGCTAACGGCTGTGAATATATAACAAAACAGGATAAGATCGTTAGAGCAAGTAGCTTACAAGCATCTTGTAGAAGAAAGTATTACGAAAAGTTCAACCACGAAGAAAGGTTAAGTCTCTTTAGCGATTTTTATCGTTTAACCTATAACGAACAAACCCAACTTTTGTCAACGTCAGTAACAGAATTTCAAAAGCTAGGATGTACTAAACCTAATAAAGAGCAGAAAATCATTCAGCCGTAGCTACCCGTTAAAAAAAGAAGCATTGCCTATACAAGCTTGTAAAGTAATGTTCCTGAATACCTACGATATAGGATTTAAATGACGAGAAATGTAGATCTGGAAGTGGTATATGTATACCAGGCAAAAGAGGAAGGCATGGAAATCACCCAAAAATAGCAGAAAAAGACAAAGAGATTGTTGTGCCACATATATTGAAATTTCCAGCCTGCAAAAGTCACTATTCCAGATCACATTTTCACAAGCAATACCTATCTCCGGATCTTTCGATCTAACAATCGTATAGGCTTTACGTACGGCACTGTAAAGAAGTTGAGAAAACTCCCGTTCCTGATCACTTTTATAGGAAGGTTTTTGCGTCAGAGATTAACATCTCATTCCATCCACCTCACAGCGACACCTGTGGCAAATGCGATAAATTAGAAATTTTGATTAAAGCTCCCAATGATGAAGGAAAGAGAATTAATTAAAGGGAAAAGGTGATCGTTTAAAGGCAATAAAAAACGCATTCAGGGAAAAAAGAAACGATAAAGAACAAAACAAAAGTAATGGCACCATTATTACTGCGATGTTTGATTTATAAGAGTGCTACAGAGTAGAATTGCATTTTATAAAAAGTGGGTGATAATGAGAACTTAGTTTTATGTGGAATGAAACTACCTCAGGCCGTGGTGGACAAGAAATTGCATCGTGTCTTTTAAAATACCTAAGAAACGAGCCCCTACCTACTACTTTCCTAAATTTGTGTAGTGACTGCTGCCCAGGACAGAACAAAACATTTATGTTGCAGCAATGCTTTCTTTGATATTTCAATTTTTGTCACAATCTAAAGGAAATTACTTAATCATCATTTTTTAATATCTGAACACACCCACCTTGAAGCAGGTTTGATTCATGCCTCAATTGAAAAGGCGATAGTATTATTGCTTTAAAGTAGACACTAGCAAAATTTTAAGCATTTAAAAATTTCATACAAATCCTCGATTATCTCAAAATTTGATTTTGATAGGTAGGTCCTTTTTCGATCAAGCTACAGATATGTACAAAGCAATGCGAAGTCTGCAGATTTTATACCCAAACATGATACATGTGACCTGTTTAGCACGTGGTTTACATCGAGTAGGTGATTTAGTTCGTAATCTTTATTCGAACGTTAATGTGCTAATATCATCTGTGAAAAAGATTTTTCTTAAAGCACCAAGACGTGTTCAGAAGTTTCGGGAAATTTCGGGGGACGTTCCACTTCCACCTGCGCCCATTACAAGATGGGGAACTTGAATCGACGCTGCTGTGTATTACGCTGAAAATTTTGAAATTGTGAAGAAAATTGTTGATGAATTCGACTCTGCAGAAGCACAATGCATTGAAGAAGAGTATTCCGAGAAAAAAAGGTAATCGAGAAGATTTAATTTTTATTCGAACTAATCTGGCATGCATTTCGACTGCAATCTCTAAGCTAAAAGCTAAGAGATTATCTTTACAAGACAGCATTGAAATGGTAGAACATGTAGTTGAAGGTTTAACTAAACTCAAGAAAAATGTTTTCATCAATAAATTAAACGAAGTGCTGTCAAAAAATACGGGCTGAAGAATATAAGAGGTGTTGCAAAATGAATCGACCCTTAATGAAAAAATAAACATTTAAGTGCCAGTGACGTTGTAAAATACGAATTTGTGCCAATAGTGTCATAGGTTTTTCTCAGTACAAAAATATTCTCGTCGACAATAGGCGCAAATTTACTTTTGAGAATTTGTTATACCATGTTGTAGTTAAAAGTAATTATAATTTATTTCTACAATGTAATTAATTTTAATAAAATGATTTTATGTTTTTAATTATTCTTTTTCCAATTCTTGTCTCATTTATTTTAATAACGGTCTTAGAATGATGTGTATGAATGTCTAAAACGCTTAACATATTTTACTCTGAAGCTATTTATAATTACTGCTTTTAGTGCTTATTATTATCTTTTTTTTGTCAGAAATCGATAATAACAAAATAACTTTTTATTCTTATTATCGTTTGTCTTAGTCTGCATGTTTTCGCATTACTCAAATGATCAAACGATTGTGTGAGTAATTCGATTAACATATAATTAGCCTTTAAAGAAACAAAAAAAAATTGAATAAATTGTTCTGTCTATTTTAATTGTTCTTAATAGTACTTCAAATCAGATAATTAGTTAACTGTTTTCGTTTCGTCAACGTTCTGTCAGAACCGAATGATGAAATGAAAAAAGTCAAGTAGTTGTCTAATTTAAAGTACTATTAAAAATCCATTCAAATTCAAAAATAAGCACAGTAACTCGTAGCTACAGCAGTACTTCTTATTATCGACAATGTTTTCTATTTCTCCGGTCATCCACCAGGAGCACTAAATTTATTTATTTATTTATTTTATTTATTTATTTTCTTTTCTATTTGTATGTGTTCTGTGCACCAGTCTTCTGTATATTGTGTAAAAGACATATAAAGCATACTTATCCTTTTCTTACTCACCATTGAAAAAATAATAATACTAAAATATTTGTCGGTTTTTACTTCAGTGATTGATAATAAAGAGTTAATCTCTTATGAAAATAATAATATTAATTAAATATTTTACAGTTTCATTTAAAGCAAAATCAAGTTTCGATGAGTTAAAACATTGAGTGAAGGAGTTTAAAAAGAGGTGCAACTGTATGTGTTTTCTCGTAGCCAGCCCAGATCCGAGATTAGTTTGGTCATTAAACTCTCTGTTTAAATAAAAAATAGGACCCGATACTTCTTAGTTGAGAACCTATTATTATTCAACATTCTGCGTTGCCTATTTAAGGTATACAATGGCGCGAAATGTTCCTTCCCTTCCAATAATGAACTCCAATATTCTTCCCAATATTTTGACATTGATTTATTTTAGAAATAAATGTAAAGTACAAATCGTCTAATTTTCACTTAGTACACTCCTGTCAAATTCCGTCCCAGTGAAAATGGGAACGCAATATTGCATAAGACTTACGTATCTTTATATTTCTTGAATCAACAGTTAAAATAAATTGAATTCAGCAACTCATTCGCTTTAAAACGAAGGACAATTAACGTCTTATATTTCTATAATATCATAACAATACAATTCAATAACAAATAATGCTCAATCAACAATGGCTACATTTAGCTATAGCCAAAGTTAAAAAGATCACAAATTTACAATAAAAAGTAAATTAATTTAAAGTAATGTTGATGTAAGTGACTTTCACTTACATTACAACCAGAAACTCAACTGGGTACCTTAGAAGTCCTTTTATCAGAAAGGACATTAGTGATTGTAAATTGTCACAATTTTTCTATTAAAACTTTTAATGAAGACTTTCCATGAATTACTTACTTATTCAGCTGTATAATGCTTACCAAATCAGTCACAGCAGCTACTCCTAGCAGAGCAAGGGCAAAATGAAAATCAGCTTTCATTATTAACATTCCCAAATAAGGTGAAACTAATATTCTTGACACACAGAGCAAATTTGGTATTGTGTAAACATTTTCCTTCTAAAAATATACCTAAATATTAAATATTGTCTTTTGAAATAAATTGGGCAACCACTTACTTCTATTACTTCTTCAACTTTCTCTTTTACTTTGCCGGTTGTCTCCTTTATATCTCTTAGCAGGGAACTGCTTTTTTTCTTTAAACGTTGCTCTGTATCTCTAAGCAGCTCTTTATTCTGTTCAAGATAAATTTTCAATTGCTTCTGCTGTGTGAGGAAATCCTTGTCAGACGCTGTGCTGAACAATCTGTACCTATATAATACATCCTTATAAATTAACTTTTGTGAATTTGGAAAGTAATCCAAATTGATATCAGTACACTTCTTAACATGAGCCCGGCAATTTACACACACCATAACGTAAGTTCGCATTTGACAAAAATATCTGCACTTCATAACTGCATAACTTAAGAAATACATGCTTAAAATTTCGAACTTAACCTCAAATTTTATATTTTCATTGAAAATTTAAATTTTGCTGCATCATACTAATCTTGATGGTTTTTTAAACCATTCGCACAAGTTTCTTCCGATTATAATTAACTGGCTTGCAACTGATTATGTATTATTTGAAGAGATGACATTTTGATTAACGCCACCAAAATCTTTCATTTTGAAGATCATATGGTGAAGTTAGCGCTTTATCTATTTAATTTATGTTCCACTTATTTTTAATTTAATTTTAATCTTGAAAAAAGATTTTCATATATGAAGTGTACATCTTTGTATTCAAATCAAAAAGTTTTACTTTTCTGCTGATTTCCGTTATAAATAGCTCATTGTGGCACAACTGCACAATGCTGCAAACCGTAGCGAAAGTCCACTACTGTAACACCATGCCTTGATCCTGTTTCAAGCTGTAGCCCAGAGATGGCCAACTATTTGTAAATAGGAGGCCAGAATCAGGTTCGGAAAGTTACATCTAACAAATACTATTGCGACTGAAAAAATGGAAACATCAAGATAAATATTACTGATGGGCACTATCGAATAAAATGAGCTATCGAATAATTACTAAATGAATGATATCAACTATCGAATAAATTCGTTCGAATAAAAGTATTCATTTACACTGGACAACAAAATACCCTATTCCGACAAAAATATCGAAATAAATCTGCGTTTTCAGCGCTATAGCATCAATGTTAGTAGTTTTAGCAATACTTTGCTAGGTATAGGCAATAAAAATTTTCAAATCAATAACAGTAATTTTAATTTGCTTTCAACAACAAGGAAACTGGAGTAACAAAGAAGTTATAAGTTTATTATTAAATTACTACGCACGTTAATACCGTCCTATAAACAACTGACAGATGAATACGAAAAACGAAAATTATTTTTTCGCCCCAAATTGAATTATATACTTTTTAAATGTCAATTACTACGTGAACACATACGTTCTACTTTCGCTTGCGTCTAAAACGAACGCACGTAGGTTAAGCGATTACGTGTCTAAATGACAGCGACTCAATCGATGTCATGCGTAGTCGATAGTGTCCATCACTAATAAATATAGTGACCAATTTTTATAAATTTTAGTCATTGTGAATACGATTTTAATATCGACATTTCATCGCGAAAACACAGAGATCGACATGTTTACTAAAATTAACAAATTTTATTGGAATTATATACATACCTTACGAAAAAACGTAATCTGTTTATTTATAAATTGACATACCGTCAAATAATTCTAACCTATTTCTAAAAAATCATGTTCACACTATGAAAAAACTTAAAAAAACGTGACTTTTTTTTGACATTTCCCGTTTTTATTGATTTCAGCTGTATATCAAATGGCAGTAAAAATGCAGTATTGATAATCCTCTGATAACAAAATATGAATGTAAGCAAATTACAGAACAAAATTGAAAATAGCAAACAAAAGGAGCAACAGGAAAATAGTGATTAATAAGAAAAACATTTTTTTTTAATTATTGAATAAGTGGTTTTTTGACTTTGAGACAGACAATAGCTAATTGTGAACTGACTGAACGGATTCTCTTCGTTTTGCTCTGTACTTTCGTATATTCAAAATTTAAAAATTCACCAATGAAAAAATGCTGAGGATTTTGTAAAAGAATTGGGGGAAAGTTTGGGGATTTTACAACTTTCTTGAGAGGAATTTAGGGAATGTAGATCGTACATTGGCAACACCGGTTGCAATCATCTGTTTTATACAACTCGGAAATGTCAAAAATTCAATGATTGTTATGGCCTCCGGATGGTGCGTAAAACACAAAGCAGTAAGTCTCCCAAGAAATCTAGAAAAAGTGACGCCGGCGATAACTCGAACAGACATTTGACGTTCAGTTCGTACCCCGAGACATCGGTACACAAGCGCAACCTATGTATCGTATCATTTCCAATAATATTTTTGTTCAACATTTTACGCGCACTACTCTATCAGGTATTTTTAATTTTGCGTTTTATTTATTGTAGTTCTTCAAATTATTTAGTTAAATACCGTAAAAGTGACTGTGAGAGTAATGCAGTAGCGGCGGGCGGTGATAGTGTCGTTGTCGAAGAGATACAAGAAATGTCACAGGCCCACCGTAATTCCGGGCCTGGACCCGGAGATCCTTTGCTGGCCAAGCAAAAGCATCATCATCGCAGAGCTTTTGAATATATTTCAAAGGCTTTGAAGATTGACGAGGAAAATGAAGGTATAGATTTAACAATAGCTTCTAAAATTTTCAAATAAAAAAAGAAAATTACAATTTCTGGCTTGTGAGAATTTCATGAAGTCATGCACATAATCTCATATTTAACTGTTGTGACATGTCTCAACCATGACTAACTTCATTTATAAATGCTGATGCATTTTTCTGTTTGTAAATTATCAACTCAAATTTTACAAGAATATGATGTCATATTCCATTGCTAACATAAAAACAAGGACAAGACTTTTTTAGCTATGTAAAATTGTTACTGATGATAAATGTAAAATTATTTGAAATTGTTTGTCTTTTTCAGTCATGCCTAAGGTAATGTTTCAATAGTTTTATAATTCTTATTATACTATTATGGCTTATTGATATTAAAATTTGACATGAAATAAATATTAATGACTGACTTGACAGTAAACAGTATTGGATTTAAACGTCCTAATTTTTTACGATATTGATAAAAGAACACATAATTTAATGTAAATGTAAAAGAACACATAATTTTGAAGGTCAAATGAAACCAGATGCATAACATGAAAAACTTCAAATGGATTTGAAGTTATATGTCCCCTATGATATAGATATTGTTCCACTAAATCTACTTGTTTCAAAAATGAAGGCCATTACTCTTTTTGTTTCTGAGTTATTCTTTAAAAAAATATGTAGTGAGTGTGATACAAAATTATTCTGATTTATTTACTTTATTTAGTAAGAGACCCTGTACATATACAATTTTAATTCGATTATTTAGGAGAGTAAGCAATTGCCATTTTATTATACAGTGTGACACATTTAAGATGGAAACGTCTCTGTAAAAAAAATTATAATATACTTTCAGTGTTTCTTTTAAATTTCTTTCATTTTTTCACCAGTCTTATCATCGTAAATCAAATATGAATTATTGGGCACTAAACAAATAATAGTTTTTGTAGCTATATTCTCCTGCTAAATGAAACAGATATACCTTGATGTTTTGTTTTCTAGATATGTACAATTTAAAGTATCATAAACATATCTTTGTATCATATATATTTACTAAACAATATTAGCATATTTCAATCACAGAATACCTTTTCTTCAAAAGAAATATCATTATAATATATTTTACCATTCAGTTCGGGCACTATTTTAAGAAAACATAAGACATTTCAAAAATATTAAATTTAAAGGTACATTGTTTTCATTTAGCACAGCAATAAATGAGTTAATCTAGTTTCATAAAGTCAAGAAGAATGAAGACTTACGTTTTCAGATCAAAACATAACAAGGTGTGATAAAAGATATACTGATATGACACTATTGGCCAGAAATTTGTTTAAAGATCTAATATATCACAGATTAACAATTAATTTGTGTTTAGATTACATTCTCTTGACTTTTAATCGTACTCTCTTTAAAGGTAATCTGAAAGAAACCACGATCCATATTTAGTTATTGTTTGTAAAACAGGTCAGAAGGATCTTGCAATCGAACTGTATCGGAAAGGAATAACGGAACTAGAACTTGGAATTGCTGTTCAGTGCTGGGGTGGACGAGGTGAAGTTTGGGAAAGAGCTCAAAAGCTGCATGAAAAAATGAAAACCAACTTGGCTATGGCTAAAGATAGGCTTCAGTTCTTAGGTAACATCAATTTTTATTATTTTTATTGTTTTTGCTTTTATTACAATTAATGCCTTATTATTTTTCTGATTGCTGAATATTTATGTATATTATTTTGTATATGTATTTATAACATAGTATTTACACATACAGCCTTTTATTATTGCATCAATTAGCATTATTGTAATATGAATGTTATAGACGAAAGAATGTACTGAGTGTCCTATTTTCGATGGTTTTCTGCAGGTATCTCTGTTAATGATGCGAATTTGAATGGTTAAATCAAAAATTTGCTATTTCTTACTAACAGTTGAAAAACGAAAAATTCATCAAAACTTCAAGTACACATAACTTTCTTATTTTTAAAGATATTAAAAAATGGTAAGCATATTTTTTATTCAACTTTTAACGCAGATCATGATTATTCAATTAAATCACTTAAAAAGTTGATAATAGCTGAGATGCAAAACCAAAAGGGGAGCATTATAAGAGAGAAGTTATCAAACATTTCTATCAAGATATTAAGCGCAGCAGAAATTCAAATCAGCAAACAGTTGTACTTTGCAAGAAATTTAGTGAGAGACGAGGGTGAAGCAGTTAAGTTGTAGAGAAAATATTTTGAAAGTATTTTAAATTCGAAGGTATACAGGGTGACGGGTAAGTCGACGTATTCGTTTGAAGGCGTATTAGGAGAGCTCATTTGCAATTGGTTTGACCATAATATGCATTATACAAAAAGTAATAATTTCTGAGATATTTTAATTTTTGTTTTTCTTAAAATTACGCGCCCTACTATCATTTACTTAGAATTACTCAGAAAGTATACAAGTTTTTCTTAATATTTATGTTTTCCCGGTTATATTAAATAATAGTACATACTATGCAACAAACATTAAGTTAAAAAATTTAATAAGTTTGAAATGCAATGGCTGAAAAGACACTTCTCTAAAAAAAAAATCCAACCTACTTGAACATTCATTCTGATTTATTTCCAAAATTTGATAATGCAATCAGCTTTCAAAATATTCTTAAAACCTCTTTGATTTATTGTCTTTCAAGTGAGGTGTAAAGTTTTAGTAAAAATTTATACTGGGTGTTTTTTAACTTCATACAAAAAATTAAACCAGTGAAAGTTTACATTAAAAGTGATAGAATGAAGCAGTTTTTGTATAACAATTGATTAATAAATATTAGAGATAATAAATGTTTTTGACGAACGATGAAACAATTTGGTTTATTTTTATTACATAATTACGTATTCGGGGAGAATGTTGCTGATGTCAGCATCGGCTGATTAAATAGGTCAGTTGTTAGCTTCGTCGCGTTGAAAACATGGCCGAATTTACCAATACCGTTCTTGTGGACATAATTTTAATTTACGGCGAATGTGGTCAAAATACGTTGGCTGCAAGACGTTTGTATGCACCGCATTTCGTGGGCAGAAGAAAATCCTCATGCAATGCGGCGCCCTAGTTTTCAACAACGTTTCTCGGTCAATCTGTGTGCAGGTATGTTAAACGGCACTTTAATCGGTCTATTTGTTTTACCTAATCGCTTGGACGAAATGGTGTATTTACGTTTCTTGCAAACTAATTTGCCGGAATTCCTAGAGGATATAAATTTAAATATTAGAAAATATTATATCTTAATCCATTAGATTTTTCTCTGTGGGGACATTTAAAAAAATCTATTGTACGCTGAAGAAGTAAATACAATAGACGAACTCAACGCACGCAGTGGAAAATATCCGTTTCGCATGTGAATCCCTGCTTCGTCGAGCCGACCTATGTTAACGTCTTGCGCATGGGGGGGAGGAACTTCGAACACTTATTGTGAGTGAAGGTTACCGTCCATTACGTCCAGCGGTTCTAAACATTTCACAGGGAATTGCCGGATGTCGGTATGAATTTTTTTATTTTTTTTCCTTTTAATTTTGATGCATTCGTGAAAATATCTCTTGCCACATACACCTTTAATTTTTTTGCATCAACTTGAAGAACACCCTCTATACAACATACAATAATTATTATTAAGTGCTAGGTAGAATATTCATTGTTTTTAATTTAAAAGGATAATAGCTTGTGTTAAGTATTAGTTTTCTATAAGCTATTGAGAAGTCCCATAAAAAATCCCTTGAATTCACAAAATTGGAAATTAAAGAAAATTGTTCCAATGTAAGCTCAAAGTTTGGTTTTTTTGTTTTTCAGCTGAAGCCGATTCTTCAGGGCCAAAGAGAATTAATTGGATTAATATTTGTATTAAATTTAATTCCGACCAAAACCTGACATGCGGTTTCTCAAATAACCGATTCAATTATCAAGTAAGACTTGGTCAGTTATGTATTAACGCCAAGATACATTTAAAAATCTAGTTTCAAGATACCATTCACAACATAAACAAAAGCTTAATTGTCGATGTCAGACACTGCAGTCATTGATTGTAAATTTCTGAATTCTCTTTAATTAATCTGCCTGGTTCCTTTCTTGTTGTTAATTTTTGCTAATATTGTTAAGTTCTTGTTCTTGTTATTCAGTTTTTTCTATTATTATTGAGTTTTTGTTATTGTTGAGATTTTGATATAGTTTTTGAGCTATTGCTAGTTGTTGAGTTTTTTCTATTATTGTTATCATTATTATTTCACGTGAAATATCTTCTTAATATGACAACTTTCACAAACGCTGAGTTTGCTGATATTTTGTTCATATATGGTTTTTGTGATGGAAACGCAGCTGTGACCCAGCGGGAATATCTATGACGCTTTACCTCACGTATCTATATTTGGTATACCTACCTATTCAAACGGGAATTGGAGTCCATCACCAGAATCCAGATATTGTAGTGCACGAAGACTTGAATTTTGCAAATTCATTTTAAATGTGACTATGAATGATGCAACGTTTTTATCCAGAATTTTATGGACAGACGAATCCAAATTTAGTAGAGAAGGCATCACTAATCTCCATAATTTACATTATTGGGCGGAAGAAGAGAGTCTGGTTTCCAAACAAAAAATTTAGTGTGAATATGTGGTTTGGAGTGATAGGAAATAATTTAATAGGACCACACTTTTTACCTGATGACCTTAACAGCGCATCTCATGAAGACAAATTGTTCGAGTTGCTGGATGATGTTCCTTTAACAAATAGACGCAAGATGACATTTCAGCACGACGGATGTCCTGTACATTATCCGCACACAACACTGGTTTCCAAATCGTTGGATTGGAAAAGGCGGACCAATACAATGGCCTGCCAGGAGCCCTGACTTAACCCCGTTAGACTTTTATGTGTGGGGACATATTAAAGAAATTGTATACACTACAAAAATAAATACGCGACAGGAATTAGTTCATAGAAAACAAGAAGCAGCAACAATTTTACGGAATAACTTTTCTAACAGAGTTAGTGAAACGGAACTACGAAAAAGAGTACGTTTTTGCATACGAGCCTGAGGGAACCATTTCGAAAATCAAACATAATTTATGAATTGGACAATAAATTTATTGAATTTTATTTACTAGTCTGTTACCTGTTTAATAAAGACGAGATTGAAATACTACCTACGTCTAGTCTAAGTTATAAGCTGCCTTCAAAAAAATCCGTTATCCAGAAGGCTTTTGAACTTGCTTTTATTTTATGATGGCATGTCGTAGCTTATTTTATGATGGCATGTTGAAACCTTGAATTACTGCGTGCTAACAACAGCGCCAACTGTCAAAAAATTTGTTTACATCTTCGAAGCATTTGTAATAAAATAAATGTTTTATTTCATTAATTAAGTTTTATTATCCATTTTGTAGAAAATCGTAATTAAATGAATATAAAAAGTTAGGTTATGTACATAATAATCGTATATATTCTTATTAATCTATGTCGTATAGTTACAACGTGACTTTGCAAAATTTGCATTTGACATAATCCAACTTGATAACGGTTTTTATTGAACGCACTTTACCATTAATGGAAGTAAAATATTTTTACTAAAACTTTAAACCTCACTCGAAAGGCAATAAATCAAAGAGGTTTTTGGAATAATTTGCAAGCTGATTGTATTAACAAATTTTGGAAATAAAACTGAATGAACGTTCAAGTAAGTTGGATTTTTTTTAGAGAAGTGTCTTTTCAGCCATTGTATTTCAAATTATTAAAGTTTTTAACTTAATGTTTGTTGCGTAGTATGTACGTACTATTATTTACTCTAACCAGGAAAACATAAATATTAAGAAAAACTTGTATACCCTCTGAGTAATTCTAGGTAAATGGTAGTATCATAGTAGGATCATAATTCTAAGATGAACACAAAAATTAAAATATCTCAAAAACTATTACATTTTGTATAAAGCATATTATGGTCAAATCAATTGCAAATGAGCTCTCCCTCAAAGGAATACGTCAACTTACCATAGTATAGTAGTTTCAGAGTAGAAAATAAGTATTATATGAAAGAAGATAAAATAGACATACCCGCACTTTCGAAATCAGAAACAGCAGAAATAATAGCTGGTGAAGAATGGAAAAAGTGCAGGGGAGAATGGTATCACGGCGCAATTGAGGGGGATGAGACGTCCTTTTATAAGATATTCATAAATTAATACAAAGAATATGGAATCACAAATAATAAGAAAGGGAACAAGGCAGTAAATAAAAGCACTAAATAAGTTTTGAAAATAAAAAAATATTGCACATAAAACAGAAATTCATATGTACAAAACTGTTATAAGACCAACGGTTACATACGATTGCGGGACCTGAATTTTAAATATATCAAAAGCAGAGAAGTTAGAGACTTGGGGCCGTAAATTAGTGAACAATATTTTTGGCGGTAGACGGGTGGCAGATGTCTGAGTTAGAAGGAACAATGAAGAGCTGAAGCGACTTTATGAAGAGACTATTGCACAGTTCAGAGACTTAGGTGGTTAGGTAAAATAGAAAGAATGGAGAACAGTCGAATTATAAAGAAGTTTACAATAAGTTGCCTGCTTCATTAAGATTTCTGGAATCTACAACTAAGTGTAAAAAAGAATTAAAAATGTTTTTATTGAATCGTTGCTTTTACGACTTTAAGGAATTTGTTTAATCACTAATTCATGACGATATTTGCCTTTATTCATTACAATACCTATACCGCTTTGAAATCTACAGTCGTACTCAATCTACCTACCTATCCTATTCCTTTTTTTATATCCTCAGATGACTGACATAATACCCAGCGAAATAAGAATATCTATTTTACAGATTACGGGTAGCCAATGTTAATAAAAATTCTAATTACTAAGTTAGAATTAATTAAAGATTTACTCTAAAGTCATGTTACGACACTGCTTGAGAAATACAACGCGATGTTTTATAATAAAGTAGTAAAATTGCAAGTTTAACCATTATTACTCGACCCAATGTCAGCTGATTTATTACCACTTCTTCTTCTTCTTCTTCGCTTTGCGCAACAATGCTGCATTTGTTGGCCGAGCTAATTTTACCGGTCACTAAGTTTGTATGTTTGTACATGATCCTCTGTAGCAAATGCATACGCTACAGCAGACCACGTACGCATATATAATGAAGCTCGCGATAGCGCTTCATGAAGTGAGCTGGCCGACATGCGCTTTCGTCATTCCCTTAAAATTTCACCCAGTGCTTATTACGTAACTTAAGTCCAGTTTGTCCGGAAAAATAAAATAGATATTTTTCACGCAAATTAGTGTTCGCTACGAGATCAACGAGAATGGTGTCAGAGTTTACAACCGACAGATCTCCTTCAAGATGCGTATAAATTAACTGAAGCGAAAAGCAAAAATGTTTTTTTTCGTTGTCATAGAAACCAGAATTACCTAATGATACAAATTCGAACTCGCAATGATCTGCAGATTTCAAATATCTAAAAATATATAAGGTATTCATGTAAATCGTTTAAAAAAATTAAATTCTACAAGTATGAACACATGGCGATACACCCGGTATACTAGAGACGCTGGAGTTTTAATTGGTGGAGATATTTGGAAATGTAAAGCACTTTATTTTACGTGCAATTCATTACATATACATGTTTTACTTTAATTAATGGGCTAGACCTAACATGGCGAACCAAAAATGGCACGTACGAAAATTTTACTGGCACGCGAACGACTTGTTGACTTTATTTCAGTAATTTTTTTTAACGTTTTAGGATAGATTAAGAGTTGAAGAGGTTAAACCGATAGCAGTATTTATTTCTCTCTTTCATATCTAACATGTGTCCAACAATTCTAGTCCTGGTGGGCTGTAGAATCGAACATGAATGTCGATTCTTACTACGTCGTTGAATTGACGTGTCAAATATTGTCAAATAACAAATAAGCTATTGTTTATTTTTTATTGCATTTGAAACAATAATTAGTTAAAAATGTTTCATTCCACTGCCTCCCAGAACTACAATGACCGTTGGACACCCGTTATATACAACTTGTTTTCACCACTCAAAAATTACAATAAATTTATGATTGTGTGAATAAATGACAAATAAATTTAATTCAAAGCTGTTTTGAAGAATTCCGTCAACAATTTCCCGATGCAGTGTTCACAATTAACAATTGTCATTTTGAAGATGGTTCACAGTTCAATTTTCATATCCAACTTCGACCCCAGATTAAAATCAAACTCTATATAAATTTATACGTTTACAATTTTTTTTCGTTACTATTCTCGATATCTTAGGATCGCAGTATTTCATATGAAAATTATATTTTTGAAAGAATATAACAAAAAAGTGACGGCAAATGTTGAATATTAACAATTTTAAACAAACAGAGAATTTTTAGTAATTTTGTCAAATTTAAGAAAAGAGAAAACTGGTAGAATATATTTTCACTAGAGAAATTTACAATTAAAGAAAAGAGGATTTGTAAAGTTATTTCGACCAAAAAATGTATTATACAGAAATTACGTAAATAAATAATTAGAATTGTTTTCCTCTACTATACGAGGATCAAGTTGAATTTATTGAGAATAAAAAACATAGTTAATGTTTTCTACGAATTTATTTTAAATATGCTCGAAGTAATTCCCTTCAACAATGATATACTTGACCATTCTTTCTTTCTACTGTTCAAAAGCTCCTAACCAATCATCTTTCAGAATATCTTCAAAATAAGCGTGAGCTACAACATTAATCTTTTCTTCTGACGAAAACCTACCCCGCAAATTCCTTTTAAACCCAAAAAATAGCCAAAAATCGCACATTGCTAAATTAGGTGAAGACGGCCGATGTTCTATTACTTTTATATTTTTTTCTGCCAAAAACTGGAGAGTTAAATTTGCCATAAGGGACGATGCATTATCATAGTGGAGCATAATTCCCTTGTCTGGAACTCTCCTGAACACTTCAGGCAAACATTTTTCAGTGTACGATTTAGCTGTAACTGTCTTTTGTCCATCTAGCTTAATTACCTTTATAGATCACATTGTCATAATAAAAATACAATAAAATTACTTAGAATAATCAAAACATAGAAATGAACATGTTAAAACTTAACACATTGTAAAACCTAACAGGCAGATGTTACAATAAAATAGAAAGAAATCTGATTGTCATCCGAACGTCACCTGTACAGGGGAATGGTTATAAAACTCATCCAGTGTATAAAATGTAAAATTTGAGATATAATATTTGATTTTGTTGGAGAAATTTTCTCATTAATTGAGTTTCGATCTTTATTATGCGGAAGTTTATTGTAAATTTTGAGACTCTGATAATGGAAGGATTTTGCGAAGTACTTAGTCTGTGGTATATCCCGTCGATTAGTGTCTCTGCTCCGTGTTCCATATTTGTGAACATCCAAACCAGACACTACCGTGGGACGATGTTTGTATAGATATACTGAACATTTAATAATGTAACTGTTTACAATTGTTGAAATTTGTAAATTATGAAAATGCTCTCTACATGATTCTCCCGGACCAAGACCCTGTATTGCACGGATGGCACGTTTTTGCAACAACAAAATGGAATACAGTGTGTTAGGATTACCCCAGAATAAAAGCCCATAGTTAGCAACCGAATCGAAATAAGCGAAGTAAATATTAAGTAGACTTTTCTTGCTACAAAGCTTTTTCATGCATCGAAGTGTGAATATAGACTTACATAACTTCCGACTTAAGATATCAATATGCTCATTCCAGGATAATTCTCCGTCTAATTGTAATCCCAAAAACAAACACGACTCTACTGCTTTAATTTTTATGCCTTCGCAATTAACTGAAAGCTTAGATAATACCTTGGCAGATGGAAAAATAACTATATTGGTTTTTTCTACATTGATTAGTAAACGATTATAATGAAACCACTTTATCAATTCAAGAAGGATACTTTCCATTTTATTAATTAATTCGGGCACATGTTCACAGGCGCTGGTATCATCTGCATAAAGAGTAAGCGGTACACTGACATTAGCTTGGATATCATTCATGAACATCACAAACAAAAGTGGGCCCAGCAACGAACCTTGAGGCACTCCACAATTAATATTTGTGACTTGTGAATGTATTCGTTGTCCCGTTTTATGGTCGAAGATTTCTGTAACCTGTTGACGCTTAGTAAGATAGCTGCGGATCAGATTTAGTGCATTACCCCTGAGACCGTAGTAACAAAGTTTCTGCAACAATAGATCATGATCCACGAGATCAAACGCTTTTGAAAGATCGCAGTTTATACTTGCGACCAGTGATTTGGAATTTAGTTCATTTTAAATGCGCGTAAGTAAGTAATAGCTCGCTGCCTCTTGGTCATTGTTGGAGTTTCCTCATCTTCGTTAATCCATACACGATTTTCTTGGCGGGTAGGTATGTCGAAAAGGGGAATGTAAGTTTCATCATCTGTCACTATTTTAGAAAAAAATTGGTGTCCGCCATTATTTAAGAAATTTAACGTTTCATGGCAAATTCTTACACGCTCTGCTTTTTGGAAGTCGGAAAGGTGATGCGACACAAAACGACTAACCACTTTTTTTAAATACAGGTGATCGTGTATAATTGTTCTAACAACTGAGGATCCAATCTTGAGGATGCTCTATTACTGTATAAGTGGCTTTATTGTTCTCTTCAATAATTTTTTTAACACAGCGAAACAGCCGTAGGAGGACGCCCTGCATCTTTTTGATGCTGAACAGATTTCCTTTTTCATTCAAATTTCTTATACCATCGGTAAATTGTAGCCAAGGAAAGTGCTTGTTCACTAAAAGCCAAATCTAAACTCTTTTTGCACTCATAAGCGCTTAAATCCTTTTTAAAATTATAATAAATCATGATTCGAAAATGCTCTCTGGTTAATTCCATTTAATATCACTTTAAAAAATTAGTAATTTGGATTCTAAAGAATGTAACTTAAACAACTAAATTTCAAATGGCAGATAGAGTTGCTCTAAATAACACTGTATGTTTTGTTTTTAACGGCCTTCTAGATTTTCTTATTCTCAATAAATTCAACCTTACCTTCGTACTTGTTTCATTCATAAATTCAAAAACTGAAAGTCAGTGTTCTTTTCTTTTTTCCGGATACTTTCTAGATGGGCTATAGTTGTAGAATGCATGTTTTTATTCAACGTGGTTACGATTTTTGATATCTTGGAAACTAAGGCCCGGTTTCTCAGTCACGGATTAACTTTAAACTTCAGTTTAACACCATTAAAACAATTTTTTTCATAATTGTTACTATGAGAATAAACAGGAGATTAAAGTTAAACTGCGACTGAGAAACTAGGCCTTAGAATTGCTTTTATATTCTTCCAGTAATCTATGGCAAGGATTCTCTTATGACGAGTATTATCAACACATTTAAATTGACATCCGAACATAAAGGAGATTTGATGAGAAAATTTTTCTTGTTTTAAAAACCGCTTTCATAATAGGATTTTAAATTTAAAGTCCTACTTTAAAATAAGAAGATTACGGTTGTTTTCATATTATTAAAAAAAATTAATTAAAATCTCCTTTAATCCTACTATGAAAATGGCCCTAAATGTTTCAAAATGTACTAATCAGACGACAGTGTTTTTAAAGTGCAGAAATTTTAAACCATAAGTAGTCAGATATGTGGAAAATTGAATAAGAATTAATAGTGTGCTAATAAATTGAGATAAGTCAAGAACGTTATAACATTTTCAAATCACTGTTTATTTGAGTGTGTGGTATTGTGATCATCTCCACAGCTGATATTCGGTGAGTGTGCTTTTGTATCCTATTTACCCATCCGCACTGCGTTATTCACTATGATCGGAGAAGCGGGTTCCTTAAGTTTTTTTTCTGTTACTTCATGATCGCCGCGGATAAAGTAGTTTTCTGTTTATTATGATTGATTTTTTTTGTATTTTTCCGTGTTGTATGTGCTCTCACGGTAATATGGTTAAAATTTCTGCACTTATTTGTAAAACACCCTACAGATCCTTTGTAATTTCCACATAAAAAGAAAATGAGAAATTTAAAAACTTAAGAAAATGTACTGTATGAAATGTATAGATATATTGGTTAGCAAAATGTGTTTAATATTTGGCTTTGCAGATTTCCATTGCATGCTTTCTGTTTGTAAAATTTTAATTGTACCCTTCCCTGCTTGCTTTCTGAAATAAATTACAAATTGAAAGACTTTCGCTGCATGCTTTCTTAAGATTTTTTCTTGTCTTGCAATACAACTTTCTTTGTCATTCTTTTAAACTTTATAGAAAATGTTGATGGTTTGGAACGTATAGGTGTGCAGAATGAAAATAAAGCGGTTCCGTCTGAGAAAATCAGTTACACTAGTTATATTCCTACCCCCAAACCTAGTCAGTCAACTACAGGTATTTTATTTACTTTTTTATTTTTTGCTTTCACACGTCTACACACACTTATGCATGAATGTCGGTATGATTTCATTTCTGTATCGTTTATTTCTTACGCTTTTTGTTTTAACTGATAATATTGTCAGCCTCAGGTAAGAAATTAACCGTCGCAAGTAAACGTCCTGCCAACGCCACACTTTCCAAGAGTCAAACGTTACCTCGTTCTATGGGATCTCGTACTGCACCAGTTCAACCAGTTCGTCCTTTTAATAAATTATCGTCGACCCCACCGGCTATCAAGAAACAATTATCAGTACCTGGTACAAATTCTCCTGCCCGCAAAGCTGCTGCAAGTGGTAAACAGAAAATTTAATTTACTTTACAACATACGCATGTTTATTTTATAGCTATGAGTAAACCTTCGACCAGCCGGAAATCTCCAACATTAAGAGGAATAGATCCGAAATTAGCGCAGAATATTTTGGATGAAATCGTCGAGGGAGGGCAGCAAGTACAGTGGGAGGATATAGTCGGACAGGAAACTGCAAAGCAGGCACTTCAGGAAATGGTTATACTACCGTCTCTTCGACCTGAACTTTTCACTGGATTACGTACACCTGCTAGAGGGTTGCTTTTGTTCGGACCCCCAGGAAATGGCAAGACACTCTTAGCACGTGCAGTTGCCACTGAATGCCAAGTAAATTTTTGTTAATTTTATCACATTTATTTAATTAATATAATGTTATACACAATAACAATTAAACGGAGGTAAAGCTACATATGGCATTGTAGACATTCCAGAATTTTTTTTTATGTGATTTGAAACGTACCATTAACAAATTTGTTAAAGTTAACCTCGGTGCCGTTGCATACTCTTTGATATAACTAATAACCACAAAAGTTTGTGCTGCTCTCTTTATAACAGGTTTTAACCAACAATTAAGAATTACTCTGTATACACGATTCATAGATAATTTTCTTTTCTTTTTTAGGCAACATTTTTTTCAATTAGCGCAGCAAGTTTGACATCAAAGTACTTGGGCGAGGGAGAGAAACTAGTACGCGCTTTGTTTGCGATCGCTCGAGAACTGCAGCCTTCGATCATTTTCATCGACGAGGTCGACTCGCTTTTATCCGAACGATCAAACAACGAGCACGAAGCCAGTCGTCGCCTCAAAACCGAATTCCTCGTAGAGTTCGATGGCTTACCCAGTAATCCAGAAAATGAAAAGGTCATCGTCATGGCCGCCACAAACAGACCCCAGGAATTAGACGAAGCCGCTTTGAGACGATTTCCAAAACGAGTTTACGTGACTTTACCTGATGTTGAAACGAGAGCTGAATTGCTTCGGAAGTTGCTGGCAAAGCAGGGGTGTATCTTCACTCAGACGGAACTGAAACGTCTAGCCACGCTTACTGAGGGCTATTCGGGAAGTGATCTCACTGCATTAGCTAAAGATGCTGCTTTAGGACCAATTCGAGGTGAGAAGTTATTTTTCTTCTTCAAATTATCTGTGTTATTTTGTGTCAAAAAGTCTATCGAACATTTCACACAAAAGTAATCACAAGGATTTAAGTCTGGCGATCGCGGGGCCATAGCGTCCAATTTATGCAGGCAAAAACCTATTGCAAGATTGTCAGGATCTTAAACTAAACAAATAAATTAAATAGATTTCCTAATGCAAGGTTCAATTTAAATTAAATCCTTGAAACTTATATGAGTCTGAGTAAGAAATTTTGTGTTTAAAATGGATACATAGTGTCCTGAACAAAAACGTGTTCGCTATGTTATAAAATTTACCCATGCCCATATATAGCTCGTCACGCCGTCCACGCTGCGAGCTGATGACTATTGATGTTGTCGGATTTACGCGCTTCCGACATCGCTAGATGACGAGATCGCCTAACATGCCTACCTGCCTGCCCTCTCTAACACGGCTGCACTGGCCAGGGATATTTTCGTTCGCGCCCTGTGATAATAGATGTTATGTTATATTTGAGGTCGCCCGTTTGACAGCGTTTGGATTTCCCTGTTACAAAATTCTTCACCAAAGGAAACCCAGTAAATATTAGTGCACTTGATCTTATCCTAAATACACTTGCATTTGATTGTTATTTTCAGAAAAATGACATCTCTCAATTTATTTGTAAAATCGGAATTTCCTTCGTATTCTTATCCTTTTTAAAAGAGGCACTTTAGATTCTTTTATAATTGACACATTAAACAAAATCTATTACTTTTAATTTTCTTACCAATTTTGCTTCGCTTGTTACATCCAACATTTGTTTCAATCTTCCTCGACTTTATTTTCCTAAGTTCAATTCTACTATTGCGGCCGAAAAAATGGAAACACCAAGATAAATTCAGTGATCAATTTTTATAAGTTTTAGACATTGTGAATATGGTTTTAATATCAAGTTGACATTTCACTGCGAAAACAGAGATCGACATGTTTACTTAACAAATTTTATTGGAATTATGTAGGTGGGTATATACAGGGTTTATCGTATTAAAGGAGCTATAGTGATAGGCATAACTGATGGTTACATGTATAGTCCGAAAAAAGTATTGCAAAACGATTTCTGCCGATTTAATTTTTATGAAAATTTTATTAAAAAAATTCTGCACTGAGTACGGTCCTGTGTTTCTGAAAACGTATCGATATTTCGGATAAGGTCATCTCGTACAACTCGGATGTCATAAAAAAAGCGAACCAATTGTGTAAACAAGACTATTACGATATCAAATACATTTTAATACTTAAACGGCCCACTATAACCATAAAAGTTGCTAGAAAACCATTTACGATATGTACCATAAGCGATGTCGTATTTGTGCGAACTAATCAGCATTTATTGGATGAATAAAGGAATAAATATAATATGAACGCCTCCTCATCAAGGCTTTTATTTATAATAGGTGTTCGAATTGTCTTCCATCGGCACGTAAGCAGGCGTCCACACGACGACGAAGTTCTCCTGAACTCGCTCCAGACATACTGGATCCTCCGATACTCGGCGAGCTGCAGCATGAATCCGCTGTAATAATTGTTCTTCTGTGTTGATTTGCACCGAATAGACTTCCTGTTTTAAAGCCCCCCACAGAAAGAAATCCAGCGGATTCATATCGGGACTACGAGCACGCCATGACACTGGTCCGTACCTACCACCTACCTATCCATCGGAGTTGAAATTGGTTATTGAGATAGGTTCGGACCGGAAGAGTAACGTGCGGTGGTGCACCGTCGTCCACGAATCACATGTTTCGTCGTAGCTCTAAGGATCTTTCGTCCAAAACATCGGGCAATATTCTTTGTAAAAATTCTAAGTAATTTCAGCCAGTAGCGGTGGTTTAATGAGTAATTACCCCTACGGTAATTGCACCCTATCCATTCGAAGCGTTCCCATCGTAAAATTACTTTTATTGATATGCCTGTAAAGCAACATTTTCGCCCATCTTAACCGCGCACATCTGCAAAGTCAGGGTTAAGTATTTTACTGTGCTCTGGCGCTGAGCGTAGTTTCGTACATGCGGAGACGCGCCAGGGCCGTACTCACTGCTTCATAATTCGATATTTCATAACCAATATGGCACTTTTTCTATTTTGTCAGAGGCATGGCTCCTTATACCTGATACACCGTGTATAACGTATATACAGAAAGTTTTTCCAACTCATTTTTTCGCATGTTCACTTATGTTCCTTACTTGATTAGTAAACCCCAAATTGATATTTAAGCTTGACAACGTCAATAGAAAATCATAACCAATATTTACGATTTATTACGTATTTGAAATAAAAAAAAAAACATTGAAAATAACTTTGAACTGAATTCACAACAGATGTTAAAAATGGCCTCCGTCTTTTTCGAGGCATTTTCTAACTCTTCTGCGATATCCATTAATAACATTTTGCAAAATGTGGGGAGAATTGTTATTTTATCACACTTTTCGATGATTCATTGGGTAAGTTCCTATAAATCATTAACGGGCGTTTTAAAAATGGAATTTTTCAAGTAGGGCCAAACAGAAATTCAAATGAGTTAGATCGCAAGATCGCGGAGGCCATATTTCTACTAATTATCCGATCTCCAAAAACTATTGAAGGAAATTAAAGTATCTCCAGCAGCATGGACCGTTGCACCATCTTGCTGGAAATATCCAAATTGCAACTCATCATGCTGTTGATTAATAAATGGATACAATATCTCTTCCCGATATCTAAGGATGGAGTGAGGCTTCAATGGAAATGTGAGGGTTTTCTGTACTCAAGATCCTCATATTTTGGGAATTAATGTATCCTGTTAAATGGAACCAGGCTTCATCGGAAAAGAAAGTTTTGTCCAACAAATCGTCATTGTCAATTTCGTTTAAAAACCAATGACAGTATCTTCGCCTTGGTTCAAAATCTACTGGAAGCAATTCATGCACAGCAGTCAAACGATAGGGAACATTTGCAAGTCCTTTATTAGAACAGTTCTGCAACTTGTGACAGAAGACGGATGGAAGTGCGAGGAGAATAATTTGTCACATTTTCAACTGCCTCATCAGTTCTTACTTTAGGCCTACCTTATACCTATTTTCTAGCCACACGGCCAGTTTTTCTGAATAGTCCTACAGACTACTGATGTTAATTAACAAATTTGTAGTACAGAGATACAGTTCCTGGAAATTTTCCTGAAATTCTACTGTAGTAATTTGGAGGTTTATTTATTAATTACTCGCAAAGTGTGTACAAACGGAACCCCCCGTGTAACACGACCCGTGCGAATCAAGAAATTTGCTTTCACTCCTCCGGCCGTCCTAATCCTGGTGTCCATGCCAGTTTTCCGGAAACAAGGTCTCTTCCGCCGAGCGTTGCCGTGGGAACGAATATCGCATCGATGTCGGCACCATAAAATTCGAATTTTTTTTACCGCTGGTCGCTACACTACAGTACAATCAGGAATAGAATAGGTTCATTCGCCATTGATTTTTGGGGTTTCGAAAGTAGGATTCAACCATAAAAGATTTTTCTTCCAATGTGAAAACCATTGTAAAATCAAATCAATAAAACATTTGTTTAAAGTTATATTTGTTTACTTGTCTGTTTAGGGTACGGATCAAGTAAGGAATATACGTGAACATGCGAAACAATGTGAGCAACAGACTAAATGAGAAAACTTTTTGTACACATATTATTTTGTGTACAGCATTTTACAGTTTCGAAAATATTATTACTCTTGTCAATGCGAAATTTACTTGTATTTGTTTGACGCCAAAAAAAAAAAAAGTACAAAAATAGTTGTTTCAATTTTTTCGACCGCAATAGTACTTCTTTAATTGGAAAAAAAATGTCTTTCATTCTTTCTAAACAATTTGATTAGATATATCATAAGGTTTAATTTTTTAAATTGTAGACGTACTTTACATTTATGTTACCAACACGTATTTAATGAAGTAACAACAAATAACAAATCTTCCAAAATTTGTGAGGGTAGATAATTTCCAATGTTTTTAGTGTAAATATAATTCATGAATTCTACATTTACAGTGTCCTGTTATAGGATCTTTCAGGGGTAGCACATTTTCAATCATAATTCACAAAATTTAGAATCATTTTGAAAGCTTCAGAAATAAAGTCAAATAAATGTTTTTTTTTTTTTTTGTTTTCAGTCAGTAGTTTTCTTTTTATTTTTCCACACCACTTTGATATTTTTTATATCTAAACGAACATACCTATTTTCCGGCCGAAAATAACTCTTTCAGTTTCTCAAAATCAAATTGAAATAAATTTTTGAATAAGTCGTCAAGAAATTCTATTGCAAAAGAGAAGAGAAGATGGCATATGTTTCAGCCACTTTAAAGATTTGAGGGCATTTAGATAGATAATGAAGTAATTGAAATTTCGCTTTTTAAGATATTACTTATTCCAGAGGAATCTAGCTCTATTTTGTGAGGTTGCTTTTCTGTTGTCTATTGTATATTCTAGTTTATAACTCTTTTTAAAGAGCATATTTTTGAATTTTTACGTTTCTGATATTCATTTCTTTTCTTTCAATGTTTTCTGCCATGTCACAATTAGATTTAAAAAATAACATAACTTGAACTATTTTAAACAAAAATTTAATGAAATTAAAATTCTACCAAAGCATCAACGTGACATCTAAGTAACTCATACAACTACCTATTTTTAAATATAATATTTAGTTATTTATATATTAAGGGTTCAAATTTCACAAATTCAATAAGGACTTCAAATGTAAGATACAATATAATAATATTCATATTAAAATATTAATTCTCATTTAGAATTGGAACCAGAGCAAGTAAAACACTTGGATCCAGGAGCCGTAAGAAGTATAACTATCACCGATTTCTTGGATTCATTAAAACGGATAAGACGTAGTGTTTCACCGCAGAGTCTAGTCGCCTACGAAAAGTGGTCACTGCAGTATGGGGATGTTTCGTTGTAGTAATATGGCAACATTCCACTGAGCATATTTAAATTTACGTAAATTGTAGACCTGTAGTAGAATAGCCTTTAATTTTGATTGAGTTTTTTTGTATTACTTATTAAGAAATTGGCAAGTTTGAAAAACTGCTTCAGAATAGCTTTTTATATATATTACAGGTGTAGATGTTATTATTTTCGAAACTGTTTTATTCCATACCTTCTTGTGATTCATAAACTTTTAAAATAGTGGATGAAAATGTTATTTTATCTTTGATGATATGATATCTTAACGATAGTTTAGATATAAAGACCAGATATTAATTTAAATATATTTAAACGTGATAGTCTTTAAAATGTTTTCATAAAAGGGTTAATGGAATAACAGCGTAGACGTAAGAAACTTGATTCCTAATTTATTTCATTTGTTATACAAGCTCTTTAACTTAAGACTCCCTAATTGTGATTTAATTGTAGTATTTTACGCGCACTTTTTTATAGTAAGTATTTATATTTGTTTAGAATGTTTATTGTATGCTGCAGACTTTTAAGTAGTATTTGTTGGAACAAGTTCAAATGGACCAACACTTATCGATTTGATAAGATTGTTTTTACACGATTTGTCTTATAATTAATGCGTTTTTTTATTAAAATAAAAGTACTAAACCGTCGCGTGTTTTCATATTCCTTCTTTAGCATTATAAGTTATCATAAGAAATATAAAATTTAATTAAAACAAACATTTCGAGCTAAATTTACAAACAGTTTATTGTTCTTGTTAGGACTAACCATGTGTTTGGTAAATCGTTTCTGTACATTGTCCAATGACTATTATTTCGTGTAATCAAAAGTTATGCAAGTTATCACAATTTTTTTTCCTTCCTTACAGCATCCCTATTTCATAATCTAAAAATACTGTTGGAGTATTTGTTATGTAGGTACCACCATCAGATAAACTTTGTACAGAAAGCTGATTTAAAACATGCAAACTCAACATGTAAACCGGTTACAAGCTATATAAGTGGTAAAACAAAAATTAATGTATCCTAGTTAAATCTTCAACCATTTTAACTAAATCGTCCACTGTACATTCTTGTTTCATTCCACCTTCACCAACAATCTAAACAAGAAGTTAAAGATATTTGTATTATTCAAAGAATGAAATAGTCAAATACCTGTAAACCTTCAGTAACTTCTTTCATTTTATCATTTGATAAATCTAGGAAGCTTTCAACCAAGTCACCATCGATGAAGCCTTCACATGGTTCTGTTTTTATATCAGTGTGAAACGATCTCCAATATGAATGATCGATTTTACCAACAGACTTAATAACAGTCGATAGTTTATTTTGTAATTCTAACAAGAAGTCATAAAAATCAACGGGTATTTGTGTTACCAATCCTGCAACATATTAATTTAGTATTCTATGCTTTTCACAATGAATAATCTAACCGATAGCTCCACCAACTGTACCAAATAAAACACAACCAGAGGTTGGTGTTGATGTTTCACCTAAATTCTGCATCACTAACGAACCGTGCCTGAAACAATTAATCATGTCACCAACGTGAAACTGGCCGACCTCCTGCATTTGGGAGCGTTCCTCGTCGGTGGTAGCTGCGCTGTCCTTTTGACACACGAAAATATTGAATGAATTCTCCGCACCAAGAAACACATCATCATCCAAAATTTCTATGGCCGTCATCCAATTAGGATTATAATCACGGGCAATCTCGTCGAAGTTGCCTTCCATCGTTTTATATTGGAGCAAGGTCATGCTGCGCATCAAATCTCCAACCAATACAAAATCGCCTTTTGTTTTCGCATACAAAGCTATTATATGATTAAAGTGGGAGCACTCGAGTCTCAATTCTTTTTCCGCAGTCCACTCAAACAGTCTCACAGTGCTGTTTATGCAAGCCAGAAGTTTACCGTTAAATTCCGCCAGAGAATAGCAAGAGCCTTTGATTTCTTTTTCAGAGACTAGAGTTAACTTGTTATCACTCCAGTGAAATAAAAGTAGTCTGCCTTGTTTTGGTTCGGCTTCCTCTGGATTTACGAAAGCAGTACCTATAAAATAACAATTGTTTATTGGCTTAAATTACGCGAACGTTCAATATACAGACCTACAACGTAATAAGTGTTCGTGTCTTCACCCAACTGACAAGAGATGAGTGACATAGCATATTCTTGTTGCATAAATTGGTGAGCGTGTAGAACCTCGAAAGTATGTTGGTCAATGATTAGTAGATTATGAACTTCCACTTCCTGGCCATATTCAGGAGTTGCATTGGTACTGCCTTGTGCGCTAGCGCTGGATTTACCCAGAGAAAGAGAACCTACGCTGCTGGATACTGTAATGGATTGTGTCATGGTTGAAGCGCTTGGACGAGATGGGTTTAGACCTGTTGAATCTTGAATGTCCATTCGTACAGATAGAACTCCAAATGTCTAAAAAATCACAAAATTTTTCCAATAACTTGAAACCAATAGTATTGACGAAAACGTAAGTCGTTAATAAGGTAACATTAAGACTCAATTTCATGAAACCACAGATAATAGATATCTACACACAGCCAACGAGATGTGAACGACTCAACACTCTAAAAATAGTTTGTTAAATACTCAATAGATGTCACCTGCCTGCACAAATTCGAAAACTGAACATTTATCACAGACCATTTACTAATTGCGAAGCTCAATTGGCTACTTTACCGCCAGGTATTTCTTTTAAGTAACAGAGAAATAAGTTTAAAGTGGGGCTAGGACACGATAATGTGACGTATGGTAATAATATTCTGTTAATTCCCCTTTTAAGCTTTGAATCACACCACTTAGTGATAGAATTTATAGAATCTTATTTGTAATATTTACAGGTTTTGGTTTTCCACTTTGCTATTGTAACAGTAGAGCCGCCACAAATTTGGTGAATTTTCTCCAAACTAACACGAGTTTGTCTCCAAATTGGGGCGTCAAATTTAAAACATTTGATGAGCCATCTATCTAGTCCTATTATCTGTGATAGAACTTAGTTGCTCCAGGGCTGCAATCATGAAGTTTGTCTCGAGTAGAGTTAAAGATGAATCGACTAATTTTAATTTCGCAATATGCACGTAATGATTATTTACTCATTTAACTCTGACGATTTAAAAGTCATGAAGTTAACTGAGTTAACTCTATGTGCTTTATGAACACTTCCAGTGGAACTTAAAAATTATCTACATAATTTTAAAGGAATTGTAAAAACCAATAATTTCGAGAGAAGCAAAGAAAAACAAATTGTCTAAGATGCAGCAGAATAGAGAGAGGATAAGTGAAAATGTTAAAAAAGAAACACAACTTTCAAGAGGTTTAAAGTACTTAGGGCGCAGAGAAGTATGCGAAACAACGAACTTTTTCATAGAATAAAATCTGAAGAGAAATAAGAATAAGGAAGAAAAATTCTCAAAGCAAGGCAACCTAGGAAAACGTGGAAGCTGAAATTTAGGGGGCTTCATATCTGCTCACAGACAACTGAAGAATTGCATAAACCTGTTTCAATAACCTTTGCAATTACGAAGTTGTCATACACTTTGATAAAAATGATTGAATGTTTTGCACTACAATATTTTTTGTTCGCACGGCGTTGTGTAGAAAATATTATTAATATCCTTATAGATAATAAAAGCTATTGTAGAATGAAAGAGTGACGATATTTCGGAAATATTTCAGATGCAAACCTTCAATCATTATTAATCACAATGTATAAATTTTCATTAGGCAAAAATTAAGAGAATTTTGAAATTCTGAAAAAAATAAGAGATAAGGACATGGTTTGATTCACCGTGCCACATAGAATGCAATGGATTCAAAAACATTGAAACATTGATTCAAATGTACAGTTATGGAATTTAAAAACGCTTATACTTAAAATGTATTGGTGTGATCTTGGTTTTGCTTGAAATTAATAATTATTGTCAAAGTGATACACCGACATTAACATGCTGCACTTAAATATTGCTCAAAAATGTTAATAAAACTAATAAACTAATAAGTTTAGATTTTTATTTTCTTCTTGACTCCTAAAAATGATAGTAGATAGTGTCATTTTGAATGATTTAATTGCCAGCATTTATGCCAATCAGAAGGTAAAATCCAGATTGGTAAATTTGTTGCCGGAATGTATTAGGAACATTTGTGCGTTTATTTTGTTATACTGTGCGATTCAAAATTATTTAGATAAGGAGAGGCTATGTAAAATAAAATCAGAGTCTTAGCTTGATTCGAAACTTTTAATCTAACATTTGCTTTCTGACTTCTGTCAAACCTATTAGTTGTTATTACTGTAATGAAGGTAGCTTCTTGCCCGGTGAAATTGTTTGATAAATTATCTCAAACGGACACTGGAAAATAGCACAAATGCTCGACGTTTCACTATCGCTTGATAGTTTCTTCAGGAGTGAAAATGTCAAAATAAATAAACAAGTTGTCAAGTACTTGACAACTTGTTTATTTATTTTGACATTTTCACTCCTGAAGAAACTATCAAGCGATAGTGAAACGTCGAGCATTTGTGCTATTTTCCAGTGTCCGTTTGAGATAATTTATCAAGTTATTACTGTAGTTATTGACCAGCAGGCATTTCAAATTGGTCATCATATTAAAAAATTTTAACAAATCCCTATGTATTTATTTAGATATTGAATTGATTCAGCCTTTACTTGGTGAAAATTAATATCCATATTAATTAATTAATCAAACACTGATTTTAAATTTTACCAGTTTATAAACTGTGAAAATTTAAAATCAGTGTTTGATTAACTAATTAATATATTTATTTAGACTTTTTCTACTGTCGTCAAATATATCTTGATGTTTCAGTTTTGAGAGATGGTCAATAGGTTAATTGTATATGGTATCAGTTAACTTAAGAATAACAGTGCTGTTATCTGTATAACCAATCCCGCTATCAAAAATTGATATGATGAATCATAGTGCAGTTATTTTATGTTTAGGTAGCGTTGTATTCTAAATCAGGGAAGATAAGTCATAAGTCACACACGTAAGTTTAAGCTGCGGTAGAAGCATAAAGTTTTTATCTCTGCCTTATGTCAACGACTAAGCGAAATAAAATAGACACTTCTATTTACAAAAATTTTAGTTGTGAAGCATTAATTTTGATAGTATTTGTCAACCTATAAAATCTCATCCTTCTCATTCGATTCCAAAGAATTGTAATTAATAATATTTAAAGCTAATTCAGTTGCAATTGCTCAAATGCCGACTCAGTGTTGTAATCGCGTTTGGATTATTGTCTTCTGAATTGCATTTAATTGGGATACTTTTATTTGTTTTGTCAAAGTGACGTTAATGTCAAAATGCCAAAAGTTCATTTTTAATAACGCTTTAATTGACTGAAATTTAGAGTGTAGTCGGTTTATCTGATTACAATAGTACATAAATGTCTTTCCTAGATTCATTGGTTTGCTGGCGAGCCTAGTTTGCACAAAGTCCTTCAGCGTTTGCAAAAAGCAAGTGTTACGTTAAATAAAGAGATGTGTGTTTTTGGAGTTAAGAAGGTAACTTTTCTTGGCCACATAATTGATGAAAATGGAATACATATAGATGACAAGAGAATTGAAGCTATTCGTGACATGGAAGCACCACAAAATATTTGAACTACATAAGTAAGTACTTCTTTCACGTTTTATCCCACTGCTGCCACCATGTATGATTTACGAAGAGATGATTCAGAGAGCGAGTGAAAAAGTATCGGACTTATTCTCCATTTCATTGACATAACTAATCACAACTAACTCTGTTTTTCTCCAATGCCTACTGCTTACAATACAAGTTGCTAGATTGAAATATCCGTTCAAACTTACATGTTCGTACTAATGGAAATGACGTTTAAGTGATCTGAGGTAAGATTTGTAGCAAAATGAACGCAGCTAATATTTAATGATGTGTATGCATTCAATAGAAAATAATATTGCTATACAATATGTCCCAGATAACTTTTCCAGCATGGAGATGTCACTTATTATAAGATACGAATTCGATTAAATGGGGAGATTTATTCCTAAGTATTATGGTAATTATAAACTATTTTTAATAAATAAATAAATATTACATGTGTTATGTTATTTGATAAATTATCTCAAACGGACACTGGAAAATGGCACAAATGCTCGACGTTTCACTATAAGCGATAGTGAAATGTCGAGCATTTGTGCCATTTTTCAGTGTCCGTTTGAGATAATTTATCAAACAATTTCACCGAGCAAGAAGCTACCTTAATTATGTTATGTTATTGTAAAGAAAAAAAAAGAAGCGCATTCAATTATACCAAAACCAACTTGATAGTCTATAAGAAAAACTGAAGTTAGGGGCAAAAACTCGAAAACAGAAAGTGAAAAGAATCTAAAACCACATTCAAATTCTGCATAAAAAGTGCCTTAGAAAAGTACAAATAACAAGAAAGTGGTTAATACAAAAAAATTTGAAAATTTTAGTTTTATTGCTGTATCTCCTAAACCACATAGATTTTTTTTTATTTCAGAATAGTTTATAACCGCCTTATATTCCCATATTCAAAACGGGTAATAGAGAGTATTCAGGCAATTACCGATATCAAGGCGATATCAAAAGTGTTTGAAAAAATTATTCACAATCGACTAATAAAACACATAGAACGTAATGACATTTTGTCCTTGGTTTTATTCAATTCCAGAAATAGAATTCAAAATTACAGTTTGCATATTAAAATGAATAATCAAACAATTCCACAAACGACTACCGTAAAGTTTTTAGGAGTTACACTTGACTCTAGCCTCAATTAGCATTCTCATTGTCTTGGGATTAGAAATAACCTAAATAGTGTATACTATTGTATATACCATATTAAAAACTTTGTGAATCAAGAAGCATTTATTTCATATTATTACGGTCATGTTCAGTCTAGATTACAATACAGTTTGGTAATATGGCAATCAATTCATATGAAAGAGGTTTTTATTGCCCAAAAACGTATAATAAGGTGTATACTTAATAAAAAATTGAGAAGTAGCTGTAAACCGCTCTTTCAATCATTAAAAATTTTACCTCTTCCATGTTTATACATTTTTTGTCTGGCCGTATTTGCCAAAATGAATAACCATCTTTTTATCAAAAATAATGATGTGTATACATTAATGGAAACCAGAGGTGGCAATAACTTTCGAATACCTCCTCATAAACTTTCTTTATTTGAAAAGGGACCACAATATAAAGCAATTACAACATACAATGCTCTTCCAGAAAGTATAAAAAATATTAGTAGCATTAGAACATTTAAAAAAGCTTTAAAGAACCTGCTCTTAGAAAACTGTTTCTACTCTTATGAAGAATTCATAGAATACACACGTTAGAATAAATAACGCCATTGTCTTCATATGCACATTCAGTCAGGCCTTTCCTTCCATTTAATAAACTATGTGTTGTGTAATTTTATTATTGTTTTTATTTATGTATATATTATATACTCACTTGACTTGTCTTATATCATTTTGTGTGATGTACAAGACGAATAAAATTATTATTAATACTTAGGAATAATTCATCCCTGTTAAGCGAATTCGTATCTCATACGTAAATATACAGAAACAGCTGAATAAGCTAATGAGAAACGCGGATACCTCTTCAAATTGCCCAAGAAAAGTTGAAAACACTTGAATGTACTTCTTGGAAATTTTCCTAATGCCTCCCATGCCAGTAGGGAAAGTGATCACGTGATCGACAAAAACCCATGACAATATAATCCCCATATATCCAAATACCTAAATCTTCAAAGCAGGAAAAGCAGTTTTAGTTACTAGATTGAAATATCCATTCAAACTTACTTATTCATGTTAACGGAAATGGCGTTTAAGTGATCTGAAAGATTGATATTTCGAAAATAATTCAGATTCGATCATTTTGATCACACTGTACATACTATTATTATATCACAGAGTATATATTAAGTTTATTTGTTTTTTATTCAACCTAAATCACCAGCACTTTTATTACATACCTGAGATTGCTCTTGATAAGCAATTCTTCTTGGTGATTCTTGTAAAGGAACAGTGCGAATGTGCAATTTTTGTATTTCATCAATAGTGCCAATTGTAACGGAAGAATCTGTAGCTAACGCCAAGCTGTAAATATACGAATTATTGCATGAATTTGAACACCCAAAAAATAATTCTCACCTATCTGGATAGGCCTCTGCATTTAACGAACACATGTGATTAACTTCTTTCATATTGACATTTGAAAAGACCAGTTTATGATTGGAGGAATAAATAACAGTCGGCCTATCGGAACAGGCAAAAACATTCGTTGTACTAAGAGATCGAAATGTCCTCAGCACCGTAGGCTGTGTTCCTAACGTAACTTTCTTTTTGTCTTGCAAAGTGCCGGATTCTGTGTGTAACGTAAAGTAAAACATGGAACCATCACCTAATGCACAAAGGAGATAGTTGTGGCTTTCAAATTGCGTCATTAAAACCGATCGCGGGATAATTTCTGCAAAAAGCAATTTTCTTCTGATTCAAATGTTTCGTGGAGGGAAACAAGATTTTACCTCCTCCCAAATTTTCTTTTGTAGCTTCATCTAAATCAGGCAAACGCAAAATTCTTGCTGATATGTCCGTCCAAAGTCCAACAGCTACTAATTCTGAAGATATTGCACCTTCTCCCAATGGGCTAATATCCAAACAGGCTACTTCAACATCTAAGGTTGTGTTTCTGAAAGGTTTCTGACAATTAAACCTCCATTCAGATTTTGAATAAAACTTACCCTTTCAGTATGAGCTCATTTGGGTGAATTTGCAAGTAATACAACTCTGATCCAGTAGACACAACTATTTGCTCTGTATTGCAAGCAACGACGCTGATGTTTTTGTCGGTTGGTGGTTTCCATTCTGCTTGCAGGTTTTTGGTTTGCGATGAGATCAGCCTTGCAGAAATAGGAGTAATTTGTATTATTTGATCGTGTACTACATTGCCACAGTAAAACGTCTGTTGATCAGATGAAAAGCCGGAGATGTCCGTTTCTTCGACTTCTTCGCCATTTAAACTCAAGACTCTAGTTTGTCCAACAAACGCCAATACTAAAGTATTATCGAGATTGCCATCTAAAAAATATTTGTAATTAAGTAGCGGATAAAATATATAAATTCATTAAAGTAATAAAGTAAAAATCCATAATTTTTTTTAAAGTTATTACGTCATCTATTTTTTTAATGACAACCTATATTTCTTATATATTTTTTCGAGAGGATTTCTTATTCTGTTAACAAACGTATAAAATTTTTGATCGATTACGTAATAAAAAGCTCAAAAAAAGATCCTCAAAGTTTTAATACTAAAGTTGAGTTAAATGAACAGAATACACCATTTTCAACCGTAATTAAAAAAAGATCAATTTTATTTCAGAAATTATTAAATGTAATTCAGAATTGTTCATTTAAGTTCAGAATATGTTGTTTGAAATTCAGATTTATCTAATCAATTTCAGAGTATTAAATTAGTTTCAGTGAATTTCTTTTGTTAATTACAACTGATACAATCTGAAATTCTTTGAATGCTTTCTGAAATTAAACTGATTAATCTGAATTACAAATAGCTAATTCTGAAATTAAATTGATAAATTTGAATGACAAATGATACTATCTGAAATTGAATTGATAAATCTGAATTACAAATTATATATTCTGAAATTAAATTAACAATTCTGAATTAAAATTAACGATTTCTTTATTACAATTTGAAAAGGTGTAGTTAGATAGGTGTAAAACAAACAAAATTGATTTAATAGAAAAAACTTATCATAATAAACAAGAACCTATTGCAATAAGGTTAGTAAGTATTTTTATTCTCTGTGGGTAGTGGAGTTACACGTTTATTAACAATGTTCTTTTACTAAAATGCTTACCGAGAAGCAAAGAATTGAAATTTTAATGATGATTGGGTATGACGATCAAGGTAGAACTCATCAAGAAGTACATGCATACCGTGCAATTATTTTAAAGGTAGCCAATAATGCATTTTATTTTTATTGTGTGTACAGTGCAATCATCTAGTCCAATTATTTTATGTTAGTTGTGTAAACTTGCAATTAAAAAAACTGACCCATTCTCTTTTTGTGCTTTCGACCTGTCAAAGTAGTAAATCATTGGAGCTGTCAAATTGGGTTATATTTAATTTGCTGCTTTGAATAATGGTCTAATTAAATAATGTGTAATGTGCACGCGTTGCCACTAGTGCAGAAGGTGAAGAGAGGATTGGAGATGTAACACGACATATAACCTCCAAAACTACAGGGCTGATGCACAGTATGTAAATATAAACAAAACCTCATTAAATTTCATTGTGAAGGGTCACTTTTTTTGACCTCAAGTTTACATATACAAAGAAATGATATGTTGCTAGTTTACATATACAAAAAATGATATGTTGCATTTTAAAACAATTGCATTGTATATCAACTTAAACAGGATAGAAAATAAATTTAACACTTCAATTTTGTTTGTTTTAAGCCTGACTAACTAGATACTCTATTCATTTCATTCAACTTTACTTTAAAACTTCCTGATACTTTCTGCTTCCAGAAGTAATCTTTAATTTTCTTATTTATTTCACTTTTGAATTCTACACTTATGTCTGCGACATTTAGCAACAAGCTTGATTATATTAAGTCAAAATACCATCACAACTTCTGATCTGATTTCTAGATCTTCTAATTATATACATAACTGTCCGCAAACAGAAATGAGATTCATAACTGATACTCTTCTTAGCTCTTGTTTCTAAGGATGCGGAGTCGGAGTCGGAGTCGTAGTCGGAAGTAGTGATGTAAATAATTCTAATTTAAAAATTCGTTGCATCCAAGTATTCGGATACTCGGATTAAAATTAATCCGATTATTTTCTCTCGCACGAATTCAAAATCGAATTCGAATCGATTTACCTTCAAACCGAGTACTCGGATATTCGGATTAAAATTAATCCGAGTATTCGGATACTTGGATAAATTCTTCCGAATTTACATCGACATATGCAACAGCAGCAATAGAGTGGAATGAAGATAATCCATTTTGAACTGCAGTTTTAGATTATTTCATTTGTTAAATGTTTATTTTTCTGTCTTCAAAAAGACATATACACTTCTGTGCAATAAAATTAAGCACTGTACAGGTACCGCGATTTATGCAGTCACATTCGTAAACGTGCCTTATACGCTATTACATATAATTGTTTGATGTTTTCGACAAGTTAAAATATAGCTTTCACAATTTCGTGTGTACTGGCCGCCGCGCATTGTTTCTTAAGTAGGCTTTACACGATGCAATTTGTATTGCAACAAGACGCATGCGCATCGGAAAATGTGTGTGAATAATTGTTAATTAATTTCAATAAGACCACTCAAATATAAGGCACCATAAATACTTACATTCAGGAATTGATGTCTTTCATTGCAACTACTTAGAAATAACTTAAATATAAAGCCGCGAGCAAATGTAAATTTTGCATGCAATGTTCATTGCAATCGGCACTGAATCCGTACAAAGCCTGCTTTACAGTGTTACTGCTGCACCAGACCCTACCTACCCGTTCTTGCGCGTAGTATTTGTCTGGATAAAACGGGCTGTTGTAATTACGAGGGTCAAGCAGAATTTATTGAGAATAAAAAAACACGGTTAATATTTTCTACGATTTCATTTTAAATGTGCTCGAAGTAATTCCCTTCAGCTATGATACACTTGACCATTCATTCCACTGTTCAAAAGCTCCCAACCAATCATCTTTCAAAATACCTTCAACTACCGTGAAATATAGCATCAATCTCTTCTTCTGACGAAAACCCTCTACCCCGCAAATTCGTTTTAAACCCAAAAAATAGCCAAAAGTCACACATTGCTAAATTAAGTGAATACGGCGGATATTTTTTTCTGACAAAAACTGGAGAGTTAAAGTTGCCATATGAGACGATACATTATCATGGTGCAGCACAATTACCTTGTTTGGAACTCTGCTGAACACTTCAGGCAAACATTTTTCAGTGTACCATTTAGCTGTAACTGTCTTTTGTCCATCTAGCTTAATTACCTTTACTAGGCCCGTACTTTTGAAGAATATCGATACATAACTTTTTTCATAGCTCGCTGCCTCTTGGTCATTGTTGGAGTTTCCTCATCTTCGTGAATCCATACACGATTTTCTTGGCGGGTAGGTATATGGGAAAGGGGAATGTAAGTTTCGTCACCTGTCACTATTTTGGAAAAAAATTGGTGTCCGCCATTATTTAAGAAATTTTACGTTTCATGGCAAATTCTTATACCTTCTACTTTTTGGAAGTCGGAAACGACTAACCACTTTTTTTTAAATATAGGTGATCGTGTATGATTGTTCTAACAATTGAGGATCTAATGTTGAGTTGATGCTCTATTACTGCACTCTTCAATAAATTTTTTAACAGCAGCGAGTTTTTTGTCGGTAACAGTCGTAGGAGGACGCCCTGCATCTTTTTGATGCTGAACAGAATTTCTTTCTCGTTCAAATTCCTTATACCATCGGTAAATTGTAGCCTAGGAAGGTACTTATTCACTAAAAGTCGAATCTAAACTTTTTTTGCCCTCATAAGCGCTTAAACCTCTTTTAAAATCATAATAAATCATGATTCAAAAATGCTCTCTGGTTAGTTCCATTTTTTTACTTGTAATATCACTTTCAAAAATTAGTAACTTGGGTTCTAACGAACGTAGCTTCAACAACTAAACTAAACTAAAAGATAAATAACACAGCTCTCAATAAATTCAGCTGTAACCCTCGTATTTTATAATTCATACAATTCAAAAATAAAATTTCTACGAACTTGTAAAAGGTTCCGCTAAGTACTGTTTTTAGCGCCTTTTAAGGTTTTCATTTGACTCTTGCCGCGGATTTTAATGTGATAAATTTATAATTGTTTTTTACGTCCGCTTTAAGCTGTAATATTTCCATGTAATTAATTTTATTGCACATAAGATTTTACAAGTATTACATTTTCTTTTACTTTTAACACTAAAATGCGTTGTCATTTTGATTTTAAAATGTTACGTTACGTCTGAGCCGCTAATGTTTGAATTTTAGCCTGGTAACGCCATCTACCAACCTCTCAAATATTTGAATGAGTTTCGAACCAAATGCTAGATGGTTTCAAACATTTCCTGGAAAATTCAAGAAGAAAAAGAATTCTAATCTAAGTTCCGATCCTGGCGGGCAATTTGAATTAGATATTATTCCAAAGGCAGTAAATGTGAATGTTTAAATTATAAAAATTTTGTAGAAAGTTACATAAATGCTATTTGTTAGATAAGTGTTGCAGTTCGTTATTCTTGTGTTTTTAATGTGTTAATAACATTAAATAGTAAATGACAAAAAACCAAAATGAGGTGACTTGGGGCGACGTCTAGCTAATAGCATCTGTTCCACTTAACCCCCGCGAATAAATGAGAGTAAATTAACAACAGGTAATTTACGCCTATAACAGGAATGCTTCTGCTCATTTTAAAATTTGTTTTATTTGCTTTCCTATTTATTTGTTAATTTCTATAACAGTTAATGAAATACTTATTCACGTTTCAGAGAACACAGTTTGGGTAATGCTGCTCTAGACTTTTATTGAACTATACTCTCTAAATCCTTAAAGTAGTTGCTTTATTTGCTCCAACCTTTAGGCAACTTTATATTTTACTTACATATTTTACGAATATTTAATAAATCAATTGATTTATATTCATAGATACATATTTTGGCAGCTGTTGTTATTTTCATTACATACACAAACACTGGCAAGTAAAAAGCATCATAAAATTTTTGGTCTTATGAACCATAGGAAATTCTCCTCAACAAATTTCCGGTGCAAATGCATTTAGACTGGAAGTTTAATGAAGAGAACACTTTTATTCTAGTATTAAGCTCCATCATCAAACTAACTTTACTAAAATCTGAGTTTTGAAAATTTTAAGTAGGTACCTGATGCAATATTAAGTGCCCACATTCCTTTAATGCCCGGAAGATCAATTGAAGCATGTTCCTGAATTCCAATTCCATTCCTAATAATTCGTAAAGAACCTTCTTTAAAAGACCCAGAACACGTAACAAGCTGTCCTTGTCCCTGCCGCTCAAGATCAACCACACACATATCAAGTATAGGAGCGAGATTCGTGAATGATTCCATTGGTGTCACATATGAACCATTTTCATCAGCTTTGGTGTTCAATTTGACCAACTGTGAATCACCCAGTCGTGAACCAATAAAAAGAACTCCATTATCAAGATATGTAATGCATTCCGGAGTAGATATTTCACCTGAATTAATTAATTCATTCATGGAATTTATTTGAAATTTGCATGTAAAACATACCCAGCAGTTCAACCTTCAAGTCTCTGACTACTTCAGCACCATCTCCTCTAGATTCAACATCAAGGAATAACATAAATAAGTGACCAGCCATGTCACCTAATAAATAACGTAAGCCTCCTGGATCTACTTTTGCATAACATACAATGGTGCTTTGCTTAAAAAGATTTAATTTTCAGTAGCCAGTCAAAATTTATGTGCAAAGAACCTACTTTAATAATAGGAGGAGCTACAGCAACTGAAATAATTCCATCATGGTACAAAATACTTTCCTGTCCTATTACAATAGCTCCACATAAAGGTGATGGCACAGGAATGACCATTGAAGCTTCTGTTTCGACATTATCTTGCTTCCAAGGTGTTTTAACAAATTCTTTATCTCTCAATGATATTTCATGTGTTTTTACATGTCTACCATTCAAATCTTGGTGTATAAGAATGATGGTTGGATTAGCGCAGCCATGTAAGAATTCAACATCATGTACTTGCAACTCATCCATTCTAAAAGTCAATTATGTTAACAAAAGAATTAAAATCTGCTATAAGATGAAAGACACCTTATACTTGATGCTTTTAATTCACTGTTGTCTTTTTCCAGAGGTATAATTTTAAATAAGCCATCATAGAGACGTAGACCTATAACTCTAGCTTTAGGATCAATAACTGCCAGAATTCCATTTTCAGATGGCTTGCCGATCCTATCTGCAACATTGCCATGTGCTTTGGTTACAATTTCTAAATTATCCCCATCATTTATACACTCCAATATCATAGCATTATACCTAATGGTAATTAGAAACAACAAATCTTTTCTTTCATGCTAAAATTGATTATATCAAGAGTAATCGAGACATGAAACTTTACAGGTATACTTGAGGTCTAAACAGCTTCATTACGGCTACTTTCCCATAAAGAGAAACTTCCTTAACGGGACGTAGGCCTTCAGGCGTAACCAAATATATTTCCAAGCGAGTATTCTTCGCGACAATCAAATTTATATCGGTTGCGGAAGTGAAGTTACCTAAAAATGTGAGGTTAGGACAACAAACATTTGACTTTAACGTACAGAAATGTACTTGCCTGTAACGCACGCTGTAACGGCAGTCGGCTTGTGGGCCGTTACAACATAGTGGTTGGTCATTGCCTTCATAATTTACGTTTGTATTTTCTACCGCTTCCCAAGAAAAAAAATCCATCAACACTTAACTCGACATATTTAGCTGAAGTTAGCCGCAATGTTACCAATGAAAAAATTGGAGATTTCCAAACAAGTCAATAGTCGCGTTCGGGCATAAAATAATCAGCACAGCACTAAATTGGGTGCTCTATGTTATCAGGTGTGTTCCGTTCGTCAGGATTTCAAGTTCTGGACCATTCAAAATCGTATTGGGTATGAGCATGATTTGAACGGTTCAACAGGCGGATTCCGTTTTGCATCGATCAATTAGATCATACTGCGATTACGAACACGATACGTCACTACAAAATTTGGTAGTCCATTCTTCGATCGAATTTTCTTCCAGCTGTCTTCGAATTTCGATATAAGTCGGGATCATTTCACTAACTTAAAGACCATCATTTCTAAGGATAAAAATGTTTGGTTTAGTGGAGAAAATATACAGGGAGATCGAAATTGATTGTCCTGATCCTATATTGCTTTCCACGAGCTTGATATCGATATTTAATCCAATTATTAAAATATAGTTGGCAAGGAAAGTTACTAGGTGTCCTAAGATTATGTTGACAATTCATTGCCGTTCATTCACGAAAAATGGTTTCTTTCATTGTAGCAATCTGATTAAACAATAGTTATGTTTTCGGACTAGTCAGAGGCTGTTGTTAGAAAAGTCCCATTTTTAACAAATTTAATAATGAAATACCCACTTAATTACGTGCATATTTTATAAAGTACAAATAAAAATTAAATTATTTTTCTTAAATTTAAAGCAGTGTAACAATTAATACTCCAAATGACTATTATTTTTTTAATCTTAGAATTAGGCCATAATATCAAATACAAAATATTCCTATATCTCCATTACAATATTAATTTCCATAATCAAAAATTATAAAATTCATTTACTTTAACTAAAAATTTAGTTCTAAGTGTTACGGCGTTTTCGTTTCATCTGCACTGATTATTCTCAAAGTATTTGCATTTTATTATTATTAATACGAGATGAAGATACTTTGAGTGCACATTAGTGTGCTGTTAGATTTTTCTTTAGTGAAAAAGAAACGAAAAATGCTCTAAATTTCCCCTTTGACATTTAAAATTTCCTAAAATTAGGGGGAAATCCTTTAAGTTTGCAACGCTGTTAGAACTCTTGCTTAAAAATTTGGGGAGAACCATTGAAATGGATTGGTAACACTGTGGCCGGCGTTTGTGAAATGTGGTGTAAGATCTCGAATCTTCAATTAAAGTATTCTAATTTCTTATAATAAATGTTAGATACAGATAATAATCACCTCTAATTCTTACCAAGGAGGAAAAACGTATGTTTTTATAGTTTTATGGCAATGTCATTTACTTGTTAATTTTTTTGGAGGGAATGTGTTGTTTTGTCTTGTTTTAAAAATAATTTATTTAAAAAACTGATTTATACAAATATTCTAGAGACCAAGAGCAATATGCGAAGAACTAGAAAAACAGCAAAAATAATTTTACCTCCAAAAGAGAATAACACTAGCAGCAGTGAAGATGAGCCCCTAAGAAAAAAGAAAGTCGTACATGATGAAGATGGTTCTAGTGAGAGTGACCTTGAAACTTATTTGAGGCCCGCCGATCAGATCGATTTAAACTCTTCCTTCTTTGCTCCACAAATCAAACAAAATGTTGGTTTTGATGCAATCGAAAAAGATATCTTCTCAGGCATCCAAAGACTCAGTGATTCTAACTCGGATGAAGAAGTACTGAGCGAACAAAGCGATAATGGCCCACCAGCAGATGAAACCCAGACACATCATTTCGAAAATCTGAATACCTATAACAAGAAACTGGAAGACGTTAAGAGACAGGTCGAGGAATATAATGCCAAGAAAATAACGTTGGAGGAGAATAATTTGAATATTGAAAATTTGTTGGCAAAAGGTGAAGCGAGCGGTTCACAAACAAACATAAATGATGTGTATTCATCCTTGTATTCCAGTGATTTTGAATCTTTGTCTGAGTCAGAGAAAGAAGATTGGGAGGAGGTTAAAACAAAACAAGAAAGAACAGTCATACCAAAAGATGGCGTGGAAATCAGAGTGCAAATGCCTGATGCAGTACGAAAGAAAAAGGGTATTGATTTGATGGCAGCTATTAAGAGACGTATGAATCGAGTTAAAAAAGAAACGCAAGTGTTCGTTCATAAAGTGCATTTGCTATGCTGGATAGCACATGGAAATTATGTCAACAGAGTTTTGAACAGCAGCATTTTGTTGGGCTCGGCTATGTCATTGCTACCTTCACAGCACTGTTATCCCCCTTCACGGTTAGACCTTACATACCTTCAGCAAATTTTAACATGGTATGGAAAAACCATTTCAATTCAAAGTAGTTCTACAACACCCCAGGCAAAACAGGCTTTAGAAGATTCATTACAAGAGCAAATTAGTAAAAAAGAAGCCCACGATTATAAGATGTTTGTTTATATATTTGTTTGTGTTTTACGTTCATTGGGGGTGAGTGCACGGTTGGTTTTGTCTTTACAAGTGGAACCCTTGCGGCCTCCCATGTTGGAGTTGTGTTCTTTAAGCAATAAAAAACAGCCTGTTAAAGAAACTAGAAAATCAACTGAAGGTACTTATAAAGTGAGTAAGATCGGAAAGAATTTAAATATATCTAGAAAAGACACAAAAAATTTAAACACATCTAGGAAGAACGCAAAGAATTCTTCGATTGTTGACATAACCAAAAAGAAAGAGAAAGCACAAAAGAAAAATATAAGTTCCCGAGAAAATGAGAAAAAGTTGCCTCAAGAACCTAAAAATCTAGCTGATTACAGTTATAAGGAAAAGAAAAGTTTTAAAAAATTGAGAGAAAATCTGAATGAAATGAAGATGTGTAATGAAACTAAGGCAAATTCAAAAAATAAAGTTGAAAGAAAAGAAGAAGATAAACCAAGAACGACACGTCCTAAGAGTCTCAAAACTTCTAGTAAAACTGAGGAAGAAACAAAATTGAAAAAATCTAGTGTCGCTAAGTTAAAAGACAAAAAGAGTTCTGAAATTAATGAAAAATTAAAAATAAAAGATCTGGTGCAAGACGACTTAAAGCCACTGCGAAGATCAAACAGGCTAAGTGTGAAAAGTCCCACGGAATTAGATCACATTGATAAAGAAGCTTCTGATGAAGTATTTGTTGAAAGTGATATGGACTCAAAACATGAAAGGAAAAAATCTCACAAACAAAATTTGTTCAAAGTCAAAGTTAATTTAAAGAAAATTAAAAATCCTACTTCAGCGCAATCCAGTAAAGATGTTAAGGTGGATTGTAACAATCCTGATGGAAACTTATTTGCAGAAGCGCAAATTAAACGTGAAAATGATATTGAAATTCAAGTACCCCAGGTATATGATACTTTAATTTGATTAAGAATGAATGGTTACAGTACTTTTTTGTAAATGAGATTCACTTGGTTTTGAACATACTTAATTTAAAATTATCTCAGAGCTCAAATAAACTGCCTTTGTCAATTTGAGTTGAGTTGGCTCCAAAACAACTGTAACTTAATTATTTTGAAAAAGTAAGTAAAACCAAGAAAATTTTATTTATAGAAACTTATTATTAATTTTATTAAAGTTCCTTTTCTCCACCAGGGGTTCCAGTGTAAATGTGTCACTAATTTTTCCATTTCCGACATTTTGTTCTTTATCATAGAACTTCTTTGGGACTATTGCAATTCCCATTACTCATTGTTCTGGCATCTTGTATGGCAATATTTTACCTAAAGCCCTCATGCCATACAAATTTTAAAGTTTCACATTTTGTATATGCATTTACTTCTTAAATTTGTCAATACAGTGCAACCTCAAGTAAGTATCCGAACTAATAATTGCAAGGGGTTGTTTGGATTACCAAATACAAGTACTTTGCAGATAAGAATTTATTGAATTAAACCTAAAATAAAACTAATACATATCGCTTACAGAATTTTAGAGAAAAAAATCAGTGATTTTTCATTGCCGTTTTTAGCTCCATGCTGAAAAATTATATTAATAATAATAATTTTACAAAATATGATACTACTTCACAGTGCTTAGATACAGTTTCTTTTATCTTCTTCATCATATCATCGCCTTCCAAATTCTGTACATTCTGTAAATGTCTTTCTTTCTTTTGGTTCCTCCTGTCCTACTTCTCATTCCGGAATTTTTTTATTCTGTGGGAATACCTCATGTCGACAACGTTTTTATGAGTGTTGGGTACAGTTAAATAATTTTGGCAATTAACAATTAACAATTAATTGTAATTGTTGGATTCTCACAGTGTAATTAACTACCTGTAAATGTCATCAAGTCTATTAATCGTTAATTGAGTTTCTGCAATCACAATTAAATAGATAATTATTATTTTTTTAAACGGTTTAATCAACAATTAATTCTTAAATTTAGTTCCTGCTTGATTATTGAATCATTTCTTAAATGTAAATTTTGTTTGATTATTCAATCATTTCTTAAAAAGTAATTTTTGTTTGATTATTATAGTGCACATCCAGAAATTTGTCTTGGAGGGGCTTAATAATAACAATTGTAAGAACATTTTTTCTTTTTCCACTCTCCAAGCTCTTATGCTCGCATTCGTAGAACTTCTTTGAGGCTTTCTTCAATAAGGGACCTCTGAGAATGGATATTTTAAAATAAAACTGCGCTAGAATAGTACCATTCTAAGGGGTCCCTCATCGAAGGAAGCCTCAAGCAAGCACTATGAATACGGACGTCAGAACTTGTCGGGGGAGGAGAGGGGGTTAGCAGACGCAACCGGCTTTGACATTATTTTCTCCTTTGGCATTCACCTTATAAACTGCGGAAACGCAGAAAACCCAGTTCGAGGGAACATAGAACCCATACATAGTCGGAGATGATTTCAACCTATCCATAATAATTGCCTCGCCAAGCGTCGAGCCCGTTGCCAGCGGGCTGAACAATTTGGCTACATAATATGAATTTATACCAAATTAACATTACAAAACAAAATTAAGTCGACGTGCTCCTTTATTTTGTAAAACTGAAAATGTATTAAATTTTAGTCCCACACACCTGACTCTGGGGATAGCTTTAGCCCCCCCGTGGGTGCGCCACTGATTATATGTAATGTAATATGCTACATATTGGCATTATGAATTATAGGCAAATTTCAGACGTTTCGGAGCGTTGCTATGGTTACGCAATATGAAGTGCCCCTTTATTGCGTAGCCATGGCAACGCTCCGAAAAGTTCGAAATCAGGTTATAGAATAGGAAGGTAAATCTTGTCATAAAATTCATTGTTATTTCTTGAAAGAGAAAATCTTAGTTTTATCATTTATTCGTTCTTTTATCGTGAGATTGCACATAAAGTGGAAACCGCTTTCGCATCCTCAATCTGCCGAAAACAAGTAAAGAGTGCTTTGCTTCCAAAAAAGAGTCCTCCCTTCGGGAAAATCAAATTAGAAATATTAAAAGTTCTTATTAGTCAAACATCAACGACAACTGAATAAACGACAAAAAGAAAACAGAGTGATCAAGCAAGGGAAAGGTAACGCATAATATTGGGCCATAAAAAGATGACGAAATGTTTATGATGGAAATATTGCTTGAGTACTAAAATGTCTTATAACAACGTGTATTTTATATTATTTATTCTACTTTGGTTGCTCAAATGTAAAAAAATCTGATATATTTTGTAATTTAATTATAAGAAAATTGTATTTAATTGTGGTGTATATTTATATAATAAAATATTTTAACGGACACTTAAAATTTGCACTATTGCTCTACGTTTCATTATCGATTGATAGTTTCGTCAAGAATGAGACGTAGAGAGATAGTGCAAATTTTAAGTCTCAGTTAAAATAATTATACAATTTTCTTCGGACAAGCATCTACTTTAAAATATGGAGGTTATTTTTGTAATTTGAAGTGTCAACAAATGTTGTAGCCAACCTAATAAAATTTTGGATGCTTTAATAAGCTACTATAACATCCAAACGGGTTTCATAATGTACCCTTTAGAGCACCAAAGTAGAAAAAACTAGTTACAACACAATTTACATTAAAATTAAAGAAAAATACTTAGAATTATTTTCATGTTGTAGTGATTTATTTCTTTACTTTTGTTCAAAGTGCATAGTGTTTTATATAATTTGTACTGAATAATTTTCTTCATGTTCAGTAAATATTTTGGATATTTCAGCTAATCACGTCAATTCCGTTTAAAGGTCAAGTTCACGCCTGTCACCGCGCCATAACAATCATAAAATTATAAAATACTTTTATAACTGTATTTATTTTGTTCATGCTCCTCTTCGTTAACCACGGACGTATCGTCATTTTAGGGATAATTTTTCGTTAATTATTTCTGGAAGACTAAAACACATAAAAAAACTTTTTTCCCATGTTCTGTGATGTTTATTCTTTCAGCATTTTTTCTTTATTATAAAATACTCTTTCTGATCGCTGTAAAATAATTAAATGAAATATTATAACTATGATCAACATTTACAGGACAGAAAACTGCAAACATTTATTTTATCCACTTTGTATATTTCCATGTTCATCTAAGTACTATGCTTTTCAGATAATCAAGTTTGCTCTGATAACTAAAATTTTGGATTTGTTTGGATTTTCGAGATTACACTGTATTTTTTATAACTACTCAAAAAGGAACTTTAATATCTTCTTGTTTTCTTTTTGATATCTTTCTAATCTCGAATATTACTATTTTTGTTTAAACATTATGTTTTGACTTTCTAGGTAGATGGAGCTAATGATACATCAGAAAGCGATACACCAACAAAAAGATCTCGCAAGCAGAAACCAAATTTTTCCAAATTAAAAGGCAAACCAGAAAATATTCACGTCACAAAACAACTCAAGTCTTCACCTGTTTCACCTTCAAAAAAGAATTTAAAGGCTCATTCTGAAGTAGAAGAAAAACAAAAAGTAAAAGACGAAAAACAAAAAGTAAAAGACGAAAAACAAAGCAGTAACACAAAGAAATTGAGTCTCAAGAAACTGCAAACCCCACTCGATATCAAACTGGCCAGCCTGCGAGACCTTGCTCAGTCTTCTCAATCGTCATCCGACAGTGACAAGAGCAGATTTTTTGCTTCTAGTCCTCCTAAAAAGCAACTTGATGTAAAGGATGACATTGTGAGCCTTGTGACAAAAGGCATTGCCCAACAGAAAGAAATTGCACGCAGTAAGCTAGTGAAACATAAATGTACATCCAAAAAAGTTAGTGACGATGATAATGACTCAGACTATATGCCTGAAGTCATCAAAAAGAAATGCAAGGAAAAGAATGATTTTAAAGAGAAAGAGGTCAAAGTGAAAAGAAGGATTCCAATGAAAAAAGATTTGGCTGATGTAGAACGGGTTAAAAAAGAGCAAAAAGAGGAAGAGAAAAAGAAAAAAGGTATTAATGTATGGGTTGAAGTGTTCGCAGAGGACGAAGAGAAATGGATCAGTGTTGATGTAACAAAAGGAAAGTTGCATTGCGTTAGCGAGCTTCATGTAAGTAATTTCTTAAGTTCATATTTGACCAATAATGCTCAACATTCGAAATTAGGCAAGAGCGACAAATCCTGTATGTTATATATTAACATGGGACAATGATAATTATGTAAAAGACATTACAAAAAGGTACTGTGCTCAGTGGAACACGGTGACAAGAAAATTGAGAGTCGATCTTGATTGGTGGAATGCTTCTTTAAAACCGTTCATGGGCCCTAAAACTATTCGAAATAAAGAAGAAGATGACGAATTAGCAAGAGAACAGCTAGAAAAGCCTTTGCCTACAACTATATCTGAGTAAGTATTGTTAAGATTAAATCCCTTGATGTGGCATTAAGTTTTGTTAAATTTTAGGTTCAAAGACCATCCACTTTATGTGCTCAAGAGACATTTGCTTAAATTCCAAGCAATTTATCCTCCAGATGCAGCCACATTGGGTTTCATTAGAAACGAACCCGTCTATTCACGTGACTGCGTGTACGTTTTGCATTCGCGAGAGCTTTGGCTCAAAGAAGCTAAAGTCGTAAAAGCTGGTGAACAACCATACAAGATCGTCAAGGCTAGACCTAAATACGATAAGGTTGCAAAACACATGATAATTTTATTTCTGCGCTAATTTAAACCTGCTGCAGTTATCCAATTCCATTATAACAGACAGACCGTTGGAAATATTTGGAATATGGCAGGTTGAAGATTATGTGCCACCTAGTGCTGAAAATGGTATCGTGCCTCGTAATGCTTATGGCAATGTCGAATTGTTCAAAGCTTGCATGTTACCAAAAGGCACTGTACATTTGCAATGTAAGTTTTTTTTTTTGCTATAATCTCTTGTGTTAACACCTCATTTTACTGGTTTTAAATAATTTGGAGATCTTTTATTTGAATATGTCAAATTTTCATCTTATCTAAAACTAAATTGAATTAAAAACAATCCCTCTCGAATGTTGCCCCCAAAAATGGAATATGTATTAGACTCCAAATTATACACCACTTAATTCTCTTTTCTTCTCCATTATAAATACTTAGTCCGATGAAGTTTTTGTTAAATTTGCAGTACCTGGATTGAATAAAGTAGCCCGAAAAATGAATATCGATTGTGCTCCAGCCGTAACAGGGTTTGATTTTCATGGTGGTTGGAATCACGCTATTTACGATGGTTTTATAGTATGTGAAGAGCATGCAGATAAACTTGTAGCTGGATGGTATATGGTAATTTAGTCAAAAAATATTCTATCGCCTTGGATCTATTTTTTTACCCCTGTTCAGGAACAAGAAGAAGCAGAGAAACGGGCTCAAGAAAAAATAGAAAAGCGCGTGTATGATAACTGGCGGAAGTTGATCAGAGGGCTTTTAATTCGCGAACGGCTGAAAGCTAGATATAATTTTGGAGCTCCAACAGCACAGGCAAAGGACCAATCTAAAAAAGGTGCGAAGGGCAAATCTGTAAAATTAAATATTAAAAAGCGCAGAATAAAAAGTGATAGTGAATCAGATTGAAAATAATTGAAGGTTGTTGTACATATATTTTGTTACTTTGTATTCAAATTTATATACCTCATTAAAAATAGATTTTTGATTGCATTTAAAATTCGTATTTTTTTTTAATTCCATTGCGTAAAAAACAACGGCTAAAAAATCATTTTATTTCAAATTAAATGATATAGTAAAATCGATAATGTTATTTTGGCGCTGCTTGCAATACTTTTCTGGATAGCCTCATTAGTCCTGAGACAGGATCTCTACCGAAATATTTTACTTGGAATTCATGTCCCACTTCTACTCCCACTGCCGAAGGATGAGCAATCTGTAGGAAAAAAAAAAAGAATTATTATAAAACTGCATAAGTAAAGAAACTATACTGGCCTTTCTTTGATCCAATTGTGAATTATGAAGTAATGCAGGAGGCATGCCTGGGTACAGAGTAACCATAACACCAATGTCTCGAACTTCTACTACAGTTGCTCTATATACACCACCAAATTCTAGTTCTGGAACTTTCTCAGTATTTAATAAAGCAGATATCATCTCCTGGGCTTCATCCATTGCATGCTGACTAGGAGCAAAGACTTCATAAGAATTATCATCCACCTGGTTTATCTGTTGTAAAATGAAATAGAATTGACTTGTATGTCTAAGATTAATTGTCTTACTTGTACTCCCGTTTCTAGAAATATTTTTTTTAGATTTATTCCACCGACCCCTAACAACCGAGGTCTTTTATATGCTTCTATTTCCAACATTTGGCTAACAGGCCAATTTTCTTTTTTCTCTGTTCTAACAATATAATACATATTATAAGAAATTAACATTTTATAAAAGATAGCACATAATAAAAACAAAAAAAAATTGTTTTGGAAATGATATGCAATGTTAATGTTTTAATATTTTTAAATTTTATACAATAGATATAACTAGGGTAAATTAAAACTCACCTTGGTTTATCAATGCATTCATGCATAATATCTAAAATTTTTGATTTCGCTTCAGTCGCTTTCTGTATGGCTTCCATTACAATTTTTAAAGGTAATCCAGGAATTTTGATGTCAGCTTGAAGGGCTGTTATTCCCTTCTTAGTACCCGCCATTTTAAAATCCATATCTCCAAAATAATCTTCGATTCCCTTTAACAGAAATTTCTGTGAAAACTATCCAAATAAAATTTAAGTGATGTACCAAAATGTCTGTTAGAATTCTATAATCTTCCATGTGTTTTGTATCATTATTGGAATATTTTGTTACAAGACCAATTGCTACACCCGCTGCTGGTGCTAGTACTGGCACTCCTGCATCCATTAACGCTAAACTGCCTCCGCAAACGCTTGCCATTGAACTGGAACCTAAATATTATTAACTTAGACATTGTTACAAGCAACTATCTTCATCATCAATAGTGAACGGAATTTGATATTTTGTTCGATTAAACACAAACGAAGCGGCAATATATAACGCTACAGCGCAGCGACGAGTTAATGTTGCCGCCTTATTCAAAGTAAATCGAAGAAATTATGAAATTCCGTTCACTAATCATTAAATTTAAGTTATTGACACTTGATGTAATGTTAAGCAAAACTAAAATACTATACAGGGTGATTGAAATTTGAGGGTCATCATGGGGATCTCGCTTATTATAAGAGATAGAGAATCGGTTAAATGGAAGGAAAGTTGCCAAATTTCATGCTATTTAATAATACGTTAAATATCTTAAACGGTTTCTTCACAATCGGTAAAAAACTAAAAATTGCGATTTTCGAAAAAATAACTTCTTTATTTATGATTTTTTTCAAAATATGTGAAAACATTCCTGAAGCCACTTTTTCTGCTTGATTGAATGCTTTACTTTACTCTACTTTATTTCTGGAGCGATTTGTTTTTATTTTTCCAGAGCCAACTTCATTTTTTCTTATGGGCGCGATTTTTGTTTAGACAGGTAGATAGCACATTTTTTTTCTGAATTCATTGGTATGGCACACTTACTATTTTGTTTTAATTTTCATTGAGAAATTTAAAAAAACTGAACATAGATTCATATGCACATATTAAGGCACGGTATTTCAGGTACAGATTAACTTTAAGCTTCAGTTTATTCCCATAGTAGCAATTATTAAGACAATCGTTTCTATGGCAATAAACTGAAGATTAAAGTTAATCTGAAAAACCGGGCCTAAGTTAGCTTGTATTCAATTATATGCTGTGTAGCCAAGGAAACCTACATATTTATGTAATTTATCTGGCCTTAAATACAGAATGGCGTATTCAAATGAAAAAAAAAGGTGATACATTGCGTATTTTTTATTTGTCATTACGAAATTCTATTACAAGTGCTCAGCGGTATTTAGAAACTTAACCGGAGAGAATTCAATAAAGTATTAGATATTTTTCCAAATTGGATAACAATTTGATTCAAAATGGTACATTTTGAAATGCCGAAGAGAATGTACAGAAATAGAATACCGAAAGAAAATCAGAGCATATGTTCAAAAACATTTCCATTTTCGGCAATACATAACCGTACACGTTTTCTGACACCATTTGTCAAACTCCGCTCTATTGTTCTGCATGGAATATGAGCTAAAGCATGAAGTACAACGTTTCTTAGTTCTTCCACGTTGTTGTAATTATGTTTAAAAACATTATTCTTTAGGTTTCCCCATAGAAAAAAGTCTAAGGGGTTACGGTCGGGTGATCGCGCCGGCCAGGTGACAGTTCCATTTGTTCCAATCTAACACCTTGGAAAAAATCTCGTCTAGGCGGTTTCGAACTCGTCGAGCGTTGTGTGCAGGAGCTCCGTCTTGGTGCCATCATAGTTCCCTTAAATGAATCGATGGAATGTCTTCGAAATAATTTAACAAATATTGATTTAAAAAATTTAAATAACGTTCAGCTGTAAGAGTCTCTTCATATAAAAAAAGGTCCAGTTATTCGATCTCTCCATAAACCAACCCAGACGTTTATGCAAAAACGACGTTGGGGTCTTGCGTCATGATGGATGAGGATGAGGATTTTCTCTAGACCAATAATGTTCATTATTGCGATTAAAAAGTCCAGAATTCGTAAAACTGCATTCATCTGTCCAAATGATGTTCTTAAGAAAATCGTCATCCCGTTCGGCAAGCAAGTGACAGACCTGCAATCGACGAGCATCGTCTCCCGGGTACAACGTCTGGGTGATTATTAATGAGCATGAAATTTGGCAACTTTACTTCCATATAACCGATTCTCTATCTCTTATAATAAGCGAGATCCCCATGCTGGCTCTCAAATTTTAAACACCCTGTATATTCTTCCCTGCTGTGCGGACAAGTGTCCGTATCATGCACGACATACAGATGCACATGATCATGATTGTTAATCTGACAAAACCACTAAAAGAAGCGATAGCCGAGTATGGGAAAAATCTTAAAAAAATTATTAAATAAAAAATACCCCAAAATCAAGTTCCGGCACTGCGTACGAAATACGACGCCACGTTTTATAAATGCGACCACCAAACAATGCGACTATAGAAGTTTTTTATTGACTACTCGCTGACACACATCTCAATTCGCTCTATTACACATTCGCCGCGAACAAAAGAGACTCTGTTTTTCGACGAACACAAAGGCATATTGCGGCAAGTAAACGGCGTTCACTACAGCGGCGGATTTAGGATCTTTTCTAGGGGGGGGCGCAATAATATCTTATTTAAGTGGTCTTGGTGCTAGTACCTATAGTAGTAATAATTGTAATAGTTAGGTAATAGATCTGATTGGCGATTCAAATCGAGACCACTTAAGAATATTTCATTTTAAGAATCATAAAAAAAAAGTTTCAGAGTTCTAGGGGGGGCACGCGCCCCCCGCGCCCCCCCTCTAAATCCGCCACTGGTTCACTACAGGGGCACAAGTATGTATGGTGCGTGCGTGCAAACGAATTCTTAACACCGCAATTTGAATTGTTTTGGTTTTAGTGATTTATTTGATTACCTGTCAGAACAGGTGTTCAAAGTGGGCCCACTGTTATTCTTTATATGGCATAATCTACTTTAGGTGATTTGCAAATGTTATGAAACTAACAGAACGCCAGTGTAGTGAATAATTAATTAGTTATCGTAGATTTTAAGTTGTGAGTAGACGTGTAAGATTACCTATCACTTTTGCAGATGTGTTTGACCCCACAGAATTTCTAAAATATTGTTTACGTTAAACCCATTTCAATCTAAATCTATGCCTCCATATCTTCTAAGGTGCCACAAGCAAAAGATTGTGCTTTAGTACTTAAAACTTTTATCACTTCACACTTAAAATTATTGCGAACGTCGCCGTAGCCACGCGTTTCGTATTCTAGGCAACTTTTGGTGGGTCTTGTCAGCTATCGTCCATTCTGGACCGATAAGCAACCCTCGAGAATGCAATGTTAAAATAAGCTTGTTTATCTTAAACTGTTATAAGTGTTCTTTTTCCAAGGTAAACTAGAAGGGATTAATTTTAGACTACATATGAAGAGCATGTAGTTCTAAGTTCTCCCGAAACATCATAGATTACTTGTACATACTAGTTATTTCACTTTTAATAAAGTTAATTAGTAGTAATTGTGTTTCGTTTAATATAAGTCGCAAAGTTACAACACAAGTAAATATTCGCATTTCACGGCATCAGTCGTTGACCTAAAAGCATAGTTGACATAAAATTCCACTTAAAGATCAAGTTCATAAAACTATAAGAAAATTTTATGAGGGTATTTATTTCGTTCTCTACTTTCTAACCAGGGGCGCATCGCCGTTTTAGGGCTAATTTTTAATTAATTATTTCTCAAAAACTAAAGTAGGAAGAATTTTTTTAACATTTTTCCCATACCCTTGAGCATCTCTCTTTTGGTGGTTTCATTTTGTCAGGTTAATTAACAGTTACCCTGTATATACCCAACTAACATAAAATAATTGGATTCGATGATTCCACTGTAGCAGCACTGTACAGATGGGCCAAATTCGACACTTTTAATAGGAAACTCCTATTTTTAGACGAGTTAGACAAAAACTGACCTCGGTCCCTGGAGCTCGATTTTTAAGACAAAATTAATGGTGAAGACCGCGTTTCGATATCTTGTACCGTTTAGGAGCTACAGGGCGTTTTTCAAAATTCTACGATTTTTAAAAACTTTCATAACATTTTTGTTTATGAAAATTTTTGATTTCTGTAAAGACTTCTTTAAGGCACTTTTTCATGCAGAATTCATTGCTGCAAGTTATTTTTTTCCAAAGTACTCAATGTTTGAGATATTAGCTAGAACTATGATTTTTTATATGGAACACCCTATATATTTTTACATTTCTGAAATGAGCATAAAATTCTATTTACAAAAATATAAAACACTTGATATTTTATTCAAAAGATTTTTGAGTTGTAGAGCTTTCATGTTTTAGTTAAAATTTTGATGGTTATTGTAGCATCCAAGTAGGCTGTGGATGATGATAGCTAAATATTTTTTGAAGATTCAATGAGCCATAAAAAATATTACTTTACTTTTTAATAAATATGACCAAGTTATAACGAATAAATACTAATGTAATCGAAATTGCGCAAAAATAACATAAAGTATCAAATTGTTGGCCATTTTGTACTAATCATAAACGATTCCGTTTTGTTATGGTTTGAGCAGACATCACCAATTCAAGGACTTGTAGTGATGCATTTTTCTTATTCAATAAAGTCAGTATCTTTGTTTCTTTAAAATTCGTATTGCAGAAGTTCTTGCTAAGATATTTGCTCCAACTTGCATCGGTCATTTTCTATTTCTCCCAAAACTATGATTTCCTCTAATTCTTTATTTCCGTCCTGAGATTCATAATTTTTAGTTTTTATCAGTTTAAATGACTAAAAATTTATTAAATTGTTTTTAAATCTCAAGAATATATCTCTGAAGGATTGTCATCTTTCAGGATACCACTCGTGGTAAAGATTAATCGCTGGTTCTGAATTTTCGCCAATTTCTATAAAACACTATAACATTTAATATTAGTAAAGAAGACAGTGGTTTAGGAATAACAAATGAAAAAGGTAAATAAAAATCAAAAAAGTTTATATCCTTAAATATAAATCAAAATAGATTTTATCCGTAGATACGTATTTCGGCAGCTTCGCTGTCATCTTCAGTTCACACATACACTTACAAGTTAAAGGCACTTCATGAAGACTTGAGGTGCTATAAATATTATAACATGTCGTATTTCTCGAGGTTTTCGTACATGTTTAATTATCTCCCTAAGTCTACTTTATAGAGACAGTAAAATTTAAGAGAAATGCAAATACCGTAAGAGATTTTGTCAAATTTTGACAGCGGCCTACCAGGGAATTACATAAACTTAAATCGCTTAGTTATCATCATCCATAGCCTACTTCAATGCTGTAAAAACAATTAAATTTTTGATTAAAACTTTGAAACTCTATATTTCACAAACTGTTTGAATAAAATATCAAGTGTTTTATATTTGTATGAATGAAATTTTATACTCCTTTCAAAAACTTAAAAATATATAGGGTGTTCCATATAAAAAATCAAAGTTCTTGCTAATCTCAAATATTGAGCACTTTGGAAAAAAATAACTTGGAGCAATGAATTCTGCATGAAAAAGTGCATTAAAGAAGTTTTTACAGAAATCAAAAATTTTCATAAACAAAAAAGTTATGAAGGTTTTTAGAAATCGTAGAATTTTGAGAAACGCCCTGTAGCTCCTAAACGGTACAAGATAACGAAATGCGGTCTTCACCATTAATTTTGTCTTAAAAATCGAGCTCCAGGGACCGAGGTCAGTTTTTGTCTAACTCGTCTAAAAATAGGAGTTTCCTATTAAAAGTGTCGAATTTGGCCCACCCTGTACACATAATAAAAGTAAAATGCATTATTGGCTACATAGGGATATGTTGCCTTTTTAAATAAAAAAAGAAATAATTTTTTTCAGGTTTCCATGTTCAGGATTCCCTTATAGCTAATTTAGTATAACTAGAAGTGACCAAAACTCAATTTTCTTTAAATCTATTTTTTAAATTTCTTTGTAAATTGCTTCCTTTGCCTTGCTGACATATTCACGTTACTTACCATTGGATTCTAAAACTTCTGAAGTCAGTCGAATGGTAAATGGAAAGTTTTGTGGCACTATTGGACTCAATCCTTTTTCAGCTAATGCACCGTGCCCCATTTCTCGCCTTCCGATTGGACCCACCTTTCCCGTCTCCTTAGTAGCAAATGGTGGAAATTCATAGTGCACAAAAAAATTTTTCTCTTTAATTCCACTAAAAAAAGTTAAGGTTGGTAGTTATTTTTCATTATAGTCTATTTTTAAACTAGGAGGAGTAACAGTTGTCGGCCTGTCGTAGGTAGATTCACACTGTAATACTACATCAGAAATTAATTTGGTCTGGTTAGGAGGTTTACAAATTCTTCAAATAACCAATTTTATCAATAGATTTGTTGACAAGTTTAAAACTAACTGAAATTGTCCCAAGAATTATGAAAAATGTTAATTTTTCCGTTTAAATTGAAGGCTTGTGTAAAACCGGCTGTCAAACACCCAATAACTTTGTCAGTTTTTGGCGGGCAAAATTCAAATTACTCCTCCTAGTTTAAAAACAGACTATAGTATAATTGAACTTACCTAGTTAACATTGCTAACGAATCTAATTTTAATGCACTTTGATGAGAATCCAGCGTCACAGTGCAAAAAACTTGTGTCTGTCCTCTTTGAAACAATGCACTACCATGCAATGGTTTAAACAAGTTGACTTGACATGAAATGTTCCTTAACTGATCTAAAGTTCTTCCGTCGCACCGTACTTCTTCATCAAAAATCAAATTTCTGAATTCAGTTTTGATAATGTTGTTTATTCCTTCCGATATTAAGCTAGGCTCGACATCAGGAAAGCTATTTCTAATTTTATCTAGAACATCATGCCTGACATCATTCAATGCATAATCTCGACTTAATTTATCATGCGAGCGTGTTTTCAATATTTCACGCACACGCATTTGTGTAAGTGACCGCAACGCTTCCTGTATTTCTTCAGATAACTCAACTGGCTTATCAACTTCACGTTTTGTATTTCCAAATTTTTTCTGTAACTTTTCGATTGCACTCACAATATGCTGTGCTTCTTTTGTGCCTACTTTTATGGCCTTCAGTAAATCTTGTTGCAAAATATTATTGGCCTGTCCTTCAAGCATAACGACAAGATTATGTTTAGTTGCTGACACTACGAAATTTAAACTAGAAGATTGCAGTTCCTTGCGTGTTGGATTTATAATAACTTCATTATCTATGAAACCCAGACGTACAGCTCCAACAGGGCCATACCAAGGAATGTTGCTTAAGCTTAGTGCTGCCGAGGCAGCATTTATAGAAACAATGTCTGGGTTATTAACACTATCCACAGCCAGCATGTTGCACATAATCTGTGTTTCATAATTGAAGTTATCAGGAAACAAAGGTCGTAGACTTCTATCGATCAACCTGGAAGTTAAAATTTCACGTTCGGTAGGACCCAATTCCCTTCGCAAAAAATTGGTCGGTATTCTACCTGCCGCAGCAGATTTTTGCCTATAATCGACTACTAATGGTAGGAAATTGCTGGGACTCGGTTTAGTTTTTGAGACTGCTGTAACCATAACCGATGTGTCTCCTAAAGTTCCTACAGCACAGCCGTCTGCAAAACGGGCGTATTTTCCAGTCGATAGTTTTAAATTGCGCCTGTAAGTATTCACAAATTTTAAAATTTCATCATACTCATGGTCGGTTTTTGACATACCTACCCGTTACTGAACACAACATCAATTTCCGGTATTTTTAAGGATTCACTATAAGAGCGTACAATTTTGTGCGGGTTAATCTTCTTGATTACGTTTAAATTACTATGAAACCGATACATTTTTTAAATAATTAAATAACATAACCTTAATTCACGAAACGCTTGAATTTCCTTGGAGTTGGACGTTGAACCATTGTTGCCAACTATTGACAGTCGGTTTTCTCTAATATTCGGATAAAAATTCTCATTTATGCTTTCTTTTTCCCTCAAATTCCAATTTTAAGCTATTTATATGCATTTTTGTCAAAATTTGCCTTAAAATTTAAGTAATTTTGCCCTCAAAAATTTTCTTTTTCTCTGAAATTACAATTTTCAAGAATAGAAATTTCCACGAACAGGAAAAATCCCACAAATTTCCAACATTGCGTTGGACGTTACCGCAGAGGCAGTGTTGTCAACTAGAAAAAAGCAGATCAGTACAATAGTTTTTTTTTAGTGGAGCCAAAGAGGTGGAAAAGACCTTTCTGAGCGAAAAAGGTATTTTAAAAAAATTGATTTATAATATGATAATTTATTATTATATTATTTTATTTTATTTTATTAAATGCTTACAATAAATGTACACTTTTTTAAGTTATGTGTAAGAAGCGAATTGGTACGACTGGGCGTGAGTTGGCGGACCTGGGAAAACATTCGGTTGGCGACACTGCGGATGGGGAAGAACGGGACGGCGAGGATGAAGAGGGGATTCCTGGTTCGACTGGCATTATGTTTTGCAGTGTGACGTTGGAAATAAATTATTTTGGCGTTTTGAGGTTTCATTAAAAACTTAGTATAACATATGGTAAAGAAAATATAGGTCTTATTTTCTAAGTTCCGTTGCACGTTGTAAGGACCCGGAAAAATGCTTAGAGAAATTATAAAATTAATTTATCTCTCATTTTATTTTAATCATTTCATTGTCAGCTCTGCTTGTTCTTAGAAAGAAGCCGGATGTTCGTATCGCTTTTACGAGCTTCGGATGCGATTTCAAATCAATCCTATCAGGTTTGATTCAGCAAAAGGTAAATCACGCCACAAAGCGTCTCTGCCCTTGAATGAGCGACGTGGGTAAAAATCAGTAAAAACGAGACGTTTGCGCCATCTGGTATCGAAAAACTTCCGCTTAGAACCTGCTGAGGGGATCGTCTGAATTCAAATTCTTGCTGATCTCACAGAATTTCCCTCCTCAATTTTTCAGGAGGTGACGAGCCTTTAAGTAGCTTAAGCGAGGAAGATAAGAAAGTTCCCGGTTTTACCTTTTGTTTGGTCCGTGTCAAATCTCTCGTCGAAATTTTAATTTCTTTTTTTTTTTCTAAGTTCGAGTTTTGATTTTTGTTACAAATTTTCCAAAAATTTGTCATCGGTTTTGGTCAGGAAAAGCAGAAGCTTTTCCCGCGCAGTTTTAGTGTTTTATCTGAATTAAATTCGTCGTAATCGAAATAAATCTCGCAAAGCTAACTTTAGAGTGTATCCCCAAAATTTTGGATACGAGAAAAATCTTTGATTCGTCGTTGGTAAGCTCAATGTAATTGTTGTCAGAAAGTTAATTAATTAAAAGCATTTTTCTGTGTGAATTATACCTCTCTCCTTCTTGTCGAATTATATATATTTTTTTCGTTGTCATAAATATTTTCGGATATTTTGTATTCTGTAATTTTCTTGATATTTGTTCTTGTTGTAGTTTCTTGTGTTTTAATGGAAAATTACGTTATGATTTGTTAATTTTAAATTTGTTGTAAATTCTTTGATCTTGTAAAATTTTATTTCAATATATATTTAATTTGTTAAAACTACCGAATTTTATTTAAAATCTTAAAGTAGTTTTTCTAGAGAACCTTTAATAATAATTCGAACGAACAAGGAGAGGAGAAAGATCCAACAAACCCAAAATAAGTAAGTCTGAGGGTAAAAAGGGCCAAAATTCAAACTAAGTCCAAAGAGAGCGGGAAGAACGATTGCTGGCTAACTTTTGCTAAAACTGGAAACGCTACTAACAAAGCAGTCGCTTCTTGCGTCTCGATTCGGTTTGGAAAAGTTTTGGTTAAAAGGGTGGTAAAGTTTAGAAAGGGAGTTCAGAGAAGTCAGAATTTGAGACTTCCAATCTCTTTTAATTTTCATTGTAAAAGATTTCTATTTTAGAAATCTGTTTTGTTTTGACTGAGCAAAATATAAATCACCCTTTTTCTCCCATACTGATCAGGTTCTTACAATTGGTGGCAGCGGTGGGATATTTTATTTAGATAATTGATTATTAATTATTGATTTTGATTTTTGTTGAAAATAAGAAATTTTGGGATTGTTGGATAGGTTGAGATCTATTTTATTTTGTTTTGTTTTATTGTGTGATAATAATTCGTCAAAGTTGAGATTTCTTTTAGAAAATCGCGAGAAAAACGTTTTGTTTGAGTATAATTGTTGTCTAGAGCGAAAAATTTAATTTGTGAAAAAGTAAAAAATTTGCTGAAATCGCGAAGTCAAAATAATTTTTTATATATAGTTTTTGTTTTGTTTGTTTTATGTTAATTTTGTTTTGAACAGTAACGTAATTTTTTTTTTAGATAAAGTTAAAAATTAATCGTTTTGAAAAACGTAAATCTAATTTTTTTTTTTATTATTTTTGACTTACTTCGCTCTAAATACTTTAAATTAAGATACGACGAATTAATATCTAATTTTGCTGACACAGTTTTGCGTTAAGTACAGTAGCGAGCGCGGAGATACGTCGGATTGCGTATTTCATTTATTTAATTGTATTGTATTTTTTTTTTTGCGACATAAGATCTCTATTTTGTGACTAACTGCATGCTTATTGAATACATCGTTTGTTTTTGTTTGTTGGTGAATTTTGTGTTCCATAGGTTTATGCCAAACAGGCATCCGAAGGGAAAATTAAAAAATTATTTAACGATTCATTTTAAAAGAACCATTGTGCGAGAAGCTTGGCCTTTATTCTAAACGTCGACGCCATAACTTATCGCGTCTGTGAAGGAATAATTGCCGAGTTGCACATTTTTAAAATTGTAATTACAGGGTGTTCTGAAAACTTATTTTTTTTTTCAAATAGCATTAAAATAAATTGAAACAATTGAATCAATTTTAGCTATAAATTAACAGAAATTTATTTTCCAAATTTAAATAACTTTTCAAATTCTAATTAATCTTTTTTTTGGTTGTTTTGTTGTTTTAAATTCTGTTTAATTAATTGATTAAAAATGGCAGAAGCAAACCAAGGCACTTCAACTCAAAACCCTGTCCAAATTATTATGCCTAGAACTATTGGCCAAACGTTAGTAAATTTGCCCCATTTCTCAGGAAAAGTTGATGAAGATATTACTTTATTTTTCACTAAATTGGCTCAACGCTCTAATATTGATAATTGGACAGAAGCAGAAACTTTAGAGTTTGCGAGGTATCAGTTATCTGGAGAAGCCTATAGATTTTTGGAATCAGATCCCCGATTATTATCTTCTACCATAACTTATACGGAATTTAAAGAAATTTTGAAGAATCGTTTCACTAAGAAGTATTTACCCGGTCAACCCCAGTTAGAATTAAATAAATGTATTCAAAAACCTAAAGAAACCATAGACCAATATGTGATGAGAATTAGAAATGCAGGAAAGTCACTGTTAGAAGAAAATTTAAAATATGTCGATTCAGCACAGCCAGGACAGGTTGAAGGTGTTAGGATTCGGCATGATCGAGATCTTATTGAACAATTTAGGAGAGGACTTGACCCAGAATTATTGAAAATGATAATTCTAGAACTTAGTAGCGCCCCTGCAAAAAGTTTTGACGAGGTCGTCGAACTAGCAAGACGAGCGGAGACTAGTAGTCAGATGTTGACACAGTTTAGGAGGATGAATGACCTGTATGTTATGGAACCAGAATTGGATTTAAATAAATGCGAAGCATTAAATCCTCTTCGAGGACAATCTAGCCAAAGGTTACGACATAAGGAAGGTCAAGTGCAACAAACCTGGAATGATAGAAGAATTGCTACGCTTCCTAAGCTAGAAGCTAGAAAACAATTTTCTACAAATCAACCACCAAGGTTTACGCAGAACAGATACCCTAAACAAGCAACACAGCCGTTTAAGAAGGATGTCGAAGTTATTTGTTTTAAATGTAGGCGCCCCGGACATTACGCAAATGAATGCCCACCTACAAAACAAATTACCTGTCATCGATGCGGACAACTAGGACACTTTGCCAAGGGATGCGCATCAATAAGTCAAAGTCAAGCCCCGAAAGGTAATTTTAGAAAGAAAACTCCGGAAGAAAAACAGAGCACAAAATTAATACAGAAGATAGAGTGTAAAATACCCCTAACCTGTAAAGAAATCGTTGAGGACGAGGAAGGAGATGCTGTTATAGCAGCCCGAGTGAATGGGCGAGAGGCCGTGTTATTAGTGGACACTGGTGCCTCAGTTTCTATTGTAAAAGAAACTTTTGTAAAGAAGATTAGAGCTAAGATTGGTCCCAGAACCGGAACTGCACTGCGAGGAATTTCAGGCCAAGAATTGCCCTGCCTTGGAGAAGTCTCAGTACAACTCAGGATAGGTGAGCAACAAATTCTTGTCCCCTTCGTAGTATGCTCAGATTCGATAGCCATTACGACAGATGGATTGTTGGGACGTGATTTCTTTCACAAATGTGATGTGAAAATTTCCTTCCGAAATGAAAAATTAGAAATGGAATTAGGGGGTATTCAGGAATTTAAAGAAAACAACTACAATGAAAAACCGGAGGAGATTTCGAAAATAACGAGAGAAAGACAGCGCGCCAAGAAAACAAAAGGGAACAAAAAGAACTCAAGATGTTATGAAGTAACGAAAGGTCAAAGTCAAAATGGGAAGAAGGACGTTGACCTGTTACAAGTGTGTGGAGATGTGTTTGATGCTCCAGTGGAATATTGTCTGGCCCATTGCGTTGCCGAAGATTTTAAGATGGGACGCGGGATCGCAGTACAATTTCGAAGACGTTATGGTCATGTGGAAAAGTTGAAAAGACAACAAATCAGGACGGGAGATGTCGCTGTGTTGTCAAGGGCCGAGGATGGCCGCAGATTTGTTTATTATTTGGTAACCAAGGAGAAAAGTTGTCAAAAACCCACCTATAACTCATTAAAGCAAGCGCTAATTCAGCTGAAAAACCATTGTCTACGTAACAAGGTTAAGAAACTTGCAATGCCAAAGTTAGGGTGCGGACTTGATCGACTTAATTGGGCCAAAGTGAGAAAAATTGTTGAAGCGGTGTTCAGTGGAACACAAATTGAAATTTTAATTTACTACTTGGATACCACGAGCTTGGAAGACAGCTCGAAAGTAGAGGTTAATACGGAGCAAGTTATTGAAAAAGAAGGAAAATTCCACGTTAAAAGAAAGGAGAACGTGGAGGAGAACAATTATAAAGAAAATAAGAATGTTCTGCCGGAACAAGAGAAAGATAAGAAGTTAAAGAAGGTGACATTGAGGAAGGATGCAAGGTTACCATCGTCACTGCCAATGACGAAGAGTAAAGCGAAGGAAGTAGTTGGCAGCTACCCAATTCGTATTAAGAAGTCCATCGAAATTCCTCCTAGATGTCAGTACGTGTGCGAAGTTGAACAGGGTCTGATCAACCCTGATCAAACAATTTTAGTTGAACCGACAGAAATTTTAATCCACGGAATAGCAGTTGCAAGGTCTATTTCCATGGCTAAGCCGAAAATTCCAATATGCATCCTTAACGTTTCTGAAGAAACCATTAGGTTGCCAAAGAATCTGGTTGTGGCCTATGGAGAAAAGATAGAAGTTCCCCTAGTAAAGGAGAAAGTAATTAGTGCTATCAAGAAGAGTTCGAAGAAGACAACTGGGATAGTTGAGGACTTCGATTTAAACCACCTAGATGAGGTGAAGAAGAGAAAGTTGTTAGTTTTGCTCCGAAGGTATTCAAATGTTTTTATGAAGGGTGATAGCAAATTGGGATGTACTCAGGGAGTGAGACATCGAATTATTACAGAAGAGGTACCGCCAATTACGAAGGCACCGTATCGTGTACCATTTAGTCAGCGGATGGAGCTGAAGAAACAGATTGAAGAAATGTTAGACCAAAAAGTTATTAAGGAATCTAACTCACCTTGGTCAGCACCAGTTATCATGGTGAAAAAGAAAGCTGCCGAGGGTGAAAACAAGATTCGAGTTTGCATTGATTATCGCGCTTTAAATTCCATTACAAAACGTGATTATTTTCCATTACCTAATCTTCAAGAGACCATTGATCAGCTTGGAAATGCTACGTATTTTTCTACTCTTGACTTAGCCAGTGGATATTGGCAGGTAGAAGTCGATCCTCGTGATATAGAAAAAACGGCATTCTCGACACCGGATGGGCATTACGAATGTTTACGTATGCCATTTGGATTAGTCAATGCCCCAAGCACTTTTCAAAGGTTAATGTACTCAGTGTTGTCAGGAATGACAGGAGAACAATGTCTAGTTTACCTAGACGATATCATTGTCTTCAGTAGAACGTTCGAGCAACACCTAGAGAGACTTGAAGAGGTATTTAAAAGGTTAGATCAAGGGAATTTAAAGTTAAAGCCTTCCAAATGTAAATTTGTTTCTACGGAAGCCAAATACCTGGGTCATATTATTTCGAGGAAAGGAGTTAAACCGGATCCAGAGAAGATACAAGTAGTGAAGGATTATCCACTACCAAAATCCGTGAAGGATGTAAGAGCATTTTTAGGACTTGTTGGATTTTATCGGAAGTTCATACCCGAGTTTTCTCGTAAGGCAATACCGTTGACCAGCCTTACCAAAAAAGAGTCAAAATTAGAATGGACGGAAGAGCAACAAGGAGCTTTTGATTATTTGAAGGAAAAGTTATGTACCCCACCAGTGTTAATTTATCCGGATTTCAATAAACCATTCATAGTATCTACGGACGCATCAGGAACAGCTATAGGAGCCATCCTCAGTCAAGAAGTTGGAGGACAAGAAAAACCTATAGCCTATTCTAGCAGACAAATGAATCGAGCAGAAAGGAACTATTCAGTAACGGAACAAGAGTGTTTGGCGGTTGTATGGGCCATAAAACACTTCAGGTGCTATCTCTATGGAAAGAAGTTCACCATTCATACTGATCATCGACCTTTAAAATGGCTCTTTTCATTGAAGGATCCTACTTCACGTCTAGCTAGATGGTCCTTGTTATTATCCGAATATGATTTTGAAATTCATCATAAACCAGGGAAAAAACATAATCATGCAGACGCTCTAAGTCGCATACCTGTCGAAAAAATAAACAAAGTTCCAAATGATTATGCTTTTGAAATGGTTGCTCGATTGAAGGATGTGTTTAAAAAAGTGAGACAAATGTCAAAGAGGACAGCTGAACAGAGAAAGGTCCAATATGATAAAAGAACCCAACAAGCGGAGTTTATTGTTGGTGATTACGTATATTTAAACGACCCTGTTATAAAGAAGGGACTGTCAAAGAAATTGGCAAAACGGTGGAAGGGTCCATTCGAAGTTGTAGAAGTCATAGGACCGGTGACTTATAAAATTGTTCAAGTAGGCTCTAATAAAGAGAGTATAGTTCATGTAAACCGACTAAAACGATTTTATGGGGACGTACCAACTCAGAATACGCGTCGTCGTAGAAGTTCTGAAGGAAAATCGAGTCGATTTCAGGATGAAGAGCCGTTAGAGTTAGCGTCGGAAGAAGAAGATTCAGAGGAACAATGGATGGGCCCACGAAGTTTTATCCTACCAGAGCCAACAGCAAAAGTTCAGAGCAGGGATAATGGAAGTCCTGTGCCGGAGTTACCGGAGACTGAAGGTGAAAGAAGTGATGGACAAGATTTGAATTTATCAGCACAAAGTCCACCGGTACTCGACATAAGTGAAGGAACTGATCACTCAGGGGAACATACACCTATAAATCAACCTGATCTCCATCACATCTAGTGACTGGAGACGACAAATTAGTGCTGATCTTTCAGTAGATAGTTCGGAGAGTGAACTCAATCAATCACAAGAGTTCCTAGACGCCACTGAAGATTACGAAACAGCCACGAGTGAAATAGGTGATGACCCAGATTACGAACCTGAGGAAGCAGGAAACGAACAATCGGTCGAAGACCTAAGCGAGTACCTGTCGGACTTATCGATTAATGAACCTGTTGGAAGAGGCAGGGGAGACACCCAAGTTCCTCAAGAAGCGCAGGGACCTCGCACTAGAAGTACAGGACCCGCAGCAGAACATCCATGGGTGATGCGTAGACGTTTGACTCGATATGGTCAAGATCCTGGCTCCGAATAAATCATTCTCCCAGTCGTGTTGCACGCTTGTGCGGGGGAAGGAGGAATTACCGCCCATATCTACTCAATCGTCAAGTTTGAAGGAATCTACCCGAGAGGATATGGAACTTCGACGTCAGATGGTCCTACCTGTAGAATGCTAATCTGTTGAAGGCATCCTAGCCAGAGGAACTATGGGCATGTCACCCGACATGCAAAGGACGAGTTTTCGACCAGGTCATTGGAGAAGAAACCATTAAGAATTGGGCCAAGCAGTTATGGAACACACTGTTCCATTGGTTCACCACCTTGAGGGGTCCATCACTTCCGGGATAATGGGTCTCTACTTCATTTTTAAAGCGTACCCATGTGTTGTGTCCACATCCATTCAAAAGGGAGGGACAATTTTCCTGATAGTCCACCTGAGGCAGAACCCGATTCAGAAAGAAACCAGGCAGATGTGACTCCATCATCGGTACCAATACTGAGCCGAGTCTATCCGACCTTGGGAGAACCAGCAGCATCCGCCCCGGATCACCACGAACTCCAACCGATCATTAGGTCAGAACGAGGTTGGACAGTCCCATAGACAGTTCCAGTGTTAGTTCGCGAGCTGTTAGGTAGTGCGCCGCGAAACCTGACACGAGTTAGTGCGGGAGTGAAAAAGGCAATCAGTCGAAAGTGTGTGAAAAAGAGACCCGAATAGAGATAGTAGTTCTAATGTAAATGTCATCTCATGCATTCCAATTTTCCTAAATTGGGATCCATTTGTCTAAAGAAATGCATGAGGTAACATCATAGTTTGTTTTGTTTATTTTCTTTGTTTTGGTAGAAAAAGTTGACTGTTCGTCAACTTTTTCTTTTAGTAAGGGGAAAGGGATGTAAGGACCCGGAAAAATGCTTAGAGAAATTATAAAATTAATTTATCTCTCATTTTATTTTAATCATTTCATTGTCAGCTCTGCTTGTTCTTAGAAAGAAGCCGGATGTTCGTATCGCTTTTACGAGCTTCGGATGCGATTTCAAATCAATCCTATCAGGTTTGATTCAGCAAAAGGTAAATCACGCCACAAAGCGTCTCTGCCCTTGAATGAGCGACGTGGGTAAAAATCAGTAAAAACGAGACGTTTGCGCCATCTGGTATCGAAAAACTTCCGCTTAGAACCTGCTGAGGGGATCGTCTGAATTCAAATTCTTGCTGATCTCACAGAATTTCCCTCCTCAATTTTTCAGGAGGTGACGAGCCTTTAAGTAGCTTAAGCGAGGAAGATAAGAAAGTTCCCGGTTTTACCTTTTGTTTGGTCCGTGTCAAATCTCTCGTCGAAATTTTAATTTCTTTTTTTTTTTCTAAGTTCGAGTTTTGATTTTTGTTACAAATTTTCCAAAAATTTGTCATCGGTTTTGGTCAGGAAAAGCAGAAGCTTTTCCCGCGCAGTTTTAGTGTTTTATCTGAATTAAATTCGTCGTAATCGAAATAAATCTCGCAAAGCTAACTTTAGAGTGTATCCCCAAAATTTTGGATACGAGAAAAATCTTTGATTCGTCGTTGGTAAGCTCAATGTAATTGTTGTCAGAAAGTTAATTAATTAAAAGCATTTTTCTGTGTGAATTATACCTCTCTCCTTCTTGTCGAATTATATATATTTTTTTCGTTGTCATAAATATTTTCGGATATTTTGTATTCTGTAATTTTCTTGATATTTGTTCTTGTTGTAGTTTCTTGTGTTTTAATGGAAAATTACGTTATGATTTGTTAATTTTAAATTTGTTGTAAATTCTTTGATCTTGTAAAATTTTATTTCAATATATATTTAATTTGTTAAAACTACCGAATTTTATTTAAAATCTTAAAGTAGTTTTTCTAGAGAACCTTTAATAATAATTCGAACGAACAAGGAGAGGAGAAAGATCCAACAAACCCAAAATAAGTAAGTCTGAGGGTAAAAAGGGCCAAAATTCAAACTAAGTCCAAAGAGAGCGGGAAGAACGATTGCTGGCTAACTTTTGCTAAAACTGGAAACGCTACTAACAAAGCAGTCGCTTCTTGCGTCTCGATTCGGTTTGGAAAAGTTTTGGTTAAAAGGGTGGTAAAGTTTAGAAAGGGAGTTCAGAGAAGTCAGAATTTGAGACTTCCAATCTCTTTTAATTTTCATTGTAAAAGATTTCTATTTTAGAAATCTGTTTTGTTTTGACTGAGCAAAATATAAATCACCCTTTTTCTCCCATACTGATCAGGTTCTTACAACGTCATCAACAACGATGACGTAAAATTTAGACACCGTTGCCAATTCTAACGAGTAAGAAACATGATTTGTTACGGAAAGTAAACAAATACTTTGAATTCGCATTATTATTGAAAGTAGATAATTTCAACGGTATGTATATATTTAAAACTGCTTTCGTATAATGTTAGTGCTCTTAATAAGAAATGCCACGGGTATTTTTTAAGGTTAGGATAAATATTTACTTCCAGCTGTAACGTCAGTATTTAACAAATTGGGTTCAGATACATTAAATTCTTTTAAAAATACTCTAAATCACAGTATTATGGGCTTAATTTTCATCATGCAAATATTTTGTGAATCAGAGTGGCTTATTAATTTGTGATTTGTGATAATCCATAAATATTATAGGATTAAATAAAAAGCTATTACTTTGTAATTATTACTATATTTTAATTATCGTAACTGCAGTTTCGACATCACAGTGTCATTATCGAAGTACTTTATAACAGAGACGGCTTAATATAAGAACTAAAGGTAACATTTCTTAGAATTTATTACATCTTTTAATATACACTTTAGTATGCACCCCCATATTTAAAGGTTGTAATATAAATTGCAAGAAATGTTACCTCTAGTTCTTATATTTAATATGGGGAAAAAAAATGCACATTAAATTAAACAAATAATTCAATTTTATCAACTCGACAGATCCGATTCACTTTCACTGTCATCAGTGTTACCATTTATATTAATTATTAAGGGGCATATGTTATTGGTATCTAAATAAGCTTCTCTGTCCCACCATTTTAATATTTCAGTATCAGTATGTCTTATACAGTCGGCCCAAACTTCAGGAGTTATCTGTGCAAGTGCTTCTCGCCATAACATAATACAGTCGTCCACCGAAGTACCAGATTTTGTTGCATGATTATTATAATATGTCTTTGCAATTCCCCACACGAGTTCAATTGGGTTAAAAATGCAATGATATGGTGGCAGCCTTAAGATTTTATGGCCTTTACTTGCAGCTAATTCATCGATAACATATGTTGTAGATGGTCTATTTCTACAATAAATTTAATTAATAGAATTAATACTGTAACTAAACACTGTGAGAAAAAAAAAGGTGTAAATTATTATTCTGGTGTTTAAAAAATCTACTTTACCATTCATTACATTCTGAAAAAATAGAACACTTACTGGGTAACTTTCTGCAATAATTCAGATTTCAAGAGATGAGGGTCAAATGTAATTTGTTTGCTAGTTAGCCAAGCTTGAATGTCAGCTTTTTTCCAAGTTGTAGTTGGAACTTTATCTTTTGTTACGCTATGGTATGAAGCATTATCCATTACGATAATTGATGGTTCCTCTAAGTTTGGAATTAATTTTTTTTCAAACCAGTGTAAGAAATTGTCACTATTCATTTCGCCATGGTAATCTGAGGATTTGTTTTTAGTGGAGAAAATTAATTCTGCACCTTGGATAAATCCATTTTCATTCCCAGCATGAAGAATAACATACCTACAATAAAAGAATATTATATTTCTGGATATATTCCTACATAAAAGTTCTCTGACTAACCTTTTACTTTCAACTTTAGTAGTCTTCACTGTTCTAACATCTTTATCTTGCCATGAACGTCCAATTGTTCCGTCTTGAAATATCCAAGTTTCATCAAGGTAGACGAACTGATAGATTCCTTCGTCTTTAGTGTCCATGTAAGAACGCAAAAAATTTACTCTTTTGAAAGCGATATTACTCAGTTCCATTAAACCTCTCCGTGGATCATCTTTGCGCCATTTGAAGCCAATTTGTTTCAATACCTTCCAAAGGGAACTTATGTTTCCATCAAATAACGCTCTAGTCTTGAGTTTATCCAATAATGTTTTCAGAGTAATGTGGTATTCTAAAACGAACAATTTTTATAGTAACTAAAAATATCTGATTAAACACAAATCTTACTTCTTTCGTACATCTCATATATTACATCACGAATAGTAACTTGGTAGTTATTATCTAGATCGGTTATCGGTTTTGAACGTACACGTTTTTTAGAAGGCTCAGACAATGAGGTGCCTTTCCTAATGTCAGATGAAATGCGACTGACAGTGGAAACATTCAACTGCAGAGCATCTGCAACTCGCTGTGAAATATATAGGAAGTTATACAATGAAAAATTGTTAAATAATGTACATTACCTCCCTTACAGCTGTTAACGAAATTAAGGGCCCTCCAAAATCACGTTCTCTTTCAAAATACGTAATTAAAGAAGCAACCATTTGCTATGATTGCAAATTTAATCCTGGCGGCATGTCGTATTAATTCACGCAATAATGAGCTCTGAAAAGAACTATTAAATATTGCCTCTGGAATACACTAATACAACGTTTTGAAAGCAGACCAACACTCACGAACCAAATGTAAACAATTCAAATGGCAGCGGTGAAGTTTGTCAACATTGCAATTTATTGCCAACAAACTTTTCAAACGGACGGTCTATTTTCACGTAAGAATATGGTTGCATTCGGAGCTGATACTTGGCATGACTGATTGTTGTGTTGATGACGTGCAACTTTTGTTTCTGATTGTATTGGTATTTCATTGTAAGTGGTTGGCAACACTGGTAACTCACGATTGTAACTAATTTCATATTATTTGGACGTTTTGACGTTTGTGACTTGATACTGTAATTAGAAAAATTGCATTTTATATTGAATATGGGTTGTGATGGTGGTACAATTCCGCGTCGTGATGAACTTGTTAAAGTCAAGAAAAAGCCGGAATCCGTAAGCAATTTACAATTTTTACTTCTAGACAATAAATTGATGAACACTTTATTTTCAGAAAGACAAGGACTCCGAATTGGCTTTTCAATGGCGTCATTGTTCAATAACACAGCAAATTCTCGAACATCCAATTGTCATGTGTGGATTAGGACGATTGTACAACAAAGTAGCACTAATAGAGGCATTGCTTAGTCGTGATAGCCTTCCGGAAAGTGCTCGTCACATTAAAACATTGAAGGTAACTTTTACATTTATGCCAAGTGTGTTTACTTTTTCTTTTTTGTTGTTATAGGATGTAAAAGATCTCAATTTAACACCGAATCCTGCGTACAAGGATGATGAGAAGAAAGAAGGTGCCGTCGATAGTCGTGGTGTGCCATACATATGCCCTGTGATTGGTCTTGAAATGTCTGGCAAGTTTCGTTTTGTGGGACTTTGGTCATGTGGATGTGTTTTTTCAGAGAGAGCGCTTAAAGAAATCAACACAAGAGTGTGCCATAAAGTAAAAAACCATTGTTATTATTTTATTCATTGAGAACTAATGTTTTGCATTATTTTAAGTGTCAAAAGCCATTTACTGATGAGGATGTAATAGTGTTAAATGGTAATGATGACGATTTGCAACTAATGAGAACCAAATCAGAAGCACGTCAGCTAAAAAATAAAAAAGAAAATAAATTTAAAGTGAAAGTAGAATCAACTATCGATACAGCAACTGAGACAAAGCATGACAACAAAACAAATGTAAGTATTTATTATTTTATTTCTGATTGTAGTACTACTTATTTTCATGGTTTTAGAAGAATGGCAATGTTGGTATTAAGAAAGAACCCGCTTCAGGGTCTTCGAAATTAACTCAGAAACGAACTGGTGCCGTGACCAAAAATGACGAAGATGGTCGTTTAAAAAAAATTAAGTTAGACTACAGTGTGGCGAAAGATCCAGCTGCATCAGATGTGTATAAATCTCTTTTCACGTCACATAAATCAGAAAAGGAGCAGAACAGAGCACACTGGATCACATACAATCCATTTTATAATTAGTAAGTGCTTTGTGATACAATAATAACTTTAATGTTATAATATTAAATAACAAGTAAATGGAATTTAATGTAATGTTTTAAGAATAAATTAAAATAATTAGTACATCTGAATATTCAAATAAGTTAATTTAAATCAGGGGCCTGATAAATGAATAAATGAACTGGCTTCTAACTGACTTTGAATTTTTGTGCTCGAGAAATTTTATTTGTGTAAATATGCTGACGTGATTTTACAGTAGAGGAAATTGAAGAAACTCTTATTTTCTTTGCTTTACTACAAAATATGTGGTAACAGTAAATATTAAAATGCAAATTTTTATCTTTTTCATGACGTATCTTAACAAAATTAAAATTATTTAACCTATTAGGGTGAGTTGCATTGCATTTTCGATTAAAGTTAATTTTGAACTAAAGCCAGGAAAGCCCTATGTTTAATCTAGGATTGGTTAACAACAACAAGTTGATGCAACTCATCCTTAAAATTGTAAGTTTTTATGAATTAAAGCGAAAATGTTTCATAACTCAAAAATTGTTAAAAATAGATATAGAGATTACTAATGCAGCATTTAATTTAATGATGGTCTAATAAAGTATTGGTCATTCCATTTGAAAAAAAAATGTTTTTCTGTGTTTCATTAGAATAGTATATTTTAGACAACCTGTAGCTTAATAGATTATACAATTTTTAAAGCCTTAACTACAATATCAGCTATTTCAAATAAAATTGCCTCAATAATAGCTGTGATTGTATTTTTTGCCAGATCCAGATTTTTAAAAAAACTCAAAATATTTCAAAATGGTGTTATTTAGAGATAGGGAAATGTATTTCAATTTAGAATGCAGAATTAAAAAATGTAGCATTCTATTTATAATAAGCGAGTTGATAGTCACTTTTGGTATAACAAGAAGTGAGAGGAACCAATTTTATTTTCTTTGAAAAGCTTCTGCTCTTTAAATTTCTAATTTCGTATCTAAACTTCTTCCTTGAAAACTTTTAATGAACGGTGTCCATGAAAAACCCTGTATTATTTTGCCTTAAAAAGGCAAAGTGGTTGATGGCTTTTAATTATTATAAACATACTCTGAGAGTATAGGTATATGTATATTTCAGGGAAATGACAAGTGTGAAATCTCAAGAAATTATGTGTTGAAAGATAAAAAGGTACAGGAATGTAAAGATACAAATTGTGAAACAAAAAATAATAATTAGTATTACTTACAGATTATGTTTATTTCTGTAGAGAAACTGTTTTTTATTTTAATTTATATTTTATATATAATAAGTTTTATTTACATAAACATACTTTTTCATATTTCTTGTAATGTATTTCAAATATAATTTACCAAATTTGATAGGTTTATAGTATAAGGAAAAGAAAGGATATAAATTTTTACTTTGAGTTTTTTTTATTATTATTTGATGCTCTTACAATCACAGTCATTTACAACGAACAACAATAATTCATTGGCACATCTTACACTTAGAATATATGACTCCTAACATATAAATATTCGGACAATCAGTTATTTTAAAAATATCTGTTAATTACAGTTATAAAAAAAATATATATATATATGTTTTCTAATTAATATTTCGTCTATAATTTTTTAATTGTTTATATTGTGTCTACTTAATACAATTAATTTGATTAATTTATAAAATTTGCTGACAACTAATTTTTCGGACGAGTACCTTTTTACCAGAGCTGGGCATTAATTGAATTAAAATGCTTGAAAAAGTAATTGAAGCGTTTCATTAATTGAATTAAAATATTGAATTAAAAATTGAATTAAAATATTTCAAATACTTTTGATATCTGGGCCTGATAATTGTTATTTCAATTACTTTATTGAAATGCTTGGTAATTGAAATAATTTTATGTTATTTCATTTAATTTTCACTATTTGAAATACATTTGAATAATTGAATTACTTTTAAGTAATAAAGAATTTCTTTTTGTTAATTGAATTAATTTTAAGCAATTGAAATACTTTTATGCAATCGAAAAACTTTTAAGTAATTGAATTACTTTTAAGTACTTCAATAATTAAATTTTAGTAATTGAGTTAGATTTAAGTATTTGAACTGTTTTTGTATATTTGCACTATTTTTTGCATTTCAATTATCTTTTTATTATTTGAGGTAAATTATATTTATTGAAATTCTTGACTTTCTTCGGACAAAATGATGTTAATAAGTATTTTCAAATGTTATTTTATTGAATGAAACATTTTCCATATGTGTACATATTCATTGATAAATAATTTTAAGTATAAAAATTAAAAATAAATATAAAAATAAATAATTTTGAAACATGTATACATAAAAATAATTTTGAAATATAAAAATAAATAATTTTTAAATATAAAAATAAATAATTCTTTTTAAAAACTTTTAACAAAAAAATCTTAGATAAAAGTAAATTTTCAAAATTTATGTCACTCAAGGCATGTCGCCGAGGAGAATTAATAATAGATGCAAATGAAAACATCCTTTCCACGAGAGCAGATGATGGAATTGGGGCGTTATACTTCTTACAGAATTTTTTAACTGTTGGAAATTCATTTAAGGTCGACAAGTCTGTTCTACTGTCTTTTAAATATTGAAAAATTTCTAATTCTAATTTATTGCGGATGGAAACGAGGCAATGTGAATGGGAAACGACTTCAGCACCGTCAAATTCGAAAAAGTCATCTTTTTCTGTAGGTGCTGCTTTTGGTTCACTGATTTGATCTTTATCTGTAATTTTTTCGGCGATATTTGCAATTAATTTAGGAATAGTGTTGATATCTATTAACGAAGTTTCTTTTAAAGAACTAGCCCATCGCAGTTTAAAATTAGGTATTGTAAAACTTGCTACCACGGCATCGATTTTTGACAAAAATGCTGTATGAACAGACCTATTGAAATACTTTAAATAATTGAAATACTCTAAAGTAGTTCAATTACTTTAAAGTAATTCAATTAATTTAGAGTTATTTAATTACTTTAAGAGTAATTCAATTACTGTAAAGCAATAGAATTAGTCAAAGTAATTGAAATACTCTAAACTAATTGCAATACTCTAAAGTAATTGCAATACTCTAAAGTAATTGCTCTGCAACTCCAAATACTTTTCGTTTTAATTGGTAATTGCCAATAATTTATACATTAAACAGGAAAAAATAATTGATAATTGCCAATACTTTTCAAAGTAATTGAAGCTTGTTATTGGAATTACTTTTTTTAAGTAATTTGCCCAGCTCTGCTTTTTACGCTAAAAACACGAAAATCTTGAAAACAAAAACCATAAATCGTTGTCAACACAAGTTAATTGTTGATTTTATTACTAACAATAAATTGTTCATGAAAAATATGGCTCATGGCATACCATCTCATAAAAAAGGTACATGAAATATAATTCGACAGTATGTCGAAGGTAAAACCATAAAAATAATTGCGAATGAAGTTGTCTAAATTAACAAATGGCGATATAAAAAAATTATAGAGCCACGGCAAGAATTTATATTTGTAGCAAAAGTCCTGGAAAACTATTACAGAAAGACAAAGAGGAATTCTCAATAAAATTTGCAAACGGCAAAGACAGAGTACTTTAAGAGAAATTCAGTCCCAATGGAATGAAGAAACTGGTCTAATTGTATCCAGAAAATGTTACATAAATCTGGCTATGCTTTTTACAAAGTAAATATCATTTATTACATTGAATACTCATTTAAAGTTTAGAATTATTTAATGCATTTTATTTTTAAAAAAGGTGAAATAAAAATCACTGATGAATTACGATTTGATGTATTGGTGATTGTCAGCAGAGAGTGATCAGAGCAATTCGAGGGGTTTCTGGAAAAACTGGTTTAACGAACCATAAAATCCCACAAGGGGTTATAATTTATGGATGCATGTTCAGCAAAGGTTTAGGCAAACTGAAGTTTATTGATGGCATCATAAACGTAGAAAAATATCAGGATATTTTACAAAGAAACATCCTGCAGATTGCAAGGTTAATTGTAATTCGAAATAAAAAATTTCATTTGTCAATAGGACGAGGCTTCAGGTTACATGGCCAAATCTACAAAACATTATTCGGGGACCATGATAGGTAGTGCCAACTTGGCCCTCAAATAGCTCCAATTTAAATGTCATTGAAACCCTGCAACAAGACATGAAAAAGATTTTGCGAGAGCCCCTAACGAACAATTCCTGGACTAAAGGCTAAAATACAGGAAATATGGAATTCTTTTACCCCACAATAAATTTTTAATGCACATGCCAGAAAGAATCGAAGCTGCATTAAAGTCAAAAGTGATGTAACACTGTATTAATTTATTAAATGTTAAATTCGTGCGAATATTAAATAGTCGGCACAATTCATAGTGTTTCGTTATAAATCTGATTGCTAATTTTACTGTTAGAATAAAATTTGTTTTGAATAAATTATTATTAGTGTTAATCAATTTTTTTTGTTTAATTTTTCTATATTAAAAGTTTTAAGCATTTTCTTATGAGTTAGAGAGCAATTTTTATAAAATCAGTTCTCATCTGAATATTTATTTGTTAGGGTTCATATCACAACAAGTGAATAAAATTAAACAACTACATTAAACTACAACAAAGAAATTGCAGAATAAATAAACAAAGAGTACACAGCTTTATCATATTGCACATGCATTGAGTATGACATAGTTACGTCTACATTTCTAGACGATTATAAAAAATCTTCTGTAGATGTAATGGTTGCTTCAATAAGTAAACCAAAATCTAATTCATTTAAGCTAGCTTTTGCTGTCAGCAGATCTAAAAATGTATCTAAAGGAGATAAACGATCACCTGATGGAAACGCCGCCAAACCTGCAAATCGATGATGTTAACATACAATAACATCGAGGATTTAAAATCTAAAAGTTTTTCTTTTCACATGCAAACAAATAGGTATTAAATCTGCATCAATAAAATAAAAATAAAAGGAAAATCCAAACTACCATGCTTAAACTTGTGTTCTTTACCCAGCTGGTAATTTTTGGTTTTCTGTATACCATGAGGACGTGCATTGTTTCCTGCAACTCCAGATAAAATATTAAGAGCGTGCTCTCTTGCTCTTATCATTAAACTGACTGGGTGGTTCCACTGATTTAATAATCGTTTCGCTCTCATACGTGGCAGTAAAGATAGCAACATAAGTTTGCTTTCTACACCTATCTTTGTATCTTCTATATCTGCTTGTAAAATAAAATAGGTAATAAACGAAATATTAAAGAAATTTATTAACTTGCCTGCCATTATTATTTTCATCACGTCCACTTGTAATTCAAATACGTGTCTCTGCACATACTGCAGAAACATATTAAATGATAATGTCTTGTAGCCTAAATATGTAAAAAATGACATAAAGCCTTGAGGAAGTGGAAATGCTATTGACTCAACTGCTAAGTAATACTGTTCCAGTGTTATAAAAAGAATAAAACGTAATTCTTCTGGTAACTGTTCTCTAAAAATTATATATTTTTATAAACGCATCATACTAGAGCTATATTACATTACTTACATGAAAACAAATCCTTTTTCGTCATATCTAGCCTCCATAGTAGTCGTTTTACAAACTATTTGACATAAAAACCTCGACTGTTCCAACTGAGCTGCAATGTATCGAGTAGCAACAGCATGGACATGCATTGGCGTCTGTGATTGCCATTGAAAACGACTCACTTTGTTCTCTGTACTTTGTTTTAATAGGTGCATGCTTAATTCTCTTAAATTCTATAAACCATTATTATAAATTATTTATAATGCACAACTAATACAAGTCTTAAGTTTCCGCGAACTTATTTGGGAAGTGTGATTTAACTACCTGTTGGGTCTGTGACTGACTTACTAAATATTTTTTTCTTCGGCATTAATCAATATATTTATTTAAAATATAAGATTAAAATAAAAGTAATTTACCACAGATATTATGTGCTCTTGCTTGCTCGCCGTGCAGTTCTCAATTTCAAAGAATGGTAGCGCATCTATTGGATTTTTTATTAATGACAGATCTTTTGGAAGAGAACTTGTCGACAGCGATAAGCTTCCAACTGGAGACATTGGTGTACTAGACCTTGATAGGGCTTCCGGCTGTAATTCACAAGTATTACACAGTTACTTTCTCATGAATTGCTTTTTTGGAACCTGATAACAAACTAGTGACACTAATAATTTTTCTACAACTTGGCTAGGTTTGAATTTCTGCTTTCCCTTAGCATTCTTCACTAATTGCTCCCACAGTTTAACCCAAATATCAGCTCTGTATGGTACGATGCGTTGTTGTGGCGACAGCAACATCATGGAAGCATTCCACAAGGCATCCTGTGAGATGCTGATGCTTTTACCATTTATCGTAACTTCCATATCACAGCCAGTTGGCTGCGTAGTGATTGGCAATAAATTAATAAGTTGGCTTGCATCAGATGGCAGATTTCTCTGAACGGATGCATAGGAACTTCCTATTAAAAACTCACGGAACATCTGCGGCAGCCCTGAAGTTTGTTGCTCGATTTGGCGAGACAAAAGCTAAAAATAAATTTTCATCGTGTAATAAATAATCTTTAAAATGTAAGTGTTTACATACTTCGACTACTGTATCAATATCTCCTTTATGTACGAGGAGGTAATGCAAAATAGACAATCTATTTTCTAAAGTCGTTTCACTTTTAAAGGTCTGAACGAGCTGTGAAATTGGCACTGTTAAGTCGACAATGTCAAGGGTTGGCAGATTTAAAACTGAATGTTCGCCTAATTTGTTTAAAGGCGCAAGACATATTTGCTGCAAGTTTAGGCTCTCGATGTTTCCTGGAGTCATAATATGACATGTTGGATCGTGTGTGAATCCTGTATCCAATAAATGGGTACAGATGCCCGGTATGAAAACAAGAATGTGTTCATCTGAAATCAAATAAAATTTATTCCATTATATCATATAGAAATGATTTGTTTTCGTTATCTAAAAAAAGGGCATATAATATATCTCACTTGCTACAAATGTATTTTAATACGAGGACGTATTCTGTTATCTGCCTAGTCCTGGAAAAACCATGTATCACTTTAAGCTCTATTTTTATATGAAATTTCCTTCAACACTTATGTATTTATTATTACTTATTTAGTAGAGGCTTGAACCTTTCAGCAATATTAAACAATTACTACGTTAACTTCGTAAAAGATATTTTTTCTTAGACGAAATAAATATTTTGTTAAAATAAAAGCAATGCTACAAGCTACAATATTTTTTACCATTGTAATAACTACAAATTTCAGTATTAAAGAAATAACAATATTATAAAACATTTGTTTATCAAATAAACATTTATTTCTCCCTGTTAAAACATATTTTCCAAACTATTAATCCAGTTCAATAGTGTCACTAAACGGCACTCGCAGAACACCCATCTCTAATATATCATTAATATGAGTTTCCGCCAAATGCCACCACTTTTCGCTCCAGGCGTATTAATGGCCGACTTCCTACGTGTGACTACGCTCGTGATAAAATCTTCTTACGTCCAGAATATGAAGAAGATTAAAATTATTAAACATCTTTATAAAAGCTTTTTACGTTTAAGTATTACTAGAATTTTTCAAAATTTATACATATAGTCACTAATCTCATGGATAAACCTTTGGTACTATTTGCTTTGTTTTCTTAAATTTATTTTATTATTTTTTATAATTAATAATAAAAAAATTGTATTTGTCGACAATATGGCCATATAATCAGCATACTGTAATATGGTCAATTGCAACTTTTTTTTTAATGCATGTCAATCAATTATTCGTTTCTAGTTTATATTTTTTGAATGACAAATGCAATCAAGGAGGCTTTAATAATATAATTTTAGATGCATTATTGATATATTGTTATGATTAGTATCGCCTTATGCATTTTATCCTTAGGATGGCCACATTACCTATACACGGTGAAAAATACGGACTCAATGTAACTCCTTTTTAACTCATTTTGGTAGTTCCCTAGAGACCATCCGTGCTAGGTGTTAGATTTAAAGTAGTTACTTTTCTTAACTCCAAGAAGGAGATAAAGTAGGTAATTCTCACTTTTATAGTTGTGATATTTAATTCGAAAATACAGTATTTGTTCCGTAATTAAATGCAATTTTATAGGAAATACGCATGCGCTAAGAAGGAGATGTTCTAACGTAACAAATTTTAAGATCATTTTAACTCTTTGGTAAAAGAAGATGTCACTTCATCAGGAAAAATTGTAACAATACTAAAGGTGTTTAACAAATTTAGGAATATACTTCCACTTTATGTATGTAAAAAAGGAGTATGTGAAGCTTAACTGCTTACGATGTTAGTGTGGTGGAATTTTTCATTTCGTCGGAGTCAAATAATTCCACTTTAATTTTAACTACTTCCAGTAGATGAATGTCTATCCAAAAAGGTGAAAAATACATTAATTTTTAGTTAGAACTAACAAAAAAACAGATGTTAATTGCAAATTATGGAGGAAATGAATTTAACTCTCTAAAATTTTTCTCTGTGTAGGTACCTTATATATAAAATAAAGCACTCTATTGCTCCCCCGATCGCTACGCCACTGAATGGCAGTGTATTGCAAAATTCATTGACGTTATTCGAGTTTATTCTCTAACTTTCGTATCAATTGAGATATATCAATAATTGCTCTCTAACAAGCATAACAAGTACAAAATCTGCATTCACTAAGCAGTTTTGTAGCAACTCAATATCAGACATATCAGTTAATTGAAGAGTTTTATCAATTGCTAGATACCAATTGATATATCTCTTCAAGGTAACTTGTTATGCTTGCTTGTTATTGATATGAAAGTTAGTGAATAGAGCCGATTGACTGGAAACAGAGTTTGATCCTCTCTAGCTTTGTAGGATCACAGACATTTTCAAAACAAACATTAAGAGGTAAGATGATGCCCAACGAGTAAAAATGAGAGTTACTTGGAATGATACATTAAAAAAGATGAAAGTAAGAATTTTAAGAGAAACAAATGGTTCAATCCCAGTGTCATTTCCTATATACGGGCAATTAAATTTGGAAACGTGTTTCACTTTTCATTTTAAAAACGGTTTCTGAGTCATTTTGTAGAAATAGAAATACATGGTCCTATAAAAATGCAGTTGTTACAAGACATAAATTTCGTTAAACTCTAAAGGAGATCACAGACGCGGCGATTCGATAGACAGCAATCGTATCGGACGATTACAATATTGATCACCCGGCAAATTTTTTTCATAAGTACTTGGTGAAGCGCCGTTTATTCTGGGGATTTTGATCAATTTTGGGCGATCAAATTGCTTGAATATCGCTGTGTTTGTGGCATCCTTAGAGGTATCATTGACGCATCGATATTTTATGTAGTAACATACTAGTTACTAGTCAGTGAAGTTGAGAATACGTATATTTTACACGATGGCTTCCGTGTTCAATTGGCTCTCTATTTAAGACATAAGTTTTAATTGTATTTATGCTATAGTCAAAGTAGCAGCGGCTGCAATCTATGTAGTTGCGAACAAAACCTCAGTAAAAGAGAAATCAACAAAGTTTCAACCTGGATACTAAGAAATACGAGTTCTATCAATTCTTTTTTTTATCGAAAGAAATTAGCCTATTTGAACGATTTACCATATAATTGAAATAACGGTCTAATAGCTTTAGCCTGCTTCCAAGGTATTCCTGGCACGACGCAATGTATAACACAGCTGTGGTGTAGCACTGTAACGGAATATGCAAAATGCACCGGAGTGTTGTCGTCATCATGTAATTTTTCATTCGATTGAATCGGCTAAAAACAAAAGGAAAACAGAATATGTACTCTCTTGGCTGAATGAAATTTGATATTTACCTGATATAAATAATGATGACATATACATACTATGCCAGCGGAATCTGTAAGGACGATCAAATCTAGCGAGCAATCGTGTATACGTAAAGGAGTTGTATCATCTTCGTATATTCCACAAGAAACAGACAGTGAAGATAGATGTGGAAGATTCAATGGAATATTCAACTAAAAAATATGACTTATATTTAATGACGCAGCGCCAGCGATGGGCAAAGAGGTCGAAAAGAGCCACTCCCCATTCTCGATTGTTTGGGAGAATTTAAATACGTAATGACTTCTATGTCTAGACAAACTGGCGTCGGTATATAGCAAGCAATACGCGTATCTACGACGTTTAAAAAGACCGAATAATTTAAAATTACGAATATTTTTTTAAACAGATAAGGGAGCGAGAGTTTTAAATAAACAGGATACGCACAAAAATTTAAGCTGCCGCTCTCCTTGTCCAACGCTTAACATGGTGGGGGTGCACTTCCCCACTTATGCCCATCGCTGATCATGCAAGTTTTCTTACAACAGATTCATGTGGTAAATCATCATGGAATTGAAGACCAGAAAGAGTTGGGGAAATCTTGTAGTTGGAACTTTCTGGTTCTTCCCCTTCTACCAAACTTTTGATAGGTTTACGGTAATGTATGTAATAGAGTGTTTGATGTGTGTGATCCCACTGAGCCCAAATAAAAGAATGCACCATTGATTCGACAATTAAATTTTCCAGTACGAAATCTAAGCTTGGGTTTATCTGATATTGTAAAATGTCTAAAAATATGTAATTTAGTTTTTACTACTAGGTTTGTTCCAGTTATTGACTGGTTCGAAACCGTCAAAAGTATGCACTCATCATAGTAGTACACTCGAAGGAGTTGTTAAATCGATCGTAACTTCGATGGACAACTAATTTTGACCGTTCCAAACTAGTCAGAAGCTGCTGTTGGAACAAACCAACTACTTTTATTAATAAGAGCCACACTTACTTTCTTCGTGTATAAACAACAAGAATTTTTCGTTTTGTTTCTCATTTAAAACCGAGTGCTTGTGATACAAAAACTGAATCATTATTTGCTTGGTCCTTTCTATAGAAGTTTCACACACTTGCTTTTCCTTACTATCAAGTTTCACCAAAATGGGTCTGTACAAAAATCCATCATTCTCGCCTTTTTCTTTGACAACGTACCCTAATATCGTCCTGTTAACATTTATGGATGCTTGTATAGTTCCAACAGGCCCCTCGAAGGAATACACCTTCTCAAGCTTATTGTTAGCATAGTCGTAAAGTCCTATGTGACTCTTTGGAAGTGATTCGGGCCCAGATTCAATCCACGTGAATAGCAATGTTCCGTCTTGTTCCTGGCCAAGTAAGCGCCATTCTTGTACTTCTCCTACATCAACAGATCAGAGAATTTATTATAATTACCTCAAAACTCATCATCGAATTTGAATTTCGCGCCAATAAGAGCAAAAAAGATTGTCGCGTTGCAGTTTAGCGCGGAATATTAGAAAATTATATTGCGCATGATCAAAAATAAACATCAAATCAATACTGCCTCAAATTAATAAAAATGTATAGGAATATTAATAACGTATTAGATTTACATTCGTAATATGCATACCTTCGAGATTTTCTCCCAAAACTAAGGCGCATAATTTAGCTGCTAAATTATCTACAGTCACCATTACAAATTAAGCTGCAATAATATTGGAATTTGAAATTTATTTATAAAATATTCGTTATGTATCTCACCTTGCATTTGTATCAACTGATTAGATTGTGTTATCAGTTGCTCATTTGTTTCGGTCAAATATGCAAAAATATTGCTCGAGATAAATAAAATTGAACATCAAGCATGTTGCAATTTATCTCGAATAACCTTGAACAGCGACTTCCAAATGGAAAAATTACAATAGTACATCACAAGATAATAACATAACAGTATTTGATGAAATTTCTATTTTACCGTTTTCATATTTTATGATGTTTTAAGCTTAAACACAAAATACCTACATGCACAACCCGCGTTTCCTATTTTTAATTGTATTATTTCATCTATATTCAGTGTTACCAACAGTCTTTTACAAAAGTCTGAATAGTTTCTTCTTTCTTTCTCTTTGCGCTACAATGCTGCTTTATTGTCTTTTGGCTTTAACCATTTCAGACAGTCACTTTTTAAGTTTTTGTAGCTGAGTCTAAACTTGTACAGCACAACATCCATGGCTAATGGTACGATTCAAACCTACGCCGCCGAACAACACGACTTCCAAAGTCGGCTATGCTAACCGCTAAGCCACTCGATCGGCGATCCATTTGAATAGTTTGTTTTGTACAAACACGTAAGCACAGTCATGTGCAACTAAAATGCTCCCCTGCACGGAAACCTCAGCTTTAAAACTTTAGAAATTTTCTACCTAGCCAACTTTTCATAACCACATCAAACCACGGTTAGTCAAATAATGATGTAATGAGTTATCTTTTTTTTGACGGAATTGAATAGATTAGGATTATGTCAACTGAAAGTGATAAACATTCACGAAATTGTGAGTGCTGCAAAAATTTAATGCGATCACTTTTTCCACAAGAGCAAGGGTAACTGAACTCCAACGAGAAAAATGATCAAACTGATCATTTTTACTTTTGCTGACGCATTCGTTTCGTTCAATCGAAAGAATACACAGATATTTAATACATGAAACTTAATAATTGTTAAACCTTACATTTTTTGTATAAGTTATTATTTGTTGCGATGTATTCTTCTGCTACTGCGTTAGAAACATTCAATCTTTTGCGTGAGGCACCATTAAATTGAATAAAAGACAAAAGGTTGCGTTAACAGACGTAAAAAGTGAATTAATACCATTACTGTTAGCAGGTGAGACATTTATGTCTACAATTTATAACTATAGCTTAGTGTCCCTACCATGGTTCTTTCCCCTTACATTATTGAGAGAAAAACACTTTTTTGAAACCTTGACATTGAATTCAATAATTCCCAAAAACAGAGATACCTATGTTAACAAACACACGTCGAAATCTGGATGTAGATCGTACTTTAAAAACACTGTAGCGAATGCTTACATAAGTTTCAACTAAAATATTTTATTTCATATGTTAATATGTTCTCCGAAATTAAACATAGACAATATAGGTATACTCAGCGAGACCCAAGTTTAGCCTCTGTTCGAATTTTGAACGTATCCCCACGGATGATATGTTTGTTTTTACAAACACACTAATCCGAGAGAGATAACCTGGTTAACTCTGACGTCATAGTTTAACGTAGTTAGTCAGTAGAAGTTGAAAGTTGGCTATGGTTTGCTGTGATTAAGAAAAGTTAGTTCGATAGAAAATCCCTCTGGTATTTCAGGGTTCACAGAATTCTCGACTTAAGTTGCGCACGGCCACGGTATAAAAATCACAACGAAATATAGACATCAGATGAAACGATATCATTGAGTATATAGGACTTTTTTTTTATTTAATGATGGAACATCACAAACATCAAATATACACCTCATCATTTTTATATTAATGATATATTTATGATGGAAGCATCAGATCGGGCCTTTAAATTCAATAGAAATTTGATAAACTCAAACATAAATCAATTATTTCCATCTATTTATAAGTTGGTGGATCTGCTTATAGAGATGTGTAGTTCACGAACGAACTAGTTCGTTTGAACTAGTTATTCAAATGAACTAAAAGATTCGTTCGGCAATCGCGAACGAACTAGTTCGTTTGAACTAAATGACTGATGTATGTAGTACATACATGTATGTACACTCAACTCAAAAAATAATGATATAGGGAAAATAAGCCATAAGGAAAGATACATCTCCTTTAAAATTTAAGTACCTGCGACAACGGGGTGCAATAAAATTTATTACGGGTATTTAGGTAAATAATGGTCCAACGCATTTACTATTACGGTAAACATTTAATACTACTGTATGTTATTATGATAATTTGAAGAAATAAATTTTTTGAAGCCCTTATTTCCATTATAAAAAAACTTTTTGAGGTGTAGTTTTTTAAGAATTTCTTAATACGTATGTATAAAATAATATATCAGACATAAATTCCAACAGGCAATATATATTTGAAAAAGTCTAGAAAATAGGGAGATCCCATACACTATCGAAAAAATGGTTACCCTTATTTACAAAAATGTTTAGTTATTTTTATTTTTAAAGTTACGTTTCTATGCTTTTTATGACGGCACAAATCGAATGAAATTTTTTGTAAAAACTTCATAAAACGTGGATTACATAAATTAAATTTAGATGTTTTGGTTTAAAATTTTAAGAATTAAGTTTGTTCGAATTAATAGTAATATTAAAAATATCCTATACATACAATATGCGGCCGTGCGTGCTGTCAAAACATAAAGTAATTTTTTTTGTAGCAATAAAAAAAATATTAAAAATATGATTAATAAAAACCTATTATTCATGAAACTCTTTTGAAAAAAAATGTAGTTATAATTATTTTATTCTTTTAGGGATTTCTCCGTTACACACACAGAGATGAAGAAACGAAATGGCCAAAATTTACGCATAAATTTTGGCTTTTTATATTTCCGAAATTAAGAAATTCTTAGAAAACCGTAATTCGCAAATACTTAATGTGATCTGCATTTAATTATATCGTCGCGCCGTGTCATATTAAGAAATTCTTGAAAAATAAGTTTTGCTAACGAAAATAACAGGCTGCTGAGATTTATTTTAGAGTTTATTTCAAAAATACCTTCAAATAATAATACTCTTAAATAACATTCATAAAAAATACTTTGGAAAAATTCATTTGAAAAACATATTTTGTTATTGATATTAACTGCTCTCCCTGCTCTGACAAAATTTATAACGAAAATTAATTAAAATTGTGTAACTGGCAATATAGAAAGTGTTAGGAAAGAGTTTATACATGTACTTCGGCCTTATTGGGCCTCATAAAAACTCTGTACCTTAAAAAAAATTGGTTTATTGAAAAATTTAGAAAAACTTACCCCTTTTTTTGAATTTCTAAAATCCCAAAACACAAGAACAGGAATTAATGATAAAAATATGAAAATCTTTTGCAAATTTACAAGGAAGCGATTGCATTCTCTAGTAAAATCACAAAAGTGACATTTTTAAAATATTTGTTTGATGTTACTAAGGCAACAAATTGACAATTATAAAATCAAGTTTTCTTGCCAGATGAAAATTATGAAAATTAATTAAAATTGTGTAACTGGCAATATAGAAAGTGTTATTGCCAGTTACACAATTTTAATTAATTTTCATAATTTTCATCTGGCAAGAAAACTTGATTTTTTTAAATTTATAACATAATAAAATACATAATAAAGGACACTGTTGTATCGCTTTACGTATGTTTAGGTTTATTATATAATATACTATATATTATATAATATATATATATATTATATAATATACAATAATTCGCCAAATTAAGCATTTGGCAACCTTGTTTACAGTAGCTAGTAGTAGAATTTGTAATTTGTATTGGCAATAGTGCAATACTGCAAAGTGTTCGTTTAGAAGATTTTGAATTTCGTAGGCGCATTTATAATAAATGTTAAAAACATAGTTTTAAAATGGATAGAAGTTTGAACAGTTCGTTGCTGGGAAACAGAAGCCCATTTTCACCAAAATCTCGTCAAAATATTTCAGCGAAAAGAGCCATTGCTCCACCGGCATTTCGGAAATCATCGTAAGTGTTTTCTAACCTCACTCTTTCTCTTGAATTATCATTTTCTTTGCATTTATGATCGTCGTTCTACATTTCATATTGTCTTCATCACCTAATTGAATGAATAACCAATTATAGAACAACTGTTAATAATACACAATGTTACAGGAGATTCAGTGTGTCCGGAAGATCAACACAATCTGTAAATCAGATAATTCTGAAATCACAAAACAATTACGTGGAAAGGTTCGGTCAACCTCTGCCAGTTCTTGTTACGGAAGCTCTTACATTTGCTGAACGTAATTTATAAGTGCAAACTCTTATTTAAATGTATGCAATTAAATAATTTGCAGGAAATGCAGTAGTTTCCGCTCGCATTTCTGAGTGTGGTTATGCTTGGATAGTTTGTGGTAGGAGATTACTAGTTTGGCAATACCGCCAAAGCCCGATACAATTAGGAACACCCCAACGCAAATCAACTTTAAGCAATCAATGTTATGAATTACAATTACCTCAGAGTGATTTGGCACATCGTGCAGAATTAGTGTCTGTTTTTCTATCAAATGGAGCACACACACCAGCTTGTATTGCTGTGTCGCCAGAGGGAGTTGTACGTTATTGGCCAGCAGTTGCACATGAAGGTGTGTCAATAGAGCAATGTGTAGATTTACAAGGTCAAGAATGTGATAGCCTGACGGATATTGAGGGATTAGGATGTATATTAGCAACCACTACTTGTACAGTGGTGTTAGTTCAACCACAGTTTAGTGGAGGAAGACATTTATTAAGTTGTCATACTTTAAAAACACCTTCCGGTTGGCTTGGAGGAATTAGTAAAAGAATGTCCTCACTGATATTTGGACCAATTTCATCTGAGCAGTCTGCAGAAACGGTATGTATTTATTTATATGGTTCCTAGACTTTAAAATTTTATACTAAATGGATATTACTTTTTAAATAATCAGAGGTATTGCAGTCAGCAGAAAATATACAGCATGTTTTTAAAATAAGTGCAGAAGTTTTAACCTATATAGGACTGAATCAATGTTGACAGTGTCTTTGAAACTTTGTAATACATACATTAAATGCTATTACAAAATTGCTAAAACATATTACATTTTCTTTCAGCCTATTTAATCTTTTCTATCTTGAATAAAATAAGTTTCTGTACAGAATACCAGGTTCTTACAAATGCAATAAACATTTCATTGATTGAATGTACATGATGTCGCTAAATTACGGGGGCAGGGCTTTATCACAGATTCCTCTGCTCAAAATAAGGCAATTTAACCCAACTTTTAATATTTGGCCACATCTTTTTTGAAAAAAGATATAAATTAGTACAAATGTACTTGACAAATAAATGTCTATTACGTGCATTACTAACTAATTTTCAGGTGTTCATTAATAATCTTTTTAACTTTGCGTCTTTTGATATCTATTATAGTTTATAATTAAAGTAGATTCTTGTCCGATTTCGTAATTAATTATTTTAAAACGGACACTAAAATTGGTACTAATTACGATATTATGGTTTAGTAACAAAATAGAGAAATCTATGATGTAATACCACACTTTTTCAAAAGCGAGTTATTTCCGAAGAAACGGTGATGAAAAGCTAACTTTATTCCTGAAAAGTAAATAAATTAATAGATTTACAAGAAATGTTCAATATGGTCATAATTTTCTCGAATATAAAGATTCAACGTAAAAATTCGAACTACATTCAGTCTCTTTAACTTTTCTACATTGTTTCTAATTAATTGAGCAGTATCCTGATTCAAGGAACCACTTTAGTATGCATTTAACAGCTATTTGTTTTTCTGTGTAAATTAAGTTCTAAATTAAAACTTTAAAAAATTTAGCGTGATTTTATTTTAACATAAAACATTTCTGCCCAGATTACTACAGAAACTAATTATTAAATTAAAATATCGTCGAACTATGTTAATAAACGTACGGATTTTGCTAATTTAAGTGACATACTTTGTAGTTTTCTAGATTCGTTAAGCAGGATATAGATCTGTCAACTTTAATATTAATGAATATTAACTAAAATTGTGTAACTGGCAATATAGAAAGTGTTAGGAAAGAGTTTATACGTGTATTTCGGCCTTATTGGGCCTCATCAAAACTCTGTACAAAAAAAAACTTGATTTTATAATTGTCAATTTGTTGCTTAAGTAACATCAAACAAATATTAAAAATGTCCCTTTTGTGATTTTGCAATCGCTTTCCTTGTATATTTTTATTATTAATTCTGGTGTCCGTTTTAAAATAATTAATTATAATTTATTAGTCGTTTATTGATTATATTTTGATCAAATTTTATGTCAAATTTTTTCTCTAATATATGTGTCGATCGACAACTGTTAAACAACTTTTCGTCTTTTTGGTTTTCAAAATTTAGAAAATTGGTTAATATTATATTATTATTATATTATATACAGTAAAGTCTGGTTATAACGAACCCGTTTGTAATGAACTTCCAGCTATAACGTACTATATTTCAAGCAACGAAATTTTTTCCATAAGCTCAATGTATTTTCTTTCCGGTTATAGCGAACCCTCTTTTAACGAACTTTCGGATATAGTGAACCAGATATGACTTAAAATGTGATACAATTTTCCTTTTATAACGAACTTTAGAGGGGTTTCCCCGATTTACGCGCTATTCTCCGATTACTTGTTACGAGCGACGTGCATTTATAGCTCTTATAACAGTCGAGTCTTTGTTTTTTATTGGAGTAAGACGTTATTTCCAACGTGCTACGTAGCAAGATTCGCATGCAATAATTCAAAATGAATAAACAAAAACGTAAAGCTTTCACTTTAAAGGACAAATACGACATTATTCAAAAAATACAAAGTGGTGTTAAACAAAGTGATATTTGCCACGAAATGAATTTAACAAAATCTACCGTCTCCACAATTTGGAAAAAGCGCGAACAAATTTTATCATCGTACGGTAAAGTTAATTACAAAAGCAAAAAAATAAGAAAACCGACACATGAAGTGGTGGATAAAGGGTTTCTTAAATGGTTTACACAGAAAAGATAAGAAAACATACCATTAAGTGGTGTTATTCTACAAGAAAAAGCTAGTGAAATAGGTAGTAAAGTGGAAGAAATAGATTTTAAGTGTTCTAGAAGTTGGATCGAACGGTTTAAAAAAAGACATAGTATTCGCGGAGGAAAAATTGTTGGTGAATCTGCGAACGTTGATACGAATGTTGTTACTGAGTGGTAAACTAATGTGTGGCCTGGTATTCGAAAAAAATATAACATTGAAGACATTTTTAATGCCGACGAAACTGGACTTTTTTACCAAATGACGCCTAATAAAACATTGAAGTTTGTAGGAGAAAGTTGTGCTGGTGGAAAGCTGTCTAAAGTAAGGGTGACTGTTTTAGTAGCTGCTAACATGGCTGGAAGTGAAAAAAGAAGATTGTTGGTTATAGGCAAATCTGCCAATCCAAGATGTTTCAAAAACAAACAATTACCCGTAAAATACCAATCCAACAGTAAGGCATGGATGACGTCCGAAATTTTCGTAAATGAACTGCTTGAATGGGATGAACATCTAAAGCGAAAAAATAGGAGAATTGTACTTTTAGTCGACAACTACTCGGCTCATCCTGAAGTTAAACTAAATCAAATTAAATTGGTTTTTATGCCTCCCAACACTAGTTCGAAACTACAACCCATGGACCAAGGCGTGATACATTCTTTAAAATATCATTACAGGAAAATTTTACTAATGAAGATGATCGATGCGATTGATAATGGAAAAACATTTACAGTTAGCCTTTTGGATGCTGTAAATTTTATCCACATGGCTTGGCAGAAGGTCAGCATAGAAACTAAAGCAAACTGCTTCAAGCATGCTGGATTTTCTGGAGAGGACGATGGATTTGAGTCAGATGATGAACTTCCACTGAATCAATGGTTGAAAAGACATGAAGGAAACCCTGATGTCGTTTCTGCTACTGTGGTGCAAAATGCGATTAAAATAGAAGTGAGAAAAAAATTTAATGAATTTAACTTTGAAGAATATGTTGGGGTTGATAATGACATAGCAGCAAGAGAAGTGTTAACTGATGAGCAGATTATCGAAACAGTGACTGCAAACATTTTAACCAGTGACGAGGAAGAAGAAAATGAATCGAATGAAAATGTTGATGTTCCTTCTGTTACTGAAATTCTCCAAAAAATGACAGAAACTCGCATTTTTTTAGAATGAGTTCCAGAACATATTTGGAATAGTTTCTGTGTTCTTCAAAACTATGTAAATAACGTTAACTTTTCGAACAAATATATGCAAACAAAAATAACCGATTTTATTACTGTATAACTGTTTCGCAAAGGCCTCATGTTATTTTTTACAATATTATTTAATGTAAAATAAAAAATGACTATTAAAAATACACTTTGGTTTAATTTACCTATTATAGCGAACTTCGGATATAGCGAACATATTTTGATACAATTTCTGGGTTCGTTATAACCGGGACTTTACTGTATATCGTATTATTTAGAAAATTACTTAACTGTCCTATAGTATAATCTAATTTCCACATTAATTTGGTAAAAATTTTGAGAGTTATAGCTGAAATCGATAAAACGGGAAATGTCAAAAAAAATTATAACTTTTTTTCAGTTTTTTCCTAATGTGAAAATGATTTTATTAGAAATAGGTTAGAATTTTTGACGGTATGTCAGTTTATAAATAAATAAGTTATATTTTTTGTAAGGTATCTGTTGTCATGTGGACAATTAATTGACAAGTACAACCAAATTTACAATTGAAAAAAATTCATTTCCCGTTTTTTTTTTACTTCAGCTGTATCTCAATTTCATATTTCATTAGCAAAATCTGATACATATCTGTCAATATTGTGACATGACGTATCATAAGCTCTTTTTAAAGGATCAATTATATGACGAGGGAATACACCCTCTTTTCTACATTTAAGTAAAAAGAACTTACGATTTTTTATTTTGGTAATTTTAATTAAAGTATTAGAATAAATTTTGCACAGTACCTTATTTTGATATCTGTAGTGAGCTTCAACAAAATTGTAAAATCCTATGTTTCTGAAATCTATGTCTACAAAATTCAAATATCTACAATAATATAAAGCAAACATCCAACAAAAAATACATATCATTGCTTTATATTGAACCACTATATAACACATCCAAACACATTTTGAAACACCATAACTTCATTTTAGCTAGCAAATCTGTAACTAATTTAAGTAATATATTCTCAAATTTAAAAATCAAAACATCAAAATTAAAACAACCTAACGTAGTTTATGAAATTAAATGTTTAAATTGTAATTCATGTTATATAGGAGAAACAAGCCAAAATTTTAAATTTTGCTAATTTAAATGACATATTTTGTAGTTTTCTAGATTCATTAAGCATGATCTGTCAACTTTAATATTAATTAAAACAAAAAAAAACAATCGTTTTATTGTTTTAATTTCCTTGGCAACTTTATTTACTTGACAACCGTTTTATTTGACAACTTTGTTTATTTATTTTCACTCCTGACGAAGCTATCAATCGATAGTGAAACGTAGAGCGATAGTGCCAATTTTAAGTGTCCGTTTAAAATAATATATTATGCAATTTCACCGGACAAGGATCTACTTTAATTTAAAAATATCGTTGTATGATCGTCGTTGTTATGGTTTCTAAATGTCATATCAATTAAATTTATCCATTTTAATTTGGAACATCTGTCGAGCGAAGGAAGTTAGCAAAAATGACAATTCAAATCGAATTAGGAATAATTATCCCTGGACAAATAACTAATGCAATTAACAAGTTTAAGGGCCAGTTTCATAGTACAATTTAAAGGGTCTTTAAATTTTAAAGTCACTTTCAAATGTAAAAACATATATGAAAACATATTTGTTTATATATCAGAAGGTGACTTTAATTTTAAAGTCTCCTTTAAATTTCATTATGAAACTGGCCCTTATACCCGTTTAGGATATTGCAATGAAGAAATTTTTTAAAATTTGTTTGTTTTGAATTAAAGAATTTCTGTTTTCCTTATGTTCTATGTTTACTTATTTCAAACAAGAATATACTGATCTCATATAATTAAAAGAGTCACTATTATTTTGTAGTACAAATACATCGAAATCATTATTAACAGAACAGATTCAGGACAGCAGTCATCTCATGTTCTACGTATTTTATAAAGGACAGTTTAATTTATAAATTGTAAATGTTGCTATGGATTCTCAGATTCGTACGTTTTGTACGCAACAGCAATGCGTGTGTCTAACAGAATCTTTTATGTTTCTACAAAGCAAGAAAACCGTTTTATTTTTAAAAGATTAAAGCAGATGCATAAAATGACACTGCCTACTGCATCAAGATGCTTTTGAACTCTATGAATAACTGCCCGTGTAACTTAAATCATTTTCGATGTGTTATTTATGTCTCAATTTAGAGACAATTAGTATTAATATGACGTTATCCAAGACATGCATTCCATCGCCTCCCTTATTCATTTTTATATTGATTGCTGTTATAAAAGAACTTAAAATAGTAGATTGTTTTACAAATTAACTGAGATTTTTCCAAGAAGTGTAAATGTTTAATTAACAAGCAAAGAAGCGAGAAAATCACTTTTCTAACGTGTATAACATGCAATTTTTTTGTATACCTCACGAAAAGTATAAAAATAAATATCATTCAAAAATAATTAAAAATTAATCTTCGCCCGCAATAATTTTATATCCGTAGATACGTATTTCGGCAGCAAAGCTGCCATCTTCAGTACACAATCATTCAAAAATATTTTATCAAGGTATGTCAAGCGTATGCTGACCTGGTAACAAAAACATCTCCCATTTAAAATACACCTACTCAAGTGTTACTATGAAGAAAAGTGTTGCTGATAAGAAAACTACTTTTCTTCATCATTTTTGATTGAGCAATGTGCTTAATTTCTATCTGGTACACGAAAAAAGTGTGTTTCATTTGTTTTAGAGACTAGTGAGAGTTCTAAGCGTTCCACTAACAGAAGATTCGTGGATCATATTTGTCTTAGCAGGACATTCTCTCCAAAAATGGAAGTTGTCGCTTAATGAATCAGAACATCTAATTTTTGTGGCTGAACTAAACCGATTAGTGTGCGAGGGCTTTTTCGGTACTGTATGGGAAAACTGTGGAGGTGATCAGTCTGATACTGACACTTGGTTGCTTGACATCCAGTCGGAGAAAGACAATGTCATCTTGCTAGCTGCCGCAGTAAATATGCACCTCTCACCACAGGTACATTATGCGATGGTTTGCATCCAAACAAATTCAAGTCAACCTCCAAGTAGTTTCCGTGACTTTTTAGTCCTTAAAATGACAGGTCTTTATCGCGATGATTGCCCTAATGAGTGTTTGACATACCGATTTTTATTATATGGAACAAATGCATACATTTATAATCAAAGAACCATCACAATTATTAAGCCCCAAGAAGAACCAGATGTTTTGGAATTTAATTCACCACAAGATTTTCTGCTTGGTAAATCACAGATCTCTTATGTTACCGAATTTAAAAAATTTGTTTCAACTTAGGTGGATCCATTTGTGTCAATACACCGATTTTCTTCTCAAGAAATCATGGCTTAGTGTCCATATGCACTAATGAACTTGGTCCAGATTTGAACGCAAGCATGGCTTCTATTGGCACACCTTTAGAAACAACTATGAACGAATCTGCCATTGGAAACCTCACTTTGTATAATTTAAACCCTGAAGAGATGTGTTCGTCCTTTAAAGATATCGTCAAACAATTAAAGGCTGCTTTTATATTTCACGTGCAAAATCAACAGGTAAGTTTTAATAAATTATTCAAAGCCATTTCGCCCTTCAGTTAGACTTGAATTATACTGTTTGTACTCGATAGAAAAAATTATTTAAACCAAAAACACAAAACATGGAATAAACAGGCCCAATTAAATTTCAGAGTGTAATATTAATTTTTTTTAATGTAAATTTTAATGAAAAGTTCCGATCGGGACATCCTGCGATCGCATTTGGACCTAATATTGCATAGGATTGACAAATTGCAGCCAGTTTGCTACAAGACGGCGAAATAATATATTATTTTTTTTTAGTTTATGTGTAACAGTATCTTGCAAGAATTATTCTTCTCTGAAGGCACTCCAATTGCTACTGTCGACTCTGCCTTAGACAAGGCTGTAGTAAAGGTGTGCGAAGATCTACTAGATGATGCTCCAGCCAGTGATCCTCGCTGGAGCCATAATAATCAAGCAGGAATAGGAAGTTCTTACTCAATGCAGGTTTTACAACAACTTCACGACAAACAGAAAGCACTGTCCATTTTTTACAATTTTTTGAAAGAAACTCGACTCTGGAATCAATTAGCTGTAGTAACTGTGCGAGATACAATCTTGTGTACAATTCATATATTAGGTAAATATTACAATATAATAGAGAAAAGATTTGACTAGTATTGAAAAGTAAGAGTTAAAGAAACACTTATGTGCAGGAGAACAACCTGAAAAGCTTATAATGGCGATAACTTTAAAAAGCATTCAAGTAACTGACTTATTAGAAAAAGCAATAGAGAAATCAGTTGATGAAACTCTAATCGATCCAGAAAGTGGTCTCACGAATCAAGATGTGTTTTATAGGGAGGTCACTCAAGTACACCGCGGTGTACAAGAACTGGTTAATTATTGTGAAGATGTTACAAATTCAGATCTCAACCCAAGTAAAATTGCCAATACCATCAGTGAATGCAACGATATACTTCTTGTAAGTAATCAAACAAATGCTTCTCTTTATTTATGTGATTGCCTTCCCAGGTAGTTTTTAAAGAAGTCATACAGTACCGTCAGACAAACGCTGAGAATTTTGTCCCATCTGCAAATGCAGTAACTTTGGCTCCAGAGTATCTACCATGGACCACGGCAACAGGTTCGGAAGGTTTACACAACACTCTTTTGCAACAAGTACGTATTTGATTGATGTTAATTTTTCTATCAAAACATTTGTTTATTTTTATAGCATTCGCTGACTTACAATTATGGTTTGAAGTACACTTCAGATTTGAATTTAAGCAATATCTTATATGACCAGTTTGTATTTCTAACAGATATAATCCTAGATGGTTACAAAAGCCATTTGGAAAGCATTAAAGGTACTGAGCAGGAAGCTATTTTATTGAAGCAATATCAAACTGACAGGCATAAACTTATCAGTCCGTTGGGTATGAATTTACTGATACTTTTTCGAACAGTGTTCAATCTTTAATTAATATTTCAGTTGCCAATAAAGAGTGGGATCGGGCGGCTTTGTTGGCTGAAAAGTACCTAGATTTTGAGACTCTAGTTTCCATGTGTGAATCAACTGATAATCAACAACGTTTGGATGAATACATGGAGCGTTTTAGTGCCGAAGGTTTTTCTGAGTATGTCTATTCGTGGTACTTACAAGAGAATAAACAGGGCAAGTTGATAAACAGATGCAAGACAATGGGGCGAAGCAAGAATATAAATAAATTAACAAATTTTCTCTCCGATCACCCGTCTTTGTCATGGATGCAGGATGTCTTCCATAAAAAATATGAAAATGCAGCGGAAACGTTGTACAATCTTGCCACTCAAGAGTCTGAGTCAGTCAGGAGACAGAAAACAGTGTTTAGTTTAAGTAAATTGAGTAGATTAGCCGCACCAGGTACAAAAGATACAGATGAGTTCATCGAAAACGTTAATTCTAATTTGGAGCTTATAATATTCCAAGAAGAAGTGCCCGACTATGTCCTGCAGCAATTTGGCTATGACACTGTCAATCCACGTGTTATCCCCCCAAAGGAATTGATACATTTGTATACGTGTTCTGAATATAAGGATGCCACCGAGTTGGAATTTAAGAAAGCTCTGGATCTTTTGGTGTACGTCAGTGATGGTGAGTTGGCGAATGAATTAAAATTTAAAATCTGGCGAGCTGCAATACTGAGGGACAGCTGGAATGAGAAGAACCTGGACTGTCCGATGGAGATTTTGCAAAGCAAATTGTTTTATAGATTAGCCGAGTTGGCTCTGATTTTAGGGGCAGATGCACAGTTACTGCTGCCTCCCTTAGACGTTCTTACAGAAGATTCAGAGTTGGCGGAGTTACAAGAAAATCGTAATTTTCAATTTTTACTTAAAATTGCCTATGAAAGTATTTATAAAGCTCAATATGCACAATGATCTAGTATTATAGAAGATTTTTGTTTGCTAACTTTTACTTTATTTTCAGAATAAATTTAATTCTTATAGACTTTTTCTTACATTTAAGCAGTCGTTAACGGTTAAAAAATATCTTATTTTGGTAGAGTAGTTTAACAAAAAAAAGAAACATTGTCTTTATTTCTTTTTCTTAAAAAAAATTGATATTTTTTGCTGCACACGTTAAAATTAGTAGATTTCCCTAGGACTTGCTTAGATTGCTTCTCAACCGTACAGGTCTTTTCTTTGGACAATGCTCCGAAATTTGTGGCGCAAATCACTTTATTATCTTTTTTGATTTTTTTACCAAATATTTATTTTTTGAATTTATAATAATTTAAAATTCAAGTTTCAAATAAAATTATTTATTAAATTCGTCAAAAAAAAAATAAGACAGAATTAAATTTAACAATCATTTGAAGTTGTAGACAAACATATTCTCTACTTATTTTATAAGATAGATATTTTAGGTTCACTTTAGTTTAATAGTTGCTTCATCAAAATATTTGTTATACTTTTTCCATCTGTATCTCTTCTTTGGATCTTTATTACTATATGAAGGATTCAAGTTTGGCATTAGTCCTGCAACATAAAATACCCAATAATAACAGCATTTGGAAAATTTGGAAAACATGAAATAATAAAACAATTGAAAAGGTAACTTTAACTGGACTAGAAAAAATATAAAGCTGATGGAAAATCAAAAAATAAAAATAAAATTAATTTCAACACCTACAAAATATTTCAGAAGGGAAAAGAGGCAACCAGTTCTAAAATTGATATTGACGTTGAAAGTGAAATTTTTTATGCTGATTCTGCCTGCACTGAGATGTTCGAGACATAGCAAAAGTGAAAAATAAAGAACATGCTGAAAAAGACAACTTCATTCTCTCAAATACAGAGATTCAACGCAGTATAGGTAACCTGTTGTCTATATTATTTTTAATGACATCAGTATGTAAAAGGCATAAATCCCTGTTCAGTTTCCAAAAAGAATCCCTTTTCAATATATAAAAACCGTCAATTTGTTGGTACCACGTTATACTAGATTTCACGAGACGAGTTCTTAACTGGTCTGAGCAACATTTTATTTAATCTAAATTTTTCCCGCTTTGACGCTAGTTATCTAAATAAGGAACCATAAATGATGAAAGAAAAAATACAACTGCACTTGCCATAAACTATGTGAACTTGACAACAATTGAAAACGACATTGTGAAATGATGTTTCGGATATAATTCGCTTCCGATTTTTTAAGATAAGTGGTGCCAGCGGAGAAACACGATCAAATAAATTGCGAAGGGTGGATAAAGACATGCTGTCTCGTAAAATCTAGTAGGTCGTGATTGGTTTTACGACAAAAGGGCGTAAGCGCCATTCCCCATATTTTACAGGAGAACCAAAACTGACTAATTATCAAACTTATTTATTTTGATAAAAATTTTTGTCATTTTCATAATTCAGAGTATTAACTCCAGCATTTTCTAACCATAAAACAAGCAATGATCCTCTATTGTACTTTTTATTTTATATTTTGCCCCACTTACCGGTACTTAAGTCTTTTCATTTTCACAAAGTGAGCACTGAAGTGGCGCTGCGGCCAAACATGGCCCTTTTATTTTCATGATTCCATTTTAGTTGGAAGCTTAAACTGTCGCTTACACCACTTAAGCATCTTTTTTTTATCCTTGCTAAATTTTTTTTTTTAGTACGGGACTTTATTTGCGGTTCTTTAATTTCTAAAATTATGCTGAGGTTCATCACTAGGGTTTCTGACCCGAGAATTCTCGATCTTGATTTTCCAGGAAATTTGCCTAATTTGATCCCGGGAAAAAACTGTCGAGAAATTGAGAAACTTCCGGCCACTTTCCGCTCAAGACAGCTGTTGGGCTTGCAGCTCAGGTCTTACAATTCTCTATTGAAGATTGAAGATTTTGATATTAGCCAATAATAGTTTCATGATTGGTTAAATAGGTTAAAAAGGAAAAGTTCTACAATTGCATTCTTAAAACGTGAGTAGTGGGCACAATGTAGTATTATTATCGTTTTAAAGAGATGAGCTCTGCGACATTGATCACCGACGTAAAAACCGACAAATATTTCATTATTATTTCCTTTTTAATGGTGAGTAAAAGGATATAGTTATGCCTCATATGGCTTTTACTTCCAATGCCAATTTATGACGCAGAGCTCATCTCTTATGAAAACGATAATACATGTTACAGCAAAAACTGCAGACGTGCAAATAGCAATCAGTGTAACATTTTAGTTTAAATACGACTGCATTTGATGTTAATGCATATTGTGTAATCTGATTAAAACATCCTCACCTACATCGAAGGAAACACGCCCACGTACACTACACCTGTCTACCAATCGCATACACAATGCTCTTTCTTACTCTTCATGAAACAACTATTGGCTAAAGTGCAACTCTTCAAAGACTATGTATTTTTAATACAGTTTCCAAAACTTAAAAATTTATTACAGGTCGGTTTTGATTGCAATGAAACTTTAGGCAACCTAAATTATTATTATTATTTTGAGAATATTTAATTTACTGTTGTTCATTAACCACTGTTTTTCAGAAGAAATTAGATTTTCGTATTATAAAAGAGAAGGATTTTTTTTTAATTCTAATTGATTTTTTAATGTTTTTTATTAGAATTATTATTTTATTAAATTACTAAAAATGTGCCTACTTAAAAGATAAAATGAAGAGGTTTTTTAAAGTAAATTTTATTTATGTTAACCAAAGTCCTAAGTCAAGGCTTAAGAGACTGTTAAATATTAAAATTGATATAAACAATATTTTTGTGTACTAATTGATTAGCTACCCAAAATTACCCACTTTTTAATATATCTCGATTTCCTGCGAATTAACCAAGAACAAACAGTTGAGAATTCTTGAGTCTTGAGAAATCAAAAGTGGAGATATCAGAAACCCTATTCATCACGCTTTGCAAATTAATCATATTTGCATAAAGCTTTCTTGTTATGTAGGAATCCTTCAAAGATTCTTAAAAATTACAATGTCATAATTTATAGTTGTTAGTGATATTTCAAAGTCAAGTATTTCAAAAACTACGCATTCACACACTATTTCAAGAACATAATCGTGATCGACACTGAATGAATGAAAAATACGGTCAATTACTTAACATGTTAATAACATCTACACTATATTTAAAAGAAATCTACATAAAAAATTTGTGAAAAATTGATAAGTAGTTACAAGTAAAAATTGACCAGAAAACAACACCATAATTTTTAATAGATGCTTTTAAGGTGAGATGCTATCGATAGTATTCTCAAAGGTATGTCCATCGATGATAAACACGTCTGAGAGTACTATCAACAGCATCTCGAGAGCTACTCGCCAATATTTACTCTCAAATTAACTTGCACCTTTAAGACCATACAAACCTGCTTTCTGTGCCATTGTTACTAATGCACCAACTTTCCTTTGTTGCTTAAAGCAGAGACCTGTAATTCTTCTAGGTAACATACAACCATCTGATCGAACAAACTGACTTAGTATTAAAACATCTGTGTGTTTCACGTCCAGACCTGTGCTACACAATGGACAGGCACTTGTATGTGGATTCTTAACTAAATATGGCTCTCTCGGAGACTTGATGTATGAGCCACTGATAACGAGTTCTTTGCCTTGTTGAACTTCCTGTACTGTAATGAAATAAGTACCCCAGAAGGTTATTTATCAACTAGTTATTTGTTCCACACTTACTCTCTTTTAATAGTAGAGGAGAAGAGGTAATTATGCTACGTATTTGTAATGATGGAAATACAGTTTGTTTATTCAGTGTGTTTAAGGTCAATCTTAAAACTGATACCATGATATTTGCCTATAAATTTTCTGTATAGTTCTACGTTATTATTTACAAAACACTTAAAACTCGAAATATTTGGAGGTTACTATAATTTTGAGTTTTTAGGGGAATAATGGCTGCGTTCAGGTAACCTGGGTTGCGTTCAGATTTCTCATTCGATGTCACCCGTTTGACTCTAGGTCGGTCGTTCATATTTCTTAAAAAATTACACTAACGTGATGATTCCAAACGTTCGAAATTATCGAGTAAACGACAACTTTTCATCCACCTCACTTAGATAAATGAGAAAACGAAAAATATGTGTTGGTAACTGACTGAAGCCCACGGTGTCTGTATTTAGCCGATGGGACCAAAGACTAAAGTGGGTGCATATTTTGTTTTAAATGTTTTTTCTAGTTAACTATAATTTGTTCAGTATCATTCTCACTACTCGATTCTTCTTATCAAGTGCCTAAAAGTAGGCAACATGTTAAGTAATTGACCGTATTTTTCATTTGGCTACAGTAAATTCAGACTTGAAATTCAGATGTCTGTTTTTAGACACTTTAACAGCTTTACCAAAACAAAGTATTCATATAACCTCTCAATGTCAAATTAATGGTGATCCTATGGCGACTAGATGCTGTCAGCTGTTGTAAACAAACGAGCTGGAAAGGTGAATTTCACACGGATTTAACTACGTACAATTTATGTCTAATAACATAAATGTCAGTTAGAATGTTTCGCAGTGCAGCAGAAATACAGTGTGACTGCGTCATATTCTAACTGATAAGTAACTTTAATCAATGGTTAAGACATTTATGTTACCGGGCATTAATGGTCTAAATCTGAACGGACCCCCAAGCTGTGTTCAAGAACTAACCCCGAGTGCAAGTTGGGCGTACATCTAGAGTGCGTTCATAAAGTCTCCTTGGGCAACACCATTAGTGCCATTACTTCCCTGTTCGTTCGTATAATCAGAGGGAGATGGAGTAAGCAACTTTACGAACGTGTCGATGAATTACCCTGAAGTACTTTTGTTCCCGCAGTTAACAGTGCGAGAAGATTATTGAAAATGTTCTCATAACCTATTTAAGCTGTTTACTAATCTTACAAACATTAATATATCGAAGGTTTACTTAGATTAATTTTTTCTTTGCCTTCGGACTTAAATACAGATAGAGACTTGATTTGCTTTACCTCAATGAATCTGGTGTAACTAATAGCCACAATATACTTAAAATTTAGAATCTCTCTCAACAGGAATTGATGGGCGTCTAAAAGGAGTATTTGCTTATAGTAGCTTTCCAACTACAGGTATAAATTTTTGAAATGTGTGCGTAACGCTGTTTTTAACTTTCCGTTCGCTATAGTTAGGGACTATGTACTGAAGATTTTCAGTTCATCAATTTTCAAATTTTTGTAATGGCTGTTTATAATTTCTATTATCGTATACACTTCAAAAGATTGTCATGTTATTCTTTATGAATGCCGCAATTATCGGTCTTCGAAGATGTTCCATGGAATACGAACCCAACAATGATGGTCCGCCCGCCATTCATTTAATAACTTCGTTTTTCCGTACACATTTTCTTTATCTCCTCATTCTTAATCTTTGAAAATTTTCATATATTAAGAAGAAAATCAAAAAAACAAACTCATAAATTTATGGGATCTGGAAATTGAATTTTTTCAAGCGCATGGATTTTTTTTTAATGTTAAATGGTCTCTGCTGCGGGCTACTGCCTGTTTGATAGAGTTTTATACATATTGTAATGTTGAGTAAGAGCTCCAAGTTGCGGTGTCAATTATAGAGTTTCTCTAAATATTTGTACGGTTTTTGGGTGCCAAAATTGTAATGTTCGTAGCCACTTTGGGTTGTCTTTGTCAATTACTGTCTTTATGTATGTGGGTACGTGTCTGCTTTCTTTTTGTCTTTCTCTCAGGGTTCTCTTTGGGTCGCTCAGAATTACCCTCTTTTCGTTGTTATGGCCCCACGGCGGACACATACAATCACGAACACAGAAAAATGAGGGGGAGGGGATGTCAGTGTCAAATGTGTATGCGTCAGTGTATGTTAGAAAAAGAAATGAAGAAAAGGGTTTATCAAAAAGGTTGTTGTCTGTCCAAACTGTACACCGGTTAGCACAAGTCGACTAAAACACTTCGCCTTTCACAAAGTTCGGTGGGCCTCTTGCCCTATCAGATGTATATTTTGTAAAAAAAAGAGGACGCTCTGTACCGTCGATCACGCACTGTTGTATTTGTTTTTAATTCTTGCCACGTAATGTAATTGTTTAAATAAATTTTTCAAAAAGGTAATTAACAATTAATTATAACAATATATATATATACAATGCTAATATTGCTTCCTACATTCTCACCATATGAGTGAAATGAGTAAATAACTTTAATTCATGTATGTGACAAGGATGTCAAGTTCTAGATTACGTGATTTTAGGCTTAGATGTAATAGTGGTTATATAAAGGGATATTGATTGTCCTGATTCTATATTACTTTCCGTAAGCTTTTTATCAATATTTACATCTATCACTTGAAAGTTCGAAAAGCAGTGACGTGCGTAGAACATTCATGAAACATACATCTAAACGTATCCTAATTAATAAAGATTATAATTGTTGTTTAATCAGATTGCCATTACAATGAAATAAACCATTTTTGATGAATGAACGGCAACGAACTGCCAACATAATCTTGGGATGTCTAGTAATTTCCCCAGATCTCCCTATGTAACTAACTTCATTTTAATAATTATAGGTACTCGGGGTGGTACTCGGTATATAGATGTAAATATCGAGATCAAGTTCGTGGTATAATAAGCAGTGCAAGATCAGGACAATCAATTTCGATCCCCGTGTACTATTGCTATAGTCTATTTTTAAACTAGGAGGAGTAACAGTTGTCGGCCTGTCGTAGGTAGATTCACACTGTAATACTACATCAGAAATTAATTTGGCTTGGTTAGGAGGTTTACAAAATCTTCAAATAACCAATTTTATCAATAGATTTGTTGACAAGTTTAAAACTAACTGAAATTGTCACAAGAATTATGAAAAATGTTAATTTTTCCGTTTAAATTGAAGGCTTGTGTAAAACCGGCTATCAAACACCCAATAACTTTGTCAGTTTTTGGCGGGCAAAATTCAAATTACTCCTCCTAGTTTAAAAACAGACTATAGTGTAAAAATACCGTATTTTAAAATATTTTGTACAGCCCTACGATAAGATACGAACTGCTACTTAAATCTATATAAACCTTATATAAATTTTCTTGCATGGGTGTTACGAGACTTATTCTTATCGACGCCAGCACATTCTGAATAGTCTTAAATCAGCAAGTTCAAAAGTGGAGGCGAGTTATGATCCCACTGCATAGACGAAGGCTATTTCTTACTTAGAAGCTTCGCGCCGGACAGAAATATTTAAAGTTGATTGGTTCATTGTGACGTCAGCTTTCAAGACCCGATAACAATGTTTTAAATACTGCAGTTCGAGGAGAAAAATCAGTTCCTCAGAAGACTTTCCATTTTCTCTCTGCGTGCTTGTTCTTGTCGCAAATGATTCGGTTTTCGTGAAAAATCTATTAATTTTCCCAACAGTTTGTATTCGGTAGTAAAGAAAAGAATTGACTCCGTGTTATAAAAATATGAGTAAGTTGTAAGTCAAACGCCTTTGAAATTAAAAATTAAAGTCTCCTAAAAGTTCAGCTAAAACCAATTTTTCCGATTAGGATTCAGAAAAGCTTAAGATATGGTACAGAATACCGTTTCTTCTTTTTTCGAATTAATTTTTTAATATATTGTTTGTATATTTCTTATTCATTTATTTTGTGTTATCATCTATTATAAGTTTCTTTAAATTTTTTGATATTGTTTCTAAAACGATTTTACCCGTGAAAATTTATTTAATTCTTGTAAATTCAATATACATCGTGTCCAAAAAGGTATGCAACAAATGGAAAACTTTTTTATTACTGAAATTTGTGTGTTATCTAAAACCACAAAAAATCTAAAGTCTTCTCAGAAAATTGTATTAATTAATTGATTATTACACACTGCACGTGCCCAATGTGCAGATGCACTATTGTCGGCCTTAGAATTGTTTTACGTATCTGTATTTTCGATCTCAATGCTTCAATTAGAGACCCCGCATACCTGTTCCCGTTAATTATTCATGCTGTGATCTCAGCAGTGCTGTTACCGTACTCCCAAATAAGGAGACTCTTTAATTCGCATTCTTCCTCCGCCCTCCACTTCTATTTCCCGCTCTTTCTGAGATTTATTCCTGCTCCATGTTGTTCTCATATACATGTACTTCATTCTGCTTTCTTTGGTTTCCAGGCCTATTTTTCTGGCACTGACTTCAAGGGCTTTAGTTGCTCTTTCCAGTTCTTTCTTTGTTTGCGCAATTTTGAATACATCGTCTGCACACGCACTTCTATTTATATGTAATAATAATAGTAACCGTTATTCATTGATCTTTAGGCCCATAGTTTGATAATTTTTTGCCATTCTCTTCTATCAGTTGCTCGTGTTTTCCAATCTCTCACTCCTTTCTCATTCAAGTCCCTTTACACTACTTGAATCCATCTGATCTTCGGCCGGCCTTTTCTTCTAGACATCAGAGGGTTTACTTTTAGAATATTCTTCATTAACAGATTTTCTTCTCTCCTTTCTTACATGCTCTAACCACCTTATGGCTTTATTGACGCCTCACCATATAATTGTCTCACCTCCTCTTATTTCTCTTGTTCCATCTATCTCCTATTTTCTTCTCCCCAAATTTTCTTCTTACTGTCTTTCTCTACTAGATTTCCAACTTTTCACTTTTCTTACTATTCAAAATCCACGGTTCACATCCATAAGTCACTGTCGGCCTTAGAATTGTTTTACATATCTGTTATTTTGTTCTTCTTGAAAAGTCTTTCGACCTCAAAACTGTAGTTAGAGATCCCGCACATCTGTGCCCTTCAATTATCCGTGTTGCAACCTCCACAGTGCTTTCACTATTTTCAGTTAACCATACTTCCAAATAAGGAAACTCTTGGACCCCCTTCAATTCGCATTCTTCCTCCATACTCCACTTCTATTTCCAGATCTTTGTAAGCGGGTATCGAGGGGGTGAAAGATGAGGTCTTTCCCGTACTCAACCCTCCTTACTGGGGTAGCGGACTTTTAATACAAAATGAGGAAAATGGTAATGCAAATTAATTACGTTAAACCTCATTTAATTATTTTGTAATTTTCACTTCGGAAGGCGTGTGAGTTCTTGGACTCAGGAGCTGTTTAAAGCAAGGAAAGAAAAAAGAAACGCGAAAATCTACTTGAAATAAAAACGATAATAGGGACTACAATTAATATATTGATATCGACAAATTATTATTTCATCGGTACATACTGGATTTTGGTGGTCGAAAGAAGGACTCAGCAGCAGAGGACCTATGAGGGGTTCTCGGGGATGACGTTCAAAAGGGTTTACTCCACACTTCCCCTTTACAGGGACACTCAGGAGTTTCGCAAATTTCACTAGATTTTAAAGGCTCACGCGAAAGCTTATTTTTGGCTAAGATTACAATTAATTTTATACTAAGATTTACACTAAGTTGAACGTTCGTCAACTATGAGGGTAAAAGACAACCCTCTCCTTTCGAAAGTTAAACGAACATTGGTTCTTAATTTTAAAATCGGGGCCGTATTTGTTTATATTAGATAAGGAATCTCTTCCTGAGAAGTGTCACCTTCTCATAGGATTGTCTATTCAACTTTGGTTTATGATCAAATTTTGGGCGCCGTGGTGTTTTGAGTTGCCTAATGTCCGGGTACAATTTAGCCGGATTTTAGTTGCTCCTTATCTTTACCAGAGTAACGTACTCTCTTCCCACGCTGAAATTCTGCCGACGATAGATTTATTTATTTCAGCGTTAGCTACTTTCCTTTTAACACAAATTTCACCTCACATCAGGTGAGATTAGCACAAACAAGTAAGTTAGAACGGTTATTTCGAGCTATCAACTAATGGCAGCGCTCGAATTGCAAGGTAGGAGGTTGAAATGTGAAGTCAAACTCACTTGTTCCTGTTAATTTTATCTGATGTGAGGTGAGATTTGTGGCAAAAGGAAAGCACCTGTTATCTAATGGCTCTTAGGGGATGTTTAGGCTACGGGCCTGGGAACTGTTTACTTTGCGATCGAGATTGAAATTCCTTTCTTTTGGTTAGCTTGAAATTTAATTTAATCTAGATGAATTTAAAAACTGAGAAAAATGGAAATTTTTCGGGTGCTTACATCTTTCTGAGATTGATTCCTATTCCATGTTGTTCTCATATGTATGTACTTCATTTTACTTTTTTTGAGCATATCGTCTGCACATACAAGGTATTGGTGGCTTCTAGTTATATGTAATAATAATTAATAGGCGTTGTTCACTGGCTTTTAGGCCTATAGCTTCATTATGTATTCTCTTCTATCAGTTACTCATGTTCTCTAATTCGTCACTCCTTTCTCAATGAAGCCTCTTTCCACTGCTTGAAGCCATTTAATCTATGGCCGGCCCTTTCTTCAAGACATTAGAGAGTTTACTTCTTCTAGTTATTTTATTTCTTTTCTTGTTCATTCTGTCCCTGCCCAGATTAACTGATGAATATTTAAATTGATTCGTTCATATCAATAAAAGGGAAAATAACGTAGTTATTTCATTTGTATGTTTTTATATAATAAATATTTTTCGAATTGTATAAATATTATGTTGTTTAATACTTCTTTGAGCAAATAAAAAGTTGTTATAACGAATATGAGAGATTTATCCTTCTGGAGGGAAAATTCATGGTCTCAACGGGAATTTTTAGGTTGTAAAAAGGGAGAACTATGTTCAGATAGTTGGCAACACTGACGGCGAGTATCATGTTTTGTGTATCTGTATGAGTCTGATGTGAAAATCAGAATGGACCCACGTGTTCGACGGGTTAAGTTCAGACGAGGCAATAAACAACACTCTGTGAAGAAACAAAAACACAACGCCAAAGGTCGTCAGAAATACAGTATTTACAAAAGTAGTCGTAGAAATGCCGAGGATGCAGAAAATAAAAAACGCAAGTTTGGTCCCAGAACTCAGAATGTCGATCAATCGAAGCGCCAGAAATTTGAAGAACCTTCTAAAAATGAAACATCAGAATTGTCAGAAAGTGATGGGGAGGAGAATCACATGAAGCAGTTACTTGCCACATTTAATTCCACAGAGAAACCAATGGCAGTGGCAAGCAGTGATGAGTCGGTATCAGAATTTAGTGATGAGGAGGACCAACTAGAACTTTCTCTGCCAAGGTATGATGAAGACAATGACGATGATGATGATGACGATGATGATGATGACGATGATGATGAAGGTGACACTGATAATTCCTCTGAATCCATGGAAGAAAATGATGACATGCACAGTGATTTGCCATTAAACGAATCCACAGACAATAAAAATGAAAACAAAGAAAAATTAAACTCAGAAGACGATCATGAGTGTGAAGAAGATGAAATTGATGTAGATTCGCAAAATGAAGATGAAGATTCTACAAATTCGAAAGATTCATTCGTTAAGCATTTATTTTATGAAATAAACAATTCTCTGCTAAATTCTTTGCAGCAAGTTCCTGTTGTTGTAAATACGAATCTAGAGAACTGGCCTCGACTAGGAAAATTAATTTTACAAATACCTCATTGTGAAGAATCAGATGCAGTAGAAGTTGTTGAGCATTCCATAGCGGAAAAGAAAATATATGCTCCGCCTGGCAAGGTTTGTGAAAGGATAAATGTACACAAAGACTGTCTCAGTGGTATAAATGTAAAATCACAAATTTCTGGCAACTTAGTGAAAGCAAATAAGTGCTTGACTGACAGTGAAAAACGTCAGTCGATACCTTTAACACCACTTCAAAGTGAAATGTTTTCTGTTATAAACAACTATCAGGATTTTTATTATCCAGAAAGGACATTTGAAACTGCTGAAGAAATTCGATTTGTTTATTGTTTACATATAGTAAACCACATACTAAAAACTAGAACCAAAGTTTTGCATCATAATGCTAAGCTCTCAAAAAAGGATGATGTGCCGGAAGAGTTTCGTGATCAAGGATTAACAAGACCGAAAGTATGTGTGTGCATTTATTTATTTTGTTTTAGATTCTTTTTTTTTATATTATTTTGTCATAATTAATCAAGTCTACTTCTATTATTTAATAATAATGTAAATGTCTTAAATTCAGACTATAAAGTAGTTCACTAATCATTCTCATGCATGCAACTGTACTGCATGATCAGAATTCAGATTCATACTATATCTGGTGTTCAATATCTTTCATTTATTTGTTGATTACTTGCATATTAGATAGATGTCATTTGTCAGTTGCTTAGGCAACGGAGAAAATCATGAGACAAGTAATTCGATAGAGAATTCATTAACTTTTGTCAGCTACGTGCTATTTCTGTCTGTCACATATCTGCAATATGCGCTGTTTTTGTCTTACAAACCAAAGGGTAAATGCAGATGGCACAGTTGTAACATTTTTGCGGTCAAGTGTCATTGTTCAATTTCAGGATTGCAGTTTGCTGTTGATTGTTGTCGAAGAAAGAACACTTGCACTTGGTCACCATGTGCTTCTTATTTTTATGTTTTTTTTTGTTAATTACTTACTGGATAAGTAAGAGTAATGTAAATAAAAGATGTATGTAATTTTAAACGTAGCATTTTTGCAGCAGATACTGATGGTAAAATTTAAATAAATTTTAAAATAAAAATTGAATGACATATTCAAATTTTCGCACTTCGATGCTTTGAACCCCCTCTGCGTTCATCTTTCATTTTATAGTGGATCAATTTAGTTGAGTGAATAGAATTTTACTGTTGACTTGGTCGTCTCATGGTTTTCTCTGTTTAGGCAACTTGATTGTATGGCCTGGATTTTTTAAATTATTTGTTATTTTGTATGCAAATTTTGAAAGCTAGCAGAAGGTACAATGTTTTTTTTTAATTAAAAATTCAAGGTCTGCTTGAAAATTAGAGAAACTTTGCTAATATTTTTAAAAAGTTATCAATAGTGAATGGTTCAAACTGAACATCTGTATAATGTTTTTGCTTTGCGCAGCAATGTTGCTTTGTCTTTTAGCTATTAGCCATTAGTTAGATTATAGATCTCTCCAGATAGTCAATGTACAGAGAGGAAATCTTTCTAGGCCGCGCAGAATGAGAGTGACGGGAGCGCTAATGAATTCGTACTTTCCCAACGCACCATTTTTGGCGTTATGTTGCTGGACGACCGACCTTGGATGTCGAATTGCGCATGCTCGTTCTGCGCGGGATATATCTGCGTGTTTCCTAATTTCATTTTCCCTTTGCCAATGAGATAGGAACGAATTAACACTCTGAAAATACTTTGTGGAAACAAGTGACATCTATTGAGTATTTAATAGATTCGATTTGTCACAAACAATTTGCTAATTCCGAAGCTCAATTGGCTTATTTAGTTATTACCGTCAGATGTCTCTTTTAAATAACAGATTAACTACATTACCAAAGTAATACGAACTTCCACTATTGTGGCTCCAAAAAATTTGGCGCCAAATTTTAAAATAAGTAAAAAGTAAAAAAAATTGATTCATACATATATGCACTTCTGGTGAATGCACCCACATACATAGGTGCTTTCACGTGCACCGAGTTCATTGCTTGGCCCATCTCTAGCACAAACTAATATTCACCTCACAAATAACTGATCGAGGGCATAGATTCTTTCTGTTTATAAACACACACCAAATTTCTTTTCGCTTTTCTTCTTTTGGAATTCGGTATAATTAAAATCCTTTTCAGATCTATTTTTACATAAGACCACACCACAGCCCGGCATATTTCGAAATAGAGCAGTGAAAATACGATTGTCACTTTGAAATGGTGATAGCTATCCAAACGATGTCGCCATTGTGGCTCCATTGGCTTTATTTATCGCGTTACTTTGGTAATCTAGGGACTTTAACAGAAATAAGTATTAAGTGGGACTAGGATGCGATAATTAGACCTAATGGTGTATCATGGGTGTTAAGATAACATTCAAGAGTTCTATTATATTAACTGCACTTATTTAACACCTTACTTAAAGACATCGAAATTTATTAATATGATGCATCAGAGGATTAATGTCGTTCAAATAAATACAAATCAGATCGCATAAAATAACATCACAAAATAATTGTACAAGTTATGTTACGATGATACATCATGTAATTTTTTGACGAGAGCAATTACACACATAACAACGTTGTTATTTTTATAAAATGTCACTTTTGTGTTTTTACTAGAGAATGCAATCGCTTCCTTGTATAATTTGCAAAAGATTTTCATATTTTTATCATCAATTCCTGTTCTTGTTTTTTGGGATTTTAGAAATTCAAAAAAGGGGTAAGTTTTTCTAAATTTTTCAATAAACCAAATTTTTTTAAGGTACAGAGTTCTGATAAGGCACAATAAGGCCGAAATACATGTACAAACTTTTTCCTAACACTTTCTGTATTGCCAGTTACACAATTTTAATTAATTTTCATTGTTATTTTTGATACAAAATGGTGTCCTCAGCAAAATTTTGATTACGGCGAAGTAAATACTAATAATAAATAAGGACAAAGTATGAAAGAATTAATTTATTCGTTTATTCAGCTGAAACTTTCGGTACACGTTAGTGTCCTTCAGAGCCTCTGATCATAATTAGCGACATCAACATTTAAATTTATAAATGAAACGTTACCAAACAATAGTAGTTATAAATTGTAAAGGTAACAGGTTTTAATTTCCATGTTGATGTCGTTAATTATGTTCAGAAGAAGATCACTAATGTGTATCGAAACTTGTCAACTGAATGAACGAATAAATTAAATATTTCATATTAAGTTTTGTCCTTATACTGAACAACTTACTTCGCCCTAATCAAAAAGTTGTTATTCTTAACACCAATGATACATCATAGACCTGAATGTGACGTACAGTTATATTGTAATATGCTGTTATTAGAGTATGTATACTGTAAGTCTCCAATTGTAACCGCATACTTACCGATAAATTTGACAGCGGTTTATCTGAAAACTGAAAATAGTGGTATGTTACGGGACGCATTGGTTTACGAACGAAACGATCACAATCTATTATAATAAAAATAGAACAAATAAATTTGTAAAAACTATTTTTCGCGTTTCATACAGTAGGCATCAAATTAATATCCTCAAAATCGTACGGTAATGGTTTACTTTACATCATAGCAACCATTACAGCAAAGCAACGTATTAACTACTATTTTTTATTTTCAATAAACATCAATTGTGACGCGTGCTCGTATTCAAACAAGCCAAACTCGTTTAGTAAAACTTTACTTTTCTAAACTCGTTGCATAATATACTATTATCAGATAATGTTTTTAATGACATTTTAAATGTCTGCGCATATCAGATCATATACCGTCTGTCTTACGAAAAACGCTATAACTCTGTTATTAATAGTTCGATTTGAGTAATTCAGTAAATCAGAAACCACATAAGAGTGATTTATAAATATTTCAAAAGAATATCATTTTTAATTTTTTTTAATAATATCAAAATATGAGTACCTCTTGTCATATACTGAGGAAATAAAAATATTTGAAATCGTCACAAAAGCAAAGTCCTATTATTTTTCAAAATACGCGGAAATATTATTCGGAAAAGTTATTTAGAACTGTTGTGAGATCTCAAATATGAAATCATGGCCGCCTATGATGGAAAAATAAATTTTACATATTTTTCAATTTTGCTCGTACCAACATGTGAGTATCGTAGAACTTTGAATGTACAGAGCTGGACGTTTGTTAAGGTGTGACATGAATATACTTTGGGATTTGCTTTTCGCTCATCTATCAATTAGAAATTATAATCAATAACATCGATTGTTCTGGCATCCCAAATAGGAAGTTATGGTTGTCTAGGATTAAAAAAAATTCTTGGACATAAAAAGGTGAAATATTTGTGGTATCGATCTTATTGATCATAATTTTTAATTGGTAGACGAGCGAAAAACAAATCTCAAAGCATATGCATGTCACACCTGAAGAAACTTCCAGCTCTATACATTCAAAATTCCACGATACAGACATGAATGCTAGAAAAATTGAAAAATGTGATTTTTTTCTTTTTAATCATAGGCAGCCATGATTTCGTACTTGAGATCTCATAAGAATTCTGAATAACTTACCCAAATAATATTACCGCGTATTTTGAAAAATAGATATATGTAGGTGCTTACTTATGATGATTTCAAATATTTCGATTTCCTCGGTATATGACAACAGGTATTCAAAAATTGATATGTGCATTTTGAGTTTGGGAAGATGCAGGAACTTTTATAAAGAAAAAAAAATCCCATGTGTCGAACTAGTGCCGGTCACTGTACCTATATTTTTACATTCAGTTTGATAGAGATTTTTTTCTGAATTCCACGATCTATTTTAACTTGATTTTGTAGAATATTGCTGGAAAACAATTTCACTGTTTAAATAGAAATGAAGGGTGCAGTGGAATACAAAAAAAAAAAAAAAATGGAACATTTTATTACATACTAAAATAAAAGAGTTTCAAAAATACAAAAGTTACCTAATTTTTATAAATATTGCTCAAAATGTCTTCCGCCTTGCTGAATTCACCTTCTATTTAGTCCATAAGTGAACACTTCATTTTACTTAAAAAGCGAAATTATTTCCCTACAGTACTATAAAAAATCAAGTTCAAATAGACCGTTGAATTCAGAAAAAAATTCTTTTAAACTGAATGCAAAAATGTGTTGCTATTTAAAAAAAAAAGTAAGTTGACTATCGCATGAAAGAATGATACCCTAAGACCGTAAGACAGATGGTATAATACACCATTTCCAACTGTAATTCAGAAAAGATTAACTTTATTTCTCAAATTATCAAATGTAATTCAGAATTGTCACTTGTAATTTTTAATTTAATTTCAAAATGCGTTATTTGTTATTCAGGTTAATCACTTTAAATTCAGAAAACATCAATTGATTTGAATTACAAATAAATTCTGAGATTAAATTGATACATCTGAATTACAAATAACAAGTTAAGATGATAAATTATGTGAATTTTTGATGCGAGAATGGTTACATCGATAACAACGCTTGTTATTCTTAACACCAATGATTTAGTCCGTCTAGAAATTATTCGGAAAAAAGAAAATAACACTGCGATTTTCGGTTTTTGAATTTATGAACGAAACAAGTACAGTACAGGAAAACAATTCTAGTTATTTGTTTATGTAATTTTTGTTTAATCCTGAAAATATTTAAATGTTCAGAGATCCTTAAATTAAATCAACTGCATCTCGTGTAGACTTGGTAAATTCATGAATGTAAAATTGATGGTTTTAAAAAATTTTGTTTTTTTTTGACAGCACGCTTGGCCGCCTTGTATGGGATGACTTATTAAGTAGCAAACTAGCTGCAATTTGTCATTTTCTATACAAAGTTTTGTCAAAAAGTGGTCGCAGGATGTCGCGATTCAAACTATTCAGTAAAATTGTTGCTATTATTTACTTTTTCCTTACATTTTTTGGCCGCAATACATATCTTTTTTCTTTAATTATGAACTCCTCTGTTGAAAATATATTCCATCAGTTTTCTCTCTTCTTAAATTTTGACAAAATTACTCCAATTTGTTTAAATTGGTTAACATTCATCATTTGTGGTCCCTTTTTTTCTTAGATCCTAAGATATCGAGAATATAATATAAAATGCATAATAAGCAATATATTAATAAAATTTTTAAAATTTCGCATATTTTCTAGACGATCTGTACGTTATAGGCCTGATAGTCCTTAATTCAAATAAATGTACCACAACAACCGGTTTCATAGATTGGTTGTTTTGGTTTACTAAAAATGTACCACTTTTCCTGCAAGTGTGTTCCGTAAATAGACTATTTTTCAGGTAATGATGGCTACTTACAGAATATACTTTTAGAGTATGTTGCGTAAGTCCAAAATTTTGACCATCACCTGAAAAATAGTCTACTTACGGAATACATTTTTCAGATGGTGACTACTTACGGAACGTGTAACCGGAATCATGGTCAAAATTTTGGACTTACGGAACATACTCTAAGGGTATGTATCGCAAATCTCCAATTGTAACTGCAGATTAACCGAGAAATTTGACAGCAATTTGTGCTGGTGAACTGAAAATAGTGCTATGTTACGGAACGCGTTGGTTTAAGAACGAAACAATGTTAATTTCTTTTATAAAAAATAAATTTGCAAAAATTATTTTTCGAACGACATTTAATGACGTTTCAAATATCTGCATGCGCTTCGCTATTCTATTGGCAGCCTTTTCGGGATAAATAATAAATCATTTTGTTAAAACACACATTCATTTTTATTTTTAAATTAAACTAGATAGTGAGGGTGGTTACATAGATAATAGCGATGTTATCCGTAACATCAGTGGTACATCATAGACCTGATTGTCGTTAATTCAAATATTTACCAGCTTCAACATTTGCTTTCCTAAACAGTACCTCACGAAATATTTATATTTATTTTATATTTAAGAGTAAGTGCATTAATATTTAAACGATCTGATTTTCTACTTCTATTTAAATATTTACTATAAACGTATTTCTTGTCGTCCAACAATAAAATGCGGTGGTGTTATAATTTAAACAATAAGGAATAACCTTGATATACAACATATACAACACCCCCTATCTCTTTTTAGAAGAAAATACACAGGTGTTCCATTAAAAAAAATCCTGCTGCATGCTGCCAATATTTTATGAAACACTCTGTATGTGTCAAAATAATTTTATGTTAGAGCACTCAATAGTTAAAAACTCCTTGTAAAAGAAATAAAAATCTATCACGTTCTTTAAATGAGCTATCGAAGAAGACAGGATTAATGACTCAGTTTGTATAACAATATTTAACACCAAATTGTTGAGCTGACATTGGATGATCCAAAGATGATAACCAAAATACAAAAAAATTAAATATTTAAATGATGAGACACGGTGATTCAGAAATGTCTCCCGTTATCATTAGAGTAAATAGAACACAAAAAAATAAGGGCAACTTTTTATACATATTTTTTTCCAAAAGCCAATAATAAGGTAGTTATAATCCCCTGAAAGAGGGATATAATATTTGGCAACGTCTTCTGAATCCTTTAAGTTATCAAGTTAATATTTGAAATTCAGGTACAAGACACCTAAGTGAACATTTACAATCTATCCTTCCTCCTTTTTAAGGGGCAGTTTGAGGGGGTCACTTTGGGTATTTTATGGTAACAAAATGCAATAGACATACCATAACTTTTAAACCTCAATTACTCGAAAACGGTTCGGTTTATTGAAATGCAACAATGTGTCAAATAATCTAAAGAATAGTGTTTTCCTAAATTTTTGATGAAATATGTAAAAAAATAAAAAATAAAGATAAAATATTGAGAAGTAACCCCCTAAAACTATCCTTTGAAATGGAGGAAGGATGTAACAAATACGTTGATAGGTGCCTTATACCTGAGTTTAAAATATTAGGTTGGTAACTTAAAGGATCTAAAAGATATTACCAAAAAAGCAATATTTTCCACCTCTCTTTCAGGGCTTATTATTAATTTTTGGGAAAAGATTATTTAAAAAGGTTATCTTATTTTTTGATGAAGAAAACGGGAGACAATTCTGAATCACCATGTATAGCTTGAATGGCACCATTAGTTTGAAGTCTTGTTGCACTGCAACGTTGACATTCTGTTGTTATTACTGCCAATTCTTGTACATAGTATAATAATTTCTTATTTGATCACATAGTAGTTCCTCAATTTTTTTCAAATTTCAGGTCTTAGTACTTGTGCCTTTCAAGGACTGTGCTTATAAAATAATCAAAATGTTAATGGACATCCTGATTGCAGAAGACACAGGGAACGTTATTAACAAAAATAGGTTCGTCGAAGACTACACCGGCAATGAATTAGCACTGCCAAAGAAAAACCCGAAGCCTGAGGATTACGAATTGATGTTTTGCGGAAACGTCAGCGACGATTTCAAAATAGGCCTCACCATTACAAAAAAGAGTTTGAAAGTTCGATACTTTAAACCCACAAATCAAATTCGACGCTTATGTTGTTCTTTCATTTCAGCTTTACGCCGACTTTTATTCTTCTGATATTATAATTGCATCATCGCTGGGTTTGAGATACACAATAGGTGCTGAAGGAGAACCCAGTAGGGACTACGATTTTTTAGCTTCCATCGAACTCTTAGTATTTGATCAGATTGAAGTATTTATGATGCAAAATTGGGACCACGTCTTGCATATAATGGATCATTTGCATCTTCAGCCGAAAGAATCACACGGAACTGATTTCTCACGTGTTAGAACTTGGAGCCTCAATGGTTGGGCCAAATATTACAGGCAAACATTAATTTTTTCATCCGTTATATTGCCCGAAATTAATTCCATTTTCAATAAGAAGTGCCTTAATTACGCTGGAAAAGTGAAAGTTATAAATCCCCTACAATATGGCTCAATACGACAAGTTTACATGCAATTACCACACGTCTTTCAGAAATTTAATGCTAATAATGTGGAGGATGCCATCGAAGCACGATTTAATTTTTTCATCAGTAAGATCTTGCCACAGCAGAGAGACACATTAATGAAGCAGACTTTAATTTACGTGGCCAGTTATTTTGATTTTGTAAGATTGAGAAATTATTTTAAAAGGGAAGACATCGGATTTGTACAAATTTGTGAATATTCAAAGGTATTCTAGTTATAATTAATTAATTATTGTGAACGTGCAAGATAATTTTTAGGAAGCCAAAGTTGCCAGAGCAAGAGATATGTTTTTCCATGGAGATGCTCACTTTCTTTTATATACTGAGAGATATCATTTTTATAATCGGATTAGAATTAAAGGAATTCGTCATGTCGTGTTTTATCAACCCCCAAACTTTCCGCATTTCTATTATGAGATTTGCAATCTTATGCAGGTAAAAGATTTTTCTTTCTTGAAAGTATTGATCAACAATGTCTTAAATTGGATATATTCATAAATAATGTACTGAATCGTTGTAGGAAAAATTTTTTTTTCAGTAAAACATAATTTTTAAGATTATTGCAAACAAGAAAATTAAAAGAGACATGCTTGATAATTATTGTATCTTTTTATGATTTTTGTTGACAAATTCAAATGATATGTGTTTACAGGAGGCTAATATGAACAGGAAAATTGGTAACATGTCCAACATGACAGTGACGGTTCTTTACTCAAAATACGATGTCTATCAACTGGCTACAATTGTTAGTTCTGAGCGTGCCACTAAGATGTTACAGTCTGACAGAAATGTGCATATGCTGGTAACAGATGGGGAATAAAAATAGATATATTATTATATTATATTGTAATTGTAAATATTTGTAATAAAAAAGAATATGTTTATTGTTTCATTTCTTTGCTTTTATATAAATATTGTCTTCATAAATCCTAAATAATCGTCGTTTTTATAATATTTTATGTTCAGCTTTGAGTTGATATTGAGATTTCGCCGATTCGAAAGAAATATCGAATCGAATAGATTAAGTATCGAATAGAAATGTTTGATTAAAGCGAGTTGATCAACCCATAAAATCGTAACGGCACTTGATATAGAATCTAAATACAGGGATGAGGATGTAAAAGGATTTACTTTAACATTATACCCTGCGATTCCTCACCTTCGTTCACTAAACAAAGTTACTTCCTTTATATGTATACATCATTGAAAAATTCTGAACTAATATAAATTTAGCAATAATTGAGCGCGTTGGTGCGGATTTCTTTGTTCGCCTTGTCACCGCATCGCCACTGCGTCTGCCACCGTATTCGCTACTGCTTTAGTTTGCACCTTGCTTAACTTTTTAAAATTTTAAGATAATTAAAAAAATGTTTTTTTTTTTAATTGTCTTAAAAGTTAGATTTCGGACAGTACGAAATTTATTTTCCGTGAAATTCATGACATGAAAATCTTTCAGCCATTTTCTGTTAGGAGATTGTTTAGTGGAAAATAGTAACTTGTGTGAATACTTGTAGTAATGTACAGTACTAAAAACGATTAATAGAGTTTCAGTGTTAAGTTTTGAAGCTTTCAAACAAAGTTTCAAAACCCGAACAGAAAACTTGCACTGAAAGTATGTTTATGGAGATTATTGTTGCTCAGAATTTTATTTGCCACACAGTCAAAAAATAACTTATAAGTGAATGAAATGTGTGAAAAATTTCATTGATCTTAAAATAACATAAAACTATAGCTGCCTTTGATTCGCAACCGAAATCATTTCGTTTTTATCAGTAGATACTTTAGAAGTGATTTTGATCACCTTTCGCTTATGGTAAATCCTGCAGGAATTGAATGGGTAAATTCTTTTTGAATCGATTTAAAACAATCCAAATTGGTGAATCGAATGCAGCTTATTTCATAAATGTATTTGAATATGAATAATTAATTTAGACTTTTGTCCATGAAAATTTGTCTCCCGTCAACCGAGAGTGAAACGTTGCAATTGCTATTTGCAATTTTTCGATTTCCAATTCCTGTTAATCTTTTGACGAAAGCATTCGTGAAAAGATTAACAAGAATTATTATTATTACATTATTCGGTGTCAAATCAGGAGATCTGGGTGGCGAACTTATGACTCCGCCGCGTCCAATCCAATGATCAGGAAAACAACATCCAGGTGCTTCCATGCTGAAATGTACTGGACACCCATCATGCTGAAACCAGATCTCTTGATTAGCGCGTGCAATCTCTCCTAAAGCAGGACCAATATCATCAATTAGAAAACAATAGAATAGAATACAATCCGGAGTTTAAGTTTCCTAAAATTTTGAACGGCCCAATAATTCTGTTATTGTAAATCTCTGCGCAAACATTAATTTTCTGCGGATATTGTGTTTTAGTATTTAAAGTTAATCGAAAATTTTCTGTGCCCAGTAACGAGAATTTTGTACATTAGGTTCATTATTCAGAGTAAATGTGCATTCATCCGTAAAACATATTAACGATAAAAAAAACTTTTGTTCCGACTTATTTGCTCTTGCATTTTTTCGCAAAATACTCTCCTATTTTCCTAGTCAATTTCAAAAATTTTTTGATAACGATTGAACTTTATAAGAATGATATTTATGTTTTTTAAAAATATTCTTTACAGTGGTGTGAGTTACATTGAATTCTTGAGCAATAAACCTGCTACTAAAAGTTGGATTGACATTAATCATTACCCAGTACCATTTCTTTCAGTTGTGTGTTATTTCTTCTTCGATTGTCTAACAAATATTGATTTATTTTATGATTATTAACAAAAATAATATTATCACGAACCACCCCTTTTCTTCGGAATGACACTACCTGTTTCTTGAAACCGTTTTTTTTATGGCGTGTATTGTCGATACAGAAGGTATTGGTTTGTCATCGAATTTAACGGAAAATAAATCCAGTACTTTCCGAAGCCCAACACCGCTATAAAACGTTTTTAAAATAAAAATCCTTTCTGGATCTGTGTAGTTAGCCATGACACCTTTTGAGTGAATTATTTTCAATTAATAGAAAATGTTTAAGGTTTCAAATCTGACATACTTTATCGCCAGTTATCTTTATCGGTTGGTTTATTTCCATAGTGATGGAAACTAAATTTTTCTGATGAGATTTAAAAATTTAATTTTCACGAAATTATTAACAATAATAGCAATAATTTTAGCTCAGTAATATTGGTTATAATTTTCTCTTTCCATTACCATTTTTGTACGTTGGAAGTTTGTCCTATATAAATATAATTTAAAAACCATTAATAACACCGCACAACAAACTTGATCGTTTCATCTGTTGTACGAGCTGCTTATGTTGATTTTGAATTAACAGAAAGCGCTGAATTCAAAAACATCCTCAGTTTGTCGATGTCAGCTGAATTAATGAGACATTGAAATATAGTTATTTGTTATACAAGACAGTAAAATTGTTTTTTATCAATGAGTGAAAATTTGCTGTTAAAATTCCGTTTTATCCACTGTTTTGAGTTAGACAAAGCACACTTTAACGTTCGCTATAAAAAAAACCTTTTTGGAAGCTATTTCAATATTTCTATCTACTACATTTCAATTAATGAGATTCTGTCAGTCTAGCGACATGGCGTCGACTTGGAGAAGATGTGTGAATAATCCGGAATATTTTTGTTTCATTTGTGGTGAATAAAAGAAAGCCGTCTCAAGATGTCGCAGTTTGTAAAAGGAATTTATTTTGAGTACTTTGGATTTCCCCTAGAAATACAAAACAAGACCCGATATCCTAATTTAGTATGTAAAATTTGTGTTGAATGTTTGCGCTTATCGGTAACTAAAAAGAGAAGCTTTTTTAAATTTTTAAATGATATGGCGTGAATCGTCTAACCACATGACGATTGCTATTTTTGTATTGCGATTGTTAGTGGCATTAATAGGAAAAATCGTTCACAGTGGACCTATCCTAACGTACTATCAGTGTCAAGACCAGCTCTAAATATAAATAAAGATTTCGTACCTCTACCATCAACTTCCAAGAGACTGGAAGACGAAGACTGTAGTCAGGACATAGAGTCACTTGAAAATGAAGACAGTGACTTCGATCTGGAAACCATTGAACCAAAACGAGCTTAATGACTTAGTAAAAGACCTTAATCTGTCAGAAAGTGCATCTGAATTATTAGCTTCACGATTGAAACAGAGAAATCTGCTGACAAGTGACACAAAAGTTTCATATTACCGCACTAGAGAAAAAGATTTACTTCCTTTTTTTTATTTCGTATATATTCGAGGTCTATTCACTGCAATCTGTTTAGAAGAGTACGATTCTAACGACTGGCACCTTTTTATCAATTCTTCCAAGGACAGTTTTAAATGCGTTCTTCTAAATAAGGGCAATGAGCTTGGTTCTTTGCCCATTGCGCATTCCATCAAAGTGAAAGAACAATATCCTCCTATTTCCTTGGCCCTGAACAAAATTAAGTACCAGGAACATAAATGGTTGTTAGGTGTTGACTTGAAAATGGGCAACTTACTTTTGGGTCAACTGTTTTATCTGCTTATGGGATAGTAGAGCTAAGAATGAACATTGGACTCGAAAAGACCGGCCCATAAGAAAAGCTTTGATTCCTCTTAAGCATAAAGTTGTTAACGTTCCGTTAATAGCAAGAGATCGCATCATATTGCCTCCCCTCCAAATCAAGCTAGGATTAATGAAACAATATGTCAAGGCTTTGAATAAAAATGGTGAATGTTTCGAATATATTTCAAGGGAATTTCTGTAAAGTTCTGAGAAGCTGAAAACTGGTATCTTTGCTGTCCACAGATCAGGGAGCTTTTAAAAGATTCGAATTTTACAATTTCTATGAACAATGTTGAGAAAAACGCTTGGAATTCCTTTGCTTCAGTGATGAATAACTCTGTCGGAAATAATGTAGAATACTATTCCCGGCTGGTTGAAGACATGTTAACTAACTGCCAACAGCTTGGTTGCAATATGAGCATCAAGGTTCACTTCCTCCATAGTCATCTAGTCCGTTTTCCTGAAAATTTAGGTGATTTAAGCGAGGAACAGAGAGAAAGGTTCCATCAGGACATTCGAACTATGGAAGAACGCTATCAAGGTCGTTGGGATGCTCATATGATGGCTGACTTTTGTTGGAATCTTCAAAGGAGTTCTCAAAAGACTTTATGCTAGCTAATCTTATAAAAGAAAATTTTATCTCTTTAAATTTACTTAGTAAAATGTAACATTTCAAAATCTTTCACTTTTTTTGACAAAACTATCTTTGCTCGATATTTCAAAAACTAGAGCTATTGCAATAAAATTGATTGTAGTTCTTCAATGAGAGCCAATACTTTATTCAAAATCATGAATAATAATTTGAAGCAACAGAAATGCTTGTGCAGTGTAATATTTTTAGTAAAAAAAAGATAAAATCCCGATTTCTTTTGTTTATTCTATTCCTTATACCGAATGTGATCGGGTTTATATAGAACAAACTTCCAATTGGCTTAAATCATGACTATCACAACATAAATTTAATTTTAAATTGATAACAAAAAAAGAAAAAAATTCTAGTGCTTTAGTACAACATTTTAAAGATAAAAATCATTTATTAGATTTCACTAACACAAACATTTTGGAAAAAGAAACTAATTATCATGCCAGATTATTTTTAGAATTATTTCATATTAAAAAAAAAACTATGAATTTTCGATCAGATATTCAAAATCTTAATTTGGCATATGAATATTTGATAAAATTTGATTTTAATCGTAATTCCGATTAACAGAGTCCAAGGTTAATGATATTTTGCAACAATTTTCTAAATCTGGTTACCTTTGATAATAAATTTATTTCGTTTTTCGATCAACAAATTTGAAATTTCGAACATTATTTGAAGAATTTTGTAATTCAATTAGAATGTAAACTAAAAATTATATATGTAAGTTATTTAATTGTAATTATGTAATTATCTGCAACCTTACATTTCAGTTTTCTGCTCCGATGAAGGTAACAAAACTTATCAAAAGCTTAGCAAATAAAAAGTTTTATTGCTGACCGCATGCCTGATAATTTTAAAATAATTCAATCAATTACCAACGGTCGATACTCCTTAGTAATTATGATAAAAAATGTTGTACATTACAAGCATACATATTATTTATTTGCTCCTACCATCATAGCATTAATTTCTGATGAATTTTAAAACCGCCCACCATTTTCAGCTTTTTCACACTGCAAATCCAACTGAGATTAAGTGTTATCTCACTTCAGTTCAGCTCAGCTGCTAAAAAGAAAATTATATATTAACATTAATACAGTCGTATTTAACCCAAAATATTACACTGATTGCTATTATTTGCACATTTGCAGTTTTAGCTGTAACAAGTAATGCCTAGCCTACCCACTACATTCTGCCCACTACTCACTTTAAGAATGTAATTGCAGGACTTTTTCTTTTTAATAAATTGTTCTTTGTTGCTCTTCATGAAACCATTATTGACTAAAGTGAAAGTCTTTAATCACTCTCCAGTAGAGAATCATAAGACCTGAGCTGCAAGCCGAAAGCTGTCTTGAACGGAAAGTAAAGGAGCAGAATTCGGAAATTTCTCAATTTCTCAACAGTTTTTTCCCGCGATCAAAGTAAGCGAATTTCCCGGGAAACCGAGATCGAGAATTCCCGGGTCAGACCCCCAAGCTCTAGGGCAGTCAATCGAAAACGCCATAAATTTTTTGAAGGGCAATAAAATTACCAGGTTTTATCTGACATAAATACTTGCAACTTTTACATAAGTTTTATTTACGAATTTATAAATAACTCTCATTATACCTACAATTCAATAAATAATCCCGTAATAGTCAGATAATCTATCATATTGTATGAGTAGAGAAGAACAAAATGTATTAATCTTTTATCTTCTTTAAAGTAAAAACTATTGTAGGAGTACATATTAATATATCTCGGGGTTAATATCAACAAAATTTATCATTTTAGAAGCTTTCTATGAAAAAGTTTCTTGTACAGCAGACTTCTACGACTGAGATCCTTGAAGTCTAATGTTGACAGTTCAGTTTCAGTATTTACATCAGCCACATCTTCTGTCATTGTTGTTGTGATGAGTACATTGTCTTCGTAACTTGATGTCGATATGGGTGGATTTACTTGCTTTCCTGCACATAAACGTCAATTTTGTTAATAAATGATAGAATAACTTATGCGGAAACAATTTATTTTTCAATTCTAGAACTAGGACTAAAAACCTGGTTTGCATCGAACACAAACTCAGCTTAAATTTAAGCGTCACTTAAGGCCCAGTATTTCATTCAGAGTTTAACTTTAAGTTTCAGTATTTATTTAATGTCACATTATAAACACCACTTAAATTTAATATCAGCTTAAGTGGTTGGTGCAAATCAAGGCCATAAAATCTAAAAGGCACTTTAGGCTTAATGCCTTTGGCCTACAGGTTTGGCACCTAGGGCTTACGATAACCATAATGCGGCCCCGGTGCAAATGACTACAAGCAAATTAGCTACATCTTGTAATCAGGGACGTACCCAAGATTTGGATATAGAGGGCTTAGTAGGACGAATTTTATCTTTTGTCAACAAAACGTGTATAAATATGTTATAGATAGATTAAACCCCTTAATATAATTTCAGAATCAAAGTAATAATCGCAGAATAGAAATTTAATTATGTTACGGTAAAGAGTGTGTTATATTTAAATTTCTTCGTCGATTTAGAAATATTTCAAACGCCAATTTTATTGGAATATTGACACATTGCTATTATCGTTATCAACGAACTATGGGCAGTTTAAGAATCGCATAATTCTCAACGTTTCGCTACCGTTTTACAACTTATAGCGATATTGTTATAGAAATGTTCTTCCAACAAGAGTCAAGTTTAACGATCGATAAGTTTTCTACAATCGAATACTGATAAGGAAATTTAAAAAATATGGATAATGTAAACAAAAACTGCTGAAATATGTTTATTATACCGTGCATTCAATGAATTAAATTTCAAATTAAAGTAGGCTATATTCGAAAATGTGATGTGCAAGAAAGATAAACCATTCTACGTTAACCTAGAAAACGGAATTAATTATTGTACCGAATAATATATAAAAAATCACAGAGCTTACACATTATCTTCATGACAGCGGACTGATAACCAGCCAGGTGCTTGATAAATTTGTATCCAATTCCAAATTCAGGAAATTTTTATTGCAATTGTGTTTTTCGCTGTAAAATTTTTTATCGTGGCGATATAGATATAACGAATGTTTAACAAAAATCTCTTAGATTGAACTATAAAATTTAATGATGTAATGAATAACTTGAATCGCGACGAATGCGATAACTTTTTGACACAACATTGCATTAGGAATGACAAATTCCAGCCAGTTTGCTACTTAATAAGTCATCTCATGCAAGGTGGCCAAGCATGCTGAAAGTTTTAAAATTGTATCGCAAATCGGTTTTGATTCCAGTGGATACCTCAAGCATCTTCTGTACAGGTCTTTCGGCCCTATTCGGGACCTCGTCAGCAGAAGCGTAGCTCGAGACTTCCACTGCGAATCAAACGGACCTGTTCCGGGTTATTCGTATTTGCCGAAACAGCTGTACAGAAGATGCTTGATGCACTGCAATCAAAACCGATTTGCGATAAAATTTATAAAATTTAGATTATGGGAAGGAACTTAATTCGGACAATTTATTTTAATACATTCTTTTAACAACGAAGATATTTCAAAATATATATAAGTATAGTCGTTTAAATGCAAGCCAAGCACATATTCGCCCAATTGATTGCCAGTACTTGTACGGCGATCTGTCCGTGCACTTTAACTAGCTAGCGGAAGACGTATTTATGTACTGTATATGTGCAATCGCGACGTAAAGTAATGAAATTGTAGAGAGTATACGGGGCCGACCATTTGAGAAAGATAAATGCCGAAGGACCGCCCGTTTGTGTAAACACTATAATGAAGAATCTGCACGTGTTTCGGATTATTTATACACGAAAACAGAACCGAGAAGAAAATTATTAAATGTAATTTGCATACAGGTTATTCACGCAAACCGTTCACTAAAAGATTTCCCGGAAGAAGTTGAGATAGAAATTTGAAATTTACGGAGCGGATATGTTTCAAGAGGATCTTTTCAAATTATATGCATCTTAAATATTATTAAACAAAGTATTAATAATTAGGAAATAATAAATAATCGGCATAATGAAAGTAATACTTAATTGCGGAATAAAATTCTGAAACCTAGTTGACAGAGCTTACACATTATCTTCATTTATAGGAAATTGACTTATCACAAGTTATCATAATTATTAATTAAAAGAAAACAAAAATGATATAGTACCCAACAAAACTTCTTTTCCCCTATTTATTATAATTAGTGAGGAAAATGAAATAAATCGCATGATTTTTTAGTAAAAATAATTCATTTTATAGTGACTAAAAATTTTTTACGCAAAAATTTTATAATTTTATGCCTTTCTGATGCACTTTGAAAAGAACCTATCTAATAGGATTTCACCAAATATGATGATGCCTGGTGTTGTCGTATATTATATTTCTTTTATAATATTTGGAGAACATAACTTTTTCCAATTTCGTTTGAAATTTGAGACTGTGAATTTATATTTAGGTATTAATCGATTACCAGTAGGCTTTCAACTAATAACAACTACTTAAACAAACTAAATATAGTAAAGGAGACTGTGGTTTAAGAAATAATTTAAAAAAATTAATCTCCACCCTCAATAATTTGTATATCCGTAGATACGTATTTCGGCAGCTAAGCTGACATCTTCAGTACACACACTACCAATTTAAAAGCACTTCATAAAAACTAAAAGCAACTAATCATATTCAAATAATAGCTATTATGTGATCATGATTAGTTGCTTTTAGGTTTTATGAATTTTTATGGCAGCTAAGCTGACATCTTCAGTGCACACACTACCAATTTAAAAGCACTTCATAAAACCTAAAAGCAACTAATCATATTCAAATAATAGCTATTATTTGATCGTGATTCATAAAATCTAAAAGCAACTAATCACATTAAAATAATAGCTATTATTTGATCATGATTAGTAGCTTTTAGGTTTTATGAAATGCTTTTAAATTGGTAGTGTGTGCACTGAAGAAAGCAACTTAGCTGCCAAAATACGTACCTACGGATATAAAAATTATTGTGGGCGGAGATTAATTTTTAATTTAATAAAAATAACTATGGGCCTGCAATGAACTATGACGCCTCAACCTCAGATAGGTTTTTAAAATGTATTGTACAAATTATATTCATATACTAGGTGTGACAAAATTTAGTACAGTGAATGTAATTTTCGATGACGAACACGATTGTAATATTTTAATATTTGAATTTTGAATTAATATATATCATAAATGCTAATCTAAAAGGGACAGCAATTATTTGCTGAAAGAAATTATTAATAATAATTATTAAGCATTCATTATTAATTGCTGAAAAAAAGAATTTATATGCTGAAATTTTTTCTTTCAGTTTAACATTTCAAAAGTTGTGGTGTACTTTGTTTTAATCTTTTTCGGGTATTAATTAAGCAATTTCTTTTCAACAGTCAATTAATTAATCAATTTTTTTAGCAAATAATTTTTTTTTCAGTTTAACATTTTTAATCTTTTTCAGGTATTAATTAAGTAATTTCTTTTCAGCAATTATTTAATTATTCAATTTTTTTCAGCAATTCATTCATTTTTTTTTAAGCTCAGCATTTAGTATTTTGTTTCAGTTCCTAATTAATCTATTTCTTTTAAGCAAATAATTAATCAAAATTTTTCTCAGCTACTAAAATCATAGTTTTCAATAATTGTTCATAGATCTACTGATTGTTGTCGTTTTCCACTTATTTTCAATTAGGAATTAATTAGTAAATCTTTGGTTTCTTTAAATGATAATTTATCGTTAATGATATTTTAACGTTTTTTCTTTCTATTATTGATTCCTTTTATTAGTATCAGGAAATATCTTTTAGCAAGATAACATCCACAGCCACAAGACGATATAGTTGTGGTTTGGCAGAAGGGGGAATGTCGGTAAGAAACATCTCTGATCAAGTTGGTTTGTCAATAAGTCAAGTTCGACGATGGATTAACAGAAGACAAGAAGATGCTTCTCTAACAACAGCACCGAGATCAGGTGCTCCCCCAGCAACGAGTAATGAAGAGAAACAGACAATTGTTGATACCATCGCAGGTAATCCTTTTGCATAGCTATATAAATTTGTATTTATATATGCAATCATATGCTTTGTTTGTTATTGTCCTACTTTTTTTATATATATTTTTTTTATGTTCCTTTATTAATTTATTTATCTTTTGATTTTGTATATTAATGAGGCTTGTTTAAGTTTGTGGGTTGCTTAGTTAAGAAAATTTTATTGATTTTATTTTTTTATTTAGTGTTTTAGTATTAATAGATTTAATAAATTGTTTATGATCGTTGCGAATCGTCCACAATCTATCTTTAATTAGTAATTCCAATTTCTTGTTTATTCGAATTTGTTTGGTTTGGATGTTTCAATTACGATCGTTGCGAATCGTCCTTGATTAACATCCATTAAATAAATTCAAATATGAATAATAAATTTGATTCAATAAGTTTAAATACTTTGTGTACGATCGTTGTGAATCGTAGACAACAGTATTCGTTAATTGAATTAAATTTAAATTTACGTTTGACAGATCAGATATAATAATTACTTCAATCCCTTTCTAATTATTTTATTTAAATAACACTTACTGTGACATTCCTCGTTATTCTCTCGAAATAAATTCGAATTAGACTGGTATTTCCAAATAAATGTTTTTATTCAAAATTATGTAAATGATTAATAGAAAATGTCAAAAAAAACTTCAAACGTCAAAAGGAAACTGATATAACAATGGAAAAGATAATTATTGGATGCTGGAACTATTGAACAATAACGAAAGAACTTGATGGATTTAACAGATTGAAATTGTTTAGATATTTAAGATGTTTTCAGATCAGAGGTCAAGATATGAATTAATAAAGGAACATAAAAAAATATTTAAAAAAAGTAGGACCGTAACAAACAAAGCATATCATTGCATATATAAATATTGGCGCCCAACGTGGGGCCAAACAAAAGCTTATCATTGCAATATGTATTAGCTGGCACCTTAGAATTAATGTTTTTTTTAGGAATTAAGTTTTGCAAAGCAATTTAATGGAAATGCACTCTAATGACTTCATTTTATTTATTATAACAATGTAAAAGTATCATGCGTTCAAAAACTCTCACGTTTGTAGTTGAGCAATAGCAAGAAACCTGGTATTATATGTCTTTTATTATATTAAAAAGTCAAATAAAGTAAGTGACATCAGTTGATTATGAGATTATGATTAAAGGCAGAGACAATACATTCTTTAGGTGGGAATCTGGAAGGCTAGGGAATTCAGAGAAGTTTCTGCGCTCCCTTACTTTGGAATAAAAACTAAACTTGTTAAGCAGGTTGCCTATCGTAAGGCGCTGCACAAATGATTCATACATATTAACACTTACTATCGGAGGTAACCATGAATAACCGTAGTAGGCCTTAGATAAAAGCAACGCATTGCCTACATTTTGTTAATAAAAAAAATTTAATATTTCTATGATTAATTGAGTTTTCGACTATCTACCGTTTTGCACATATTCGGTGTATTTATACGTAAAAATGTATTAATTATAGTAACGTAATTCTACGAAAATTTCTAAATGAAAAGATTCCGATTTTTTTGCAGAATTTAGATGCACATTTGTAAATTAACTAGAAACTGGAAAAGCATTATGAATAAAAATAACCAGTGATCAATATAAAAATGAATTAGAATAGGCATTTGAATTTAAATGCATGTCTATAACGTCATATTAATACTAATTGTCAATCAATTGTGTTATATGTTGAATTCTTGGCTTCCGGTTGGAACGGCGTGTCTCGGATTTCTCTACTGCCGACGTTTCGTTCTTCGTTGCAGAAGAATTTCCTCAGGGCTGCTGCTGGTGGTGATGCTGCTCAGTCTCAACGACTAACGCGAAGCAGCAACAAGACCAACAGCAGCAGCATCACCACCAGCAGCAGCCCTGAGGAAGTTCTTCTGCAACGAAGAACGAAACGTCGGCAGTAGAGAAATCCGAGACACGCGGTTCCAACCGGAAGCCAAGAATTCAACAATGGACGACGGCCGCGGAAGCCTTCAAGTTAAATCAATTGTGTTATAAATAACACACCGAAAATGTTTAAACGTTACTCACGCATAGAGTTCAAAAGTATCTTGATGTAGCAGGCAGCGGTCATTTTACGTATTTGCTTTAATTTTTTAAAATAAAACGGTTTCCTTACTTTGTAGAAACGTCAAAATGACGAAGGGACGTTCGATGCGTGTTTAGTTGCATCGTGTTTAGTTGCATCATCAAATCTAATTCATTTTTCATTTTATCATTTCTTATTTATACTTAAAAGTTTACGATGCTTCGTTATGACACCGTAGCACTCGCAGACATAGCTGTTACTGCTTCAGTAAAGTAGCATTTTTGTTCACTTTTACTAGCTACACTATATGACATGGTATTTCAATTTAAATTAGTAAAACTAAAAAAAGACAGGTACCATTTTGCAGGGGGCACATGCAACTCTCAGGGGTGGCAGTCTTCATTTTGTGGTAACTAATTTCTTTCTCGTAGCCGTTCCACAGGAATACGTAGTAAAGCGACAACATAATAGCCGCCAAAGATACGAAAAAAACATACGCCACCACCGTCAACACTCTGACCAATTTCTTCTTGTGCTTGGGCTCGTACAACCTATCTTTGGATTCTTCACCGGCGAATTTCACACTCGTCTCAATGCTTGATGTCTTGGACCACTGTTGCGGTTCACAGTTGAGTTTGAGGCTGTTGTTGGAAATTTTGCACGACATATTACCGCCCGAAAACAGCGCGTGCTGAACGTGTGTTTAATTATAAGTTGATGTTTGAAAATTTATTTTCATTGTTTACATTAAACAAGACCGACTCACAATCAGTCATGGTAGGTAGAAGGCGCAAATTTGCGTTTGTTACGTGAATTTAGGCCACCGTTTTGGTTTCGTTCGTTTTATAAATCAATAGCGTCAGCTGGATATTTAGCAGCCATTGCGCATTCTCTTCAATTTGATTTTTTCCGCGTCGTAAACGTTACAGAAATATCACGCCTGGTGTATGAGTTCGTTGATTGAATTTTAAAAATAACTCATGGTATTCAAAATATTGAAAATTATTATCACGTTTAAATTTTCTCCTTCTTTTGGGATAGGTAAACTGAATTTAATTGAAAGTTAAATTATATTTTAGTTTTTATCTTAATTAAGTAATTAAGGGCTATTACATTAACACGGTTGTGATTGAAATTCACTGCTGAGTGTGGAAAACTTTGACATGACTTCTGTTAAGCTAAGGAGATAATTCTTACTGGAATTGCAAGTTGCAACGTTATAAAGGATAAAACGCTATCCTGTTTGCAAAGTTGCACCAATTTTACTTCATATCTTGCTAAAGATGTACCACCGTTGCTAGGTTACAAGTATAAATTAGAATGATCCACCAAGAGGGTCATTCTAATTCATTCGATTATGTTATCGATGTTGAATGACCCCTCTGGGGATCATTAATGAATTAGAATAATCCACCGAGGGGGTCATTCTAATTAATTCTCGTTTATAGACCAAGTTCAAATACAACTCCAATATATTTACTTGACAAATTCATGCATGTCACCTGAAGTAAATTATTTCGTACAAAGGATAATAACAGTCTCACTTTGAACATCTGCTTTGACAGATAACAAATAACTCAATACTACACAAAAACAATTCAAATATCCGTATTAAAAATTCCTATGTGGCGTCTACTTTTATTTGTTCAATTTAATAATTTTTAACTGAACCCGGTTACCTACTAGTGATAGAGTTTTGACAGAGAGGGCTGTGGAAAAAATAATAACAAGTTAGAAGAACAGAAATTAATGTGACAGTTTTCGATTTTTCAAAATACATTTTTTCATAATTTTGTTTGAATTATTGAAGAAAATAATTAATTATACTTGTGACGCTCACAAATTGGGGACCCCGACGATGGTTGGGTAATGAATTAACAAGTACGAGCAAGTGTTCTTCCTTCGTCTTACAATGTCCACGTCTGATTCTATGATGATGAGGGCGACGTCTACAACGGCATTTTCACCCATCAATTTACCGAATGCGACATCCATCATAGCAGCAGGACTCACATTTCCAGACTATGCCACTATTAATAGAGTCGGAGTGAAAATTCCACCTTTCTGACCCGCTGACCCAGAGATGTGGTTTGCCCAAGTCGAAACACAGTTTGCGCTTGCAAGAGTGATTTCGGATGACACAAAATTTAATTACATTGCCGGGTACCTAGACGCAAAATTTGCAGCTGAAGTGCGTGATATTTTAACTTCTCCCCCGGATCCCAGCGTACGTACGAAAGACTCAAAACAGAGCTTATTATACGACTAAGTGCTTCGCAAGACCAAAAAACACGCCGCTTGCTTGAACATGAAGAAATAGGTGATCGTACGCCTTCCCAGTTCCTTAGGCACCTTCGTGGTTTAGCAGGTAATATTTTTCCGGACAATGTGCTTCGCCCTTTATGGCTTGGACGGCTACCTACATCAATGCAGGCCATTTTGGCAACGCAAGATCAGACCCAGCTGGATAAGTTGGCACATCTAGGTGATGCCATTGCGGAAACTACATTCAGGAGCCACGCAGCCGAAATTGCCACAAACTATGCACCTTTAGAAGCAATGTTGCAGCAGCTTACTCTAGTGACGACCAGAATCGCCGAAATATCTGCTACATTATCAGAAGTAGTAGCGAGCTCACGAGACCACGGTCGTTCTGTATCTCGTGGTCGTCGTTGCTGTGATCGTAGTCAAAGTCGACCTCGCAGGAACAATAAAGACGGTGTATGTTGGTACCATGAACATTTTGGTGATAATGCTAAAAAGTGTAATCAGCCATGTACATATAAATCGGGAAACGAGTCGGGCCGTCGCTGATGGAGGCCAGTGACCTATGCCTTTCGTCTCGCCGCCTCTTCATTACTGATAGGGACTCTAAAACGCAATATTTAATTGATATCGATGCAGAACTATGTGTTTTTCCACGCATACTCATTCGTGGACGACGTGCCAAATCTTCCTACGAACTTTACGCGGCCAATGACTCTATTATTGCAACGTACGGTTTCGAAACTGTCTCACTCAATCTACGACTTCGTAGAGCCTATACGTGGCGTTTCATAGTCGCAGACGTAGCGAAACCAATAATCGGAGCCGATTTTCTACACCACTACGCGTTATTAGTCGACGTTCGAAATCAACGATTGATAGATAGCCTCACGACACTTGCAGTTCTATGACAGGTATCTGAGTGTAATGTGAGTATGCTATGCATCCGTGCTATTTCAGGATCATCTCCTTATCATCAAATTTTACAACTGTATCCAGAAATCATTCGACCGAACGGTTCTATTGTTGAGCCCAAACATTCGACAAAACATTTTATCAAAACGACACCCGGGCCGCCTGTTGCCGAAGGACCTCGACGATTGGCCCCAGACAAGTTGAAGCAAGCCAAAAAAGAATTTCAGACCATGCAACAGATGAGAATTGTTCGTCCCTCAAATAGTAACTGGTCTTCTCCATTACATATGGTTCCAAAAAAAGGAGGTGAATGGCGACCTTGCGGAGATTATCGTAGGCTCAACGCAAGAACAATATCTGATAGGTATCCGGTTCCGCACATTGGAGATTTCGCTCAGTCTCTTCATGGAAAGAACACTTTTTCAAAAATCGATCTTGTGAGAGCATACAACCAAATTCCAGTTGTAGAAGAAGATATACATAAAACGGCGATAACGACACCATTTGGGTTATTTGAATTCCCATATATGTCGTTTGGTTTACGCAATGCAGCACAAACCTGCCAACGTTTTATGGACGAAGTACTTAAAGATTTGGATTTTACCTACTGCTACATAGACGATGTTTTAGTGGCGTCTGCAAACGAGAAAGACCACGAACAACATCTTCGTCAATTATTTGACCGGCTGAAGAGCTACGGAGTTCTCATTAATCAAGCTAAATGCAAGTGGGGAGTGTAAGTCGTCAATTTTCTCGGTTACGAAATTTCAGCAAATGGTGTCCGACCACTTTCAGAAAAAGTCGAAGCTATACTCAATTATCCTCAACCAAAAACAGTTAAAGGACTTCGTAGATTCGTGGGTACGTTAATTTTTTACAGAATTTGCATACCCAATGCCGCAACATTACAAGCACCATTAAATGACCTACTGCGAGGAAACTTGAAAGGTAATGCAACTGTAAGTTGGAATGAAGAAGCACTCAAGGCATTTTCAGAATCTAACCAAAGCATCGCAGAAGCCGCGCAGCTAGCCTTTCCAGCACCAGAAGCACCTCTTGCTCTTTTTTCAGATTGCAGTTGGTGCAGCACTGCAACAATGGGTAAACCATGCATGGCAACCCCTAGGTTTTTTTTCTAAGAAATTGAGTGCTGCAGAACAGAAGTATGGTGCCCATGATCGTGAATTACTTGCCATCTACAAAGCGATCAAGTACTTTCTCATATGGTTGAAGGAAGAATCTTCACGGTGTTCACGGACCACAAGCCGATTACTTTCGGATTTCAGAAAAAAGGTGATAAGTGTTCTCCAAGACAATTCCGATACCTTGATTTCATTGCACAATTCATCACCGATATCACAAATATCCGGAACCGACAACGTTGTCGCAGACGCCCTATCCAGGATTGATGAACTGGCAGCAGGGATTGACTTTACGGTCCTCGCAAAATCGCAAGACGAGGATAGCGAAATCCAATCATACCTTCAACCAGGGACTGTTTTGCAGCTGAAAAAGGTACACTTACCAGGCACGGATGTATCAGTTTACTGTGACATCTCAACTACTACTGCTCGACCTTTCGTCACAAAACCTTTTCGACGCGTAGCATTTAATGCACTACATCAATTGTCACACCCAGGAGTCAAAGCTACTGTAAGACTAGTAACAGAACGTTACTTTTGGTCATCAATCAAGGTTAACTGCAGAAAATGGGCTCGTGCGTGTATACAATGTCAACGTGCTAAAATAAATCGTGCTGGTTCATCACCTGTTGGAACATTCATTTCTCCTTCTAAGAGATTTGAATATATTCATATTGACCTCGTCGGACCATTGCCTTTCTCAGAAGGATATAGGTACTGCCTGACGTGTGTCGATCGCTTTTCACGCTAGCCGGAAGCATTTCCAGTAGAAAACATTGAAGCAGTCACGGTTGCAAAAGCTCTGTACTCAGGATGAATCGCTAGGTTTGGTACTCCGCTCAGGATTACCACAGATCAAGGGAAGCAGTTCGAGTCTTATTTATTTAAAGAATTAAATGACACTTGGGATTTGACACTTGCGAACAACGACGTATCATCCAGCTTCCAACGGCCTTGTCGAACGCTTTCATCGTCAATTGAAAGCATCTATCAGGTGCCACGCTACGGACCGTTGGACAGAAATGTTACCAACAATCCTTCTCGGTATCAGATCTACCTGGCGTGATGACCTAAAAGCAACGACGGTAGAACTAGTGTACGGGGAAACCTTACGCTTACCCGGAGAGTATCTAGCTACTCGAGTACCTACAGATAGAACAAAAGAGACCTCGGAATATGTTAAGGAGATGAGACAACATTTCCAGAGATTACGACCAACTGACAGCACTCGACACGGAGAGAAAAAGATGTTTATTTACAAAGATCTTGCTACAACAGAAAATGTTTTCATCCGACACGATGGGCCAAAAGCTCTCTCTCAAATGCCATACGAAGGCCCGTATCCTGTTGTCAGCCGCAGCAAGAAAATGTTTGCTATTGATGTTCATGGAAAGAAGATCATGGTTTCGGTGGATAGGCTGAAACCAGCCTACGTAATGACAGAAGAGGATCCACGACAGCAACCATTGACCATAGCTCAGCAAGAATCGAAGCAGGATGAGCGAGAAGAAACGGTAATTAAAACTAGATCCAGTCGACGAGTTAGATTCCCTGATCGCTTATAAGGCGATTTTTCTTAGTTTTTATCGTGATTTCATATTTTGTACACTCAATCATTAGCAGGGGGGTACTGTGGCGTCTACTTTTATTTGTTCAATTTAATAATTTTTAACTGAACCCGGTTACCTACTAGTGATAGAGTTTTGACAGAGCTATGGAAAAAATAATAACAAGTTAGAAGAACAGAAACTAATGTGACAGTTTTCGATTTTTCAAAATACATTTTTTCATAATTTGGTTTGAATTATTGAAGAAAATAATTAATTATACTTGTGACGCCCACATCTTAGAATTTTTCTTTAAATTTAAGTTAAGTATATCGGACAAGAACGTAATTTAATTATTCCTAAATAAAGTAATGTGTCATAAACATTTGTTAAACAGAATTTAAAACTTTATAATCAGTAAATATGTTCGTAATCTGTTTCGATTATGAATTATTATAATTTCGTTTTGTGTGCGCCGTTCAATGAGAAATAAATTCGTTATTATCAAGGAAAAATTATTAACACAAATCTATTAAAAGTTTAACAAATTTAAAATTCGTTTGCAACTCTGTCCCGTGTATTTACCGACTAATTGTAATTCGTTCCTCGTTTCACCGTAAGCATTATTTCAATAATTTATTCCACTTTAAATAACCGCCAAGGGATTTTAATTAATTTCTAGTTTATCGTACGAGTACCGCATTGCTTTTTCATCAGCTATTAAATTTTATAAGCTTTATTCTCTGAGTCGATATCATAAAACGTCTATGATATACGTACAGCTGTGAATTTGGCATTTTAGTCTAAGCGTACTTACGTTTTTGGGTAAATTTATAATTGCAAAATTTGGTTGTAAGTCGTTTGGACTGCAATGGGAACCGCGAGCATTCTCTGTATAGCTATCATCAGCAGAAGAGTAGCTCGAGAATTCCATCGCAATTTCGATGACCAACAAGACTTACCTAATTAGGGCCGAAATAGCTATTCAGAGGATGCGCGGGGGCCCTATTGCAAACCAGGCGACTTGCAGCCAATTTTTGTAAGCTTGCGTTGAGACGCTAAATGTCCGCACTGGCCATCTGGTTTGTGATAACACAATTACAGGTCAGAAATTACAGGTCGCACGATGTCGCGACAGTATGGCTTATAATTAATTATAATTAATTGATTAATGAGCAAGTACGACCCTGGCATTACTCCATGTCCTAAGTTTTACCGAATTCTAATAATGACAATATAAATTCGAATACCTATTTGAAACTAGAACTGTTTTCTATTTAAACATGTCATGCTCTACCTGCATGGAACATTAAACTAGAACTATTTACGGGTCTAAATGCATTCCTATCCGATGTAAAATTTAGAATAACTGTTAATCTATGTTGTGCATTACACACATATATATTTAAATTATAGTTTCTTTCGTAACTGAAATGTACATACAAAAACGATAAGGGCTTCATGTACCAATTTCGTACGTGGTATGTGAGGAGCAAAGAGAATCACTTCAGCGCTTCAAACCCCGCTGTTCCACGATGTAAAAGGAAAGCGGCTTATGTTGTAACGTGCCTTAATTTTCAAAATATAAATTTACCTTATTTTAAACTCAAATATTTCATATACGGCTTATCCAATAGGTAGGATGCATATTCATATCTTTATTATATTTGAAACAAATTTGCGCAGAAATTATTTATACGTTTTAATGTAGCCGACGTATTTTCCACAAGTTTGTAAAAAAAATATTTTCACGTCAGATTTTTGGATATAGTTTATTTGGAGATCCATTTTCACAAACACATAAAAAAGAAATATAAAATCTAAATGCGTCCGAAGTTTTACATCATGGTTTGTTTAGAATTCAAAAAGTAACAAAACACGAAAAAATAAATACGCGCGAAGGTCAACGCGACACGAAAATACCCCTTCGCTGTACTATAGTAATGCGAGAGCCCAAAAGCCAACATATTTAGGTTTAGCTTCGTAAAATAGTCTCAGGTTTACAATGACAAGTTTTTGAAATATTTACAAACTGAATTTCATATTCTTTGGTGGAAGTAGACAATGCAAAAATATATTTTGTGAGAAATATCTTCATTCTTAAAAGAACATATAAATTAAGTTGTTTAAATTTAGTTCTTTCACATAACCTAATTTTTTTATTTTAACAATTCCTATGATAATCACAGCACCTGTGCAGTTCAATCTGTAGTAGGTACTTTTGTTTCCATGGATAACTAGAATTACTTTTTTGTTGAACATTTCATATTGTTACGTCCGAGCTGCCAATGATTGCCTGGTTACACCCAGTACAGTTAGTTTCGAGTCGAACAATAATAATGGTTCCGGGCGTTTGCTGGAAAATTTGAAAAAGAAAGCATTTCTACTGTACAGGATGTCGCTAAATTACGTGAATGTAGTTTAACTACAGATGCCTGGCCTCAATAAAAGATGTTTGAATTCAACTTACCTATATTCAAAAGTGCTTCATTAAGCCAGTATTCTGCTTCAAAATTTTAAAAAGTTTAAAGTATTTTTTCTAATAGCAAAAGAACGCTTGAACCAATTTGAATGTTTTTTCGTACGAGAACCCTCAGGAAGACAAGTCACCTTTCTAGATGGGTTTAATAATTTGAAATGAACAGCGTTCTTTTGTTATTGGAAAAATTACTTTTTTTTTCAAAGAAATTTGATACAGATACTGGCTTAACGAAGCACTTTTGGATATACATAAGTTGGGTTCAAACGTCTTATTTTGAAGCCAGGAATCTATGGTCAAGCTTTGTCTACGTAATTTAGCGACAAACGGTATAAGCCATGATCCACGATTTATAGAATCAGTTATTATTCTAAATTATTCTGAAAGCGATACGTGTGAATCTAGTGATCCGTAGAGCGTTTAAGAGATTGAAGTGTTATTTGTTAAACAAGTATTGCAACTCGTTATTTTTGTGTTTTTATTGTGTTAAACGATTGTGGACATTAAAGAGTTTTTATATTAAACGATTATGATTTGCGAACCCGAATTCGTAACAATATAATACTGCAGTGCACCAAATGATCAAAAAGTAATGTTTACGTCAAGCTTTAGAATTTATTACAATCGTTTTAGAATAGAACACATGACATGATATAGTAGCAAGCTTTAAGCGACAATACTTGTTTTTTTTAACTAATTTATTGTCATTTTGACTTTATCATTCCAGAGTATTTGTTAATTAAGTTAATTTTGAGTTGAATCTAAAAACTTTTTCTGACATCATAAATATCCATGGACTAGGCAGGATTCGAACCCATACTTCCGAGCAGCAATACTCCCAAAACCAGGCAACTACTAAACCACGCGACGGCCCTATGTGACAATATAAATATAGGGTTATTCACGCAAACCGTTTATAAGGTTTTCAAGGAAGAAGGTTAGACATAAATTTGAAATTTACGGGATAGAAATAATTCAAAAGGACCTTTTAAAATAAAATGAAATTGACTTCCAGTCGCTCTCAACTCACCTATTTTACATTTCACTATCTCTAAATTGCATCATTATTGAGATATTTTGAGTTTCTTAAAAGTCTGGATTCTGCAAACTGATTTACAAAAAAATAATATTATAGCTACTATTGAAGTAATTTTATTTGTAACAGCTAATATTGTAGTTGAGGCTTTAAGGTTCTTAAAAATTCCATAAATAAACTATTAACGTCTAAAATGTATCATTCCATTCGAAGATATTCAAACACAGAAAAATACTTTTTTCAAATGGAACGATCAATATTTTAATACACCATAGTAGGAGGAGATTTTAAGATGACTGAAAATAAAAATGTGGAGAAAAACCCAGCAGAAAATAATATCATAAGTAAAACACCAATAACTTCAGATATCTGGATAGAGATTGTAGAAAATATCGAAAAGATGTCAAGTTGAAAAGAAGTTAGATAGGTTAAAGTTATCTACAAAAGGAAATAAGCAGTAACTTACAGAAAGATTGAAAGCAGCTACAAGTTTTATAGAAGAATTGAAGACATCAGATAAGAAATCTGAAAAAGATATGAGAAGAAAAAAAGAACATTGTGTGAATTATGATAATTCATTAGAGAGCAATAGCAAGTACGAACGTTAGCATGTGTAGAGCTAGTGTAAAAAAGAAATGTGAATCCAAGAGAAAGACGATGCTTACGATCGTATTTGCTTGATGACAGGGACGAATCTGACATGCGAATATGTGAAGAAGGAATGAGAAAGAAAAGAAATATGCAAATCAGTCACGACTATGAACCAAACCTATTAGCTGCGCAAGGAAGATCTCATGCAGAAAGGGCAACGTCTGCGATCACACAGTTCACTTAGTTGTAAATATGAAGACGACTGACAGGAAACACTGGTGCGAGAAAAGAGAATTCCAAGAAAACAGAGGCGACGTGCAGGATATAGCAGTTCAACTGATGAAGACGAAGACGACCATAGAGCCAGAGTGATAGAGAAAAATGCACGAAGAGACACTCAGTGTACTAAATTTGATCATTCTAATTATCATAATGAACCAGTCCATAAAATACATGAAACAAGTTATGGTTTGGAACAACTCGCAATGCATAATTTTCACAAAAACCCAAAAAATTGTGAAGGTTATAGAACAAAAGAGCCGATTCACAGTGTATTTATAATTGGTGAGGTGGAAGGTAGTTTACCGTATTTTACTGGTGAGGACAGAGTATCAATCAAAAAATGGATATCCGAGTTTGAAAATGTTAGTGAACTCTTGCATTGGAAAGATGTACAAAAGATAATTTATGGTAAGTGCATGCTGCAAGGTTCCGCTAAACAATTTATGTTATCGAGAAAAATAGCCTCATGGAGTTTCTTCAAATATTCATTGATATCCGAATTCACTATTAATGTAAATAGTGCTATTATTCACAAAGAGCTACGTAAATGTAAAAACTATTCAACGAGACTAGAAAGCAGAATATTACACCATATTGGAGATTGCTAACTTGAGAAGAGTCAAAGAAGCTGCTTTGATGGAGTACATAATATATGGTATCCAAGATGACGAGGTTAATAAGACAATTCTGCGAAGACGATTGAGGAGCTCAATAAGTGTATTGGTTTTTACGATAGAATGAAATGCAAGTCAAGGCAAATCCGATCAGTGATTAGAATAGATGGACAGAAGAGCAACAAGGAGATGACAAACTAGTTGGCCATTTGCCAAATACGAAGAATTCAGGTGGGACACACTGCTTCAATTGTGGAGCTAGAAATCATGATCGAAACCATTGTACGTACCAAGAAAAATTGTCAAAATGTTTAAAATGCAACGAATTTGGACACATTGCTTCAAAGTGTACCAAGAGTAATCAAAATATTAGTTGTGTACGTCCTTTGATGAAAAGTTTACACCAATCAAAGTAAAAGTGATGTCAATCTAATGAAATCAGATATCTACAAGAAACTAGGTAACCTCATCTTAAGCCAGACTACTCGTACTTTTCTGGGCTAGGAAACAATACCACAAAACCCTTTGATGTAGTCAATTTGGACATTAATGTACATGGTGAAGTGTACAGTATTATCAGATCAATGACAACTAAGTTCATTTAGGACAAGAGTGGAGAAAAGAAGTAGAAGTAATTGTCAGGCAAAGGAAGATTTATATTCAACGAATACAACTGCAGTCGATGTTTGCGAGAATAACAGACATTAAGAATCCAGACTATGAAGAAAGTATCCATGATGATTTGAAGATTCTGCAGTGTATGACGACCGATGAAATAGATGTACCTGAACAATACAAAAGTAAAGTTGAAAAACTTTTAGCACATCAACCGAAACAGGTAATAAGGATGTAATCAACTTACCAACAGTTATGCAACAAGAAATTTTGAAGAAAGTTCACTACAATGGACATTTTGTTGTAAAGAAGATGCAAGTTCTTCATGATGAATACTACATACCCAAATTGAAAGAGAAGTTGGAGAGTTCAGTCGAATGTTGTGTTCCACGTATTTTGGCGGAAGAGAAGCGCCGGAAGAAAGAAAGTGTTGTGAAACCAATACCTAAGGGAGGTACACCTTTAGATATGTACCATGATAGTCAGTCCAAAAGAGATAAAGTTTACAAAGAAGGCGATCTAGTGGTAATTTGTCCATCACAGTTTGGATCTAGTTCAAAAATTACGGTCCCAGAAATATCTGGGACCATACAAAGTCACTCAAATAAAGGGCAATTATCGTTACGAACTTGTTAAAATTAGCAATGATAATGAAGGACCTAAAGTAACGATGTCACCAGCCGACTATATGAAATCATGCAGATTTTTTCCGAATACTGAAGGCTTTGCAGGATAGCTGAGTGTGGGGTTTGAGAATTTAAGCGATAGTGTAATGATAAACAATATAGTTCGCGGGTAATTAAAAAAAGTTGTTAATTGAAAAAGAGTTGTGTTTTTAAAAAGGAAGTTGAAGGTACATTGAATAAAAGCTTTAAAGAAACCATCGCAATTATTTCTTGTGTATCCTTCATTACATAACCCGTTCTCTAAACCATTTCTATATTAATAAAAAATACCATTCGAATAGCTCAAATATTTTGAATTTTGTTAAAATGGAAATGATAAAAATTTGCACTTTTATTTATTTACTGCTACTACAAATTTTGTAGTAAAGCAAAGAAAATAGAGTTTCTTGAATTTTCGTTTTATGATTGTCCTTTTCTTGGAAATCTTGTAGTCTTATAAAAGAATAAAGGGTGCGTGTCATTACTTTAAGTTGAAGAATAAAATAATATGTGGTGTGATCGTTTCCATTTCTTCTCTAATTCTAGCTTTTAAACCTTCTAATTATTTGATCGATTTTTGTAGACCATGCTTTTGAGGTGACCCCATAAATAAAAATCGAGTGGTGTAAAGTCTGGAGAGCGTGCAGGCCGTTTTACCTTGCCTCTTCTTACATTCTATCCGTGATGAGAAACGGTATGCATAATGTGCGGGAGCACCGTCTTGCTGAAACCAAACATTGTAGTACTTCGTTTATTAAGAGCTGCAGGCATCTATTACAATTTAAAGTATTAAGTATTAGCTAAGAAGAATGGTCTAAGGAAAGGGTCACCAACAATTTCTATGCAGACATTTACTTTCTCAGGTTGTTGTGTATGCGTTTCTTCCTTTTAATAGGAATTATTGCGCGATCAGTATCGATAATTATTAACATGCCGCATTTAAATGTTGTACAAGAAACGTTAATGAGAGAACTCTAAAACAAATTTAGATTTTTATTGTTTTCTTCTTAACTTCTAAAACTGATAGTAGCATTGTGTTATTTTGAATGATTTAATTGTCAGCGTTTATGTCAATCAGGCAGAAATCGATTTACTTATTATTATATTATTGTAAAGTATAGCCTAAAGATTCATCCGAGAAAATAATTTTGTAAATCATTCTCCATCGTTATTTCACAGAATTGTGATCTGTCAAACTTGTCCTCATTCAGTTCTAATATGTACATACAGTAGTGCGTACATACATGCCTTAAGTATATGTATATTGTACATACCTACAACTCGAGAATTATGCGAGCTTTGTAGCTGCTATTTATTTATATGAAGCTACAACTGAACAACTACGGGCGTCCTTTTATACCTGCCTGTGGCATAAAATAATCTGCCAATGGAAATTATTGTAACACATGTTATTCAAAGGAATTCTGTTTACATTTTCGAGAATGTTTTAAACGCAAAATTTCAAACGAAATCCCGAGCATTGTTCGTAGTTATTTTATAAACTATTACAGAACCTCCATAACTCGAATCACAAGGGATCGGAAGATTACTTCGAGGTATAGAAATTTCGAGTTAAGAAAGAGACTTCAATTATACAAGCTGTTTCGCAACTTCATGAAAATAAAAGAAAAACAAGGAAAGTTTGCATGAAAATGAATAGAATGAACCATTTTTTGTTGAACAAAGTGTCATTAAATTTTCGAGAAAATAAATAATTTTGACGAACGGGAAAACCGTTTGAACGCCTTTGGTTTAAGTTTATGATGTTTACGAAGAATATGAGTGATGTAATTTATTGTTAGTCATCGCCGGCCGGGCCGGGTAGTTCGAAGGTGTACGTTGAGGTGGTTGCACGGAAATTTACTGAAAAAAATGACAGAATTTACAAATAGTGAGATTGTTGACATGATTCTAGTGTATGGTGAAAGTTGTCAAAACGCTCAAGGCGGCAAGGCGTTTGTATGTACAGCACTTTCCAAACCGACATTTGCCAACCAGTGCCATATTTCTCTCTGTTGTGCAAAGAGCGAGGGATACTAGAACTTTAAGGGCACGTCGCTGAAGAGGTGAAGGACGGCAGCGTCCACAACGCATCCTAAACAGAGAAGAAATACTACAACTTATCGAGGAATATCCTTCTTTAATGGTACGTGATATCTCAAGTCAAACGCGTTTATCGTCCTCTGTTGTTTGGCGCATTCTTCGCGAACAATTACATCCGTACCACATTCAAAGAGTTCAGGCTTTGCTACCAGCCGACTATGCTCTACGCATACGATTTTGTCGTTGGTTTTTGCATAAACAACAGGCAAATGCGAATTTTGTTCATAATGTCCTGTTTACCGACGAAGCTATTTTTACCAGAGATGGGGTGAGTAATTTTCGCAACATGCATTTGTGGGGTGACGAAAACGCAATTCGTCGCGGTCATTTCCAACAACGGTTTCCTATTAACGTGTGGGCAGATATTCTAAACGGCAATGTAATCGGCCCATTCGTCTTGCCAAACCGTTTAGATGGTCTCCAATACTTAAAATTTTCTACGAACTAATCTACCGGAGCTTCTCGAGAATGTGAACCTAAATCTTAGAGCAACGATGTGATTTATGCACGATGGAGCTCCACCTCATTTTTGACGAGAAGTACGTGCTCTCCTCGACGAAATTTTTCCTGGTAGATGGATTGGAAAAAATGGGCAGATCACGTTCACCTGATCTAAATCCGCTACATTATTATCTGTGGGGACACGTAAAAGCATTGGTATACGAAGAAGAAATCAGGACGTTCCAAGAATTGAACGATCGTATTAACGCCGCATTTCTCTCTGTTCGACAACAAAATATGTTTCATAAAGCTCGTGAATCATTACTTCGCCGGGCAGATTTGTGTTTACGAGCGGCCGAGGAAAGGAATTTTGAACACTTATTGTGACTCAGCTGGCACTGAGCTAGAGATTCTAAACATTTGTCAATGCGTTATCAGTTTAGGGTAAATTTTATTTTGTTTTTATTTCCGTTTTTATTTAGATGCATTTATGCACACATCTCATGTCCAACACGCCTTTATTTTTTTTTTTCACGAAGTTGCGAAACATCCTGTATACAATGTGCAGAGACATCAGTAAATTTCAACTTATAGAAAATTTTGAGTTGTTGAGGTTCGAGTTATAGAGGTTATTTTCGTAAATTTTGCGAACCATGATACCCCATAGATTTAAATCCGGCAAGCAAGCCGGCTATTCCAGTAAAATTATTGCATTATCTGTAAACCACCGTTTTGTGTGTCGACTGGTATGAACTTTTGCGTTGTCCTGTTGGAAAAACCATTCTTATCGTTCATTTTCATAAAACAAAATGGTAGCAATTGGTTTTGTAGCAAGGTGATGTACTTACCACTGTTCATTCTATTTGACTTCGAAAATGCTCTCTAAACCACCGCCAAAGTTTCTTTATTAATTTTTTTTTATAATGCTAGTATAGTTATGCTCCTGGCGAAAATAATATTTTGTAACCTCCTATTCACATTTTCAATAAACTACACGTTATTCGGGCTAATGTACTTTCCATGACATGATTAATTATGTCATTCGATTCTAGATTGAAGAGTTTCATTATGAATTAAATATCTTAAAATTGCGATATAGTTCTATAGTTATGCTCTTGAATATATGTTGTACAACATACACTGTACTATCCATTCACGATCTTGTAGACTCTGGAGAGCCATGATTTCTTTTCGTTAAGTTACGTGCAAGTATTTTGATAGAATTCATAATGTGACAAATGTAAAATTCTGACACTTTAACGTCAGTCCCATCGACTATATTGTTTCTTACACTCTACGATGGCTTGAAGAACGTAAAATAACAACATTAAACAAATAATTACTTGTGACTTCTTAATACTAACTCAAAATGCTAAAATCATCAAAGTTTTTCGGCGTCAGATTTCAAAAGTATAACCATCAAATTGAAATGGAACATATCCACTTGCAGGTACCAACAAAAATGTCACCCTGACATGGCCCACTCTGAGTCCGAATAGATCGTGAATAGCTTATACGGGAGAGGGGGGTACATTTGGACGTGTAGGTACATTTGAATAACTTTAATTTCTCTCAAGAATTATGCCATAATTATTTTTCACTTTTCACAGATTCTGAAGTTTAACTTTAAAATATTTTGCAGTAACAGCTGAAATCATTAAAAACGGGAAATGTCAAAAAAAATTGTCATGTTTTTTTCAGTTTTTTCATAGTGTAAACATGATTTTTTTAGAAATATTTAAGAATTATTTGATGGTATGTCAAGGTAAGATATGTATTTATCAAGTAGACAATTAATTGACAAATAAACCAAATTTACAATTGGAAAAATTTCATTTCCTGTCTTTATTAGTTACAGTTGTACATTAAATTTCATAATACCGCAGTTACCAAAAATACATAGATTAAATGTTAAATAACTTTCGACTTATTTTTGAAAGCTTCCGAATTAGACACGCGGAGAATTTTAACGCACGGTTGGAATTGTTGCACTGCAAAAATAGAATTGATTGAACACTTCAGGCCATGATGTTTCGTTGTGATAACGTTAACAAGATTTACTCTAACAAAAAACGATAAAAACACGCCGCATTATGTGTCAATCACGAGACTCAGAACGTGATTCTATAAATAAATTCGCAATGTGAATGTAGCATAAAAAAATAACTTACTTTCTATAGGCCTTAGACATTCGAATGCAGTTTAAATGTAAACTTCACTCTTGCTTATTTCATTAATAATAAACTAAAATCGACAATTTAAAAATAACTCACCCTCTTCCTTAATTTGAACCCTCATTATAGAACTGTTTAAATTTTCTTTCGTGGTAAATGTAGTTTCATTAACTAGAGTAGCTTGCCTTTCAAATTTTTTAGTCGATTGTATATATTTTTTATCAATTATTTCTCCTGACATATTCTGATTGTATGGAAGCGATGCACTAGCACTAGTGTTTCCAGATAAAAGAAGCCTTTTCAATAATGCATCAAATTCGCCATCAGTGATGTTAGTTGTACTATTATTTGTAAAGGTGCCATTATAAATTTCTCGTAGTTGATCATGAGTGATCATGTCAGGTACATAATTTTCAAATTGGGGTGCTTTTCTGGATGCTAAAGTCGGTTGACCGTCCCACATGAATATGTAATAAACCGACAGAAGTATGGCTGCCATCGATACACTCAGAACGTATGCCAGAACTGTTAAAACTCGCACAATCTTAGGCCTGGATTTTGGTCCGATGTAAATGTCTTCTTTTGCATTACTATCTTCTGAAGTCTCGTTTTCTTGTTCGTCCGGCATGTTCTGAAACAGAGAGATAAAGGTTTCATATAATTCAAAAAATTTTAAAGATGGAAGTAAAACAACAGTCTAGTTAAAATGTATGTACAGTCGCGAGCAATAATTTTTTCATTGTTATTATTGTCAAGAATCTGTACCTGACTTGTACACCCACCGGCACAAAAAGCGACTCACTATTATTTTTTGAAATAAATTATCTGAGGACACTTTTTGTCCATTTTTTTTCCTGCTCTTCGGTGAATAGGACATCTTCAATAATCGGGAAAGCCGTGATCATCATGGTAACTAAATTCTCTTGTTTAAATAAATTATTGAAAGTATCTACGCCATTGTCAATATTGTGTTGCAGTTGATTTTTTGTTTTCCAAACGTTTCCTAAGGACTTAATTTAATAATTTGTTTACATTTTGTCATTAATAAGTTGTTTTTATGGCTATTAATGCAGTGGATGCAGCAAGAGTAATTGCTTTGATTCAGGATGGTCGGTCTCAACGTTACGTTGCACAAGTTCTTGGAACTTCTCAATCATGTGTCTTCAGAATGTGGATGCGACTCTTGGAAACAGAATCTTACAATCAAAGATGTTACAAGCGCTAGAGATGACCATTTTCTTACCTTAACGATTCTTCGCAACAGGAATTTAACTGCTGTTCAAGTCAGAAATCGCCTTGCAGAGGTTCGAGACGTGCATGTAAGTGACAGAACGATCAGAAGACGCTTTAATGAAACTGATTTAATGGCAAAAAGACCTGCACATGGCCCAGAGCTTAACACACAGCATAGAGTAAGCAGATTTGCATTTACTTGTGAACATGTTCATTGGAATTTGGGGCAGTGGAGTCAAGTACTCTTCACTGATGAGTCTCGCTTCTGCCTACGAGCGCCGAATGGTTGTGGAAGAGTGTGGAGAAGGACCGGCGAACGGTATTTTCAATGTAATATTGTTTCCAGACTATCTTTCAACGGAGGTTCGATTATAGTGTGGGGCGGTATTTCTGCGAACGCACATACAGACCTTGTTGTAATAAATAGGGGAGTTATTAACGCTCAGAGGTACATTGATAATGTTCTTCAAGATCATGTGATACCCTTTGCCCCTTTTATTGGCGACAATTTTATGTTGATGCACGATAATGCACGGCCACATGTCGCCAGAGTTGTTAATGAATTTCTTGACGCTGTTGGTGTTAACCGAATGCAGTGACCCTCGAGAACTCCCGACATGAATCCCATCGAACATGTCTGGGACACGTTAGGAAGGAATTGTAGAGCTCGCGTCCCCGCCCCAGCTACCCTAGAAGAATTATCAATGGCGCTTCAGCAAGAATGGGATCAACTTGACAATTTAGCGATTAGGCACTTGGTGGAGTCGATGCCACAACATATGCAGGAGGCAATACTCGATATTAATTAATTAGGATGATTGAAATTTTGCATTTTTCTTTAAGTTACAATTTCATCAATTTTGCAGTTTTTATGACTTTTATTAAAATCTTGTTTGTTTTATTTATCTTTGGCCTTATTTGATGTACATCAACCAAGAAAACTATAAATAATAATTATCAGTCGAAAATTATATAAAAAAAATTATTGTCGCAATGAATTACACAAACCTCAAAGTGAGTCGCTTTTTGTGCCGGTGAGTGTATTTAATAAAAAATAAGAAAGTAAATGTTTTAATTTTAATTATTGGGAATAATTTCTTAAAAATTTAATTTATTTTTAACACTTTAGGGGTCAAAATAGGATGTTTATTTGAAATGTTTTAATATGTAGAATTAAAACTGACGATTTGATTGACAGTAACGTCCAAAATGTAATGCTCGCGACTATAGGTATCTCTCTGTTACACCATATGTTTCATTTTAAGTTGCGCACTCTTATCTTAATTTCTTTCATTTTTAGATAAAACTTGCATTTAGAATATACAGCGACGTGGTATATTGATTAAGGGAACGTTTCGTTTTTATTTTTCATTTTATATAGCCTTTCCTATTTCTATCATTTTTCAAGTTTCAGTGAAAAGCGCTTGTCCATTACCTTTATTTTCTTGGTACTCATCTGCTTTCGTCTACTTGACGACGTTTTACTCAAAATTTGTAGATATTTATATCGTACTTCTCGAATGATGTTAGTCGTGATAACGAGTAATTTTTTTGGAATTATTTACGTGATACGTAACTTTAAAAAGAGAACAAAATGTATTAAGCGGGTTTTGGCGAAACAAATATTGGTTAAATTTCAATAAAAATATTGCAATAACAGTGACCATTAACAAATGTAAATACTAGGTCAAGTACTTGAAGTGTGGCCACTACTGTTATATGAATTGAAATCACAATCGATCGATCGAGTAAGATAAGGAAAAGGACCATTTCTTCCTATCCAACTATTACTTTTTTAAAGAATTCGTCGTTCAATCATCATACGTCTTCTTAATTTATGCACCGAAAATGATGGCCTTAATTTTGAACATTTCTTATAATTTTTCAATTTTTTTAAAGAAATTGAAATTACTTAAAATTGTGTTACAAATAAATAAAATGAATTAAATAAATTTCCTTCCTTCCTTTCCTTTCAGTATAAATTAAATCCTTAAAACCTGTATGAGTCTGCATAATAATTTTTTTGTTTAAAATGCATTTATAGTGTCCTGAATAATAACGCGATTTGCTACGTAAATTTTTAACTAATTATTGAATCCTGCAAGAGCAAAACTACTAGGCGACCTGAATGATGGAGATTTTGCCCGGCATATCATAAAACTTATAAACGCCTTACGCAATGTGAACATCGACAAGAACGTTTGGATTCACAAACTCATTTTTACAATGCAGTTATAAAACTTTATATACACTTTTATTATTGTATATTATTTGATCACCATTGTCCTTTGGAGTACAATATTTCATTAATTATTTCTGGAAAATTAAAATAATTTTTTCCCATGTTTTGCGATGTCCATTCATTCAACCTGTTTTCCTAAATGGTCTATTCAATACCCAGAATATGTCAAAAGAATGTGTTACCATTAAATACCATAATCACTAAAGGAAGCTCGTGTTTATTGGTGTGCTTCCAAAATTTGTAATGTACATATGAATAACTAATTCAAGGGTCGAATTTTGACTTTTCACCCTACAGATCCATACCTTACGATTTTTATGTTCCCGAGAATAGCATCTAAATAGTTTTCTTTTGACGATGACCAATGAAATAAACGCATATGAAAGATTATTATATGACGTCAAGTTCGATAATTGGTTTATCAAAAAATAAAATTGCATTGATGATTAGGACAAATATTTTGCATTCATTACTTATAAACCAAAAATGTATCTAATAATCCTCGTATATTGAATTTATTTAATTTTTCGGTAAAAATTGTTAATTTTAAAAAGTAAATTATAAATAGACATTTTTATAAAAAGAAACGAAAAGTTCTAGATTTCTGAAAAATATAAAAAGCAAGTAGCAAACTCGATTAATAAAATTAAGTGCAATTTTTTAAATTGACAAAGATCTACTTACGTTTGTATACTTCTCTTCTTTTCCGTCTTTAATTTACATCTGATTATGAGTCTGTGGTGGTCCTACAAAATAATAATAACCATTAACATACCGTTTAAATGCAGAAGAAATTGTATTGCACGTTCGTTTATCAAGTTTATCGAAATGTTCGTGTTTTACGACTTAAATAAATAATCACCTTCCGCACTGGTCACTTGCGAAAATTCGACGACATGCGTTTCTTCTGCTTGTGTTATCTATTAAGCGTCGAGACGCTCGCCGACGTTATACAAACAAATGTGATACATGAACATCCACCATAAAATAACACATGCGCGCAAAAAATTCTAGATTAGGAAAACCTGAAGTGCGTTAATATTAAATTAGCACTGCTCGCTGTGTTGAAAACAAAAATGTTTAAATTAAAGATGTAACATAAATTTACTTCGATTAAAACGGAATGACAAAATAGCGAGATTTTTAAAATATTAGAATATAAACTAAAATTGTGAAGCGATTAAAAATAGAAACATAAAATTATTTAGCACAGCTAAAGTAAAAGACAAAGCAAAGAATTTCAAAAATAAATAAAGGTGTGCTTGTGCCAAAAGTTGAACAATAATAGAAAACAATTTAGTGTAATAAATTGTTTAAGTAATGTTTTGATATAAATAAGTTAAAGTATTTTCTACTCATCAGTTGCAAAAACAAATTTTGTGAAAGACAAAGCTAGAAATGTGAAGAGTAAATACTCGACGTATATTCATATATGTATGTAAAACACATCCACAGGCATAGTACGTTCTTGACCCAGTACAGAGAATTAGAGTTGTAGGTTTTCTTCTAAAGCTTGTTAAAAAAATGTTTTACGTATTTCAGAAGAATTATTTTACTTTTTATTTTTAATCTGCTATAAAACAATTTCAATAATTTGGTTTATAAGTATAGTTAATAATGATAAAAAAACAAAACTAGAATAACTTCTTTTACATTATTATCGTAATGGGCATTCGACAAAAAAAAACGACAGTTGATACATAGGTACTATAATTTATGATATACAGGAGACTCATTAATAAAAATATGAATAAGTTAGGTATGAGTACTAAAATATTACTGACCTTAAGTAATTATATTATTAATATCCATAGAGGTGTGTTCAGGAAGTAAGAACCTTGTATATATTTTATTTCTTTTCATGCCATTCGTCGTATAATCTACACGAACTGATATGTGAAATATTTCAACTTCACTATCGCTTTTCGTTACTTCAAATATCGATAATATCCATAATAAGAAAGGTTTTATTCAATTGAAAATGTATTTAAAAAAAATACAAGTTACTTCTCCGGTCATTTTTTAAATTGCTCTGTATCAAAGTTTCGTTATACATATTTGTATTTGATCATGATTATTTTTTTAATTTTATATAGATGATTCTTGACTTCCCAGGACATGAATTCGTGAAACGAAAGTTTGACGTTTGCTTTCTTATGATATCATTTACGAAAATTAATTAAAATTGTGTAACTGGCAATATAGAAAGTGTTAACACTTTATATATTGCCAATTACACAATTTTAATTAATTTTCATAATTTTCATCTGGCAAGAAAACTTGATTTGATATCATTTACATTGGCCAATGTAAATGGTATCGTAAGAAACCATACGCCAAACTTTCGTTCTACAAATTCCTGATGGCACGAAATTGAATGTAAATGTAGCTTTATAGCTTACGGCCTAAATTGAATGAGCGCTCTTTCTTTACGCTAGCAACGCAGTGGTTTTTTTTTTGGCAAAAAGAAAACGCCCATCCACTTTCGATGAAACAAGACACAACACAAAAAAATCCTAACGAATAAAACGTCGTGATATTCCGCAAGCCGATTACTAATAAAAAATAACGTAATACAAGGAAAAACTTCGTACATGTACATAATTTATGTGCACCTTGACGTATGTTTATCGGTTGAAAATTTTGATATTACCAACTGAGTTGCTCTTCTAGCGAAAACTAATTTGCATAAAAAATATCGATTTTATCTCCAGAACCAGCCGATAACTAAGTCACGTAATAACGGGGTCACAGTGTACTAGATAATTGTCGTTGGATACGTCCCGTCAAAATGCGTTCAGCATTAAATATATACCGGGTGTCCCACGCCATGTGCTTCTAGAATCTTCATTATTGAAATTCGGAAAGGATAAATTAAACAAAAATTTTCCGATATACTATCGATGCGGTAGGACTTCCGGTTTCGTCGGAAGTGATGTTAACTTTCTTACTTTAAATGGCCCCTGTCAGATATACCAAGTAATTTTTACTTAGTTAGAAAATAGCATTTTCCGAAATTGTCAAAATCCTAAAATTGTTATTATTCGGAAATTAACCAAGATTTGAACAAGTTCTTTTTTATCCTGTGCTAATTTTAGGTGACTGAACAATCTCAAGGCTAGTAAAGTTTTTTTAACTTCAGCAAAAATTGAATTTTTGACATTTACCCAATATTTCACTTACCAAAACTTAATTTTAAAATTTAATTTTTTGGTGAAAATTTCAAAGATTTATAATTGGAAAAAATAATACAAAAAAATTATTTCTTTATAAATTTTTGGTGCAAGGTACTTCTTAGGAGTAATATTTTTCAATTATTATGTATTTAAATGGCTTCTAAAAACTCTAATCTACCCCTGTTAATGATTTAGGTACTTTCACAAACATCTTGTTTTTTTTCTATAACGGTGTCTAAAGTAGATACTAACGATTAATTTTAGTTTGCAAAGTGTCACTTTTTCAAAACCAGTGCATAAATAATGGAATTTTGTTTTATTAGGATCACTTAACCGTGCAAATTTTGCGTTTGTGAAGCGTAGCAAAATGAACGAACCCCGCCATATTCTGGTACCAACCGGTAACCGTCAGGGACAGGACTTTCGTCTTTCTTTTAATAATATTCAAGAATGTGAAGAACTCCGAGTTGCGGTGGTTTTCTATTAATAAAATGAACTTTTATTATTTTTAAGGACTCCACAATTCCCTACCGTCGATTTCGTTAGAAGAAATGCGCCAAAAAATACTTAGCATTCGATTTCCAGATTTTTTTGACTCACAATCTACTATGAAAGGCAATAGTTTTGACTCATCCGAAGAAGAAATTGTACTAAATGCATTACTGGAAGAAGAAATTCTTCTCGGATGAGTCAAAACTGTGGATTGTGAGTCAAAAAAAATCTGGAAATCGACTGCTAAGTATTTTTTAGCGCTTTTCTACTATGAAATCGACGAGTTGTGAACTCCATTGGCGAAAGATAATGGATGGTACTGTACCGGAACGTGATGGTTAAATGCAGGACAATCTTAATTGTCAAACTTTATTTTTTACAATTAAGGTTGTCGCACACTTATACCGTACATTTGTGTCCAATAAGAAAAATAATTTTTGTTTCAAAAATTTGATTTCTAGCTGCGAAATTAAGTAGATTTAATATACCTATTGTTACATATGTGGTTCAATAGGATCTAAAAAGAGCAACAGAAGAGGATGTGGTTATAATAAGGTGTAAGAAGGGAAGTTACAATTAAATACTATAATTCAAACTTTAATTTCTTCTAAAATATAAAACTTATTAAAATGGGACGTATATTTACATATTTTTTTTACTCCATAAAAAATTGATGAAAATTTTTATGTTCATTTATAAATTAGCCTGCATGATATATAATTTTATTTGATAACAATTATTTATTTATCAAACCTGCATTAACAAATGAATTACTTAAAAGTTTACTCTGAAAATGTACCACGAATTTGAACATATTTTTTTTGACTGATTTTGGCAAGTTAATTAACCTGTTAGAATTTTATTGACTCTGTAAATTATTTGTGTCCACATAAAATCCTTAATCAGATACAACACTTTGCCGTGAAAATGATGTGTGCTTTGCTTATCTAGGCAGAGAAAAGAACCGGTACAAACGAGTTAGCTTAATGCAATTTGTGTAATAGCCTCTACAAGTATCGATTCCCGCTATTTTTCATCATTGACAAGGTGCGATTCAATTTCATCTGGTGCTTACGTAACGTATTTATTGGATGAGTTTTTTCTTGGCTGAGCGACGAGATATGAAGTTTAAAAGAATATATTCAAAAAATTGTTTGGAAAAATTTCCTGTTTATTAGAAAAATATAATAATTTAAAATATGTATGCGCCAAGTTTCTTTTAACAATAATAATAATAACAATAGTAATTTAGATGATATACATTGTATCGTTCTCTTAAAAAATTGAAATTTTCGATACAGTAAAAGCTCCCACAAGCTGACTTTCATGGTGCCGACTTTTCTATCTGGTTATGAGAGGGTCCGGTTAGGAAAATTTATATACAGTGTATTTTGAAATGATTGAAGGACGTTGGAATTTAGCGCGCTGCCGTATTAGTAATTTTCATCTTAAAATATTTAGCATTTCTACAGATGAATTCGATCTAAATCAGTGGCGTGCTGTTATTTACATTTTGATTTCCTTATTTTATTATTATTACGAAAAAAAATTATTATCACTTTACTGCCGTACACTTTAAGTGAAAAAGGGTCACATAAACAAACAAAAATGCATACAAATGTTTTTAGGTTAACGAGGTTTTCACGGAGCTGCACAATAAATTTATTGTGCCGCCCATGGTCAAACATTACAGAATTTAATACCAACTTTTAAAAATAATCTAGGGCGCGGGAAATTCAAACACCCTTCACTCATTTCAGAATACACTGTATATATATATATATACGTAATAAATTTGAAATATGTACATACTACACACTTTTATGTTAATACGTTAATTTTATTAAATTCGATATAAAGGCTAACCCATTAAGAGCGAAGGATTTGGTTTTTAAACGCATTATTTATTTGAAAAGTGATAACATTTATATTTAGATTAAGTAAGGAACAAAATGTCAGACAAATGTGCACCAACCTTCATCTAACCACAGATAATAGAACTAGATAGATGGCTCATCAAATGCTTTAAATTTGACGCTCCAATTTGGAGACAAACTCGGTGTTAGTTTGGAGACAGCGCACCAAATATGTGGTGGCGCTACTATTACAATAGCAGAGCGAAAAACCGAAACCTGTAAATATAAGTAATATTTAAACAAATTCTATAACTAAGAGACGTGATGCAATGTTTAAACGGAGAATTAATAGCATATTATAATCGTACGTCACGTTATCGTGTCTTGGCCCCATTTTAAAAATATTTCTCTGTTACTTCAAAGAGACATCTAGCGATAGGTGAGCCAACTGAGATTTGGAATTAGCAAATGGTTTGTGACAAACGTTCGATTTTCGAATTTGTGCATACAAGTGACATCGTGCATTTAACAAACTATTTTTAGAGCGTCTATTCGTTCCTACCTCGTTGGCTATCTGGAGAGATCTATTATCTGTGATCTAACAAAGTCATGCCTCTTACTTTTTGAGCGGTACCTTCCTGTAGAGGGTGTTTCTATTGTGCCAATAGAATGTCTCTATTTTCCCAAATTTAAGACAGTAGATCTTCGCTCAAGAAGTAAGAAGAATGACTTTGTTAGGTAAAGGTTGAAGTTGCTAGAGCACCGGATTTAAATTTTATCAAAGGAGGAAAAGTCTGCTAGCAATTCCATGGTGCACATTGCCTGACATTTTGTTCCACACTTAATCTCAACATTTGTACCTTACAATAAAATAAATAATTATCACTTTTCAAATAAATAATGTGTTTAATTTAAAAACTAAATCTGGCGTTCTTAATGAGCCACTTGTTACGTTGTTAGTTTTGATTTATACATTGTTTGATGATATCTGTGCAATCTGCTTTAGAAAATGAATTTAGGTTAACTCTAACTTTCAGTTTGTTCCCATAGACGACTTTGAAGACAGTTGTTGCCATGGCAATTAATTGAAGGTTAGAGTTAACTTAAAGTTAACTTGCGATTGATAAACCCACCCTTAATTAATCAAAATTGAAGTGACTTTTGGAAATGACTTTTTTGATTCTTTATGCGCTGAAATACCTTTAGCCTTAGGTCACCATATATATTTCATCTTCTGATTCACTTTTGTTGTAATTACTATTATCTTCCTTTCCAATGTTCAAATGGATGTCGACATTTTCATCTTCTGTTCGTATATTTTGGTCTAAAGTTACGAAGTTTTCAATATTTTGATCAATTGTGTGTCCTAGCTTCTTGTTACCTCTCAACATATCAGCGAAATATGATAATGGTAAATCTTTTTCAGAATTAAATTCAGTTCCAATACTCGTATTTTCATATTTCTTGAATACACCTTTAGTGAAATAATTACATATAGTTATGGTAGTTACTTTATTCCATGATGCTTTTATGAAATATAGTGCTTCACTGAAAGTTTTTGAAAACCATGATGCAAATTTAATGTCTCCTACTATCGTCAAAATATGTTTCAAATCTAGATCTTTGTACTAAAATTTGAAATTTTGTAAGATCCCTTGATTCAAAGGCTGGCACACCGATGTTGTACCAATTGAAAAAAGAATTATTTTTACATTGGTAAGCTTTAACTCGTGAGGATTAGATCCATCAGTTTTTAAAAATATAATACTTTTTTAAAGGACTATTTCTCTTTCTAATCTTAACAACAACCATTCAGCCATAATATCCCGGGTCATCCACTTTTTTTTAATAGTTTGCCAAATTGCCATTACTAATAGAAATATTTTTGAATGTTCAAGGGCGAACTGCTTTTCCAATCATTAACAACTTTTTATGTCCTGCCATGTTGACACTAAACTAAATTATGAGTCTATCTTTAGTTTTCCACCAATATATTTTTCAGATTAAAAAAAAGGTTTTATCAGATAAATAGTGCGCAGAAGAAAAATTCGCTTTCATCTGCATTGTAGATGTCCGCTGCTCGATAACCAAGCAATTTAGAAGCGATTTTTTCTAGAAATTGATTCAGATCATCTTAATTTACACCAGCAGGCTCACCAGATATGAATTTAAAATTAATATTGTGACTTCTACGCCATTTTTGGAGTTAACCTAAGTGTGCCGCAATTTTTTTTGTAGCTTCTGCCTTCAGTAACTGCCCTGATACAGAAATATTTTAATTGCTAACACTTGCTAACCATTCATAACACATTACGTCGATGTTCAAACCTTCGTTTTTGGAAAACTTTTCTCGATTAAGTTGAACCCAGATTTCCATTTGAATCGTAAATTTTTCTTTCGGCAACTACCAATTAGCTTACATTTACATTTACATTTACATTACTCTAAAGCATGATTGATAGATTCAAACAAAATATTTCATATAAATTTCAAAGGTTTCAAAAGCAAAATATTAAATTGTAAATATTTTTGTTTTTGTTATTAACAGAGTGATTGTTGAATTCTTGGCTTCCGGTTGGAACAGCGTGTCTCGGATTTCTTCACTGCCGACGTTTCGTTCTCCGTTGCAGAAGAACTTCTTCAGGGCTGCTGTTGGTGGTGATGCTGCAGCAGCAGCAGTAGCAGTATCACCACCAACAGCAGCCCTGAAGAAGTTCTTCTGCAACGGAGAACGAAACGTCGGCAGTGAAGAAATCCGAGACACGCGGTTCCAACCGGAAGCCAAGAATTCAACAATGGACGACGGCCGCGGAAGCCTTCAAGTTAAATTAACAGAGTGATTTTTAATAAACCTAACAAAAAAAAACAATAAAAGAATCGGTCACAGATTCCGAGATTTTTTTTTTAATTCAGAATAGTTTACTAGAATTTTTAGTGCATTAAAAATATACTCTAAGAACATGTGACACTGTCTATAAAATACAATGCAACATGGGCTATTAGATTGTGTTAATAAAATTCGTCTTTTATAATAATAGAATTTGTTTCACTTTACAACAATTAACAAATTATAATAATTAACAAATCAAACAGGTTACGAATATGTTTACTCATTATAATGTTTCAAATTCTTTGTTACTGACCATTTCTTTGTTACTAACAAAGTTACTAAATCATCAGCGATAAACCGAATATACTAAATAAAGAAAACCGACTGAATTAAAATGCAAGGAAAGGGTAACGTATAATATTGGACCATAAAAAGATGCCGAAATATTTACAACGGACACGTTGCTTTTGAGAATAAACTTTATTTATAATATAATTTAAAATTTAAAAAAATTACTAGGAATTTTTAACACCGAGATTTGAATTGTTTTCATATCGCAGTGACTTATTTCTTTACCTGTGAAGCAAGTGTTCAAAGTTGTTATCCTTATTTTATACAATTTGTATGGAATAATTTACTTCGGGTTATTTACATACGTTTATCAAGTTCAATTTCGTTTAAAGGTCAAGTTTTGATGTCCTAACTAAAGTGACAAACTTTAGTAATATTTTAGAAAAAGATCACAGCGAAGCCATCGTAAACTGGGTTCTGGTTATTGTTGCCAAATCTATCGTTTTTTGAACTGGCGTCATCTTCATATACGATCTTTTATGGACACCTGTACATTCAGAAACTTTTTCGTTTTATAGAAGGGGCCTATGAAATGAAAAAAGTTTCTGAATGTTCAGGGCATGATATTATTCTGTATTTTTAATCGAATTCGTTACTTATATACAACGCAATCCTATAAATTACAGCAGTAAAACTATACTCTGAACTCTTATGATTGACCTTTGTTACAGGTAACTCTGACACAATATAATTTCGCATACTTTACTATAAAATAGCAAATACAGTAAGAGCTATTAGATCGTGTTAAAAAAGTTCATCTTTAATAATAATGGAATTTAAGACATGAGCGGATAAAGGTGTCATGTCGGATTTTTAAGATTAGGTATTATTTTTATTGACTTTTTATTAAACCCTGAGATAAATCTATCCTTCAACATATATAAAATACATATTTTTATTAAACTTGAGGAATTGCCACTTGATGAATTACGTGTGAACATAACACCTTCTTAAACTAAAAATATAAAGTTTGATTGACAGTGAAACAACAAACAGATAGAAGGCATTCATTACAAAAACATCGTTATATCAACAATGTCGATGGCGCTATCTAAGTTGTTAACATAGAAATCAAATGTGGCTCTTCAATTTCGGTGTGCATGGTATCACTCAATCAAGATACAAGTCTTACTTTTTCACTTGTATTGAGGATGTGGCTATTGTTAGAATTCCCGAAAATGCTAAAACAAAAGGTTTTAGTGTTTTATAAAAAGAAATAAATAATTTTATTGTCCACATAACAGTTATTCCTATCAGCATAACCTCTTCTTCATTTGAAGTTCAGTGGACAACGATGTTATGTACATAACATCGTACATAAAACTTAAAATACAATTATATTCAAATAATAAAGTATGGGAATTGAAAGTACTAACAATATGACCAGTTTCAAGCACAGAAAAGCAAAAAAAGTTCCAGTTCGAAACGCTTTATTTGAATTTACTCTGAATTTTAATTTCGCGACATAACATTTCTTTATCTACTTCCATCTTCTATTTGTTTCTCACACACACAATACGAAATTATAACAATTAACGATTACGAATGTGTTTACTAATAATAATAATAATTTCTTTCGTATTAGCAAACCCTATTATTATTCAAACATCGGCGATAAAGAAATAAATGAATTAAAGAAACCCATTGGTTAAAATGCAAGGGAAGAATAACGTGTATTATTGGACTATAAAAAGAAGCCGACATGTTTATGACGGACACATTGATTATGAGAATAATCTTTAAGCGTAATTAAAATTAAAGGAAAATATATATTTTCTTGTAGTATTGTTTTATTTGTTAACTGTCAAAGCAGGTGTTCAAAATGGGGTCGTTGATGTCCTTACTTTATACAATTTGTATGGAATATTTTACTTCAAATTAATACGTGCGTGTTAAGTAAATATTTTGGGGTTCGTATTTTAGATCAAGTTCACGTCCGACCCCCCGCCGTAATATTCATAACAGTGTTTCATGATAAAACTATCAAACACTTTTATGACTGTATTTATTTCGTTTGTCTGGTGGTTTTTCTTAACCAGAGACGTACCGTCATTTTGGAGCATAATTGCTGGAAAACTAAAATACATATTTCCCATGTTCTGTCATGCCTACTCTTTCACCAATTTTTCTTTGATGTCTATTCGTTCACCATTTCTACTTAGTTGTTGTATTCAAGAATCACCTTGCATTATCGTTTTCATAAGAGATGAGCTCTGCGTCATAAATTGACGTTGAAGTAAGAGACATACAAAGCATAACTCTATCTTTTTCTTACTCACCATTGAAAATGAAATAATACCGAAATATTTGTTGGTTTTTACTTCGGTGATTGATGATGCAGAGTTCATTTCTTATAAAACGATAATTTAATAGTATATTACGCAACAAGTTTAGAAAAGAGAAGTTTTAGTTTGACTGGTTTGAGTCTTTATAAGTAACTTTATAAGATACGAGCTTGCGTATACTATATTTTCGCATTTCATGCGAAAATTGATTTTATTAAAGTTTAATATAAATGACATTAATTACTATTACATTAATAATTGTCACAATTGATGGGTATTGAAAATAAAAAATAATAGTAGTTGATACGTTACTATGCAGTAATGGCTGTTATGCTGTAAAGTAACCCATTACTGTACGATTTTGAGGATATTAATGTGATACGTTACTGTATGAAATGCAAAAAAAAACAGATATGCGTTAATGTATTAAAAAAGTTAATATAATTATACAGATACGGATCAGATTTAAAGGTATAATTTATTATTGTGATTGACAAGAATAAATGACAATAACAACTGGTTTATCTCGAGGAAATTTTTAACTTACGTTTAAATTACGTTAGTGGAATGACAGTAACATTAGCAATTTTATATCCGCAACTGTAGGTACTATCTATATCATAAAAACTAGGACAACTTTTAAATCTAGTAGCCATGCGTCTCCATTATTTTATTTTTATTTATTTATCAAGTGCAACCGTAGCTGTTTATTCAACTCCCTTCACTCTATTTACTCTATTCGTTCTCTAAAGAGTGAGAGCGAATAAGTTCTAATACAAGAAAGAGTGAGACAAAAGTGTGAAAAGAGTAAATAGAGCGAACGGAGTTGAATAAACGAGCGCAGCTTGTATTTTTTTTTTTTTTAATTGAAATTCTGAGCAATTTATCTAAGAGTGATATCCTCTTCTGTGCAAATAATTATACTAGCGTTTAAAACATTTACTTTAGACAAGACTGAGAGTGACAATTTTTAATTTATGTTCAGTAGCAGTTTTAAATAAGTCTTGTTCTAGTTCTTTGGTACTTTTATTTCTAAGAAAATTGTCGAGAGCCCTTGCTTGCAAATTTTTATTACTTAAGTAGCAACAATTTAGTGACTTTAATAGCGTTTTCGACTAACTGCTTTAGAGCGCTCTAAAAGTGTTCGGGTGATTATCTTTGTTGCTCAAAGTGCGATTTATATGTTCGGCTGCGCCAGTAAAGTAGCATATCGAGAGCGCTCTGCTTTGCAGTGTTGCCAACTTAGGGGATTTCCCCCTAAATTTAGGGGATTTTAAGTGTCAAAGGGTAAATTTAGGGGATAACGTTCTTTAGGGGATTTTTCAGGGTTTTTTAACACTTACACTAACACTAACATCTTGCATTATTACGTTAAATTAAAATTAAAATAAAATGCAAATACTTTGAGTGCAATTGAAACGAAAACGCTATAATATTTAGAACTAATTTTTTAGTTACATTAAAGTAAACGAAACCAAAATTGATTTAAAAAAGAAATAGAAATATACACCTGCAGATTTGTAAATAAAAACAAATTTTAGGCGATTATGTCTTTCATTTGGGGGATTTTTAAACCTTAGATGGGGGAAATCGTTGTCAATGGGTTGGCAACACTGCTGCTTTGATCTATTTGTAAGTCGCGAGTGAGTCATATCAACATCGAGCGATCCGGAAAACATAACCTTTTTCGTTAGATTCATCAGATAATGAAGAAATTATGCGATTATTATCAAAGCATGTAACAATGAATAATGTGGTTATTAGGATCGAGTGTGACTTCGTCTTCTGCACAGAAATATGACTCTCAACTAAGAATGCCGAGTAAAGAACAAAGGTCTTTATTTTAGGAAGCCGTATCTCGGTTATTGCAACAGATTTTCGCTATTGTAAACATAACCTACAAAATACCGATATCGCAGCGATTCGTAACCAAACGTATTCGGTTGTGCATTATTTATATACCGCCTCTCAAGCAATTTTTGTCCGATCAATGACGTCAGCGCATTATTTTTGAGCAATCTGATTGAGAGTTGGAGCGGTTTAGTCGAAAATGTTATGTTTTGGTTGCGAAAACAATAGCTGTTTTCGTTTCAACGATTGGAGTAGCTTTGAGCAGCACTGAGTGGAACGAATCTGATCCGTACAAAAAGCGTTCTTTTCATACCACCATCGGATCAAATGGATTTGATCAGTTCAGGATCACTTGAAGTTCAGATTAGATGCGAATCGCTTATGAAACGATATTTCACTCCACGCAATTGGCAACACTGGTGATAATTGAAACAGTTGGTACCGCAATTAACTCTTTTCAAAATTATTAAAAAGAAACTTGATAAGTTTTGAACCGAGTTTATCAGCTGTGAGTATGAACTTAAAGATAAGTAATTATTTACGAAGTTTAGCTATAATCTATCACGATTGCAATTTTTGGTGTATTTTGTATTTTATGAGTGAACGATCAACTTCTTGTTTTCTTTCTGTCGTGTAATTGTGTCGCAAATCAGACTTCTCGCGTTCATGCATTTCAAATAACTTGTTGTGAATAAGTATACGATTTTTATTAATAATTATGTAAACATATAAAATAATGGTCAGTTTATCAAGGAGTGTTAACACCAATTCAGGAGTGAGTTTATTGTTGTTATTGTCCGAACTTAACCTAAAAATATTGAGTCACTTCTAAAAATAAATAATGCGTTTTGCTTTTTAGGGAGCAATATTTTTCAGTGAGTCCCAGAACATGGATGACAGAGAATATTTACAGCCCATTCTAGAATCGTACGGCATTTTTAAACCGTTAAGAACGATACATTTATTTAGTATACATTTGCTGGCTACTTTAGCACTGGAAATTACAGCGATCGTTTTCACTGTGTTACATCCCAATGAGTCAATGAAGTGCAGAGGATATTTCGTTCTAATTTACATTCAAGTCGGGCTTTGGTTTCTTACATTGGTAAGCGCATTAAAAATTTGTTTTCTAAAAAAAAGTTTATGGGCCTTTAAGAGCAAATTGAATGACAAAAGTATTATTTTTATGTTATGCTTAATGTGAATGTTCTTATTTCTACAGAATTTTGTGTTCATTATTTTAAATTATATGTGCCCAGTTTCATCTAGTATAAATTTTACCAAAGCATCATTTTTACTATATAGAACTCTAAAAAATGTTTACAAAAAAGGTGCAGAAATTAATTTTTATTAAAGAATAATGTTGATTTTGTAAAATTATGTGCGTTTGCCTTTAATCTGGGGTTTCTTTTGGTTGAAATGATAATACGGATTTAGGTTAACACTATAGCTTTCATAAGTTAAGACTGTCTGAGTTTATACTGAAACAAGTTTTAAAATACGTATCTTTTCTATGTCAACAAATATAGAAATGTAATTCTATATTTGGTATTGTATTTGAATACCCTGCAAAGTAGAGAGAGGAGGGTCCAGGGCTCTCGTCCTTATCACACCAAGCAATAGGTAACATTTCACTGAAATGTTACCCATTACTTGGTGTAGTTTCATTTCAGCATTACCACTTTGCCATACCAAATTTTCCTTTTTTATCTTACAGGTACAGCATATATTGTGAACCTAAATTTTATTACAATCACTTGCAATTTATCAAAAAAAGTATTTGTTAGGTCTTGGATAATGGAGAATTTTATAGTAACCACTATGGCCTGTAACTTCAGTTTATTCCCATAGTAACATTTGTAAGAACAATTGCTTCTATGGCAATAAACTGAAGATTAAAATTAATCTGTGACTGAAATACCGGGCCTAAGAGAATTCATGACAATGAAAAACAATGATTAAACAATTCTAATAAAAAAATTGAAACAGTTTGAGAAATACATTGGAACTTTTTGTAAATAAGGAAGTAAAACTGCAATCAAGTTTTACAATTACCACTCTACACTTTTTTCGAATGTAATTAAGAACTAGTCAGTTATAATTCAGAATTGTTAATTTGATTTCAGAATACATCACTAGTATTTCAGATGTATCATTTGTAATTTAGTTTTATTAATTTACATAATTTCAGAATTCATCAAATGTTATTCAGATCATTCAGAAATCATTAAATGACCTTGAGATTATATCAATTGTAATTAAATCACTTTTAATTCGGGCCTAAATTACAATTAATATAGTCTGAAGGTGATTCATACTTTCGGAATTATAATAGATGTTTTCTGAATTGAAGTAGGGATATCGATACTCGATAATTTTGATACCGGGGTACCCGTTATTGATGCCCGGGTATTACCCGTTATCCGATAAATACCCGAGCAACTGGTATGCACCCGATTGCTGGATAGTTGCTCGATAAGTATCGAATAACAATTTAAATCCATCATAGAAGTATCTGAAATAATTTTGAATTTTGTTATTGTTTTTCTGTAAATAAAGTTGATTTTAAAGTATTTTATTTTTGACTGTACTTATTCAATATTTTATAATGTTTAGCTAAGAATCATATGTTCATTATATCAAATTAATACACTTACAATACAGTTTAAGTGCTTAAAATGCGCTTCATCGACTTTGGCTGACTACTGGCACGTTAAAGTTGGACAGTATATCGTAACTGGCTGACTATATGCAATTTTGTATTTATCCACAAAATTAATTTTTCTTAAATTTGATAGTGTTGTTATAATATAACTTTTGCGTCTATCACCAGAGTTTACAAAACTTCTGCTTTCTACTTTGTGTAAGACTACAAGTAAATTATCTTACTTTTGTTGATCACGTAATGTCTTTATGATGTATTATTACATATTAGGTTTTACTAGAACACTGCTAAAAGAAAAAACAAGATAATAATAAAATATTTGAATGTTTTAGATCATCGACCAAATCGTTCGAATAAGGCATTATAACTTAAGAATGAACGGATACCTGGAATTCTACAAACGAACGCAGGTCCACCATCGGTTGCCTCTGTACATCATTAGTTTGTGGATGGCAGTTATTTCATGCGTGCAAGCAATTATGCAGCATTTCTATTCAGATAATTTTATTGATAAATGTATGAAAGGTGGATTTTTATCTCCCATTGGTTACCTTTGCGCTATCGTTACTGTTCAATTTTGCACCATTGCAGCCGTCAACATAAATTACATTAGTAAGGAGACTATACTTTTGTTAATGTATCATTATTTTTCGTCTTTTTTTTTTAGTTCGTGTAAGGAAGTTTAATGTTCACAAGCCGCCACCTGATGTTCAGAAAGAAGAATGGAACGCATGCTCATCTGCTGATAGTTTTGCGCAAGGTGAAATCGGATATCGACAGCATGGAGATAAGGTTTTCGATTTCATAGAAAAACAGGTGAATTCAATTTTTCATAAAGCAAGTGGTAGTACATAAAATGAAACTGGATTACTTGAATCTGAATAAATAGATTTTAGAAAATTTACAACAAATTAAACATTACTTTATTTATTTACCATATTGATTGCATGGAATTTTATGGGTGTAATGTAAAAGGGGGAAAAATAAAAGTTTAAATGTAAGTGTATATAACAATAAACACAAATAAACAATGAAAAATACATGTTAAGATAAATGTAATCAGTGATGGTGGATTCAAGGATATTTTAACAGTTAAAAATATTGTGATTATAAATTATTAATTTTATATAATTTAAATTCTAGGCTGATCTTATCAGGCATCTCAAGGATCACAATGCAAAATTGGGCGAGAAGCTGATGGTCTTGAATGCTCAGTTGCAGAACAGAAGGACCACTGGCGCATGATTCGTTTCGTGTTAAAGTTTGTGATATTTTCCCAGATTTCGTGTGTTCCAAAATTAGTGAAATGTTGTATTGTAAATGTTTTATACCTTGAAATTCGTAGCACTAGTTATCGTTATAATTGTAATTAAATTAATAATGTTACACATATCACTTGCAGTCAAATATATTTTATTGTGTTACATACAGGTTGATTCTTGAATAGACCGACGAAAAAAAAACTGAAAGGATAGACATCACGGAATATGGGAAAAAATTATGTATTTTAATTTTCCAGAAATAATTAGTGAGATATTGTATCCCAAACAACTACACTTTCATGGCGAACAAATAGTAGGTGATGAACGAAATAAATAGAGTTTTAAAATTATATATATTTATAACCGTATCAAGTATGATGTAAGGCAGTTATAAGTTTTATGATATACCGAGCAAAATCTCCACCCTTCAGATCGCCTAGTGGCTCCTTGCTCTTATGATATTTAACAATTAGTTAAAATTGTACGTATAGAATTACGATTTTGTTCGGGACACTGCAAATGCATTGTAAATAGAAGATTTATTACGCAGACTCACAAGTTTTAAGGATTTAATTCTTCACTTTAAGATCCCCACAATCTTACAATAGTTCGGTCTTTAAACTCATTTGTTTTTAATCTTAAATTCGCATGTTTACATGCATGTGTGTATCATAAAGCTTTATGGCACATCCCTAATTCTTTCAATTTGTTTAATGCATCAGTTTGGGCATTTAATCAGTCGGACATCGTGATTTTACTGTCATGTTTAATACGTCTATTTGTTTTGTGTGCAGCAGGACAAAGCTATTACCACAAATTTGTACAAACTAACATAATTCCGTACTTGCGTTCGGTGTGTTATTTTTAAAGCAACTTAATTACCCATTGTAAATTATTGCTCGCTTCGATGTAAGTATTTCATTTTTGTACACCTTATCATTGATTTTAATTAATTTCGTAGCAGTTAATACACATGTACGACACATTCATTATCAGATAGGTAACTGTGTGTTATTAATTCACGGCCAAGTTTTACGAAAGAAGGACTCTGATTCTCTATATCACCACCATAAACGTTTATTGCACACTTTTGAAGATGTAAACTTTTGGTTTTCTTCTTATGCATGGGCGTAATGTGCATTTCGAGTAAATTTTTAATTAATTTTAAATTGTTATTTTTTCAAATTTTTCCTTATTCTGTGAAGTCTCTTCTTTCTTCAATATTTTTTGTCGGTCTAGTCAAGAATCACCTTCTATTAATTTATATAGGATTCAAATAAAATTCAAATTTCGGTTAAGTAAAGTATAATTACGAAAGTTTTGCCATGAATTAGAATAAAGGATACAATTTGATATTTAGTAGTAACATTTATTTATAGGTATTGACCGAGTTACTGGTATGCTTTTAAATTATTGCTTGTTTAAAAAATTTTTAGTTTTAGATAAATTCTTCATAAAGTTTTCGTTAGTAAAAATATAGGAAATCACTTGTATATTTGTATTATAAAATACAATAACAAAAAAAATTAAGTTATTATGTGGTGTTTATTCTTCCTGGCACATATTTATAATAAAATTAGGTATTATTATTTTAAAGTAAGAACTAATGGTGGCGAACTCTAATTTCTTTGTTTTTCTTTTTTTGTACACGCTAAGAGGCGATATTTATATTAATTTTGAATAATTGAATTTGCTCTATAGAAACTCTGTCTTGAAAAAACAAATTTGTGTCAACAATTTAGTATCTTTCAACTTTCAAGCAAGTATTTAGAACGACGTGTACTCGATAATCAAAATGTGTCTGCGATTATTTCATAAAGCAGTTTCTTATAACATTAACCTTTTGCATTGAGGTGCAATGTTTTGGGCAAGCGCCGTAAAAAGCGCGTTGCACAATCCATTCTGTCGCAAACCTAACTGCTAAGTCGAATTTGGCCGGAGTTTTTCGCGGGTATGTCAGTAACGCAGTTGCCAAAAAATTACGACATCCATTCTTAATCAGTGAACCTTAAAGCGACGAATGCAGTTGGCTCTTATACGCAATTTGCGAGGAGAAAAAATTACGTCCAGTTGCATATCTGATGTAATTTGAGACAAGTGAAAGTAACTTACAGCCAATAATTCAGACAATATTACACTGCGGATTCGAAATGTTTTACCGACGTATTTGTTTAACGTAAAAAAATCTACTCTTCATCAAGGAATCAGCCAAAAACCTTCAGATAAAATTTGTAATAATTTTTTTTAAACTTAACGAATCGATACATTTTAATTTCTTAATGTGCTTATGGTATCCGAAATTATTATTTATATTTTAGTTAGCTTCTTTATTATGCTCCTTTATTAAGGCTATTTTACATTAAACAATTTATTATGCAAGAAATTATACAATTTTTGAAACAATATAAATTGTGTAGTTTTAAACAGCAAATTCCGTAGTTATTTTAAAATTTGTGTCAATCTGTTCAATTTTTCATATAATTTCGTCTCAATTTGTAACCACGTTGCTTGTTATCCAATTTAGATTGTTTCAGAATTGTACAATTTCGTGTATACAATAAATTATGTAATGTAAAACGGCCATTAGATGTAAGGTTTCCTTGATAGGTCTATTTGTATTTATTTATTTTTTCCTTTCTATTTTGAGGAACCAAAGATACACACGGGAAGCGAACACGAAAAACGTTCCCTGGAGGATTTCTTCAGATGAAATAATAACAGACCTGTCTTTAAATGTTCCTTCATTGGTGCAGACGCTCTGTTATTAGAGTGTGAAACCTGCACTTTAATACCGGCTTTATTTGCAATTGGCGCTTAAGAGTTTAGTTATTTGAATCGGCGTTTTATCTTCTCAGGTTTGTTTGTGTTCTTATACTCGTCGCGCGCTCCGTGTAGTTTGCGGCAAATGACTTGTTTACTATGATGCATTATTTATTAAACGTGATTGCAAGTTGTTTGTTGGTGTTAAGTGCGAATGCCCAGAATTTAACGAATGTTGCGGGTAAGTGGTACAGCCAGCTTGCTTATTATCCGTGAATCTATTACATGATTTGTGGTTTTATTTAATTTCGGAAAGTTTCAATGATATGGATGAAAATAATTTTTAATTATACAGGGCGTTCATGAGTACATATAGGGATATATTCCTCCATAAATTAGATGCACAAATATGGCATTAAAAATAATTTTATGATGTTCCGTGGCTTCGCAAAGTTATTTAAGAGACGATGTTTCTTTGAAAAAAAATTAAAGCAAAGATACAATATAAGATGAATCTCGAATAGACCGACAAATTATGATTACCTAATTAAAATAAGTACGAAACACCGTTAGGCACATGCATAAAGGCCATTTTACACTACCTTATTTCTTGCGCAAGATTTGGTTCAATTTCTTAAACAATTTAATTTGTACAGTAAATTTTATGAAAGTTTTAATTGATTTAAAAACTAATAGGAAAAATAGAATGTGTTCTATCTCGAAACCATATCTGCAGTCCAAAAATGTCTTGTTCTGAATATTTATTGTAGAAATAGAATCAAATCTTGTTCAAGTAATAGAGTAGTCTAAAATAGCCTTGAGGAAGAACCAACACTTAACATCTCTAAAAGCGTACAATAAACGTTTATGGTATTACGTAGACTATCAAAGAAACTATATGGAAAAAAGAATGTGTTCTATCTACAAACCGTATCTGCAGTCCAAAAATATCTTGTTTTAAATATGTATTGTAGAAATAAAACCAAATCTTGTTCAAGTAATAGAGTAGTCTAAAATAGCTTTGAAAAAGAACCAAAAGTTTACATCTCTAAAGGCGTATAATAAACGTTTACGGCATTACGCAGAGTATCACAGTCGTTTGGTCGTAAAACTTGACCGTGAACTAAGAATACAGTTGCACAGCTGATGATGAATGCGTCGTACAAGTGTATTAACTGCTATGGGAGTAATTAAAATCAATTACGTTTTCAAAGGTGAACAAAAGTGAAATACGAAGCGAACAGGAATTGACGATTGAATTTTGAATTGACTTATACAAATTTATGTTAATAATAATACTAATAAAATATAATAGTATAATAATTTACAAACTAAACATATTACGAATGTGTTTACTGATTATAATGTTTTAAATTTTGATTGTAATCAACATTTCTCTGTTATTAACAAAGACTATTATTATTAAATCATCAGCGGTAAACTGAATAAATGAAATAAAAAAAACGACTGAATTAAAATGTAAGGGAAGGGTAACGTGGAGGTAATATTGGGCCATAAAAAGATGCCGAAATGTTTATGACGGACACGTTACTTGTGAAAATAAGCTTTATTTACAATACAATTAAAATTAAAGAAAAATACTAGGAATTCTTAACACGAATATTTGAATTGTTTTCGTTTATTTGAACACCTGCTTCGACAGGCAGGTGTTCAAAGTTGTTATCGTTTTATACAATTTGTTGGAATAATTTACGTCGGGTTATTTGTATGCATTTGTCAAGTAAATGTTTTGGAGTTCGTATTTCAACCGGTTACGTCAATTTCACTTAATGGTAAAATTCACGCCCGACGCCGAGCCATAATAATAATAAAAATACTAAACATTTTTATAACAGTATTTATTATTTATTACCTAGGCACGTATCACCGTTTTGGGGATAATTTCTTATTATTTTTGAAAAACTAAAATAAGTAGTTAGTTAAAATGTTTCTACATTTTTTTATCTATTAAAGAATGATCAGTATATGCATGTTTTTTTAAAAATATTTTGCACCCTAAAATCTTCCTACCTTATGTTTTAGAAAAAAAAAAAAAAACAAAAAATAATCCCCAAAAATTTAATTCGGCAACGCTATACTGCTTTTTTATTTAAAAAAGATACGCTACGCCATTATGTCATTCATCTCGAATCAAAGTAACAAAGAAAAATCTATATAACGTTGTCAAATTAATTTTTTAAGGATTTTATTTGTTTTTAAAACATAAGATAGTAAGATTTTGAAAACTGTTTTATGATTAAATTTAAACACCAAATATCGTAGTGTGGTGCGTGTATGCCATTTTCCCATAACCCAGTATAAACCAGCCTTGGTGTGAACACGTTTTTGAAGTACTAAGTAACTAAAGTGGCAAATGTTTGTAATTTTTTTGAACAAGATTACAGAATACAAACATGGACCTGTTGTAAATCTGACTCTGGTCAGTGTTGCCATATGTATCGTTTTTTTTTTTTAATTAGTAGCTTATATACCATACAGTGGCAATAAAATCGCGTACTGTTTTTTTTTAAAATATTTTGCACCCCACCCAGAGGCTTTATTTTAAGAGTTAGAGAAAAACTTTAAATACAAAAGTTGTAGGGATTCACATGTATTAGAGTTATCAAAAATAACAAATGCGCATCGCAAAGTGGAGAAAAATATACAGTTCTTGTTTTATTTAATGGGATACCTTGGATATTGGATATTACTAAAATGATAATTTTTTCCTGATTTCAAATGCACGTAATGTATTGATATTTGAATGAGCCTGTGTAAGATATTTAACAACAACAATCATTCAAGCAAAGTAGAATACGCGATTGCTTATGTTCTTCCAATACTATTTTTGGCACTTGCCGAATTTTTTAAATCGGAATTTATAATCATCCGACTTGCAGTTGACCATAAGCCAGAAAGTTTGTCGCAAATACGGCATCTCTTACTGTTTGAAATGGATTTTCCCTCAAATGATTAAAGAGGGCTCCATCTTGCTCATGAGTCGAATTTTTGGAAAGTCCCGAAGCTGCTTTTCTACTTACATTCTTCTTTAATCCACTTCTTCTTTACTCGCGTAAGACTTTTTTTATATATATCGCAAAAGACCGACTTAGCAACAAAAATTAGGTGCACGCGATTTTTTTTGTAAGCCACAGTATCTACTTTATATACGATTTTTCACGGATACCTATAATTCACAAACTTTTTCGTTTCGTAAGCCCCTTATGACTTTATTCTGTCTTCGTATTGAATTCATTAGACTAAAATCATCTGTAGATTAGCTTAACGAAAGTAGATACAATGCATATTTATCGAATTTACGACGGTCATTGGTTTTGTAATGAAACGTTAATTAACGACGAATTGAGTATGGTAGGTAAAGAAAAGTAATGCAATTTTTAATAGATAAATGTATCCCAAATTATAATTTTAATTTGGTTAAACCACAATAGTTAAATAATTTACATATTAATATAAATAATTACTCAGATGTCTTTTCAAGTCATAATAATTTTAAATAATAATAATAATCTTAGGAAGGACGTGATTTTGCTAAAAAATACGTTAAAGGCCGTAAAAGCAAATTACGCTCATACATAATACTTAATCTTATGAACTGACGTAGATTTTGTAATTAAAGAAATTGTATTTGTAAAGTCGGCTTCCCATGGTGTAATGGCGCACCACTTCGGACCGCATCCTGGTTCTTTCCATGGTGTGTATACATGTTCGTGTTGGTGCACAATATTTGCCATTCCAAAATGCCCAATAGGTCTCCTACAAGTAGATATTAAATTGTTTCTTTTAAATTCTTTTACAGGTATATTATCGTCTTTTAATTGACTTTTAATTCTGCATGTATCGTATGTGTCATTTTGATTCAAAAATTAAGTTGTTTGTCCACTCCATACCGCATCTAGTGGTCGCTTTGGTCATATTTGGAGTTTTATGCATAACTATGGGAGCAGGAACACAGCTTATTAATAGAATTTTATTTTGTGTCCAGAACTTGAATGGTGTTGAGAAGGTGGGAAATAATCACGAAAATATGAGGGTTTTCTGTACTCCAGATCCTCATAATGTATACTGTTAAATGGAACTAGACCTCATCGGAAAAGAAAGTTTTGTCTAACAAATCGTCATTGTCAATATTGTTTAAAAACCATTGACAGTATCTTTACCTTGCTTCAAAATTTACTGGAAGCAATTCATGCACGGCAGTCAAACATTTGCAAGTCCTTTCTTAAAATAGTTTTGCAGGTCCCGCTAGAAACTTGTTGTGACAGGTGACGGATGGAAGTGCGAGGAGCATCAGTCATAATTTGTCTCACATTTTCAACTACCTCAGTTCTTACTTTAAGCTCACCTGATACCTGTTTTCTAGCCACTGTCAGTTTCTCTGAATAATACTACAGACTACTGAAGTTGATTAACAAATTTGTGGTATAAAAATACAGTTCCTAGAAATTTTTTCTAAAATTCTGCAGTACAATCAGGAATAACAAATGTCCATTAATTAATTTTTTGGGCGTTTCGAAAGTAGGATTCAACCATAAAAGATTTTTCTTTCAATGTGAAAACTATTGTAAAATCAAATCAATAAAACATTTTTTTCTAAAGCTATGTTTGTTTACTAGTCTGTTTGGGGTAAGGTTCATACGTGAACATGCGAAAAAATGAGAGCAGCATACTAGATGGGAATACTTTTTGTGCACATTATATGTTTTTGGAGGAAATGATATATTTCTCGATATAGTTTTTAACAGGGAATCGCGTGGTTGAATATTTCTTGGATGATACAGTCTCTATAAAGTAAAACATGCATTTATTCAAATAAATAAATGCATTTATCACAAAAGTTCCCCTGCTTGCACTTCTTTATTAATAAAAAATATATTTACAGAATTCAGTAGATTCAAAAACGTGTATTTTTGAAAATCAGTCGCAAGCTATACCATAATAAACATTGAGAATATGTTTCTGGTTTACCGCAAAGTATCTGCTTACGCAGCAGATCCAGAATTCGTGAATCTGATACATGTCGCGATTTATTTGACAACAATTTAAAAACGCGGTTTGATACAAATTTGGTATTATCGGACGCTGTTGATAAACAAATATAACTACAATTTATTTTTCCAATATATGCCGACCCAAGTAGCACGGTGTCGTCATAAACACATCTCTTTTCAGTCAGTCGCTGTCGAATCTAACGTCATTTTAACGGTCTTTATGATGTCAAGATGGTCCTAAACTGATGGGCATTTGTCACAGTCGAATGACGTCATCTACTGACGTCAAAGTGATGTAGTCAACTGTCGTCAAAATGATGTAATCAACTGTCGTCAAAATGATGTAGTCAACTGACGCCAAATTGACTTCGAATATGTCGTAATTAAGACATCAAATTATAATCCAATTATGTCATAATTGCACTGCATTTTTAAGCAAATATTAAATCTATTCGTGTTTAGTATAATGTCCAGTTTCACAAAAAGTAGTTAATCATAATCATGATTAAAATTAATTCTCCGATTAAGATCTATGATTGGTCGACCAAAACAATACAATTGGTTGTTTTAAATCTCTTGTTAAATTTCGTCCAATAACAATCCTTAATCGGAGAATTAACTTTAAAGCCTGATTAACTACTTTTTGTGAAACTGAACATAAGACAACTGTGTAGCTCTTCACACTGAGAAAAACTTTTGGCTATATACACAGATTTATTTATTTGAATGAACAGGTTTTACATAGTATTTTAAATAGCATTTGTTGAAAAAAAACTTTCTTCGTTTCATTCAATCAAATATCGAGAAACAAATTCATTTAATTTAATTGAATGAAACGATAAAATATCTGAATCAACAAGAAAGTTACTTAAAACAATCTGTAAAACTCGTTCATTCAAATAAATACATTGATAATAATTAACCAAAAATTTTTCTCAGTGCATATCAATCACATTGATTGATACTTTCAATTTAAGTTTTACTTATAATGTGTCTGTACGCTAGAGGCTAGCGGCTAGACATACATAAACTGTTATAATTTAAATAAGAATCTAATTTAATGTTAGATACCTTAAAAATGCGATGCAATTGTGACCTGTAGAATTTGAATCCATACACTATTATCGAAACAGTAGCGCAATAAAAATATCGGGTAAAACAATGTAATAAATTATTTACAGCATTGTCAAATTATCAGGAAATATAGATCTACTAAGGCCCGGTTTTTTCACCTCCAGTTATCTTTATGTGACGGTTTACTCGCATAGTAACAATTGTGATCACAATCGTTACTATGGGAATTAATTGCTAGATAAAGTTAATTGGAAGTGAAAAAACCGGTCCTAAATGTATAACGATTTTTAGTTTCATTTTATTTCTTCCTCAAATAATCACTGCTGTTGCCTTAGGTAATAAAAACGTTCTGAAATTATATAAAATTAAATTAATTATTGAATTCATCATTTTTAATTCTTTGAAAACGTCAAATTAACGTCTTCTTTCTGTCGTCATAATATCGTCCAAAAGCAAACGTCAATTTTACGTTCGCCTTTAAGCGACTGACGTTATTCTGTAATTCTGACCAAAAATAGATGTTATTACGACGTTCGCGTGCTACCTGGGGATCGATGGATCGATAAGTCAAAGAACTTTTATATAGCTGCCTCCTTCCTGTCGTGAAGTAGCCTTGCGGCTCTTATCATGTCATGTCATTTCCTCGTATTTTCCTAACTCAAATTTTTACGATCAGCATATAGTAAGAAAATGATATGTAGGTACGCCAAGGTCGTAAAAATGTTTTTCATAATTAACTTGAAGATAAAAAATTAAAATATGAACATAAATCATATTGAATATATTCAATACTTATTCAGATTAAAATTTTAATAAATCTTTTATGTCACTTCATCGGATAACTTGAAAAGTCAAACATATTGAAAGGATAAGTAATTATTTATCTTGAAGTTTGTTAATTATTAAATTTGAATATATACTTTCATTTCGCGGGTTTGCCCGGATTGGTCGTTGTGTTCGGGACAACGTGGCGACACGAAGTGGTACTTGCGTGCGAGCAAGTGCGCAAGAAGAACTAATACGAGACAGACATATACAGACATGCTGTTATAATAAAATGTTCTATTGTTGCAACTTATTCTTGTAATTCTAAAATAAACAAACAAAAAAAACATTGGTCCTTCGTCGAGCCGAATTGCAGCGCTTTGTGATCACCGATGATGCAAGTAGCTGCAAATTAACAAGAAGCACGTGCCTGAACGGACAGCAGCTTCCACCATTTTGCGACGCCACGTCCAAATTTGCGAATCTACGTACAAGGTTAGATTCCTTTCCACTTTCTTGCAATTTTCCTACTATTGCTTATTTCCTCGTAAACTAAATCATTACATTTTCGCGATTACGATGGCAAAACAAGGCAAAAAAGACAAAGACGCAGCGTCGTCTCATTTCGAGTCTGAAACCTTATTACAAAGGGGATTTATTTTAAATCAACGTTTGCATGATTTCAATAAATTTCTGAACCTCAATCAAGAGACGATTGACTTGGATAATTTACAAATTCGCATTAATACCGTTAAACCTATTCTCGACGAGTATGAGTGCATTATAGCAAAATTAGTTGCGTTATCACGCAGACCACGAAAATTTGCTAACCATTTCTGAGTTTGAAAATCAATATTTCGAATTGCTGGCGAGAGCAAGAAAAGTAACCAACCGGAGTGACGGAAATTCCGACGCAAGTTTCAAAAATTCAAGCATGAATTCAACTCCATCTATTCAAACACCCCATATCACACTACCTCAATTAACTTTGCCCGAATTTAGCGGCGAATATTCTGATTGGATTACGTTCAAAGAAAATTTTTTATCTATTATTGACGCACAAGCGGGACTAACTGACGTTCAAAAATTCCACTATTTACGCGGTTGTTTAAAGCAAAACGCCAAACAACTTATTTACAGTTTAAATCCTACGAATGACAATTACAAAATTGCACTCGATCTTTTGCGTGAACGTTATGAGCAGCCAAATTTAATAGTGCAGACACACATTGAAAATATTTTTAACATAAAACCCGTGATTGCAAACTCCGCCAATCAGCTGCAAAATTTATACGATTCTTTAACTAAGAACTTAAAAGCTCTGAAAAATTTAAACATCACAGATGAACAAATTCTTGGAGGATTTTTAGCACACATTTTAATGAGTAAGTTTAATTCTGAAACGAAAGAGTCTTTTAAAAAATTCAAACCGAATGCTATCTTAACTAGTGATGACATTAGCGACTTTTTAAGACAAAAGTGCAATCTTTTAGTACAATTAGGAAATATTTCCTCCAGTTCAAAGCACAGATCAGAAAATAAGTATCGCGAAAATCAAAAACAACTTTCTTACACTGTAACGAACCACAAGGTAAAATGTTTGATTTGCGGAAAAGACCATTTTCTGAATTCTTGTCCCAATTTTTTGTCATTATCGGTAGATGAAAGATTGGAGAAAATCAAACAACTTGAAATGTGTCAAAATTGTTTAAGACACACTGCAAAGCGAACTTGTAATTCCAAATTTAAGTGTAAAATATGCAATTTGCCACATAACACATTGCTACACTGCGACTCTAGATCGACAAATCCCGAAAATACTTCGAATGTCGTATCTAATTGTTCCAATACAGCCTCAATGACAAACAATCTGTTCGTGCTCCTATCAACTGCTGAGGCCCAAGTGTTCGACTCTGACGGCAATTTACAGACGATTAGATGCTTATTAGATTCCGCATCTCAGGCTAATTTTATAAGCAAGAGTTTTCTCGAAAAACTTAAGTTACCGGTTAAAAGTACAAACATTTCTATCTCAGGAATAAACTTGCAAATATCTACTTTGAACCGCAGTGTCGACGTCGAACTCCTCTCTAGTGTTGGTAACTATCAAACCAAAATGAAATGTCTAATAACCGACAAAATAACAGAAAAGTTACCTTCAGTTTCATTTTCAAAGTTTCATCTAAAAATTCCAAAAGATTTACGTTTAGCTGATCCCAATTTTAACGTCTCTCTTGACATAGATTTGTTAATTGGAGCATCACACTTCTATGAACTTCTTAAGCCAGAAAATCTGACTTTGGGGAAAGATATGCCTATTTTACAAAATACGTGCCTAGGTTGGGTAATTTCGGGTTTCTGTCCTGCTAGAAACAAAGGTTCCATTTCTTCTATGCACTGTGTTACCAAGAGTGCGGACCTTGACGAATCCTTAAACAAGTCAGTAGCTAAATTCTGGGAGTTAGAAGACATTTGTCCAAAAAATCCTTTATCAAAGTTTTCATACGAGGAACAGATATGTGAAAAGCATTTTCAAAAAACTGTTACGCGTACTGACGATGGTCGCTACTCGGTTACAATGCCCTTTAAGTCAAATATTTCTCAAATTGGCAATTCTCAAGATATAGCTTTGAAGCGCCTTTATTCTCTAGAAAACCAATTATCAAATAATATCAGACTTAAAGAGCTTTACACGGAATTTATCAATGAATACATTAGGCTTGGTCACATGTCTGAGATCCCTCTTGAAAAATTGAACGAACCCCATTTTGTCATTCCACATCATGAGGTGATAAAGGACTCATCTTTAACCACGAAGCTTAGAGTTGTCTTTGACGGCAGCGCTAAATCTGATAGCGGCATTTCTGTCAATGATGCCCAGTATGTTGGTCCTGTTGTTCAGAATGATCTTTTTTCAATATTAATTCGGTTTCGTCAACATCAAATTGCATTAACAGCTGATATTGAAAAGATGTACCGTCAGATTCTGATACATCCTGATCAACGTCCTTTCCAATGTATCTTTTGGCGTGATGATACTTCATCTGAAGTGAAATTGTATCAGTTAAACACAGTCACCTATGGCATGACTTCTGCTAGCTATTTGGCAACCAGATGTTTAACTCACTTGGCTGAACAAAATTTGCCTCATTTTCCAAATTCTTCGAGAATCATTCTTTCAGATTTCTATATGGATGATTTGCTTACGGGAGCAGACTCTGTAGAAGAAATAACCAAAATGCAAAAGGAGATCGTTACCATTTTAACTAGTGCCGGGTTTTCACTACGAAAGTTCTTATCAAATAACATAGAGTTTCTCAGAACACTAGATACAAATGATAACTGTCTTTTCGTAGTTCCATTTGGAGAGAGAGAAAATGCGAAAACTCTAGGAGTTAATTGGAATTCTAACTCTGATATTCTGCAATACAAATTGAACATACCTGACCAATCAGTAAACATATCTAAACGATCTATATTATCTACTATTGCTCAGCTGTTCGACCCATTAGGTTTACTAGGTCCTGTTTTAATAACTGCGAAGATCTTGCTCCAATCTCTCTGGAAATTGAATTTGACATGGGATGAACAAATTCCGGAAAATCTTTGTGATCAGTGGAACAAATTCAAGGCTCAATTGCATTTCTTATCAGATCTGAAAATTCCAAGATGTGGCTTATTAGCTAATGCGATTCTAATTGAATTGCACGGATTTGGCGATGCCAGCGAAAGGGCTTACGGAGCCTGCGTTTACTTACGTTCGATTGATGCATTGCAAAATGTCGCAATTCATTTGATTACCTCAAAAACTAGAGTTACACCTTTAAAGCCTACAACTCTTCCGAGGTTGGAACTATGTGCAGCGGTGTTGTTGTCTCAATTAATGCACAAGATACAAAATTCATTTACTGTTCGCATTGATAACACATTTTACTGGACTGATTCCAAAATTGTCTTGTCGTGGATAAATTCATGTGCTAACAAGTATCAAATTTTTGTTGCCAATCGAATTGCTACGATTCAAGAATTGAGTAATCCGCAAAGTTGGTTCCACGTATTTTCTAAAGAAAATCCCGCCGATTTGTTATCTCGTGGACTCAAGGGATCCGAACTAGTCGATAATACATTTTGGTGGCATGGGCCCAATTTTCTAAAGAATCAAAATGAAAGGTGGCAAACACCGAATGATATTATAATGACTAACCCTCCGGAAATGAAAAGTCAATACTTAACTATTCTAGCCTCAACTGCAAAGAAAAGTTCATGCATTTTTGACTTATATTCCGACTATCAAATTTTACTTCGCACTACAGCTTGGATTTTACGCTTTTACAAAAATTGCAAATCGCGAAAAGAGGAAAGAAGTTTTGGATATTTGACAAATATCGAGTTACAAGACGCATTAACTTTAATAGTTAAATTGTGTCAAGCTGACTCTTTCTCTGATGAAATAGAATGCTTATCAAAAACTAAGCCAATAATGAAACACTCAAATTTGCTGAATTTGAATCCTTTCCTCGACAAAAACAACGTGATGCGCGTAGGTGGTCGCTTGAAAAATTCTGAATTTTTGTATGACAAAAAATTTCCAATTCTTTTGCCCAAAAATCACAAATTTACAAAACTCGTAATTAAATATTACCATGAGAAATTATTACATTGTGGTCCGCAGCAATTACTAGCAACTATGCGAGAAAAATTTTGGCTTATCTCAGCTAGAAGTTTGATAAGATCATTTTCGAAAAACTGCGTAAAATGTTACAAAACAAAACCGTCAACTGATTACCAAATTATGGGTAATTTACCACAATTTAGATTACAGTTGAATTTACACGCATTCACGCATACCGGTGTTGATTTCGGTGGTCCAATTTTAATAAAAGAAAAGTACATTCGAAATTCCAAAACTATTAAGGCTTATATTTGCTTATTCATTTGTATGGTAACGAAGGCAGTGCATTTAGAGCTCCTAACTTCTTTGTCCACTGAGGCCTTTATTGCCACATTAAAAAGATTCATTGCAAGACGTGGCATGCCAACTCATATTTACTCAGATAACGGGACGAATTTTGTAGGTGCCTCAAATGCCCTTAAAGAGTTGTATATTTTCTTAAAAACTAAGAAAGTTCGCGAGCAAATAGAAAAATTTTCGAATAAGGATGAAATAACGTGGCACTTTATACCAGCTCATTCTCCGCATTTCGGTGGAATATGGGAGTCCGGTATAAAATCGACTAAATTTTATTTACGGCGAATTCTAGGAAACACAATATTGAATTACGAGGAAATGAGTACTGTCCTTGCCCAAATAGAAGCTATCCTGAATTCTCGCCCTTTACACCCCCTTTCATCTAACCTTGACGATTTTGAGCCTCTCACACCAGGACATTTCTTGGTCGGCAAACCATTGGTTTCCTTGCCCGATTGTAATGCAACGCTAGACTCCAGAACCGTCACAAAATTCAAGCGAAAATAAAACCTGGTCCATCAATTTTGGGTTCGCTGGAGCAAGCATGTGGTACCGGAATTGCAAAAAAGAACTAAATGGAAGAGCAACAGTTCTCAATTAATCAAGGAAGGCGCTTCAGTATTGCTAAAAGAAAACAACCTACCACCTCTTCAGTGGAAATTGGGTAGAATCGTTACACCACCCTGGAAACGACGCAGTTATTCGCGCTGTGACAGTTAGACTACCCAATGGATCTACAACAATACGTGCCGTTCACAACCTGTGTGTTTTACCAGTTGAGAACTACGATTCAAGTGTTGAAGCTTAGATGTAAAGTATTTATGTTCCTTTATGTTAATGTAACTATTGAAATGGTCATTTCAAGGCCGCCGGCATGTTAATTATTAAATTTGAATATATACTTTCATTTCGCGGGTTTGCCCGGATTGGTCGTTGTGTTCGGGACAACGTGGCGACACGAAGTGGTACTTGCGTGCGAGCAAGTGCGCAAGAAGAACTAATACGAGACAGACATATACAGACATGCTGTTATAATAAAATGTTCTATTGTTGCAACTTATTCTTGTAATTCTAAAATAAACAAACAAAAAAAACAAAGTTGTTAATGTATGTACAACCTAGCCGACGAATTTATAATTAGGTCCAACTTGTGTGATAAATTTCAACGAACAAAAACGTGCTTTAAGGTAATTATTCCAATTAGTGACCTGTAAAGTAAAATCTTTGTATCGCACAAATAAAAACAAAAAACCGACAAGTATGATTTATGAATTGACTGTTATGTTAAGTTCGTTGGATATACATTCACAACTAGCGAGTTGACCCGGCTTTTTGTGAACGCTCGTTACTATTACACGCTAAACATTTGTATTTTGCTTTGTTTATGTTAGAAATTACATTTTTTCTAATTTTTTCTAATTTAATCTACATATATATTATAAAATCCTTTGAAAAAATTAAGGAGACTCATTTTACTTTTACTCCCTAGTGCGTAAAAAAAACTTTTTATGGATTGGTTAAAAAGAGACACTTTACAAACTAAAATTAATCTTTAAAGAATATACTTTAAACACAGTTGTAGAAAAATAAACTTAATTCATCTTTGCAATATATAATTCTGTATTTATACCATTCTAAATTGGCTGCATTCTTTGTGTTATTGGTAAGTTAATAAAATGGAAATAATCATTAAATCAAGCAGAACGCTTTTCATTATAATTGCAGAGTTTTGTAATTCCCTAAATAACGTTAAACATTTACTCAACATAATAAACATGCTTATGTTTCCACTTTGACTTTCATAGACATATCTCGCAGTTTCTTTTAAATCGCAAACCTACTGTCGCTAATTATCTAACGAGTAAATTACTTTCTATCCAGATCAAGGCAAGGCTACGTATTTAGAAATATTACGCTACCATGAACACTGAATCACTTAATGACCAAGATTGTATAATTTTAAGATTTGTTTAATTGCTTATTGCCAGCCACTTTCGGTAGTAATGAATTAATTGTTAATTAAGAATATTCAAAAAGAGCAAATATGTACAAATTTTTTTAATGGAATAAGACAGCTCAGTTTTCTTTTTCGTTTCTATTTTTTGCGCTTCCATCACCAAAATAATACTCTTTTTTCAGGTTCAAATTTTATACCGATGGGCAAAAGTACGACGATAAAGAGTAGCCAAATTATTCTAGTATGTCCGAGTAAATCAGTTCCAGTTCCAATTTTGTCTTTGCCCTGCCACTCCAATAGGGACTGCGCCATTCTGGGAACGCCTGACCTATGTTGCAGGGGAAGATGTATTCAAGGAGTGCCCTTGACAAGTAAGAATGGCCCTGCCCTCTTGAAATAAAATTGTAGAGATTTATTTTAGGTAAAAATTCGATTCAGTCGTCGAAAAAAGCGCTTGGCTCTCAAACCACGTCGTCGAAGCTCGTGTGCCCCAGCAAGTCCACGTCAGTTCCTTTCTTTTCGTTACCGTGTGATTCTACCAAAGACTGTGCCATTTTAGGACTTTCGGCTTTGTGTTGCAGAAATCGTTGTTTGCAGGGAATCCCATCACCTACTCGCAAAGTTAATATAAAACACGAACGTAAGTAAAATTACACGAAGTCATTTCAAATTTGATTGTTGGGTTACATATTCTAAAATTTTCAGGGGTCACTATTTAAAATACACCCTGTATTTATCCCTTTTTATTCCTAAAAATAATAAATTATTATTCAGATTAGTTAATATTTTAAAAAATTAAACACAAGTGCTATATTTTTTTTAAAAATTTAGTTATACCTCATCTCATAATAAAGAATAAATATTAAAAAAATGTAATCTTGTAATTCATCAGTTATTTTGCTCTGAATTAAGATCGTCAACAGCTTGACAAATTTTTGAAAATGACAACAGATTGTGACTGTTGACCAGTATTTTTTGTCCTCTATTCTATTTTCTTGCAAAAACTTTTCTACACGTCTGGAAATAAAACTTTCCTCTCTAATAGAAGACTACCTATATACACATTGCGAAACAATTCAGTTGCTGAAATTAAGGCTATGCTGAACGATTAAGCAATCGGTCAATTATTATGGACGATTCGTTTGGCAGTTTGCTCGCGCATGGACCCTTTTTGTGATCATCAATTTTCAGGCGCATGAATTTTGTTCATCACTCATTACTGACTGTCTCTATCTTCCCTCTGAATGTTTGTTATCTACGCTGCAAGCTGTTTAAACTAGTATAGTGTCTAAATATCTAATTTCATCACAAAAACTTTTACCATTCTATTTGAAAAATTGAAGAGATCGTGGCCACTTTGAATAATGGTTGCACAACAAAATTTATGGGCCTTAATATAAAATATATAACTTAAGAGTTTATGGATCGTTTTTAGTTTTTACAATAGGACTAAAGGAGACTAAAACAAAGTAGGAGCACACGGGAATAATGAGCAAAGACCAATTTTGGTCAAAAATAAACTGTTGGTGCCATTTGATAGATATTAACGAAAGCTATCGTTTCGTGTAAACAGATTTATAGAAAAACAATCAGAATCACCCCTAAATACGAGTTTAATTTACAAGTGATGTATCAGTTTGTAAATCTCAAATTTCAATTTCCGTAAAATGTGAAATTTGTGACCCTGATCATTATTGTCTCTTCAAATGCTCTTCAAATGCATTTTTAAATTTTAGAGTAACTTTAAATTCCTATCATGAAAACAGCCCTATGCCCTATATCTAATAATAAGGATTACTATTTAAAAACTACACAATTTTGTATCACCTTGTATTAAAAAAAATATGTAGAATTTTAAACGTCTAAAAATAAAAGTTCTTATGTCTGCGTATAACTGCGATATTCATTTTTACTATTAATAAGTGGCTGAAAGTTTTCTAGTTATACATCATGACATAATTAATTAGCCGACTTAAACTCTTAGAGGAAGTGTATTATATAATTTAATAATTTCGATTCAAAGTTAAGAGAAATTGTGAAAGTTTAAATGAAGAATTTCTGCTAAGGATAATAAAAAATAATGAAATGGCCGCGCATTACATAATCACTAACATATACAGATTGAAGTTTTTCATTCAACAGTGATTTCATGCAGAGCAACAAAGAGCATGCGACTAGCAACGTATTAGAAAGAAAAATTATTGCCCTTGCATTCGTAATGTGAGTAGTGGGCAAAATGTTATGAGGATTTGGTCTTATAGCAAACACTGCAAATGTATGAATAACAATCAGTGGGTTGTAACATTTTCAAATGCGGCAATAAATAAATAAATTGTTGTTTGCACAGAATTTCCACTGTAATGCCATTTTAAAATTTTTCAATACAATAAAGATTGGCACACATACTTCTTCTTGCCCATGGTTTTGCTTGAACGTTTTAAAATGAAATGCAATATGCAGTGTGTGTGTGGTCAAGCCGACCAACTTAACCCGCGAGTTCCGTTAATGGTTTTGCATGAACGCAAACATGTTTTGGATTTTTCTTTGCGTCTTTGTCTTATCGATAGATAAGAAAGATGGTGTGGGGGATTTTCACATTTGTTTGCCAGTCTTCCTGTAAAAATGACCGACCTAAGGTTAATATCGCAAGACTTTCTTATTGAATTTATTAATTTATATGAAGAACATGGAAAATAAAGTCGGCCAAATACTCAGACAAAAATTAAAAAATGCTACATACGACATTCTAGCTTTAATTCATTCAGTAAATTAACGTAACTAAATTCCGTTCACTTCAATAGCCATTGTTTTGACTATTATTTATGAAAATTAGATTTTTCTTTCCTTTTTTATTATAATAATAGCCATAGTAACCGCACACAATATTTGTAGGTCAGCCACATTTGTTAAAAGTAAACTTTTAAACTATCGTGAAAAGCGAAAGTGTATGTGGTCCTCGTCTTACATTTCATTTTAAAACGTTCAAATAAAACCATCGGCAAGAGTGTGTGTGTCAGTCTTTAAGCCGCTATTCCAATTTCAGTTCAAGAGAGATGTAGTAACCAGAATTGGCAACATGGCGTTAAGGTACATTTTCCATGAAGCGGCCGACGCATGCGGCTGACGCAAGCGACGAACCCCATTTCCTTTGAAACATTAGTTGCAGCCATATTCTTCACGCGATGTGCGAAAATGAGAATAAAATTATACTGAAGCTGCTGTTAAAAGGAAATGCATACGATGAAATTTTACATTGGTACATATACCAAGAAAATGCACCGGTACTTGCTTCATTTAAAACAAGATATGAGGCTGTAAAGTAGAATGCGACAGACATGGATATTTCGCTACCATTCTACCAGTTTTTCATTTTCTGTGACTAAATAACACTTCTGATATCGCCAAAAATATAATCTTTGGTAAAATAATAACTCTCAGCGACTGCGGCTGTACTGCCGTGGTTTAGCTCTCCGGGGCTAACGCATGCGGTCGCCGCTCCAAAGGAAACATTCCAATATAATTTCCATAGAAGCAATATCTTGCAGCAACCACTTCATAGGAGACGTACAACGACTGTGTACATGTAGTCCAAGGTGAAAGATATAGAGGTGTCGTCCCTTTCGGTACGGGCTCATGAACACTAGAGTCAGTTTGCGAGAGAGAAGAAAGTATAGGCACGCTTCTGGTTACCATTCTCTTTATCACGCTGTCTATACTCGAAACACCGATCTCAGCGCATGACCCGGGTTCGTCCGAAAGCCTGTCTTATTCTTCTACCGTGGTGTAATCTGATCAGCAGACGTAAGACATTTGGGTACGATGCCAATGTTACTCAATACGAGGACCAATGAAAAAGTAACCATTCATTGCGTAGCCATGGCAACACTCGGAAATTGTTGTCCGGTAATACCCGAGCTCCTCATGGGATATGTAGTAGAGGTGAAATACTGTTACCCCCAGCCTGGAAGTCTGAAGATTGGTATTTCTCTTCGAAGCAAACACACTGCGCACACTATAACTATGTCTTTTAACCAGTCGCATACACATCGACGGTTGCACGACAAAAGGGCGTAAGAGCCAGGCTTTTCATTCTCACTGCAGTTATAACCGCCAGAAATGCAGGAAGCGTTAAATTCAAGTTTAAGTGGCGTAAGCAACAGTTTCAGCTTCTAATTAAAATGACGTGATGTTCGCTTAGCGCTACTTCAGCGCTCACTTTTAAAACGAAAAGTCTTAAGCGCCGACAAATGAGGCAAAAATAATATTAAAATTAAATTAGAGGATCATTGCTTGTTTTATGATTAGAAAATATTCTTGATTGTGAAATTGATAATTAATCAGTTTTTTCGTTCTCCTGTAAAATATGGTAAATGACGCTAACGCCCTTTTGTCGTGCAACCGTTAACATGTTCTTGTTAATCTTCATTAAACTTCTATTGGCTAAATTAAAAATCTTTAAGGTCCACTTTCATAATGGAATTTAAAGGACACTCTAAAATAAAGTCACATTCATGTATCAAACAAATGTGTTTTCACATTTGTTTTTACATCTGAAAGTTTAAATTTAAAGCCTCCTTTAAATTCGATTATGAAACTGGTATATTTGTTTAAATATCAATTGAAAATGTAAATAAAGTGCGGTCAGAAAAAAAAACCCTTATCAAGTAGACTTAAGTCAAATGCAAATTTTGCAAAGTCACGTCGTAACTTATAACTAGATATGGGAATATATGCAAAATGTTAATTTTCAATTTTAATTTTTTCTATACTGCCAGTTACACAATTTTAATTAATTTTCATAATTTTCATCTGGCAAGAAAACTTGATTTTTTAATTTTTTCGTAAAATAAGCATGCTACTTTATTAAATTCAGTAATAGTAATTTAATTAACAATAATGAATTTGTAATTACAAAATTCAATAAAATGGTATATTGATTTTGTAAAAAAAATTGAAGATTAACATTTTGCATATACCTCTTCTGATGTCTAGTTATAACATACGATTATTATTACTATTATAAATATAACCTGCTTATTTGACGAATTCAGCAGCAAAGAGGTGGCGTTTTTAATAACGAAAGCAAAGAGCTGTCATTAATGTCTTGCTTCCATTCAATATTATCATTAAGTTGCATGAAGTCTTTGCATAGACATAAGCACACTAGTCACACAATATGAACGTAAGAATATTTATTCGTGTGAAAGCGTCACACAAACACTTCAATTTATTGTTTCTCATAGGTTAACCAAATTTCATTCCAATGTTTTCCTTATTATAGGGCCCTTAGCAAAATTTCCGCTGGTGTCAGCCATTCCGTGATTTTTTTCAATTACAATTTTCTACAAAATGGATAATAAAACGCAATGGAATAAAAGGTTTATTTTATTATAAAAAGTGCTTAAAATACCTTCTACTTTCGTTATAACATTTTAAAATTCTACGTTTAAAGGTGTGTTTACACTATACAGGTGAATGCAATAGTTATGCAAAGCTTGAAACTTGTAATATATCACTATAAATGGTAGCGATTGAACTCATATGTCCTTAACAAAAAGTTAACACAAATCACAACTATAGTATATTTCAAAAAAAAGTCTCCAGTTCATATACACTAACTTACTGACTTAAATAACTTGACTTAAGTTACTGACTTAAGTAACTTGTCTTAAGTTACTGACTTAAGTAACTTTACTTAAGTAACTGACTTAAGTAACTTTACTTAAGTTACTGACTTAAGTAACTTTACTTAAGTTACTGACTTAAGTCAGTTACTTAAGTCAGTTACTTAAGTCAGTTACTTAAGTAAAGTAGCTTAAGTAAAGTAACTGACTTAAGTAACTTTACTTAAGTTACTGACTTAAGTAACTTTACTTAAGTTACTGACTTAAGTCAGTTACTTAAGTCAGTTACTTAAGTAAAGTTACTTAAGTCAGTAACTTGAGTCAAGTTACTTAAGTCAGTTACTTAAGTCAAGTTACTTAAGTCAATTACTTAAGTCATTTACTTAAGTCAAGTTACTTAAGTCAATTACTTAAGTCATTTACTTAAGTCAATAACTTAAGTCAAGCTACTTAAGTCAGTAACTTAAGTGAAGCTACTTAAGTCAGTAACTTAAGTCAAGTTACTTAAGTCATTTACTTAAGTCAAGTTACTTAAGTCAAGTTACTTAAGTCAGTTACTTAAGTAAAGTTACTTAAGTCAGTTACTTAAGTCAGTTACTTAAGTAACTGACTTAAGTAACTTGACTTAAGTAACTTGACTTAAGTAACTGACTTAAGTAACTTGACTTAAGTTACTGACTTAAGTAACTTTACTTAAGTAACTGACTTAAGTAACTTGACTTAAGTAACTTGACTTAAGTAACTTGACTTAAGTTACTGACTTAAGTAGCTTGACTTAAGTTACTGACTTAAGTAGCTTGACTTAAGTTATTGACTTAAGTAACTTGACTTAAGTAACTGACTTAAGTAACTGACTTAAGTAACTGACTTAAGTAACTTGACTCAAGTTACTGACTTAAGTAGCTTGACTTAAGTTACTGACTTAAGTCAGTTACTTAAGTAAAGTTACTTAAGTCAGTTACTTAAGTCAGTTACTTAAGTAAAGTTACTTAAGTCAGTTACTTAAGTAAAGTTACTTAAGTCAGTTACTTAAGTCAGTTACTTAAGTAAAGTTACTTAAGTCAGTAACTTAAGTAAGTAATAATTACTTACTTAGCTGTAGCTAAAAAACTAACTAAAAACTTTTCGCATTTCATGTGAAATTTGATATTAGTCACCGTCATATAACAATGAATACGATGCTGTACGATTTTGAGGATATTACTGTATGGAAAAAAAAATTAATAATACAGGGTGTTATAACACTATTGTCATTTGCTAAGGAATGTATAGTAATACATTCCTTAGCATAAAATGGATTCATTCTGCAAATCTCAAAAATCTAGCTAAAAATTGAAAAACTGACCTGCGTTCCTCTGATTAATTTTACGGTGTTCATGCAATTCAGTTTGTCTTCGGACCGTTCATAAAACAATAAATGTGTAACCGGTGAAAAAATACCAAATTAATGGATTTTATTGGTATTATTTCTTAAATGATAGAAAACGCATTTAGGTATCAGCTGAATTGCAAAAGAAGTTCGAAATGTTGCCCACCGTTTATGGAAGATAATTCTGGTCGATGTAGCCAGTTTTCAGTTGTTCGGAGAAAATTATTTCTTATTTTCGTAGCACAGTCATGAATTCGCTGATATAATATTTATTTACATAAATGACAAAAAATAAAAATTTATTTCGCAAGAGCAAATTAAAAATTCTTCAGGTAAAACTTACCCACGATACCGAGAATGCGAAACAATGCGCCTGACACGTACCCAAATTGCGAACTGAAGGTTGCGTGTTTAAGGCTCCAATTAGACCTGCCCTAACATCGTATCAAAATTTATGTGTTTATGTCGGGATTTGTAATAACTGATTCGCACAGCTGTGCATTCCATTCGATACCAGTGACCCGAACAATTTTTGTATGAACAAATATTCATTATTTACGCCGTTATTGTCAATATATAACTTTTTTCTTGTTTTCATGAGTATTATTTGTGGTTTCAATAAATGACAGTAGTCCTGTAACACGCTGTATAGAATAGTTTCAATCGCGATATCCTGCGATCACTTTTTAATCGCATGATGTCGCGATTCAAACTATTCATTATTATTACATCACAATTGTGAATAACATTGGACAGATCGGTTTGGTTTGCAGTGAGAGAGCTACTCTTCTGCTGACGAGGCCTCAAATAGGGCCGAAACAGCTGTACAGAGGATGCTCGAGAGATCCACTGCAATCAAAATCGATTTGTAACAAAATTTTTAAAATAATATAGTTATAATAAGTTAATAACTTATTATAGCTTTAAAACGCAGCAACGTCTACTGGTGCAGTCACCGGAGAATTCTAAAAAATACCCTACGTAACTTTTTTTTAATTTTGACGGTATCCGCAAACGAATTTCACAATATACTACAGTACACTACATTATAAGGAAAAATAGCCGTCTAATATAACGGGGAAAATTTTCTATAATTTATCAATCAATTAGTCACGCACTTGCAGACTTTCATTTTGACTTATTTTTTCCAGCAATTTTATTCGGCCTCGTTGAAAGAATGTGTCCTCTTGATCCAATTCCAGAACTATCTGAAATTAAGCAATGCAGATCAGACGATGAGTGCAACCCGAGAATTTGTTGCCCCGAGAAGTCCACATCCTCAACCGGTGAAATGAAGTATTATTGTCGAACAGCTGTTCCAGATTTGGACAAAATACCAGCTGCCCGGCAAATCGTCGAACGTAAGAATTTCAAAATTCACCTGAATTGGTACTTAATGTGTAATGAATTTTAGCGTTAAAAACTATGGTCAGCTATATGCAGTGCACGCCGCCTCCTCCTCCTGTTTTGGACGTATTTCCTAAACCTTGTGAATCTAGTTTCGACTGCTTTCCGAATTTATGTTGTCAAGAAAATGGAAGACGTTACTGCAGACCGCCAAAGAGATCTTTATTAGCTTTCGTTGCGGACTTAACACAGGTATGTATTTACTTACTCACCGACGTTACACATTTTTCAATTTATTAATTTTCAGAGGCTTGGTACAAACGATTTGGCAAAGAAAGCTATAGAGAGGATCACTAGCTAACAATGCCTGCTTTGAGCGATTAATAAAAACATAACAAATATAATTTAAACAACCAGGGCATTGATATGCGTCTTAATTTATTGTTTAATTTTTTAGATCTTCATTGTTAGATTGTTTATAGTTTATGAATAAATTATTTTTTCGTGAGAATGTTTTCCTTTCTGTATGATTCGATGTGTTTCTAAATTGACCTCAACTAATCAGGTTTAAATTCACTAAAGTAAATTTTATTGAAAAGTTAAATAGTGACATCCTGCGATCGCTTTTTGATCTAAAATTGCATTAGGATTGACGCATTGCAGCCAATTTGATATTTAATAGGTCATCTCATACAAGGCATACATTGAAATTAAAAAAAATAATGTTGCACGACGGCTTTGATGCAGTGGATTTCAGCAATTTCGGCTCTATTATTTAGCGAGTGTTCAATTTGAATCCTTCGCCATTGCTAACTTCTTTTATTTTTAAACATAGAAATTCGGTTATATTGGCAAATATGCTCTGATTTTCATGTTGATTTTTAATCTCTAATAAAAAAAAAACAATTGCGCTGCTAGATGTAAAAAGATTTGTACGACCGTATTTTTTTTTTTTTTATATTACAATTTTTATAATTGAAGAGGTGATGTACCAAAGGGTCTAAGTTCCAGTTTTAACAAATTAAGGAATTTTGTGAAAACAACTCATACGTAAGAAATAAAAAGTTAGTTCTGTAAATTGGTGTCATCACACCCATAACTTATGACTAGTTGTTCCAAGCCCTCAAGTATGACTTAAGATGAGCTTAAATTTAAGCGATATTTATAATGTGACATTTGACGTTGTACAATACTGTGTAAGTCATAAGGCGCTTTCCAAGTTACCGTCGGAGTAGCTCTGAGCTACTCTGGATTAACTTAGAGCTACTTCGGTGTGGTTTAGAGCCATTCCGACGCTTACTTGGAAAGCGCCTATGTTTCCAAGTGACGCTTAAAGTTAAGCAGAGCTAATTGGTTGGTGCACCTGGCCATTAGAAACTCTGTTTTTCTTAAAAACCTCAAAATCAAGAAATTGGCACTTAGATCCTTTGGTATGTTACCCCTTCAATTCAATTCGGTAGAGATTTTTTTTCTGAATTTAACTTTTTTAGAATACTATAGTGAAATAATCTCGCTTTTTAAATAAAATTTTTTAATCTGCATAATTTTTTTTAAATAATATTTATTTTACTTATTATAAACAAAATAAAAATGAAATTACCAAGAACAATTCTTTCATTCATTTATTTGTTTGTTCTTTACGTGTACGTATACAGAGTGTCGCAAAATTACGTGGACATGACTTCACCACGGGTTTCCGAGCTCAAAATAAGACGATTAAACTCAACATATCAACATTCAAAAGCGCTTCGTTAAACCAGTATTCTGCTTCAAAATTCTTGAAAAATAAAGTAATTTTTCTAATAATAAAAGAACGCTTGAACCAATTTGGACGAGGACCCACATGAAAGTAAGTCACCTTCCCAAATAATTTTAGTAATTTGAAGTAAATAGCTAGTACGAAAAACAGGGTTCTATAACAGATTTTCCAACAATTTTTTTGAGTTTAAGAAACTAACTATAATTAATAAGTTTTTAGAAAGGAGGAAACTTTTTCGTGTTTTTGTAATTATTGATAATTCTTACAGTTTAGTCACAAAATAGGAATACCTAAGTGCTTATTGGAAAACGTAGGAAATACATGAAGAACAAATGCCTCTTTTATATATATCTAATTTATTTTTAAACAGTCTTTCTTAGTAAAGTTTTCTGTGTCTGCAAATTTTGATATCCGTTATAGTTTAGTCAAAAAACTAATCTCATCACAAAAGCAAAAGTCATACTTCTTAAGGAATTGGTAAATCAATTTTTAATTTACGAAAATAAAAAATGTGAGACTCGTATTCATTACCATCAAAACAAACACAAAAAGAAAATAAATAATTTAAAAGAAGTACAAAAACAAATTGAAATTCAAAATTCATCAAATTTCCAAACCTGTTCCTCAGAAAATATTGACACAAATAAATGGTTAATCAATACAACTAATGTTCGTCTTACATATTCAGTAATAGAGATATTAAAATTAGGCCCTAAATTTAATTTTATCAATAGTAATTGGGAAAAAAATTTCACCTTTGTTTCCGAATTGATTTCGAATTTGGATTTGGTATAAAACCGTTACATGATGAGGCCAAAAATAAAAAATAAAGACTAGATTTTGTAATAGATTAAGAAAATCAAATGGAATTCAGGACAATAGATGCAATTCCCTTCAAAAAGAGGAAAGAATAAATATAAATAAATGTAAACAATTCTTAAATCAAAAAAAGACCTTATTGTTACTCCCGTTGATAAGGGAAATGCAACTGCGACCATGAGTAAACTAGATTATACAAGCAAAATTAACATTTTACTACAAGACGAACTCTCATACAAAATTGTAAAAAAAAGATCATACACACAACATTCAAACAAAATTAAACAAACTCGCCAAAGAATGGCAAAACACAAATGATATTGACACTGCTATGTCAAAAGGATTACTTTACACGAATGGAACATCTCCTTCCGAAAGTTCATAAAACCGGCGTACTACTTACACCTACAGTATCATATATAGGTAGTCCAACCTACAATCTAGCAAAATTTGATAGTAACATCCTAAAAAACCTTGTTGGGAATTCGATTCTTTTGAATTTGTTAAACAGATAAAAAATGTAATTGTTCCTCCCAATTGTTTAATGTGCTCTTTCGACGTAGAAGTCTGTTTACCAACATACCAACAGAGTTAGTTATTGAGTTAATTGAAAAAAGATGGTATGAAATTAGCACTTTGATCAATCTAAATAAAACACAACTTATGGACGGACTTAGGTTGTTGATAGGTAATACATTTTTCAAATTTAATGATATATTTTACAAATACAAGATTACCCATGGGCTCTCCTGATAGCCCTGTGATAGCTGATATTGTAATGGAATATATAGAAACAGAAATCTTGAATTCTTGTAGTTCCAAACCAAACCAAACAGATCAAACCAATATCTTTTTAAATGCTACTAATAACTTTCATACTCACTTACAGTTTACCTTAGAAAAAGAAAAAAGCAATTCCATTAATTTTTTGGATGTAAGTATAATAAAACAGTCTAACGGACACATCAAAACTAACTGGTATCGTAAACCAACTTAGTCAGGCAAATACTGAAATTTTAATTCAAATCACCCAAAAAACCAAAAGATCTCGGTTATCACGGGACTGGTAAATAGAGCCATCTTACTTTCAGATATATATACCACAAAGAAAATCTACAGCTTGTTAAATATATATGTACTAAAAGAAAATCAATATCCTCCCAATTTAATTAATTCAGTCATCAATAGTAGACTGGCTAAATTAAAAACCTATCGGTTTGAGATCCTAAACGCTAATGAAAATACTTATAAATCAAATAAAAAATTTCTTTCTTGTCCTTACATTCATAACACTTTTGAATTTCTGAAAAGAAAATTGAACTAATTTGACATAACCCTTACGGGAAAATCAACCAATAACAACAAAAAAATATTTTTCAGTAAACTTAAGTTAAAATAAACAGTAACAATAAATCTAAATGTCATATATAAAGTAGATTGAATTGATCGAAATAGTGTCTACACAGGACAAACCAAAAATTATGTTAAAACCAGAATGTATAATCATAATTACAACATTAAAAACAATAACCCAGAATACTCTATGTTAGCTAATCATTCTTTAAATAATTTACATACTTTTAACTTTGACAATGTCAGTATTTTAAAACAAGAAACTAATTTTCAAAAAGAAACACCCTGGAAATGTGCTTTATGGTCAACAACCCTGATTCTGTGAATAAAAGGACGGATTATAACAACTTAAATATATTCTAAAGTTTCTCCCTCCACCACCAGTAGGACTGAGATTCGTTTGTGTAAGTAGATTGATTCTTTCGCTTTTCTTTCATCAATTATGTTTTCAAACAAATTTGTAACTGTTACATTGTATTTTCTAGTTGTTTACATTGATGACGAACCCGACCGTGTTCGAAAACGTTTTGTAAAACAAAACAATAAATTTTTGACTGAGGTTCACGTCTTTTATTGCAACATTCAAACTACCGGTCAAGAAACTTCGAAATTATTATCAAAAAACAAACGAAACCATAACAAGTATCAAAATTTGCAAAGGCAGAAACGTTTACTAAGGCACAACTCTTTCTAAAAACAAATTAGTTATGCATGTAAGAGGGATTTGTTCTTCATGTATTTCCTACTTTTTCCAATAAGCACTTAGATTTTCCTATTTTGTGACTAATAATTACAAAGACACGAAAGTTTCCTAATGAATCCTCCTTTCAAAAAACTTATTAATTATAGTTATTGGAAAATTTGTGTTGTGGTAACCGTTTTTCGCACTAACTACTCACTTCAAATTAGTAAAATCATCTGGAAAGGTGATTTACCTGTCTGTGGGTCCTCATACCAAACATCATACAAATTGATTCAAGCATTCTTTTGTCATTAGAAAAATTACTTTTCTTTTCAAGAATTTTGAAGCCGAATACTGGCTTAACAAAACACTTTAGGATATAGATTTGTTGGGTTCAGTCATGTTATTTTGAGCTCAGGAATCTTTGGTAAAGGTATATCCACGAAATTTAACGACACCTGTAGATATTATTTGACAGTTATATAGACAACTTGTTTTTGAACGTGGCCTTCGATGTGGACATATTTTTGAGTTGATAAAACGATTTTTTAAAAATCACCTGGTATTTTGACAACTTGAAGTACGTTTTTTTTTTATTAGAAATTCAGAATTAGCATGAAAATTAGAGAAACTTTTCTAATTTAGCGGAATTTCTATCTTTAAAAATAAAAAAGTTACCAATGGTGGACGATTCAATTTGAACACTCTGTAGAGCGAGCACAGAGAGCAAATCGATTTTTGACAATCGAACTGATAGATAAAAAAACGAAATCAAAGGATAAATTTTATGATATAAGGTGTTTCATAATCTATACAAGAGATTGAATGGAAATTACGGGAGTTTAAAATAATGCTTTTTTCTTAATTCACTCAAATTGTCCGAAAATCAATAACAAGAAAGTTACAGTGGTTTAAATTTCCCATAACGTTATGGACACTTTATTGACTACCTGAAATGAATAAGGAATAATTAGAAATATGTATAATAGTTTTCACATTCCCAAGGAAACATATTTTTGGCAAATGCTAATAGTTTCTAGTTATTGAATTTTTATTAAAAGTTTAAGAAAAAAATTTTAATTTGAACTCGCCTAGCATTCCTTTTGTCTCCTCAATAAGTTATGAAAACATCCTGTATAAAAGTAGAAGTTGAAAGAAAAAATTTTAATTTTGGGAGAGTTTAACAAGCTTGGAATAAGCGTAATAAAAAAAGCACAGTAGTTCTATAGAACTAATGGATTAATAACAGTGGGAAAGTGAAGCTCGCCTATTGGGGAAAATTAATAACATATAAAAATTAAAAATTGTTATTTTTGACTATAATGCAAATATTTGCTTTCGGTACTGAAGGCGTATCAAAAAAGAATTATTTATTACGTTTAATTACATACTAGACTACTATAGAGTCAATGAATTGTTCCATTCTGTATATCATCGGAAAGGGAGGCAATAAAAAAATTAAATTATATGAAGTGTTCTTTACTCTGAATGTACAAACTTTTTAAAACAATTTTAATATAATTTAATTGAACATTCTTCTTGGCTTGGATTCAAGAAATTCAATCAGTTTAGCTGAAACAAGAGTTTTAAATTAGAATACAAATCATAATTAGTTGGGAAATTTAAACTTCTTACACAATTTAACCGCCATAAGATTATTCTATATCGAATTTTTTATTTAAACAATTATTTGTTTATTTGTTACTATGGCAATGAACCGATTACAGTAAAGAGACCGGGCCTACCTAACTCTATTAATATTAACTTTGGAAGATTAATCTAAAATCTAAACATATGGTTAGCCCCGATATGAATCCCAGAAAAACAGGTGTAGGGCTTTTCAGTGACAAAAAAATCTCTAAAATACATAGAACGTTAAAAGTAATGTCCCCTCAATAAAATTTTTAATTACGATCTAAAAGGTAAACAACAGTTTGAATTTGATTTCATGTTTTTATTTTGTGATTTTGGGATTAACACTTATAGAGGATGGATGATTGATTCCCAATAAACTTTCAATGAAATAAAATTTTCTTTTAATTGATATTTTAACGTTATAGAAATTTGCAAACCAAAAGTAAATTTTTTTACATACCTTTTTGAATCCAATATCTGCTGCATATTCTCGGAAACATTGTCGGCATATATTTAAGCCATATTTACGAATGAGGCCGTGCCTATTCGAACATGATCGGCTGCAAAATAAAGATGGGTATTTAAACTAAATACAAGATACATTACAATAATATAATAAATCAATGGACACTTAAAATTTGCACTGTTGCTCTGCATTTGATGGTTTCGTCAGGAGTGAATACAAAACACTTTTTTTTTATTTTCACTCCTGACGAAGCTATCAACCGATAGTGAAAGGCAGAGTGATAGTGCGATTTTTAACTGTCCGTTAAAATACTTTATTACACAATTTTCATTGGACAAGAATCTATTTTAATTGCAATAACAATGTCACCAACTTTCACTATTTTTAATTTGATTAATTTGATTACCCCTTGCCCCCAATGAATGGAATAATTTATGGATTCATTTTCATCATTAAATGGAATACAAGTGAATCAGTAAGTTTGTGGTGTTAGCGTTTTAATAATAATTTGATTATTAATATTCATATTTATCCTGATTAGAGGAAACAAATACGGCTTGTAGCTGCATTACTTTGAAGTTACAGTGCCTGAAGCAGTTCAATTATTTGTTCAATGGAATACTTGCTGTGTCTTGCAAAAAGAAATACGGAATTTAAAGCCCCTGGACAGTTCGGAGCTGCTCCTTAATGTTAAACGAGAGTGTCTTATACATGAAGTATGCTCTACTCAAATAGCTAACCTCAAAATCGTACTGTAAATGTAAAACTTACAAAATGTAAATTCAAGATTGACCATAAAATAACTAATACAATGAGAACGTACAGAAACAAAAAATAACTTGTAATCTAACGTTTTAAACAAAAATTGAAGAAAATATTAGATGTCGGCACGTGTACGCAAACAACGTGAGGTTATAATTTAATTAAGACCGACAGTAGAGTTTAATATTATATAATAAATAGAAAATTGGTTTTACTTTCATCTTACCATGATCTGGATCCTTGGCCGTACTTGCGAGGATGTGAATACCAAATATTTTGAAAACCCATTTTGACTTTCCTACACTTCGCAAGAAAAGAAAGATGGTCGCCAATCAATGTTGTCAACCCATTGAAACGAAGAACGAAGTATCCCTACACGTCAACAAAAACTCCCACTTTCTATTTTGGTGTTTTAACGACTACGTAATCTATGGACTACATTATGAAACTCATTTGGGTGTCATAAAATACCTCATTAAACATCAAAAATTTTATTTTATTAGGGTGGCGACATTTGACATCTAAAATTGCAAAAATAACCATAACAAATAACAGGGCATTTTTTAGAATTCACCAGTAACTGCACCAGTAGACGTTTTAAAATTTTAAAATGTAAAGCTATAATAAGTAATATAGTTATAAATAAATAACTTATGCATAATTCCAATCAAATTTGTTAATTTCAGTAAACATATGCTGCGTTCGGTAATTACATCTCAGATGTGAGCGTAGATGAACTAGGTAGATGTTGATCACGTGATCCTGGATGAATGTAATTTCCTTAACTATTAACGAACGAATGCGAGTAAAATTTTAGGCGGCATAAGACTTGACAGTTCGGTTGACAGATAACTAACCTTTAAATTTATTTATTGTATGTACTTAACTTAAAAAATGAACATTAACTATAACATAGCATGGAATGTAGTGACGAAAAACATAAACATAACCTAAACGTACAATTTTGCAAAATGCGGTAACATTTAGCGTATAGTGCGCATGATCCTCACAATTCATCAGTGAGCTCGATCAAAATACTCCGAGCGAATCGAGTTTCCTCAAACGCATTCCTCGATGAATAACCAAACGCTATGGATTTAACTCGAAGACCTCGCTTTACAATTAACGAACGCTTCGGAGTAAAATAAGCGCTCCGATGTAATAACCGAACACAGCAATAATATAGCGTTTTCGATTGATCGCACTAATGCGCACTTCATCTCATGCTATTATATGAGGTTAAAAAAAGATGCAGATGCACTGAGTGCAACTGGTGCATGTGAATCGAAGACGCTAATATTGATTTCTGTGTTTTCGCAATGAAAAGTCAACTTGATATTAAAACTGTATTCATTTATAAAAATTGATCACTGGATTTATCACGGTGTTTCCATTTTTTAAGTAATGTGATATTTAAAAAAGTAGATAAACTTTGCAGGCTATAAAATGAAAACTAAATATCAAAACCTCAAAGAAGCACTCTTAATACTGGGACTAGTAACTTAATATATTCTCTGCCGTTTTTCATGTTTCATGCTTCATAGAAATGGAACATGAAGACATTTCCGATTCTAACAAATTCTAATAAAACAATTACCTAACTCAATACCTTGTCTATTTTTCTATTTAACTTTTTTCTAAATTTATTTTATAGTTTACAATGGATAATTTTCTTTATTTTTTTTAACTTTATCTCCACACAGATTTAGAGCACTACATTTTACTGTAAACTTTATTATAAATTTCTGTTAATAGAGTAATTAAGAAATTATATTAAAAACAAATTTTTACTATAAATACTAGTCTCTCATGACATGAAATTCGATAGACATTCTTTGTAATCACTTTTTGCTCTAATAGCCTCAGCTAAATAGGGTATCTTTTCATATTCAGGCAAAGAAGTCCATAATTCCATACACACGGGAACAACCACACATCCTTTAGCTTCTAATGTCTTCATCATCAGTGAAGTACTTCCCTTTAATCTTCTACAATTCAATGTGTAATGATGAGGACGCAGTGCTAATATTGCAACACTGAAAAATAGATAATGAGTGACCATTTTTACAATAATATCTTTAAATATGTTACATCTGACTGTCGGATGTAATTTCAATCTCTTCTAAATACACTTTATTTGATGCATTGTTTATTGCTACAGGATAGCCTCCTTTTCTTAATAAAACGACATGATCTGTAACGTATATTTAAAATGATAGTTTTCCTTGTTTAGTGTACTTATATTTACCAATGCATTGAAATAATTTAGTTTGAACATTGGTTTTTACATATTTTTCTCCTCCTAAAATTTTGCGTAGACATTCTTCGAATAAATCATCTTTGTTTTGGTTTATACATGATACTACTTTCTCCATGTATGTTTTATTAGGAAGGAGATGAGATAACTGTGGCTTAAACAGTTTTATTGCTTGATATAAAAGCAACAGATTCTCATAATCTACCAAAAATTCTGAAAAAAATTAATAAGTTAATCATTTAGGAATGTAATTAAATACTTACGTTTATTCAATAATAACTGCAACCTTTTTTCATCTAAAGCTTTCTTTAATACATCTTCGTGAAATATATCTAAAATTGTCAAAGCAGTTGCAAAACTGAGCAAGAAATCCTTCCCTAGGTAACTATCAAAATTATGTATGTTCATGATTGCATTCTGCAGAGAAATCCAATTTTTAGGTTTGTGTTCTGTCATTGCAATTGAATTGACAACAATAGATACATGCATGGGATCACCGTTAGTTATTAAATCTGGATTCTGGTCGCAAATTCCCGAGATATAATCAAGCAGTTCATTATGGACGTGATTCTGTAAAATAAATTCATAGATAATAAATTTGTTTTTCTGCAACCATATTAAAAGTAATTACTTTTAATGCCAAAAACCGAAATTGACATTTTTATTACTAATAAAAAAAGTGTGTGGATAGGTAACACTTTTAGTTCTTAGGATTAAAAGCACTTTTAATCCTAGAAATTTTTACTTTTAACATTTATAGTTAAGATTTGCTTTGTGAATAACTTTATTTTGAATCTCGTTGCAGAAAAAAATGGTATGTTTTATTCAGATTAAAAGTGTTCTTTGTCTCGCCGTTATGCTCGACAAAAAAAGTGACACTTTTAATCCTAATAAAACAATATACTATTCAGTAGAACTGTCAGATGTTAGCTGTACTCTTTTATTCAAAGTTCCAGGCAAACAAACTTTTATTCAAAGATACAGGCAAACAATTATTCAACAATACGTACGAGTCGTAGAAATTTCTTCAAAGTATATATTGCAGGCTCAAATCCAAGATCATTATCAACGATGTAACTTCCACATGCATGAAAAAATTCCTCATTATAATAAAAATACATTTTACTATTGTATCTATGCACAAGTTTTGACATTGATGTATCTAAATCTTCATATGAAATAGCGTCGATATGAATCATCATGAAATGAAAAGCTCTGTCTAAGAGTGGTTTAAAACGCCAGTTTGGTTTCATATCACAGGTTGACCACAGTATACTAGTCGTTGTCTTTGCATCCCATTCTTCTTTGTTCATCAGAATAGTACTGATCATCAATTCCACACATCTGTCAGAAACGTTTTTTCTTGAAATGTAGTACCAATATTCTGCTAAATATGACACTTTTGACGTATCCATTTTCACTGGCAACTGCACTTCAAAAACTACTGGCAATGCTATCTGCAAAGCTTCAATTAATGGAGTCATTTTCACTTGTTTAAAGAGAAAATCTAGAAATATGATCTGAGGCAGTGTTAATTGATTCACCGAATGCCTTACAAGCTGCAGCAAAACTTGATAAATTGAACTGTCCGATGGCACACTAATGTACGTTAATATTTTCAGAGCATCAACGGTGTCCCTAAGTTCGATAATTCCAATTTGCTGTCTTAATTGACTACATAATTTCTCAAAGTCTCTGTGTTTTAAAATCTCTTGAGTAGATACTTCATCTCTGCAATGCAAAAATTATTAATCTTTGTCTTTGTCTTTAAAATGGGTAGTTTGCACTATAAATTAAAATGTTTTTATGCAGGTGTGATTTTTAAAGTCTCCCTCAAAAAAAATTGTTATAATAATAAGAATGTTAATTTTTTATGTAGCAGTGGAGTAGAAAAACTTTTTAACTTAGCATTCATTAAATTAAAAGATTTTTTGAATCCTTATTAATTTACTACTAGGAGGGAGTGATGCTGCCAAGCACAACAGAGCATATAATTTTTTGTTATAGGCACTTAATACTTTCGGAGTGATAATGTTTAATATATTTTAGACAGAAACCCTGATATAATGTAACTTCTAAATAAAAAACTTAAGTCTTTGAAACAAAAATAATAATCCAGTAGTAGCAGTAAATTGAAATTAAATCTATTTGTCTGAATTCATTCTTAAACTGCACTTGCTTTTACAAACAAGTCAATATAAATACACACTTAAAACAAAGCACACTCCCTCATAATTTTGGCTACACTCTCAGTTTAAAAATAACACGTGGGCCGTTACAATGTGAGGCTGGGTAAATAGGTAAATACGATTCAGAAGATAAACAAAATGTAATCTTTTACCTGTTACTTTTATGTAGAGCAAATAGAGATCGTAAAGCTTGCATTGAATGCCTGTTGTTCATTATTAAATGATGAATATTCACTAATTCGAATATGTTATGAATTGATCTTGCATTTTTCAAATTAGTTAAAAGCAAGTCAGTACTTGCAGGAGAGGCAGTTGTTTGCTGAATTATCTCTGAAAGACAAAGAAATATAATTGTATAAAAGTATAATTATTTTAAGCTTTGAACTGTATTAAACCTTTGCTTAGAGTACTGGATGCTCTTCTTATAAATCTGAAGTTGTGAAGATATAATGCTGTTTGAAGGCCCTTAATAACTTGCGACATTCTACCTGAAACAAATTTGATAAAATTTATTCATTGCATAAGTAACATTTCCCGTGTATGTTATGCTACATAAATACCATATATTTACGTATGGTCGACCTTCATTTTAAGTTTAAACTAAATGGTATTACAACAGGAATTCATTTAAATTTGGCGGCATTCCAAAACAATACGATTGGTTGGCATGAGATGGCAGTTTGTATTGTTCAAGTTAATTGGTTGAGAAAACACCACATTTATGTATGTCCGCAAAAATGACTAGTGTATATTGAACTTAGGTGAAGAATTGTATACGCACGAGCAGCTGTAAAAGTCCTTGTTTCTCCAATTCAGTGTTTCAGACATTTAATACAAAGTGGAGCGTTTAACGTGCACGTGAATTTTTACGATGGACAAGCGAGGATCTGAAGAACGCATTAAAGCACTGGGTTTCTCGCCACAAAAAGAAAATGTTTACAATAAACTGCTACCATACGCAGACAAGCTGGACGAAGAATCGACGAAGTTATTCGTCGATATTAAAACTAACCTCGTTAAATCTGTTTTGGCACGTGAAATGAGACCAGGTTGTGCCCTGTGGACGTCCAGGTTGAATAAGTATGTATCTTTTTTTTGTTGCTTGTTTAAAACTTTTCGAGGTTGCTCACAAATTATTCTGTTATTCGTTTAAAATAATTAATTGTTACATTTTGCACTTCATGACAAAAGTTTTTTCACTTGACAGTCATTTTGGAACCCACGTGACATCTAGTGGCGTGCATGATTTAAATCTAGGCGCCAGTTTTAAAATATCGCATCGCTACAAAGTTTAATAATAAATTTTTAATAAAAAATTGATTTATTTCTGCTAAACATGAGAAAGAAGCAAATAGCCATCAAATTTCATATGTTTTTTCACTAATTTGTCTCTACATGAAGCGAACGTATGTACCACACGATCAAAAATCAAATTATTATTATTATTATTATTATTAAAAATAGGTCACGGATATAAACAAAAAATAATTATACTGACATTTCAATTACATATTTCAAAACGTTCGAGTTGAAACACAAAACATTCATTGTTGAAAGTTATTTCAAGAATGGTATAAAATGGCCTACTCTGAATAATTTTATTTTCAATCGAGTGGCATTTTCGAGACAGAAAATCCAATGAATTTTTTAAAAGCTTTATTTTTTGAGATTTCAAAACAATATTATAGGATACTAACTTTTTGTCACATCACTAGCCTTACCGTTACAATGCGTATTAAATGACATAAAGAGATAATAATGTGCAATCAAATAAAACAATGAATCGAAGATGCTTCACAGTTGATGAGTTGACTTCAAAATATCGTTAGTCATAAGTCATAGAATAGAAACCAGGTTATGTTATACTATAGATGGATAGTGATATGACGGTGCAAATTGCACTTGACAATTGGAAACTCAGGAATTAATTGTAGCATCCAAGCTTAAGAATTGCATTTTGAAACCAGAATTTTAATTTGTTCATTTATATTTAAAGTTTTTATCACTATCATATAATTTAATTTTTATTCTATTATTTATTATAATAATTTGAAGCATGAAGGCTCGAATCGTGTAAAAAATGGGGAGAGTACGTATACGTACGTGTAGATATAAATTTGCTGCTGTGGACCAATTAAGGGCGGACTGTTAACTTTAGGGACCCTGGACTAACATTGTTTGGGGGCCTAGCCAATTAACGCAACTTAACCCAAATTGTGGTTAATTGTGGCGACTCATTGTCCATTTTATCCATAAACTGTTTTTTTACTCTTGTTGAAATAGAAAAAAAAATATATAAACAAACTTTTAGATATTCTATATTGAAAAAGGGTTTTGTATACGTAAAATACATCAAACACAAATAAAAAATAAAGTGTATTGAGTATTACTTTTGGTAACAAACAAATTCTCAAGTCAAGAATAAAGATTAATAGCGTTTTCGATTATCCGCACTCAGAGTATCTTCATATCGTTTTATTACATGAGGTTAAAAGAAGATGTAAATAGTACAACCGGTGCAGGTGAATCGAAAACGTTATAAGATTAAACGGGCCCCTGGGCTGTGTAGCCCATAAATATTATGAATGAATCCGCTCCTGGGACCAATATCTAACGTATAAAGCTGAGCGTCAACTAGGTGAGTAAGACGACGCGGCGCAGCGCGGAGTTTATGAGCAGAGGTTCATCCAATATAAGCGCGGCGCGACACAGCAAGAAAATAAAAATGGATAAACTTGAACAAAGAACACTCTAATAATTTCTTAAAATTTTCAGTTTTTCTATTGTAACTTAAATTCCAGAAATGATAAATAAGTTGACTAAAAATAAAATAGTTAATGGAAATTCAAATATAAATACCTTTATTTAATATAATTAAAATAGATTCTTGTCCGATGAAAATTCTTTTAACGGATATTTAAAATTGGTACAGTCGCTCAACGTTTCACTTTCGGTTGATACCTATCAGTGCGAATTTTGGTGTTAAAAGATTTTTTTTATTTAAAATATGTACGTATTATATTATATTAAACAAATTCAAATATGTCTATAAATGCACTCAAGAAGAGTAGAAAAATTCCGAATTTACTAAAACCCCAAGCCTCCCTTCGCCTATTATAGCGGTAGCGCGGAAAAAGACACCGGCGCACCGCTCCGGAAAAGTTTCGAAATATCTCGGAATATCTCCACACTGCGCTACCGACCTAGTGAATCGTTTATGGTGCGGCCAACGCTATTTGGATAAAACGGTCGTTACAACTAATTCACTTTAAGGGTCGTTTATGGCACCAGAAGCCCTAATAAATATTCTGAATACAACCACTGTACAACGAACGTAGTAATCGCATCTTTATACTTCTACAGCTTAATACTTTTACAGCCTTACCTGTCAAACTTATCCTAAAGTGAATTAGTCTTAATGACCGTATTATCCAAATAGCGTTGGCCGAACTATACATGCATGTAACATGGAGTGACACTGCGGCGCGCCGCGCCGCTTCACCGACATGGTGGTCGCTCAGCTTTAAAAAGTGATCTCGTGAAATCGCATTCAATGTATAAAACTTTCAGTGAAAATTTTAATACAATAATACAAAGCTATGCTCAAGGTTGTTTATAGCCTTTCACAAAGTATGAGCATTTAGCTTAAATAATCACTGAACAATCACAAGAAGCAGACATTGGGCGCGTTCAGCGGACACAACTGTTGAGTATGTTGACTTGTTTAATACGCTGAACGATTAATGGTTACTTGTGTTGACTGGCAACGAATTTACTCACCAGAAATAATTTACGGCGAGTCATTTGTTTTTTCGAATTGCCGGCATCTCAGTTTTTTATGTAATGTTGTAAGAAATATAACCTACAATTAATTTTTTACTATATAATCTAAAAGAATTATTTATAATCACTCTGCGGACCGACGACTTCCACTATCGTCTATGAATCACACGGAGTCTGCGTATGCTGCACTGCTTTCATTGTAAAAGGACGCGCTCGTCTGATTTAATTTATCAGTGTCGTAGATACGGTATTAAGCTCGTACAGAACGCGAGATTATACTTACTTAAAAAAACTGAAAAATTATTGAATATGAGTGTTCGATAATTGTGAAATTAACGCAATGTCGAGACAGTAAACGACTTTGTTCACATTATATTATATGTGTACGCTCTCAGATACGCACGACTCTGGCCGGGCTTCCTGGCGTTGCGATAGTGGAAGTCGTCGGTCCGCAGAGTGTTTATAATCATAATGTATTAAAACCTAACCTCACTCCAGGTGTCAAATATTGATTGATAAATAACAGTAAGTTATTATAGCATTCAACTGCTCCAACTTGTTTAAACGCAACCTAAATGAACACGTTTCTGGTTTTAGTCAACTGTTGCGTCCGCTGAACGCCTCCATTAATCACTAAAAATTTTATTAAAAACAAATGCCAAAAAACAGCGTTTTCGATTGAGCGCACTAGTGCTCGTACTCGTATTATATGAGGTTAAAAGAAGATGCAAAAACACTGAGTGCAACCAGTTCAGGTAAATTGAAAATGTTATTAGCCTTCGCTTTATCGTATATATTCAATACTGCCTGCGTTCAGCCTGGCAGAAAGTTACGTAACACTTCGCGTGCGCCACGTAGCGTGAGGTCATGTATGTATTCAAACCGAAAACTAAATTTCTGCTAAGAGAGCAATAAACATAGCAGCCGCTATATTTTATTTCGCTTTAAAAAAACGCTAGCGCCAGCTGTAGCGTTGTTGTTTTAGGTTATGTCTGAGCATGTGATTGCCAGTTAATGCTGCTGCAGTTAGTATTGAAATATGTTAAAAGATTAAAAGCGACATTAATTTTAATTGTTCATTAGTTCATTTATGAAATAGAACTCTTTGAGAATTAACCAATACAAATTAGAATCCTAAGACAAATAACATAGACCCTGTTTACCTGAAAATTTGGACATATGAAAGTAAACGTAGCAAAACGAAAACTCGTTCAGCCAGTTCACAATTAGCTAAATACGCTACAAATTAGCGCTACGCTACTTAGCAATAGCGGAATGTAAGCAATGCCTGCGTTCAACCTGGCAGAAGGTTACGTAGCCCTTCGTGTACGCCACGTAGCGTGAAGTTATATATGTGTTCAAGCCGGAAGCTAAACTTCCGCTAAAAGGGAGCGCTAAACCTAGTGGCCGCCATATTTTAAATCGCTTTTTAAAAAAGCTACGTCGCTAGCGCTAGCTGTTGTTTTAAATTATGTCTGAGCATACCGATTATCAATTGATGATGCTGCAGTAACTTTTGAAATCAATTCTCCTTTATAATACAGTTAGTTATTTGTATTAAGGTTCTAATTTGTACAGGTTAAAAGTGACATTAATTTTAATTCTTCATTAGTTCTTATTGGTCATCAATTATGAAATCGAATTAATTAAGAATTAACCTCAAACAAAACAAAAACCCCGTTCAGCCAGTTTACAATTAGCTACATACGCTATAAATTAGCGCTCCGCTCCGTAGCAATAGCGGAATGTAAACGCTACGCTATCTCTGGCGGTACCTCATGTGATTTTTTTGCTAAATATGCTGAGCGGGCACACACATGCACAGATTGTATTTCAGGATACCTTATATTATTTGCCATAAGACTGTTCATCTATCCGCAACGTATGAATCAGAGATCGTCAGTGCCGATACAAATTCCGACAAGAGGAAAAATTTTGTTCCGTCCGATCCTGCATCCTATATTTAGGTTTTTTTCTCAGTTCTTCTGCCAATAAGTAGCTATCGACAACAAATTCGTCATAAATTCATCTTTGTTTGATTTGTAATATATAGAGCTAGGGCAGTGACATCGTCACTTCAAAAATACGAATAACCCGCATTCAATGGACGCAGTCATCAAATAAATACGATCAGTGCGATGCATCTATTCCCGATAAGTGAATGTTTAGCTTAAAACGGAGCTTCAATAAACATTAAGCCGGCTTCCCACGGTGCGTGTTTTCGCGGACGAGCCCGACCGTCACACCGTAGGAAGGGTGTTGTCTGCGATCGTGCGTGGTGGTACATTCCATCCGCCGCGAGTCGGTAACTTCAAAGGTGCAGTGCAAGCTCGTGCGCGGCGGTTCTTGGTCGTCTGCGTCAATACGGACGAATGTAACGTATCTTATGCATTCCGTCGTCCCCACCGATGACATGTGCACAGACAAACGATTTAATTTTCGAACTTTTGAATCTTTATCAAAATGAACCTTCATTGTGGATCCTCAGCAGAACACAAAAATAAAAATAACATCTATGATACATGCAGAATTAAAACTCAATTAAGAGACAATAATAATATACCTGAAAAAAATTGAAATGATAGAGACAATTTAATGTCTATCTGTAGGAAACATATTGGGCATTTTGGAATGGCAAATATTGTGCACCGGCACGGACACACCATGGGAAGAACCAGGGGTGCGGTCCGAAACGGTGCGCGGTCGTGCGCCATCCGTAGTACGTGAAAACACGCACCGTGGGAAGCTGCCTTTACTGGGACAGAAACGAGGAAAAAATTAATTGATCTATATTTTCGATTACTTTTTTATTTTCTTGCTTTACTTTATTTACATATCTTTTCGAGTGTGTATTTTACAATTTTAATATTTAATTATAAATTATATCAATTTTTTTAATATCAATTGTTAAAAATTAAGTATTGTTTGTTTGTGTGCCAGAAGATTTTTTAATCACTTATAAACATCATTCTAATAATCGTAAGCTTTAAGAGAAAATAAACGCTTACATTTAAAAATTCTAAGACTGCGACGCATCTTTATAATAATATTATGTTATATGTATTAATTTGTATGTATTATCATTATGACTAATATTTTCATAAGGAAAAAAATTAATTCGTTTTTATTTTACAGATATATGAAAATTTATGGACTCAAGTTCTCCAAAGAGGACCACGTTTGTCTAATTAAATTATTTTTCAATTTATTAACTCTTCCGAACCTGGAACCAACAAGAATTAATAAATTTGCTGCAACGCTGACGTTCCTAATCAAGTATGTTGCTTTTTCATATACAGGGTGATTCTTGATTACACCGACAAAAAAAAATAGTAAAAGAATAGGACATGAGGAAAATCTTCTTAATCTTAAATCCTCTTTTTACATGCACAAATGTAATATAAAACTTTATGGCACCTCGTTAATTCTTTTAATTTGTTTAGTACATCAGATTGGTATTCATTCAATCGGACGTCGGACTTTTTGTCATATTTAATACTTCTATTTGACTTATGTGCGGTGTTCTTCGGATGAAACACAAATTTTATTATTATCAGGACAAAATTATAAACACAAATTAGTACAAAGCCTAACAAAATTCATTACGTGCGTTCGGTGTGTTATTTTTTAAAACGATGGAATTACCTGTCGTAAATTATTATTGTTCTCTTCGATTTCATTTTTTTTTATTTCATTTTTGTACATCCTTGTAAACGTAATTGATTTTAATAAATTTCATATCTGTTGATACACTTGCACGACATTCATCATCGGTTGTGCAATTGTGTTATTTATTCACAGTCAAGTTTTACGACTGAACAATCCTGCGTATCATAAATGTTTATTGCACGTTTTTAAAGGTGGTTCACGTCTTGTGCATAAATTGTTGTATATATTTTTTTTAACATTTGCCCCTGTTATGGGAAGTCTCTTCTTTGGTCAGTATTTTTTTGTCGGTCTGTTTAAGAATCATCCTGTACGTATATTATTAAATTATTTGTTGTAGAAAACGAGATTTGCTTTCTCAAAATGATTTACAACTGGAATGGAAGCCACTTTACCATCTATGTGTTAGAGTTATGGAAAAGAGTAAAACGGACATTGGTATGTTCCGGTATTATACAACTTTAGAAAATACTCTAGAAAATCTTATACGTTACGCTCGCATGTATGTGGTTTGATTATGTTCGTGTTAATTACGTGTGTCACTTATTGTGTGAACGTTTTAGATATTTTCCAGTGAGTGCCACACAAGAAATTTTAGATCAATTTAGACCTAAACTTTGTCCTTATAGTAACACTGACATTACTAATGCAATTGAATGCTTGGAACTGTTTCTGCCGATAGTTGTAAGGCCTCAGGATGCTGATATTGGATATAACTTGTGGTTTGAAGAATTTATGGATTTATGGAAGATATGCCACAATGCAAATTTATGGGAAAATGTAATATCTTTATTTACCTACTAATTGAGTTTAAATACATCAAACTTATCACATACTTTATGTAATAATCCTTAAGCAAATTGATTAAAAATAGTTAAAATGAGAAATTAAAATTGAATTAAAAAAATTTTACTGATGCTATTCTAATCCATCTAACTCCATTTTAAAAGTGATAAATTGCAAAATTAGATATTTTACTATTGAATGAATTTTCAGTTGATAATTTTTTTAATTAGAAATTCTTATTAATTTTCCAAACAAAACTATGTCTCTATCTTTTTCTATAGTAAGTAATAAATCTTGAATTTGTAGTAGCTCTGTTAGGATGCAGTGAGATAATGAGTGAATAGAATAGAACATAAATATTGTTTATATTTGTTTTAGCACATAGCTTGGTTAATGGCCAGACTTGCCAGTTATAACATTGGACATATTAATTGGGAACCCTACATTCCACTTATGTTTGTGAGATTCTTACGAAGCTTGCATCTACCAGTTGGATATCGACAAAAACAATCTTTTAAAATTTTCAAAATCGACGTATCTGCAATGACACTTTGGATAGTGTGCACATTAGGAGGTGAAAAACAAACAGCATTTTTTCACTTGGAGAAATTCATGCAGATTTTGGAATCATACTTCCATCCTGCCAATACAGGACGGTATGTTTTATTCTCTAAACATTTCATATATATTATTTAAAATTTATTCTTTCAGTTGGACACCAAAAATTAGGGAATTTTTAAGAAAAATCTCATTTTATTTTGTGCAACGTATCCACTGTGAACGATTCAAAAAATCTACCTGGGATTATTACACTAAGGAGTCTCATAAACTTACAGATGATGATATCGATAGATTCATTAATATTATGAAGCCGAGTGTGGAGCAGGCCATATTTTCAAAGCAGGGATCGCAAGAAATTATACTTACGTTAAATTACCTTGCTTCGCTCAGACCAAGTGTAATTGTTCCTATTGCGTTAGACAAGTTGTACTCATCTATGGATAGCCTAACAGAGCCTCACAAACTAACTTCTTCCATGATGTGTGTTATGGCAGTGTCTAGGTGAGACGTTCTTTTTCTTTAACTTTTTTCTTCTATGCGAAAATATTTAGGTACATGGTTGGAGGCAAGAAAAATAATTATCCGGAAGGTCCGACGCACGTCATTCCACTTCTAATGACGCTCTTACCAGGTATAGATCCAAATGATATGCGCAAATGTTTCACCACGTTCAACTTTATTGTACACTTCTGTACAATGGCACCGATTGTAAATTCTTCTGAGGCAAGTAAATACTATGACGATCTTACGGAAGAAGAACATATTGTATGCGAAGCTACAGCAGGCTTTGAAGATTTCGTGATCCAGTTCTTTGATCGCTTGTGTGCTTGGGTAGAGTCCAACTCGCTAGAATTTACAAGGATGGAATTAAGTGATAATAATGACTTTAAAAGTAAAGCTGATTCGATGGCAGAGAATGCATTAATACATGTCATATCGGCTGTTTTGATGCAATGCTCATCCGATATTTTTAACTCTGCTTTGAAGAAGGTGTATAATTTTGTGACTAGTCGGATTATGGAACTAAATATTTCTGGGAAAATGTTGGCAACGATCTGTCATGCATTTGTTAAAATTAACCCAAAGGAAACCATGAAATTATTCGTGCCTCATTTATGTAACACAATTGAACGTTTGCTGAGCGAACACGAAGACGTAATGAATGAGGAACGCCTGAATGGAGAATTGCTTTATAACATGTTGCTGTTGTCTGAAGTAAGTTTTAATATCATAGAAATTTTCATTTCTTATTTGAAATAATTCTAGGTGGTATATGCTCGGAATGAGTTGATTAACTACACAGATAGATTAATGAGAATATTGGATTACACTTTACACATGAAATCTACAGAAGGAAGTCGAATTTCTGCACACATGCTCAACGTAATAGTTACATCTTTATCTTTTACTCAACCTGTAGAATATCGTAGTATAAATCGTTCTTTAGATAGTCACATCAAGGACTTTTTACCTATCAGGTAAGAATAACATTAGATGATGTAATAATTAAAAATAACTTTTTCTTGGACTTTTTTTATAGACATTGGGGATGTCCTGGTAATTTAAACGATTTAAGTATCGAGTGGTATATGCCCGGCAAAACTGAAATAGATTGTGTTCAGAGTATTTTAAATAAATACCTAGTACCTGAATTAGAAAAATTAGATAAATACTCTATAGGTGAATTAGAACTGACCAGAGAAGAGGTAAATAGAACACTGAAGATTATCATCGCAGTACTGGGGGCACAGGCGGTGTTACCTTTGTGGCAAGAACCTGCTCTACAAATGTAACTCAATTCACACGTTTCAATCAATAAGTTAATAATAAATGAACTTTTAAGGGTGGACTCCTGTCTTGATCCATGGGCATTTGAGTTAATCGTAGGAAGTCAGTATAAAGTTTCAATGCCAGATGGAAGAAATGTTAGGAAAGTAATCGCCGACACGGTGTACAAAGTGCAAAAGCGGATACAAGAAGTCAATGAAGGAGACACCACAAGCTTAAAATCTATAATACACGTCAGTCACGCCTGTTTCTCCTAATATTCGTCTTTATTAAACATGCACATTTTAGATATATGACATTTTGTTGTTCAATAAGTTCCGCGGACGTGATTTTGAAATGCACTGGAAAGCATTTCATATAACCAAACGCACTCTTGAAGACCGGCTGCACCAGAAAAAAAAACACCTGCGGCATATCCTAATTGATAGAGTTATGCTCCACCAGGAGTTTCGTAACGAGAGTAGAAGTTGCTCTTTCACCGAAACGCACAGGCAGATTGTACTAGCTCTTTTCGAACTCGGCGTAAGCCGGTACAGTGTGGTAAGATACTTGATTTATTCAAGATGAAGATAAAAGATTCATTCCTGCTGTTTCAGGTGAGATTGTTGGCTCAGACCAAGTTGTTTACTGCGGTGTCCACGTTTCCTTATTCCTACAGCGTATTGACACCTTACATTAAAGAAATCTTGCAAATTGATAGCTCGAAACATCACGAGAAATTCAAGGGTTGCCTGCATATTCTGCTAGGGCCAAAAAACTCGCCGATTATTACAAGACACGATTGGAAATTTATAAGGGATATATGGCCAGCATTGGTTACTTCAATGCCTTCCGAGAAACCATCTATAGTTAATCTGATGAGCGCTCTCAATGATGCCATCAACAAATATTTTCCTACCATCGCGATTAATCTAGAAATAAGCGATGAATCTCTTAAGCCTGCGTTTGCTCTCACCGAAAATGTTCCTAAAGTTGATTTAAGTGATTTCAAGTTTTACATAGAGAATAGTATAGAGAAATTGAACTCTGGAAGCAAACAGAAATACGTTGATTATAATTCAATAGTAAACTTACTATTGCAAGCTGCTTTAAATGGAAATTTGTAAGTGAAAATTTGTTGAACAGAGTTTATATATATTTTTTTTAAAGAAACAACTGTAAATCACATTTCTTTTTGTTCCAGGCACTGGAGATATCACACAATGACAATAAGCTTACTGCAGTACCTTGTCCACCCAGATGTTAAATATAACTCTGACGTGGTAAGATTTTTCTTGAGAAGTTTAATTAATGAAGCAATTGCAATTAGGAAAATTGCATTAAAAGTGGTGTTGTTTATTCTAATTCAAAATAAGCCTAAGTTTAAGAAGATGGTCATTGATCCCTACAAATTTAGTGAGAAAACTGACAAGAAGCTAGTGCCGGGTATTAGAAACGATAATCAGTGGCTCTTGTACAACAGTAAGACAGTGCCAAAAAATTCTCAAGAGTGGGATGAGCCACGTTATGTTCACGATCAGTACAGTGGGTTTTACACTTGGCCGATGAAACTCGAAGTGTATGCTCCATTTAATGACCAACCAAGCTTTGCAAAAAGAAAGGAAAATTTGAGTGAACAGGAAGCGGAAATTTACAGTTTCTTCAAAAATGCAGACAACATTGGAACGTTGATTAAGTATTGGTCAATGGAAGAAAAGAAAGGGAAAGATCAATTTAATTTGCACAGGTTTTCTTTAATGAAGGTAAGAATTCGATTGCTTTACTGGAATAGTTTTGGCAGTGATACTTATTTTTTCAGAACTTGTTTAAAATACTTGATGACGAACTCATGGAATTATTTGTGCCTCATTTAGAACGACTAGTAAGTGATACTCAAGAGCATAATCAAAGGTGCGCCGCCGAATTAATAGCTGGAATAATACGGGGTTCAAAACATTGGAATTTTGAGAAAACTGAAAAAATGTGGACGGTTCTGATTCCTATTCTACGTACTGCATTCAACAATTTAACAGATGAAACCATGCTAGACTGGGGACTGTGTATTGCAATGAGTTTGGAATCCCGAGATCCCAATCGCATGCACTTGCTGTTAGAATTCTTAATGGACAATCCATTATCAGAACCAACTTCTTTCATCGGCTGCGCAAGGATTTATATGTTACAAAATGCTCTGAACCAACAGTCATGGAGAAATTCGGAGCTCATAAATAGATTGCTTGAATATTTCAGAAGCTATTTATCGCATCCTTTCCAAAACGTCCGCGAGAAAATAAGCACTTGCCTTGTCAGTGTGTTTTGTAAAGATATCGTCTTTCCTGAAGGCAACGTAACAAACTGCCCGAGAGTTAGTGATTTCTTCGCTCAAATAAAACCTAGTTTAGATGTTTTATATGAAACGACTTTGATGAATTTAAATCATTCCACTAATAACATAGACTTAACTACTACTCATTTTAAAACGGTATCCTTAGATGATGCACAGAAAGAGGAAAACTTACGTTTATTTAAAACGGGTATGATCTGAAGTTGTACTACATTTTGAAGTTTTTTTTTATAATTGTATTATTTTGCAGTTGCAAAATATGTGACCGGAAGTGTGGCTCGAATGAATTACTCTGCCGTCACAGAGCATTATGATCTTCTTCCATTGGCGTGTGTGTTACAAAGCAATGACGTGGATGATGAGCTGAACAGTGTGTGCTGTAATCTTTTGGCCATATTAGGGTGTACTATCATCTTGGACAAATATTTGCCAGCTGCCTTAGAGGCCGCTAAAGTAGTTTCTGTATGTCCGTTTTGGTCTGCGAGGGCTGTAATAGCTGAATTTATACCAGTTCTTGTTTTCCACAATATGGCAACGTTCATTACTAACCCAGAATGGGTTTTACAGGTACGTTTTATTTTTAATAAAAAACTTGATCGAACATGATTCACTGCTTGTTTAGATGCTATGTCAAAATTGAATAATTAGAAGAAAACAAGAACAGTTTGGACTACACAATTTGAAGAAAAGATTATTTTAAAAAATAATAGTAATAATGACATTTTAAAGGTGTAAAGGGTTCTAATCTGTGACATCGATTTATTACTGGTTTTATTTTGTCGGAATTACTCTGTATAAATAACTACATTTGTTCAAAGAAAAATATCAAAATGATCTTTGATGAAACGTTTGTCTCAATTCATTTGTTGTTGAAATAGTTAGTTATTGTCAGAAGTTATTGAAAATAAAATCAAAGTAACACGTATTTTGCTGAATGTTAGTAGTGATAAAGAAACTCAGATCATCATGTATTGAGTTCAAGAAAAGAAATAAATCAAAGCCATTTAAAGTGTAACTAGCGCTTTAACAAAAACCAACATTTCGTGGAAAAAACTACCAAAAAATTCTTTTAACAAAATTTCATTTTGTATTAATGGATGACAAAATGTTTGTAGAAGCAAACTTCCAACGAGATTTTTTTATTTGTGTGAATAAATTTGAAATTCCTCATTTTATTACAAAAGATTTAGAAATCTTTTGATAAAGCCAGAATCACTTCAGTTTTTTTTTAAAGAAGTTCAAGCAAACAAGAAAAAAATTAAAATTTGCCGTAAATTTTTTGTTTGGCAAGTGATTTGCAAATCAAATTTTTGTAAGGTGTTTGTTAAACATTTGGCAAAAATTTAAGAAGTGATTCTTTGGGTTATTATATGAATAATCATATCTTAATGATTATTGTTTGAAGATACAGAGTTTTAAAGATTTTCAAGAAACAATATTTATTACATGCAGAGCTTATAAATATCTTTTTTTTTCTTTGGTAAGTTGCTCGATAATTGATATTAATAACCATAAAGTTAAAAATTGAAATTTGTGTCGTTGGCAATGACACATTTAAAGTTTCAAATAAAAAGAAATAATTAAAAAAAAATTATTTATCTCATCGAATGACAGACTTTCGAAAACACTAGGAATGTTGCTTGTTGCACTACATTCATCAACTATTCGCCATTAAGTAATCTTCAGTTTCCACTAAGGTGCTATAGGAAAAATTCTATGGGATTTAAGTCCGGATATCCAGCGATTTGCGAAGTTTGGTTGAAACTGTTTCCAAATTTCTCGGAGTTTCTGGTGTGAATATTTGCTGGTTGTTATAATGCGTTCTGTCTTGTAGGCTAAACTGCTCTTAGTTTTATTATTATTCTTGCTAGCAATTAGTTGAATTTGTTATTAATCATGCTTTTCCTTAATCTTAAATTAAATTATCTGTTTTACTTTAAGTAAAGTATTTTTGTGATGTGTCATTTAAAGGTGCAGAAATTGGTGTTGATGTTATTGGAAGATGTGCAACCGGAAGTGAGAGTCCAAGCAGGGAAAGTTCTAACTGGTCTCTTGCATTGCAAATTCTTGCCTTCACCTGATGATTTGCTGGTAAGCACTAATTTTGATACTGTTAACGAAATTACATTACGTGTGTTCTAGCAATTATTCAAACGGAAAGCAAAAACAAAACTGCAGCGTTCCTATGAAAATAGAAAATCTCAAAAAAATGTCCAGAATGGATCTTTAAAGATTCGACACGCTGGTGTTTTAGGTCTCTGTGCTTTTATTAGTTCACATCCATATGTTGTACCTGATTTTTTACCTGGCATTTTCAGTGAATTAGGACCTCATTTAAATGACCCTCAGCCAATACCGGTAAAGATTTTGTTATTTTGTGTGGTACTTTAATAAAGGAAATATTTTCAGGCGACGATAAGAAAAACCTTAGGAGATTTTAAACGAACCCATCATGATAATTGGGAAGTACATAAATTGAAATTTACGGAGGAAGAATTGTCTGTTCTTACTGATCTCACAGTGCCTCCATCATATTACGCATAGCAAATAGTTTTTATACTAATGTTACCAATGTCTCATCTTTTTAATAAGCTCACATAGTATTAAATAACGTTTAGTACCTTTGATATATATTTTTATGTTTTATTTTTTTTTTGTTTTTGTTTATGTTGACTTGGTGTTGGATCCTGTATATAAAAATGATTAATAGGCCACACTGTAACTTTAACTTACGTTACAACTTTGATATTATAATTCATGTACTTTTAACTGTTGAAAAATATGTTCTGTTAGCACCATTAAATTTTTATAAAATGAAAATTAAACATTTCATGCAAAATAATTTTTCTTTTGATTTTTATCCTTGCAAATTGTGTTTTAGCTATTAGGTTCATGATGAAGGTATTAGTTTTTAAAACAATAATAAACGGATCAACCTTCAAGAATATAAACAGATCATTACAAAAAATAAGTAAAATTATAAATGTAAACATTATTAAGAATATACAGATGATGTTTATCAATTATGATGAATAAACCAACAAAAAATACTGTCGAAAGAAGAGACTTTCCAGAACATGGGATAAATATCAGAAAATATTATGTATTTTAGTTTTCCAGAAATATTGTACGGGGTGGGCCAAATTCGACACTTAATAGGAAACACCTATTTTTAGAAGAGTGTTTTGGTTTTTTAAAAAAACTGATACTACAAAATGTCAACATAAGTGAGCAAGTACAATATGATAAAATCCAAAGAGGTAATTACAAATTGTTATTCATTATTTTAATGTAATTTATCAAGCTTAAATACAACTAAAAAAATTGCTTATCAATAATTATTTTAGAATGATTAGATTATTCAAAATCAAAGAATTTTGGATTTTTAGTGAGATACGAAAAATTATCTGCATCTAAATAATGTTAGAAGTTTCAATTCTGTACACATATTATGCTATAATTTTTTGAATTTGAAAATTAAATTCCATTTAATGGCAATTATAGGCTTATTAAGAATTTATGTCAGTTTATTTTACTGAATAATTAAATATTTTGTGTAATTATCTTAATTTTTTAACAAGACATTGCCAAAGTTAAGTAAAATGCATTATAAATCACTACACATTATCAAAAAAAAAAAACCAGTCAATTCAAGGAAGGCTATCATATTAGGGAGTAATAATAATTATACAAACAGCACTTAAAATGCTCTATGTTGTAATGTTATTTATTTTTAAGAACTTCAAGTTCTTTTGAAGAAACTTTTAAATAACCTAAGTGAACTTTATTTAATATATTCATCTACATATTTAATAACTAAATAGATCATGAGCTATTTATTTGAACGATAATTTAAACAAAACTTCCCCTGACATTGCTAAACCTATTACTGTAAGCAACACCGTGGTCTGGTACAAAAATTTATCTGTGAAACCACCTTTTATGTGCACAGGCAATCCATCTTCAACCTGTACAAAAAAAAATTTCTTCACTACAAAATACACATAAATATCAAGGTTTCACTTACACCAAACTTTTTTTGCACAGTTTTCAACTGATTATATCTGGAGGATGGGACTTCGGTTACTGCATTGCGTACAGCAGATTGGCTGAATTTTCGCAGGGTCTGGGCCAGATACAATGCTCTCTGTAAAAAAAAAAAATACAAATTGAATACCTTCAATAAATTACAAATAAAAATTGTTTTGAGTAAATTTTAATCAAAGTCGCCTCTGAACGATTACGTAAAATTGTAATGATAAAGGAGTTAATTTTATATTTCCGCCTGTAAATACTTAAAATTTTGCGTTGACGATGGTGTGTATAAAATTATTAGCTATACTCAATAACTCACCTGCGCTGAATTCATTTTTAACAGAGAGATGCCCGAAATAGCTTCTGAATAAAAATCCCAATATCTGTAAAAGCAAAGATGGAAGAATTTCTGTGTGAAGCTAGCTGCATATTAAAATGACAGCGCGAGTTCAAAACGTTTCGTGTCTGCTTCTTTTGGTGGGACAATTCAAAAGTAGTTTTTATTGACTGCTTAAGAATTATTATTGTTTATTACCGAACACAACTTAAAAAATAAGAACTGATATAATATTAAACCAAATTTTATGAATAATTTAATCAAGTATAAAAAATAATATTTCATAAGTACGTAAATGTACAGGGGGGCCAAATTCGACACTTTTAGTAGGAAACACCTATTTTTAGAAGAGTTAGACAAAAACTGACCTCGGCTTCTGGAGCATGACTTTTAAGAGAAAATTAATGGTGAAGGCCGCATTTCGATATCTTGTACTGCTTAGGAGCTACAGGTGTTTCTCAAAATTCTGCGATTTCTAAAAACCTTTATAATTTTTTTGTTTTTTGTAAAAACTTTTCTAAGGCACTTTTTTGTGCAGAATTCATTGTTCTAAATTATTTTTTTCCAGAGTGTTCAATAATTGAGATATAAGCAAGAACTTTGATTTTTTATACGGAACACTCTACATTTTTATATTCTTGAAAAGAGCATAAAATTCTATTAACAAAAATATAAAACACTTGACATTCTATTGAAAAGATCTTTGAGATATAGAGCTTCAGAGTTTTAATCGAAAATTTAATTGTTTTTACATCATTAAAGTAGGCTATGGACGAAAATACAGAAGCAGTGATTAACCTTTACCATGAGTGGTATTCTGAAAGAAGACAATCCTTAAGAAAGAGATACATTCTTGAGATTTAAAAACAATTTAATAAATTTTTAGTGATTTAAACTGCCAAAACCTAAAAATTATGAATCTCAAAAGAGAAATAAAGAATTAGAGGTCATAGTTTTTGGAGAAATCGAAAATGATTTTGGAGTTGGAGCAAACACCTACCTTAGCAAGAACTTCTGCAATACGAATTTTAAAAAATCAAACATTCCGATCTTATTGAATAAGAAAAATGCATCATTATCAGTCCTTGAATTGGTGATGTCAGTTCAAACCACAAGAAATTGGAAACGTTTATGTTTAAAACAAAATGGCCGACAATTTGAATAGTTCATGTAATTTTTGTGCAGTTTCTATTAAATTTATTAAATTCTATTTATTGAAAATAAGGTAATATTTTTTCATGGCTCATCGATTCTTTAAAAAAATATTTAGCTATCATCATCATAGCCTACTTGAATGTTGCAATAACCATAAAAATTTTAATTGAAACAGGAAAGCTCTATATCTCAAAAATCTTTTGAATAAAATATCAAGTATTTTATATTTATATAAATGGAATTTTATGCTGTTTTCAAAAATGTAAAAATATATAGGATGTTTCATATAAAAAATCAAAGTTCTTGCTTATATCTCAAATATTGAGCAGTCTAGAAAAAAATAATTCTGCACAAAAAAAGTGTCTTAAAGAAATTTTTACAGAAATTAAACATGCTCATAATCAAAAAAGTTATGAAGGCTTTTAGCAATCGTAGAATTTTGAAAAACTCCCTGTAGCTCCTAAGCGGTACAAGATATCGGAATACGGCATTTACCATTAATTTTGTCTTAAAAATCGAGCTCCAGGGACCGAGGTCAGTTTTTGTCTAACTCATCTAAATACAGGTCTAGGGATTTTTCCCAATTCTAGGGATTTTTTGAAATTTTCTGCAAATCTAGGGAAAAATTCAAACATTCTGAAAAAATATAGTATATAACATATTTTTAAAACTAATTTCGAAATAATTTTGTATAAATTCCTCTTGAAGAATATGTTACAAGAACAAGATATATACACTATGAGCATAAATGATTGAGGACAAGTAGAATTTCCCGCTTTTCAATATTTTTCTTAAGTTGGTCAAATGTATAGGCGTGCACTGGGATGCAATGTGGATAACGAGATTATTATTCAATAAAATAGTCTGGTAATTAATTATGAATTAATTTGGTCATTTCAAATACCTAATTGCAATATGTATGCAAACGTTGGCTCTGAAAAGATCCGACACTGAAACAAAAATTAATTTATTTTCAGGACGGCCAAATACAAGGAATAAAAATCACTAGATAGAGACGCGGGAAATTCAACTTGTCCTCAATCATTTATGCTCATACTGTACTAACCCAAGATAGAGGAGTACAGCTTTAAGGAGACATGCCATTATTTTTCTAATATTTCTCATTGTTTCATCGTTATTAGGTAAAACTCTTAAAGTATTAAAAGTTACGTGATTTTCCCGGTGGTACGGGACAAATACACCTTCCAACATTTTTCCATGCAAAGTGCGTGCGTTTGATATACAGCGTGTTTCATTGAAGATGCATCAAACTTGAGGGACACGTTTCTGACATTATTTAAAAAAAATACACACAGCTGCAGGGGGATAATAAATCCATAAACAGCGAAGAAATTTATGACTACATTTTATTTTACCCTTGACCGAAAGCTGGGTGTATTCAACTTTGCCACACGTCGAATGCAGCAGCGATGTGAAATCGCGTGGATATTTAAACTTATTTAATTTAATAATAAAACAAATGTGGAGCTATGCAAAGTTATGCAGTTAGTATGTATGTTGTCGTACATTACAACTTGTTATTAAAATAAAATTTGTCGAATTTTTATTACATTATTATTACTACAAGAAATATTCAAAAATGCCTCCTTCTTGCTGTACACACACAATTATTCGTCGCTCCAGTGCACGCCACTCATTATCCCACAGATTGCATTCCCTGATGTGCGCAGTAGCTTCGAATATTGGGCTCTGTAATTGTTGTTGAGTGTCTATAGGTTGACTCTAAACGAGCTCCTTCATGTAACCCCATGTAAACGAAAATCTAGGCGATTGATGTCAGGAGAACGCGCAGGACCACCACGGCCAATCCACTGATGAGGGAATTGTGCGTCGAGGTACTCTCGAACGTTAACACTAAAATGCGGGGGTGCTCCATCGTGCTTGAACTACATATCTCTTCTAGTAGCTTATGGTACATCTTCCAACAATGCAGGCAAGTGGTTTTGCAAAAACGCCAGGTACGAATGGCCATTCATACGAGTTGGTAAAATAAAAGGACCTATAAAATGGTCACCAACTACTCCTGCTCAAATGTTTATTGCAAAACGGCGTTGAAAATTGTGCCTCCTAGTTACATGAGGATTTTCAGTGACCCAGTTGTGGTAATTGTGAAAATTCAGAACCTTATTTCGGGTAAAAAGTGCCTCATCAGTAAAGAGAATTCTACGCGTGAAATTGACGTCGTTAATTAGAGCTTCTTGAAGCCAATTGCAAAATCGAAGTCTTGCATTATGATCTTGCGGCTCCAGAGTATATACGCGTTGGAGGTGAAATGGATAAAGCTGCTGCTCCCTCAATATGCGCCAAACAGTAGTATGTGCAAGCCCTGTTCGACGAGCAACCTCCCGCGTGTTTATGCTGGGGTCATTCTCGACGATGTTCAGAACCTCTTCTTCTAATTGTACGTTATTTGGCCGCACCGCGCCTCGTACTCCTAGTGGAGGCAATAAAGAGCCTGTGTCGCGTAATCGCTGAGCTACTCTAATAAATGATTGGAATTGCGGACGACGTTGACGATTAGGAAATCTTTCTGCATAACGAGGTGCTGCTGACCGCGCGTTTCCCCGACATTCTCCGTATTGTGACGAATTTAAGGCGACGAGTGAGTCAACACGCCTAGCCGGCGGCCGTGTTGGGCCCGATTCCCGATCATTCTCCCGACGACATATTCTGTAAGTTGCTGGAAAAGCCACTCCGGTATATAAATTCGCAAACACGAGAGACTTAGTTCGACGTAGAGTTTAGTTACTGTTTAATCGCTCGGCTTGTAAAAATAAATTATTCTTAGTTCGTTATAAATAAATTAGTGTTAAGTGTCGTTAATAAATTAGTTATTAGTCTTATCAAGTATTTTATTTTAAAAATAAATCATAAACGAACCGTAAAAACACTACAGTATAATAAATGCATATCTGCGTATTCTTGAAATGTAAAATCGCCTATCGCAGACAGATTTGAATTAAATTAATAAACTAAACTAATAAAGACTTCAAAATGAAAATCAGAAAATCACGTCACTAAATTTATGTTAGGTTTCGAATGATACTCCTACTTCAACCACCAACCTCCGGCATAAACAACTGCTTTCTCGTCGAAATTGAAAACACCAATACTGACGCTAAGAAGATTTACTAAATCAAAAAAGAAAACTATTGAGTTCGTACAACTTAACTTATTCTAAGTTAAAAATAAATTGAGAAAGAAAATTTCTGGTTTGATTTAACAATTAGAAAATTCGTATTAAATGGAGAACAGAAAAACTAATTATTATTTTTATTGATTCCCAACAACCATGATGTTTTAAATGTATTTTGCTGAAGCAACTGGGGCGACATTCTAGAGGCAATTAACCAATAAACCGATTTCGTATGTGAATGAGTAACAATCCATTCGTTCTCATTTAAAGTCCATCCTAAAAATATGCGACTTTGCTTTCCCTTCGATTTTCTCTAAATTTATTCATTACAGAGAAAATTTTACAAAGAAACTTGTCTTGTATAATCTATAATATCTATATTTAGTACAAAATCTAGGAACCAAATAAAATATTGCTTGTCAACACTGCGTATAGTCAGTTACTCTACTGCTACTTTCCCGTATTGAAAAATAATTAATGTTACATGTTTTAATAAAATGCTTAATTAAACTATTTTTAATTGATTTTCATTTTGTTGTATGCCACACCTTTGCAAACACATTCCCGTAAGTTTGTACTCGAAGAATATGCGTTTTAAACTCAACTGTATTTAGTGCGCAAAATTCAGAGTTAACGGGAAAGAGCCTTTTCATCGGTATTCTGAATTCTTTTTAAAACCAAAACCCGAACCTAATTTCTACTCGATTTCTCGGAATAACGATTATTTTAATTCAAATTACGAAACTTGATAATCGAATGTACAAGTTATTTGAATAATCGGATGATAGGTATTTTTAATTCGAATTATCCCATCACTACATAAATTATAAATGTTGCTGCATAAACCAATCTTTAGATAAGATTGCTTTTCACGCAAACGTCAAAATAATTTATCCTTTGTTAATGTTAAAACTAGGGATGACGATGGGTATCCGGGTATCCGTTTATTTAAATGAAACCGGTTTCTCTTTATAAATACCCGTTACCCGATAAGTATTCGGGTACCCGATAATTATCCGATTACTCGATACTCGGTAAGTGTCCGACAACTGAGTGACTTTTTTTTTAATTTAAATTAGATATCATAAAATAAATGTTTGGAGCGTTAGCTTTGTTTTGCAATATCAGTTACTTCTGATACAATGATAGATTTTCAAATTGTTATTCGATACTTGTCGAGTAGTTATCCAGATTATTCTCGGGCATCGCTTACATTCTCAGTATCCGGGTATTTATCGGATAACGGGTAATAGCCCGGTATCGATAACGGATACCCGTGTAGAAAATTATTGGGTGTCGGTATCCCTAGTCAAAACATTAAAATTCACAATAAAGGCATGAAATGTTATCCTTCACTTGCAAACATAAATGTGTCCTTCTTTTTATACTTGAACTTTCTAATAGAAACGATATTTGTTCATTAGAAAGTATTCTGGTCACAATTTTAAAGATATTTTAACATTTGTCCTTTAGCAAATCAGGATATTAATTGTCATAAGTATGTTTATTTAAGACAAACGTTCGCAGATTCCTAAGCCAACTCTGGCCTGTTTTCAAAAAACCGTACGATATAATCAGAGCCGGAGTAAACTTTTACGGGGCCGGGTTCAAAAATTGCGCAGAACCAAGAAAAAACACTTCTAAATAAATTATTTTTTATAAACACATTTTTACATATAAGATCATAGGGTATTATTAAATAATTTTCCTGGCCTTTCTTGATGCAAAGTTTTTAATTATCAAAATTTACAGAATTTGGATCCACCTTAAAGCGCGGGGCCGGGTTCCGGGGAACGTGTTGAGCCCGCCTCGCGCCGGCTCTGGGTATAACGAAAGGACGTCTCATACGATCTCTCATGTTTACTTACCTCTGCTCTCTGCTTATGTTTCTTAAGTTGGCGATTCTGTGTAGTGTGAATATATTTAAGGTTACATTACACCAAATTATTACATTATTAAGTGCTGGAATAGGAATAAAAATTGCTTATCGAGTAATATAAAATCATGAATTTAGTATCTGCATTTACTAGGTTAAAAAAACCACTCAATTATTGCATTAACTTATTAACTGATTTTAAGGCTTTCTCTACAAACTGTCAGAACATTAAATCTAACGAGAAATATTACAACGGACAGCAGATTACTATTTCGTGTTACACCAAGTTTGCTGTAGGTATTGAACATTATTGCTTTAAACATGTTACGACTCACCATTTTATGAATTTCAGGGCAGAGCCTCTGAAAAAGAAAAAGAGAATAGACCCTGCTATATTGAAACACAGAGAAGACAGAAAGAAAAAGAAACTGGAAAAGCAGATCCGAAAACTAGAGAGGAACTCGAGACAGTTAAAACCAATTGAAGAATGTGAAATTCCAACAGTTTTAATTGAAAACAAAAGGTATGAATAAAATAAGCCACTTATAATAATTATATAAGTATGCTTGTTTAAATAAACCTTTATTTCATTTGAATGCACCTCATTTGAGTACATATTTGGGATTGGTCTGGTTTGTCCAGAATTTTTAAATGGCTAGGATTTTGACATGCCATTATTGAAATAACTACACTTCGTTCCATTTTGATGTGCGTCTAAGTCATAAAATATAAATTCACATATCCCTACTGCGACACAGCTTAAGATGGTATGAAAGGCTGCCCGGCATAGAAATTGTGTGCTACAGAAAGGTACCAGTAATATGAATCGTGTGTCTTCTCAACACAAGGGATTTATGATTCAGATGCATATCCAAATGGAACAAACTATATCTATATTTTATTTGTTCAATAGACTTGAGACCTTTAGAATATTTCTTTTATTTGATTCATATGTAGGTAAATAAATGTTTTTATGCTGATGCTATAAACCCACAGTTATTGGTTATCTGCTGAACTTTTATTTGATTCATATGTAGGTAAATAAATGTTTTTATGCTGATGCTATAAACCCACAGTTATTGGTTATCTGCTGAACTTTGTTTACCTTATGAATCCGGCAATAAGAATCTGGATGCTTTTTCTTCAAAGCACTAATTAAACCCAACTTGACACATATACTTTAGAGGACCAGTTGTACAATTCCAGCTTAATCTTAAAGTTATAGCTTAAACCCTTAACAATGATTGTTGAAATTATCGTTGCTATAAGTTTAAGCTTCAGTTTAAATTTAAATTGGCATTGTACAACTAGCCTTAAATGTTACAACTACTTTTTAATATGAGTAATTTCGTTGACATTGTTGCTCTTTTGTTTCATGGATAGGTAGATAACATAAAAATACATCCTCGTATAAACCACTATCAAATTTTTTTAATAGATCTAATAACAATCATTATGAGTAAAGTAAATTTAACATTTAAACAAATTCTAATAAAATATTATAGTGAAAGGCAAAGAACACCTGTAAATCTTACCAATGAAGTCCTAGAGCAACGAATTTTGTTAGAAAAACGATGGGCCAAATACAAAGGTGACCAACATTTGGCAGATGTACAAATGCTCGATCGCATTGCATATTCACAGCAACATGCTCTTGATGAATTGCGAAAGGAGTCTGAAGAATTATACCAAGAAGCAATACAAGTAAGTTATGGAAGGATTTGTAATTTTCCTATTAATTATTTGTGCTTTATTTTAGATCGATTTTAGACTTATTCCTTATAAGTCTCAAGGACCTGTTAATACCCCACCTATTGAAAATTATGATTCTCCTGATGGAGATTACAAAGATATATCCAAGACTTGGGAATGAAAGTACTGTGGAATACTTAGAATAAAATAAATTTTATTTTGAATCGTGAATGCATTATTTTTTCTTATACATTGTATGAGAAATGAAATGAATGAAATTTTTATTTTTGGAAAGTGAGTCATAAAAGTATAATCCATTGATGATCTTTTGATATTCTTTAGGGCCATGCTTTTTTTCATTATGTGCATGTGTTGATAGAACTGAAAATGTGACAAATGTAAAAAGGTGACATTTTAACGTCCGTTCCATCTATCTTGCATCTTATTATTGCATAATCGTTTGAAAAACGTAAAGTAATAATATTAGAACAAATATTTACTTGTGAGCAGGCCTGCGGCAACCACTTTTGGCGCCCTCGTGCAATTTTATATTTGGCGCTCCAAACAGCGTAAAAAGTCAAATTCTGTATTATAAATAATAACAGTAGGTAGTAGTATATTAAAGAAACCACGTTATTAAAAAAATAACAGAATTTTTATTTTTCAATCTTACAGTGAATAATTTATTATTTAAGTACGTACATAATAAGAATACTCTTAAAAACAAATTAAAAATACGCTTACAAACAAAACATTTCAAATTTAAATTTCAACTTTAGCATCTACATGTAATAAAAAGTATTTTTTACAAACCTCAAAATTTGTAAAACTAACCTACTCGAATTTGTTTTCGCTACTACAATATTTTGTTTACACAAAACCTTAAATTTTAATTAAATGAGTAGAGCTTTTCATGCTTTAGATTTTGCAAATTGTTTGATTAAATCTTCGGTATCTACCTATTTCTTTTAAATCCGATTCTACATGATGGCAAGATTGTTCAATCGGTTTTCCCTCATAGTTAATCTTAAATAATTTTTGATTATTTTCAGTTTTGAAAAAGAACGTGCTGTCGTAGTTGTTTGTGAAATTGTCGCTGATAGAAGCGTCGTTGCGCTCGGTTGGTTTTTTGTCTGGCTTCTTCAACAACAAGAAGCCAGACAAAAAACCAACCGAGCGCAACGACGCGTAACCGTAACCCAGTATATAAACCCTCCCCGGCATCGCAAGAAGTTAGTTCCACTCGCATAACAACGAGGAGCAGAACGAAGAAAGCAGCCGAGAAGACCTGAAGATGGCAGATGTGATTCTGCCGAAACGTCGTCAAGACAACAAAGGTTCTTTTGAGAACCCAACGCGGAGGAATACCCGGAAGAACAACACAGCATATAACACCCGCGGAAACCTACGTCGTAACATTATCGATCTCTACGGGGAGAAGAAACTACAAGAAACCAAGAAAATGGAGAAGCTACGATCAAAAAGAAGCAAGTTACTCTGCAGCCTAACGTTCCTGGAGCGCTGCCGCGATGAAAACATCATACCGAAGAGCATGAAGCTGACGTTCCACAAGAAGAGCCACCAAACAAGCAACATCCTCAGGAGAGCAAGTCTAGCGTTGGTGAGGGAGGCCATACACGACACCAGAAGAGAGTTAGACAAAGTAAACACCGAACTCCTGAAATTACATCTGGAATTGAGCAACACGTTGCATCCAACATTATGGGCAACATTGGACCAACTTATGGAGTTCCGAGCAGAAACGGATACGGAACTAACAAGACAGAAGCAGAAGAAGAAGTTTGAACGACTGCAAGCAGAACAGAGACCCAAGCAGACTATAGCATCGATAGAAGTGGAGAAGGTGGTCCACAACTTATCAAGGTTTCCACTAGACGAAGCAACGAAAAGCGTATTAGCCAAGGGATTCAACTACGCCGTGGCACCTTCACGCATACCAGTGGAGAACATTATATGCAGCGTGGAAGCATCTATTTCTGAATTACCGGAAAATACCGCAGAAACCATACGACAAGACATATCAAGGATACTACGCACAGCAAAACCACCAAAGAAGAACTTGTCTCAAGAAGAAGTCCGAGCTCTACGTTCGCTGAGGGGAAACGAAGATATTATCGTGCTACCAGCAGACAAAGGCAACGCAACCGTTATAATGGACATGAAAGACTACGAAGAGAAAATGAAAGTGCTTTTAGAAGATCCAGCATACAAAACCATCGCTACGGATCCAACAACGTACCTGGAGAAGACAACAAAAGCGAAAATTAAGGCAAGTTCCATCAATGAAGAACAGCAACGCCAGCTGATCCCGAGGGAGAAATCGTCCAAGTGTCCAAAACTGTACGGGCTGCCGAAGATACACAAGGAAGGAGTTCCACTCAGACCAATCGTCAGTTCCATTGGATCACCGTTACAGCAACTAGCTAAATTCCTGGCGAAACAGCTACAACCCTACGCCGAAGAAGCGGAATCTTTCGTGAAGAACGCAAGCCACTTCATCGATCGTGTAAGGAACATCACCGTCGAACCAGGACATCTACTAGTAAGCTTCGACATCGTATCACTCTTCACTAACATACCAACAGAAGAGGCAGTGGACATCATACAACGCAAATATCATATCTCAGAAGATACCATAAACCTGACGAGGCATTGTCTGAAGAATACGTACTTCATATTTAAAGAACAACGGTACAAACAAGTAGAAGGAGCACCTATGGGATCACCATTATCACCGATAATAGCCAACCTTTTTATGGAAGACCTGGAAGTAAGAGCTATAGAAGCAGCAAGCCACAAACCTCTCTTATGGCTGAGGTACGTCGACGATACTTTCGTTATATGGACACACGGAGAAGAAGAATTACGAAGATTCCACGAACATCTCAACGGAATACACCCGAAGATTAAATTCACGATGGAAATAGAGAATGACAACAGCCTCCCATTCCTAGACGTACTGATAACGAAGCAACAGAATGGAAGCCTCGGATATTCAGTGTACCGCAAACCGACACACACAGATCGCTACTTGAACGCTCAGTCGCATCATCATCCAGCGCAACTACAGTCCGTCGTGAAGACACTCGTAACAAGATCGCAGAGGCTTACAGACTTGAAAAATAAGCAGCAGGAAATGGAGAAATTAGAGAAAGCGCTGCTTCAAAACGGTTTCTCAAAAAACCAAATCAAGAGGGCACAAAGACCACGTCGGGAGAAAAAAGAAAAGGAAAAAGAGAAACCACTTGGAAGAACCTGCTTGCCATACGTAAAAGGCACAACAGACAAAATAAGCAGAGTCCTCAGAAGACATAAGATCGAAACAACGTTCAACACAGACAAGAAAATCAGCAACATCCTGCCAACTCCAAAAACAAAAATAGAATTAGAAAGCCAGGGAGTATATAAAATCCCTTGCCAAGACTGCGAAAAAGTTTACGTGGGACAGACGAACAGAAGAGTCAGTGTGAGAAGAGAAGAACACCGCAATGCCGTCGAGAAGAACGAAAAAACTTCTTCGCTTGCACAACATGTAACGGCCACATCACACAAGATAGATTTTGACAATACAAAAACAATAGCCAGCATACAACACACTTCCAAAAGGATCATACGTGAAGCCATAGAAATAGAAAAACACCCGAAGAATCTAAACACAAGAGACGACACTCACCGACTACCAACATCGTGGAAACCAGCATTACAGTCAAAGCCGAGATCATCGGGGGGAGGAGCCAGCGTACCGGCGCGACCAACAACAAGAAGCCAGACAAAAAACCAACCGAGCGCAACGACGCGTAACCGTAACCCAGTATATAAACCCTCCCCGGCATCGCAAGAAGTTAGTTCCACTCGCATAACAACGAGGAGCAGAACGAAGAAAGCAGCCGAGAAGACCTGAAGATGGCAGATGTGATTCTGCCGAAACGTCGTCAAGACAACAAAGGTTCTTTTGAGAACCCAACGCGGAGGAATACCCGGAAGAACAACACAGCATATATATATATATATATATTAAAAAGTTACCATTACTTTTTTCGAATAAGTTTTTGTTACTGACAAGAAAAGCTAAATTCTGCTCACTTAAAAACTTAATCACATAGAAAATTCTTTTTAAACAGGGCTTAATTTTAAGTTGTGTTTAAAATATGACATTTACGAATGGTCAGTATAATGTCAAATACATTGTGATTAACATTTAAACTTCAACTTAAGTATTAATTAGAATGTGACTAACATTTTGTTAAACATACAAATAATGTCATATTCTAAACACAACTTAAATTTAAGCTCTGCTTAAAATGTTGGTGCAACCGGGCATAAGGCAAACAGATTTCAAATCCGAGTCGTTAAAAATTTTGCAACGAAAGCAGTAAACGGAATTTTGTGTTTCAGAATATAACAGCCATTTTTTCCGTATTCGTTAGAATTCTAAAGAAATAACTATTGGAAAATTTACGCCCTGAACTATTTCTAGGATAAATGTCCTTTTTGTTTTGGTAATAATTAGGGCCACGTTCTACCAATTCTAGAACATCATTTGGATGTAATGCTTTTGGCCACCGAGCTGCATCATTAGAAAGTTCTGACAGCTTTTCTATATTTTCGGTTCATCGTGTTCTTGTTATATTCGAAGAACTGGATTCCTCGTTTTCAGCACAACTTGAAGTTGATGGCATGCTTTCATTGCTTTCCGGAATATTAATTTCTTGTATACATTCTTGTAAAGGAAAGAATTGTGTAATTTTGATATTTTTTTCCAGCTCTTCCTCTCTTTTTCTTTTATTCAGCAAATTTTGGTAATCTGACAACTTTTTTCTTTTTAGCACTTATTAATACATTACGTATATTTTACGTTAAAAAATTCTCTTTATATTCTTTATTTAATAATCAAATCTAAAATTCTAATATAAATATTCATACTATTTATAAATTATAATTGAAAATGTTAGAGTATCCTCGGTAGTATAGTGGTAAGTATCCCCGCCTGTCACGCGGGAGACCGGGGTTCGATTCCCCGCCGGGGAGGAATTATTTTTATTACATCAAAATTTCACAATTGACATTTCTATTCGTTTGCTCTCGAAATAAAGTCATAGTTGCTAATTATGAATTTGTAATGATTAATTGGCCGATTTGTTTATTTTTAATGAATTTTGCTGTACTTGAGCAAGGGTTTGATCCTTATTTTTAGAATACATAACTCCTTTTTTAATTAACTGTAATAGTAGTATGGTTATTTGATTTTATTAAAAATATTCATAGTTCATAAGTTTATCAACTAATCACGTTAGATTGTCTCGTGCAAAAATAATTATGTAACTCAGAGAGCATAAACTTTTGAATAAATTAGTAATTGTGACGCCTTCTGTTGTTCCTCAATGGTATATGAGCTCTAAATCAAAACACAGTTTTAGGCCAAACTGAAAAATTGGTCGATGATATTATAACTTTTGCAGGTATCGCCCTATACAGGATGGGCCAAATTCGATACTTTTAATAGTAAACACCTATTTTTAGAAGAGTTAGAAAAAAACTGATCTCGGCTTCTGGAGATCGATTTTTAAGACAAAATTAATAGTGAAGACCGTATTTTGATATTTTGTATGCTTAGAAGCTACAGGGTATTTTTCAAAATTCCGCGATTTTTAAAACCTTTACAACTTTTTTGCTTATGAAAATTCTTGATTTCTGTAAAAATTTCTTTAAGGCACTTTTTCATGCAGAATTCATTGCTCCAAATTATTTTTTTCTAAAATGCACAATAATTGAGATATAAGCAAGAACTTTGATTTTTTTATAGGGAACACCCTATATTTTTACATTTTTGAAAACTGCATAAATTCCATTTATATAAAAATAAAACACTTAATATTTTTGAGATATAGAGCTTTCCTGTTTCAGTTAAAATTTTTATGGTTATTGCAACATTCAAGTAGGCTATGGATGATGATAGTTAAATATTTTTTAAAGATTCAATGAGCCATGAAAAAATATTACCTTATTTATAATTAATATCACGAAGTTATAACGAATAAATACTAATTTAATCGAACTGTGCAGAAATTACATAAAGTATTCAAATTGTCGGCCACTTTGTTCTAAACATAAACAAATTCGTTTTCCTATGGTTTGAGCCGATAACACCAATTCGAGGACTGGTAGTGTTGCTCAATAAGGTCTGAATCGCACGCACACGCACACACTTCATGAAGTCTTGGGTAGGTATAAATATTATAACATGTCGTATTTCTCGTAGTTTTCATACATGTTTAATTATCTCTTTAAACCTACTTTATGGCGACATTAAAATTCCATATAAAAAATCAAAGTTTTTTCTTATATCTCAAATATTGAGCACTCTGGAAAAACATAATTTGGAGCAATGCAATGTGTCTTAAAGAAGTTTTTACAGAAAACAAAAATTTTCATAAACAGAAAAGTTGTAAAGGTTTTTAGAAATCGTAGAATTTTGAAAAACACCATTAATTTTGCCTTAAAAATCGAGCTCCAGGAGCTGGGGTCAGTTTTTGTCTAACTCTTCTAAAAATAGATGTTTCCTATTAGTGTCGAATTTGGCCCACACTGTACATTTAATTTCCACGTTATGTCATGGTTATAATTACTTAGTCTCTGACTGCAAGCTCTTAAAACTAAATAAAATTAGATTACAGCATAAAATATCCTTTCCTGACGAAATTAGTTGTCAACATCAGCTTTTGTTTTGGAGCTGCTCATATATGGTAGGTATAGTTTCTTGTTTTCAATAAAATCAATATTAAATTAGTAAAATTATTGTCTATTTTCCTTTTAGAATGATTCGTAACATTATTACATCAAATATTAACAAAATATTAATTATATTTTCGTTTCTCAGCATTAGAATTCTTTCTATTTTTCTGTGTGTCGCATTTCCTTTTAATGGCTTTGATTCTTTTCAAATTCATCTTATCCTCTGAAAGAATAGTTTTTCTTAAATTATCGAGTGCCATTCTATATTGATCTCCAAGAGGTTCCAGTTCCACGTCAGATATTTTTATCTAGAAGTATTGAAAATTACAAGCATGTTTTTAAAAGATTTAAAATTTACAAATAATTTTTTTTATACCTCTTCCAAATTTTTATCAGTTTGTTTTAACAAGTTCTGAAACTGGTTCAACTGCGTATTATGAAGAATGGTCACAGCCAATCCTAATTCTCCAGCTCGAGCTGTACGACCAACTCTGTGAATATATGTTTTTAAATACTTTGGAGCTGAATACGATATGACACATTGCACATTAACTAGATCCACACCTCTTGCTAGGGAATCTGTACAAATTAATCTGAAACATATGCAGTGAGTTTTCTAAAAAAAAATATATATAACAAGCAAAATTTACATATCTGTATCACCACTTGAAAATTTTTCCATCAAACCATTCCTGTACCTAGTTTCTAAATTGGATGAGATTTCTTCGATTTTCCGGTCAGTTTTAAATAATGTCCTTAACAAAATTGCTAATCTGTGCACACTGTCGACTGAATGTGTGAAAACAATTATTTTTGTAAGATTTTCTGCTTTTATGTAATGGTACAACACCAATGGCTTTAAATCCAAGGAACAAACAATGTACTTTTCTGTCAGTTCTCTAGGCGTGGTGTATTTTCCAATGAATTTCTCTGTGCAACCAATATTTTCTATTACGTCTTTTGCATCACCTGTGTCGACTACTGAAGTGAATAGTTTAGGTTGAAATAAAGATAACACTTGCAATTTTTCTGGATCTTGAGATAATGTCGCTGAAAACAGCAGTTTCTGTGGTGGCCTCTGTTTTTGTAATGTGCACAGGTTTAATATTTTTGAAGGTTTTAGATTTTGACCTGAAATATATCAGTAACTAACAATAAGTTAACATTATATAGTTAACACTGGGTATGGAAAGTTAATTCAAAAAAAATTGTATATTATTTATTACTACAAACCTATGTTAATGTGATTTTCTAGGTGATACAGCCAGTCATTTTGTACATTTTCTAAAACACGATCTGCTTCATCTATAACCAAAAATTCTAGGCTACTCAAATCAAAGCCTTCAGTTGATTTTATATGTTCTACTAGGCGGCCGGCTGTACATACTAAAATATCTGCTTTGCTCATGTAACCAAATGCTTCAACTGAAACATTCTTCATTTAGCAAAATCATGGCATTTTCTTGAAAATTGCTTACTCTTATAAACAAGTTGTGACTGTTCGACTGCAAATGGTTTCTGTCCTGTAACCAAACACACTGTAAGATCTGTACTCTGCACATACTTTTGAAATGTTCCAAAAATTTGTATGGCCAGGTTTTGAGTTGGTAATATAATCAAAGCACGAATTTTCCTAACAAAACGACTCTTCAAAGCTTGGATGATTGGCAACACGAAAGCCAGAGTTTTACCACTTCCAGTAGGTGCCGAAACACATATATCTCTAGGAAACAGCATCTGAGAATGTTTATGTGCTTTTATCAACCAAGGAATAACTTCAGCTTGAACAGGAAAGAAATATTTGATCCCATTTTCATTTAGTTGGGCACGAAGCTTTTTGTCTAACTCCTTCGTCGCAGAGACTTTCACTCGTAGGTCTTGTAAATTTACTGATATTATGGTAGGATTGGAGAGCCATTTTGGTAAAATGCGTTTCACCTAAAATATAAAAATATAAGTTTTAAGGAAGGCTAAAAAGATGTTAATACACTTTTTGTTTTTTATCAAAGTTCTTTTCACCTAGCACAGTGAAACCTTGTAGCGAACTTGGATCTGGATATTTCTGTTCTTCATTAACTACTTCGTTAGAATCATGAACATCATTGACGGCGACAGTGTTATCTTCGGAGATATCTAGAGACTTCGTTTCTTCTTTTCTTTCTTGTTGTTTAGGTTCTTTGTTATTGTTTTTAAGTTTGACCTGTTCTTTTAAATGTGCTTTTTGTTTAATACGAATGTTCTTATTGCGCTCTATACGTTTTAATACTTTATCCAAGTTTGCTTTTTCATTGATTTCTTTTTCCAGTACTTCCTCTTCCTTATTGACGTGTCTAAAGAATATTGCAATTCTTTGGAGATCTTAAAATTAATGCATGCATACCTATTAACCACAAATAAATCCATTTTAAGTTATAAATAACAATTAAAAGTAAGGTTAAATTTGACAATGTGTTAATACCTCGTACCAACATAAATTATTCTATTAAATTAGTAGGCTCGCCAGACAGTGTTGCCAGATGGCTTAAAATTTAAATCACCAGATTAGTTGACTAAAAGTCACCAGTTACCAACCGAAAAGCGCAAATTAAAATTTTTGTGTTCCTTGTGATTTATTAAAATTTTTGACATTGATTATGGGTCGCCGAGTGGCTTAGCGGTTTGCATAGCCGACTTTGGAAGTCGTGTCGCTCGGTGGGGTAGGTTAGAATCCTACCATTAGCCATGTATGTTGTACTGTCTAATAGCAGCACATACATTGAAAACTGTCTCGAATGGTAATTACCATAAGACAATGAAGCACCATTGATGCGCAAAGTGAAGAAGAAGAGGAAGACATTAATTATTGAAGCCTCAAAAAAACTTAAATTTACAGCACAATTCAGTAGATTAATAATAATAGATTAAAACAGCAATTTAAAACGAATGATGTGACAAAAGAAAAAGAAAAAATAACAAAAATACAAACATAATCAGATTAAAACAAATAATAAACATACAAAAATAATCATATTAAAATAAGTAATAAAAGCAAAAGATAATCGATTTTTCAGTACAGTTTAATGGATTAATAAACTAAAAAAATATTTTTACTAACAAAAGGACAATAAAAAAAAAAAAAAGTATAACGAATTGCACAAGAAAAACTATAAATAAGGTACATGTACCAAATAATGCCATACTTTATTTAATTGAATCTGGCACTTAAACCATTTTTCAAAATATTTCAAATTATGATCTAATTGAATCTATCGACATAATAGAACAGTACATAGAGTAAATTATAAACTTTTGACATATTAACTTTTAGAAAATGAGACTTTTGTCTAAAAGTCCAATCGGCGCTATTGGGTTCCAAATAACGCCAATCTTAATTTTTTTAATAGTAAGGGGATAACAAGAAGAAGGAATATTTTTCAAGTTGCACTTTCTAAAAAAAGTTGCATTTTATATATGGGGTTTAAGTCTTGTGTTTTTAATACTTTTAGCAAGAATAACTAAGAGATCTCAGATCCTTTCTCATCTTGGCTTCGTATTTTATTGAATGATTTTAATAGGAAATATAATGCATAATTTGTTGCAAGTCGGTTGGATTGCAATAGGGCCTCCGAGTATGCTCTGTATGACGTTATTTCGGCTCTGATTGGGGGCTCTTCACAGGGCTCCCGCAAGCATGTGTGCAAAGCGTGCAGCGCACGCGGGCGGCGTATCCAAGGGGCGGCAAATACCCTCTTGGCCACTGTATTTTTTTCGACAAGAAAATGAACTGTATTCAACGAAAATTGTAATAATTTATTATTTATATATTCATAAAAAAATTATTACCTTAAAATTTCTAAACAATTTTATTTCTTTTTGATTCAAAGGAAAACTTGTCTTAACTTGTGTCGTAACGCGTCGGTCACTTTTATGTTGAATTTTCCTGTTGATTCTTGTAAAATGCAAGCCTATAAAAGGAATTGCATTAAATTGAAACTGATATATTGTTAGTACCTACATCCAGCTGTGTACTGAAATTCCGAGTTAAGTTGAAAAAAATTCTTTTAACTTGTGTTAGTGAAATTGCTCTTGTGTGAATTACCGATAATTTTAATTTAAATAAAATGGTAAGTATTCTTAGCTTCATTATTTTTTATTTAACTTTGGAATAATGTTATATTAATTTATCTAGTCTGAATTGAGACACTATAAAAGTAAATTTCAACCAACTTGGCGTTTTTTTTTTGTAAAGCAATTTCGATTTTTATTTTTTTGCATTTGTTATAATTTCATGATATTCATTCTAGAGCATTATATGTACCATGTTTTGCACATAGCCTGAATTTTGTTGTAAATGACGCAGCAAGAATTTCGCACGAAACAGTTAACTTTTTTAATATTGTTTAAGAATTATATGTCTTCTTTTCGGCTTCTACAAAAAGATTGGAAGTTGTAAAAAACATTTATCCGACTTAAACCTAAAGCCTTTAAGCGAAACTAGATGGTCAAGTAGAATTGACGCCATAAAACCTTTAAGACTTCATTTGGAATCGATAAGTAACGCCCTTTTAGAAATTTCAGTAGATTCTTCTTTCAATTGCGACACAACACATAAAGCGAGCTCATTACTGACAGACATTCAAAATTTTAAATTACGACGTTTTGTTCAAAATTAACGGTTTAAACAAAAATGTTACAAAATCCAGCTACTAATATTAAAACTTCGTTAGATTATTTGGCCAACTTAATAAATTATTTTAAATATTATCGTAATCATAATAACTTTGGGTAAATTCTAACTAAAACGGCAGAAGTAGCTTTAGATGTAGATGTAGAAACGTTTCCATTCATTTAAAATACTCGCAGAAAGATGCGCCCAAAACTTTTCGATTATGAACATCCCGATGAACTAGTTGTGGATCTAAAAGAAAACTTTAAAATTATCTTTTTAATAGAATCATTGACCAAATCTTAACCTCTTTGCAAAACAGATTTGAGTTGATGTCGTGTTTCAATGATGTTTTTGGATTTTTTAGTAATATTCTCGATTTGCCCGAGCATGAGTTTTTAAGTCATTGCAAAATTTTACATTTAAAATTAACCAACGAATCCAAAAATGAATCTGACATTGACGGCAATGATTTATTTCATGAAATAAAAGCGCTTAAAATGTTTTCACTGTCAAATAAATTTAAAAATCCCTGCAACATATCGTCGGTGTAAAGGTAAAATTCATTAAGTAGCGTTTTCTCAATACGGAGAAAAGCTCGACTTTATGAATAAATAAATAAATTATATATACATTAAACAGTAAATTAGCTTCAATCTACAGCAAACAGATTAGAACTATATTGCATCAGTTTTTTTTCTTCGCGATTTATTCATAAAGTCGAGCTTTTCTCCGTATTAAGAAAACGCTACTTAATGAATTTTACCTTTACACCGACGATATTATTGTTCTGACGATTTATAATAACTGGATTAATTCAAATATTCGCGCGGTTTCTGTGTGCGCCAAGAGTAGCTTAGGAAGGGAAGCATCGATATGAACATGCGTAAAAGAGTGCGAAGAAGAACGAGACGAGCAACGCACGTATAGGGGAGACCGGGGAAATGACGCCCACGTAAGATAAAAGCATTAATAACAATTTTGTATTTATTTTTAAAAATCTGAGTAAATTCTGGTAAAAGTATTATACTTTTACTTACAAGTTAGCATAGCCAAAATATATGGTGTTACACTTTACCAGGTACAACGTAGTAAAAAGCTAAGGTGTTACATGGGCGTTATTACCCACAAATTTTGGGTAATAGGGCCCAGGTGGGCTCTATTACCTCTTACAATTAACAACTCATATTTCAACGTAATTCTGTATTATTTTACTCTCCGCAGAGTTTACAAATATCGTCTTCATCGATGCTTTCATGATCTAACAAACCCTCATCATCACAAAAATTTTGTTCGTTGATGTCTGAATCAGAGGATGACGATTCAAAGACATTTCTCTTCATCTGCTTCTTTCTCTTTTGTAACGTTTTGTTCTTCTTCTGTTCCTCCAAATTTAATTTTCTTTTCTGTCTTTTGTCCTTCTTCTGTTCCTCCAAATTTAATTTTCTTTTCCGTCTGTCATCCTTTGCTTTAAAAATGCTTTTCATAGGAGTGGACGTTAACACTGTAGAGTGTTGTTTATTTATTTTACTTCCAACAGTTTTTGAAGTTGATGGAGTTGGTAACGGAGAAATATCTTCAAATGAAACCTGATGTTCTTTCAGGACACTTTCAACAACGACCTTTTCAACAGTTTCAGGAGATTCTTGCGGTCCTGCTTCATTAGATGGGTAGAAATCTTCATTACCAAAGACATTTGGATTAATTGGAAAAATTCCGCAAACTTCGAAACCTCTGACGGCTTTTTCTACAGTGGCCGTGGATAAATAAGCTTTCGTAAATATTTTGACGACATCGTTTGGAGTAATTTTTTGATATTTAAAGCTTTTCACGCTAAGGATGCATGGCTTGAATGATTGTCCAACACTAGTAAGGCTGCTTTCTCTTTACTAATTTTCATTATATCCTTGAAGTGTTGCAGCCACAATAAAAAGAGTTCTTCATATATCCATCTAGATTTGGAGCATCCATGAATACAGCCAGGAGGTCCTTGCTTCTTAAGTTCAGGGGTTAAGCGTTGTCTCTTGTGAATAAACATAGGTGGAACATAAGAACCAGCAGCATTATTAGCACATACCACGGTTGTAGTGGTGCCCCTTTCTCCGCTAGTAGCACTTCTTATTTGCTTAACTCCTTTAGGAGCTAATATTTTAGGGGGATTTTGCACATTCGAAATCCCAGTTTCATCCACATTGTAAATATCACTAGGAGAGATGTGATATTTTTCTAGCAGTTCCTCCAAATTGTGGAAGAATAAATCTACTTCATCTTTGTTGAATGCCATTATCCTATTCAAACTGGTTGCTTCAGGTTGACGAAGACCAATAGACTTATGCCTCTTTAAGAAGCCTTCTAACCAGCTTTCTCCTGCAAGTTTATTTGTTTTATTAAATCTGTGTGGCACATTATTTTGACAAGCAAATTCATATGCAATTCATTGAACATCCGTGCGGGTTAGTCCGTAGTGACTTTTTGCCATTTTTAAAATTAGATTTTCTAACTCCTGTTCTTGTTCTTTTTTCGTCCTAGTTTAGGTCCAGCATTATTTCCAGAGTAAATTCTCATACGCAGTGTTCTTCTCGGTATAGAATGAAGTTTGGCTACTTTTCTGACAGATTCTCCATTTTCAATAGCTATTAATGCAGACTGCAGTGTTTCTTGAGTCCAAGTTGCACGCTCAGTCTTTCTAATATAATTTCGCGGCATCTGTTATTACAAAAAAATTAAAAAAAATTGTTTAATAGAAGCAGTTTGTAATGAAGCCCACCCGGGTTTTATTACCCAGATAATTATGGCCCAATTGGCAAATGTAACATTTGAATTTTAAACTTTAAAATTCCCTTAAATTCAGGAAAATTAAACAGACAGTGTTGGTTATATGTCATCAATGCGTAGTTGAGCAGAATTTAAAAATAAATAACGGATTATTAAATATGTAGCGTACCTCATAAGTTGAGCAACAATTATAAGAATATACCTACGTCATACAAATCTTCCGGCAAATTTCTTATACTTGTTTCCAATACGGGAAACTACAGAAATTAACTAATATAACGTACCAGTAGGTGACGACACAGTTTACATCGCAAAAACTTAATTTATATACCAGATAAGGGGGTGGGCGTCTTTACCACAAAGGGCGTTATTCCCCCGGTCTCCCCTACAAGTCGTACAAGTTATAATTCAAAACATATATTGTTATTATAAGAAATATAATAAAGAAAACACTGAACCAGATACAAGTTCATTCTAATAAATAATAATAATAACTTAAGGTCAACCTTTCCCAATTTAACAAGCAGTGTCAGTGGCATCAGGTGAATGTTCATTTTCTAAACTTAAAGTGATAAAAAATTATTTAAGATCTACTATGTTACTGGAAAGATTATCTGGATTAGCAATTTTGTTCCTAGAATATGAACTTTTAGATATTATCAATACAGAAGATATCTTAAAACAATTTACGGCAATCAAAAGTAGAAAATTTCAATTTTTATAATTTATATTATTTATTTTTTATATTATGTTTAATTTTTCATATCAACATTGGATGAAATATTTTTTAGGTGAAAAGAATTACCTAAATGTTAGTATTTTGTGCGTTTTCTAAACTTTTGTAAAATTACGTATAGTTGAGTACATACCTATTTATCCTACTCAATTTAGTAACGCAAGTTTGTTTTTTAAGTTTTTAGAAATTCTAAGTTCTTGTTTTTGAGATAATTTTGTTTCTCTTTTCTAATATTAATAACAATATTTATAAATGAAAAACCTTTTAAACCAACATATTTAGATTGATTAATAATTGACCGTTTAAAGGATCTCACACTTTTTGCGTACACCAACTCATTCGTTAGAGGCCATCAAATTATGAAGTGGCACGCGGGCGGCTTTTGATCTCGTGGGGGCATTACCTCTTCAGTTGAAGAGTAGCTCCATAACACCATCACAATCCCGCCGGCCGATAAGACTTTACGCAAAGATAGTGCGTAATAGCAAATGCAACGCAAGATCGCGACATCGAACGTATGATATCGCCACTTTGCGCTGGAAGTAAATATTTTGGTAGTGGACAAGGATTTGTTAAAGAATAGAAGCAGCTACCAGGTGTTTGTTTACCTTCAATAAGAAAGATGCTCTTTGAAGCAGCTTCAACCATTTTCTGGCTACGTGATTGTCGCAATTTTTCATTTTGTAGGGACATTTTAATTGCTACCTAAGCAAAGCAGTTATGATTTTCTATCTAAATAGCTTCTCATCAATTAAACTTACCTTAAGTGAACAATTCAGCAGTTCTGAATCATTAACATTAAAATGAAATATTGGATGATGAAAACACACCGGAATTTACAAAAACATCAAAACATACTAACAAAACTTCGAGGTTATGTTATTCGATCTCATGTTTAGGGACCTATGTCGTACTTAGACCGCAACAAAATCATTCGTATCCAATAAATAAGGTCCTAGGTAACATATTGAACCTAGACTTACAAAATAATAAATATCTATATTTCGCTTAGGCCTGTTTTACTTATTCCCTCTGAAAGTAAAAAAAGGCCTAAGTAAATATAGACTCATTATTTTAAAAAGACTTTAATCTAAGATGCAGTTAGGCCCTTAAGGAGAGAAAATAAGAAAATGTTAAAAAGACGTAAGGGCACATAGACCAAGTTCAGTGTCGGCCTTAGCCTCTAGGCGCCCCGGTGCGACTTCCTAAAGAGCGCCCTTAAAAATTACAAAAAAATTAAAAAAAAACCATATGGGGTAAAATTTAGGTTTATTAATTATGTATAACTTAACATGGCCATAGGCTGTGGGCGGGTATTGGGTATTTAAGTTTTTTTAAGTAATAATTTTGTAATACTACTATTTTGACTATTTGACGATTTATTTTTCTCTTTTCGACTCGGCGCCCCGGTGCGGTGCACATCCTACCGCCACCCTAAGGCCGGCACTGACCAAGTTTTTAGGTCTATTAACTACATATGGCCATTTAAGCTTTTAAACTTTACTTTTTTAGTTAGATACGACGAATAAAACTGGACTTAAAAGAACATAGGTTTTTATATGCCTTATAATTTTTGCCCTTAGGTCCTTTTTGCATTGAAATCTTCATACTTACAAGGTTTATTCACTTAGGGCTATTTTCATTAAAATGAGCATAATATGATCAATCAACTCATTTTTGATGAATTTGCACTTAGGCCCTTTTTCGACCAAGCCACAGATATATGAAACATGAAATTTTCAATGTTTAATTTCCTGTGATTTACATTATCTAATGCTTTATTAAGATCTATAAAGAAGAACATTTACGGCGATTACAGAATTTAATATAAACATTATAAATAAAAGATAGTTAAAATTACAGCAAAGACGTTTTGACTAACACAAACAAACATCATATTCAAAAATAACTAAAATAATAAATAATAATAATAGAACGTATAAATTTTATAGAGTATGTATAAATGTAAATAGCTCAAGTTAAATCAACAAGCTGTACTTATTAAATTACAAATATCTAATGACGTATTAAATGCATTTTTAATATTCGATTCTGATATTCAATGAAATTAGAACGTATGTAGATAGCGATTTTATAACTATTTATTTTTTGAATCAGAATGTGACTAAAGAAGCTATTTTCAAATTCGATAAATTGAGTATCCATGACCTGCATGCATACGCATATTTATCTGATCTATTTTATTTAAATAGGTTCTTGTCCTATTTTATTTCTTTGCCAGAATCGCGATTAGCTCAAGATATAGTATGTAATAATATTAAATTAGTACATTAAATTAAACGTAATTATCCTTTTTTTTGTAAGTTCGATTTCGTACCAGTGAAAAAAAAAACGATTTGGCATTGCTTCTCTGTGTTTAAAATTATCTATGTAGTAGTTACATGTGTTGTAGCAGTTGGACTCGAGCGCAATTAAAATAAGTTAATTCTTGTTTTAATTTATGGTCAGGACCGTTGTAACTTTGAGGCAAAGAGAAATTTAAACCTCCATCATTTTTTTTAAATAACATTATTTATTCATGGTAGATTCAATGGAGTTAATATCTTCAAATTAGAATGTTCATTAAAAATTTAAGATGTAATTATTTGGGTTTCTCTTTAAGAAAACTTTAAAGGTCAAAGTATAACCGTCAATACAGCTTGTGGGTGTTTTGACGTCTTCTTGTGGCAATCGTAAATCGCAAACAAACGTTCATTCATGTTTAAATTTTACAGTGAACTCAATGACGTACGATTCTCAAATAACAAGCAAAAATAAGTTCTTTATGATGTGTCGTTTTCTAACACTGTAATTTTTTCAACTGTATGCCAAATAATAATTTATTTTCAGCCCTTTTCAGGTCGACTAAGCGATGGATTATTTGGGCAAGGATATATGTCTACGTTACGCATGTATTTTCGTTAGCAATGATCATTATAAAAGTATTTCGATTGCACATCTAAAGTTATTTTGGTTCACCGCTCCACCTTGCGAATTTATTTATGCCAGGTATTATTTTTAATGGTAATTTAGATATAATACATTTGTTTTTCAGCGTAATTGTATAATTCAGTATGTATATTAATTTAAAATATTCAAAAATAGGTAGAATATCACGATATCAATAAAAGTAAATAACTTTCTAGGCGCCCAATATTAAAAACAATAAATAAAATCAACAGTTCACCTTCAAAATTGTTGACTGGTTCCATTCATAAGGAGTGTGCAATATTTCACCATCGATGTTTAATAATTTTCAAACATCGGTATTGTCGATACATTGAACTTGGATTTATAGATATTTCGAATTGTTGATACATGATATTCTATACATCGATAATTCTGAACGTACTAGTGTGTTGAACAACCATACTAGCATACTAAGTGAAATGTTCTAAAATTGAATATGGGAAATGCAAAGACACTATAAAGAAGAATGTAAAAATGTCTTAGGTAAAAATGAATTGTATACATACAATTCATTTTTTTTAACGTGAATCTCTAAAGTCCAGAAGTAACCTCTAATTTTTCTTCTTGATTCTGATAACTTATTGAATAGGTCGCATCTCACTAAATTATAATAATATGCTATGTGTTTTTGGCAATCTATCAAGATATTTTTACCGAAAATGAAAGTATTTTTCCTCTACGTTCTCTAATATTAATAAAAAATGTTGAAAATAAATATTTTTCATGTAAAAAAGCTGTATGGAATTGCTTATTTTTTATTGTGCTTTCTTCTCAGAGTAGCACACGTCATCGACAAGTTATACAGCCGCAATAAAACCCAGCCTGTTCAGTTCAGTTTTTGATGATTTACTTTAATTGGAAAGAATTCATTTTTATCATTAACAGTGATAAAGCTCTATTTTGGTTTCAATTAGATATAAAAAAGTTATATCGAAGACAATGCCAAAACCTTAATTTTAGTATCGGTATTCGATAACACAAATATATCGATAATAACGAAATATTTTATAAATAAAATTAATATGTACAACTAATCAAAGACTTCGCATGGGGTTCTCGTAAACTATAAGAGATTTAAAGACGGTTAAATTACAAGAAAGTTACGCTATCTTGGGGTCTATAAAAATTTCCAAAAAATCTCTTCTATCTTTATTGATTTCTGAAATATCTTTAAGAAACTGAAAATTCTCAATTTTGAAAATCTTCAATATCTTGTTCATTTATGAAGATAAAATCACAAAATTCGGTAATTTTATATTAAATTCGATGGGCAATCTAATAAAGTCAGAAAAAATAGGCTAGGATTGGGACAAAGTTGCGTATATTGATGCTGAATAATAATTCGTTTTGAAACATCTACGATTTGTAGTTTTTGAAATATTTTCAAGAAACTACTTTCACTACCTCGACCAATTTTCTGTTTTATTTCTTTTGTACAGTTATTATTGCAGGGATCGCAATAAAATTATATAAAAATACATCCTACAGACACTTTTTTGAACTCTTGACGATGATTTCATTAAATCTTATTTAAAACGCTTTGTCTTGTTCTGACCACCATCGACTTATTTTTTTCTTATTTAATAATGTAAAATAGCTAGAAACTCAAAATATTGGTGAAAATAGTAGTGCAAAGAAAAATTTTGTATGCTGTGAAGACTAAAAGAAAAAAGTTCTGGTATATTTTCGAAGTTTTATTTCGTTTATGACAATCACAGTACGTCCTTGCACGTTTTCCTGAGGCGTTGATGGAGGTTTAATATCTTCAGGTAGCTTTTGCACGTTCGCTTCAGACGTTGAGGTTTAGACCAAGCAAGTGAATGCTCATTCTACTCTTACTTCGTAAAATTTTTCTTGAATCGAGCATTCTATTAGTGCTCCTTGATGAGTGGAGGTAGAATGAGCTTTCGCTCGCTTAGTCTAAATGCGCCTTTACACAAATACATAATACGCCGGTATATTTTGCATTTTAGGTTTCTAGAATTAATTAATTCTGAAAAAAATTAACGAGCGTTTGTAAAAAAACCGGGTCATATGGTTTTCTCTTTCTAACATTAACGTAGGGCCTGTTTTTCACCGCACACAGATGAAAATAAAGATTATGCTTTACCAACACGTTACCCTGTTGAATCGGTGCGTATATTTAAAGAAATCACATCTAAATTCAATGACAATGTCAGTAAGTTGAGCAAATAAACCTTATTTTTTTAACGATAATTATTATTGATTCATCCAAAATAAGAGAAGAGTTTTAGGTAAATGATTTTATTTAATTATAAAAGATGCTGAATATCATTAGTGATTAACTACACCAAAACATTTTAATATTCTCTGAAATACTTTGTAATCCACAACGGAAAATTCAAACAGCTTTGTATAGAGTAAGAATTGAGAAAAAAAAACATTATGTACTTAAGGTATTTTGTTAAAAACGTTATAACTCGATAACAAATGAAAATCGGATTACAACTTTTGGATTTTTTTCTTTTATATTGACGGATAGAATATACTCCTGCAGTTTGGTTCATTCCTCCCGACTCACCCTGTATAAATGTATGTGTGGAATAATCAGCCGTTATGTCAGCGGTCATTACTTACATGAAAAAAGTCTAAGGGCCGGTACTTTGAACACAGATTTTACTTTAATTTTTGGTTTATTCCCATGCCTACAATTGTAGAGACAATTGTTTCTACGGGAATAAATCAAAGATTAAAGTTAATCATTGATCAAAGTACTGGCCCTAAATGTTACATTTTTTGCAATACGTTTTGGCTGAAATGTTAGAAACTATTTCTTTAGAAATACAGTAAGGTGGAGCATCCTTTAGAAGTACAGTAAGGTGGAGCTTCTTTTAGAAACACAATAAGGTGGAGCATCCTCTAGAAATACAATAAGGTGGAGCACTTTCTCCTAATTGTTTTCATTTTGATAGCACTTATTTTTAGAACTATTTTAGAATCAAACACATTTGTACCTTTCTTCTTATTTCTCTTAACTCTTCTTTAATGGGCGAGTTATAGGGTTGTGGAATATTCCTTGTATTTCTAGGTGTCAGCTATTATGACCATATTGTTATTCCAACTAGAATTGAGCCAAATTCGAATCCCCGGATAGGGCTCTCTAATGTGCAAAAACTTCATATTGACGCGGGACTTGCGGTTTTATTTCCTATTCCTTTTTCTAGATCGATAGTGAATTTCATTACATAGAACTGACTTAGATGTCTATCCCCAGCCAGATGTGTCCACTGAGCCCATGATTTTTCTAGTTTCAATTTTTATAGCCCTTTTTAATTGTCCTACTTTTCTTCTTCGTTGTGGATTTCGTTTCGACATTCTTCTGCTAATTTCATTCCTATTTCTTCAAACTGTGTGTCCGATCCATCTATACTTCTTTCTCCTTATTTCTGTAATTACATATGTCGTACTTTTTTCTACATTTTCAAGAGTTTTATACTAAATATAGTAAAGGAGACTGTGGTTTAAGAAATAATTAAAAAATTAATCTCCGCCCACAATAATTTTTTATATCCGTAGATACGTATTTCGGTAGCTAAGCTGCCAACTTCAGTACACACACTACCAAAAGCACTTCATAAAACCTAAAAGCAATTTATCATAATTAAATAAGAGCAAATCAAATAATACAGAACAAGTATTGGTCCATTCTCCTGAAAAAAGTTCTCATTCTACCCAATAATACTTCCTGGTAGTGTGTGTACTGAAGATGGCAGCTTAGCTGCCGAAATACGTATCTACGGATATAAAAAATTAATGTGAGCGGAGATTAATTTTTAATTAACAGTTTTATATTTGATATTACTTCTGCCCATCTAATTATCAGAATATTTCTGAAACAGCAGTTCACAAATACTTGCAGCTTATGTTGGGTAGCTTTTGATAAAGCCCTTACATTAGCACTGACTTTATGGTGGTGCCGAATAGACTGACTTTTGTGGTGATTGTTAAATTCCTTGCTCGCCATACTTCATTTAAATACTGCTCCTGTTTTATTTATTTTAGTTGTAAGCTCTTATGTCCACTATCCTATCTTACTGTGCTACCTAGACAAACTATTGGTTTTATAGTTATAACTGCAGTTATACCAAGATCAGCGGATATTTAACCATTGTAAAACTGACCCTAAGTACGACTTATAGCCAGTTGCACCAAACACTTAAGCCGAGCTTAAATTTAAGAGGTAGAATAAGTTATATTCTAAGTAACGGTTAAAGTTAAGCAGAGCTTAAATATTTGGTGTAACTGACCATTAAATACTGTGGTATTAAATGGATTAGGTTTCGTTACAGTATGAAGTGATATTAATTCCTAAAATAAAGGAAATCTACTCAAATGCAAGAGTTTTCAGAATCAACATTCGAAAGGTGCGCGTTCGTTATTAGTCATTACTCTGCGTGTTCAATTATAAGGCTCGCTACACATCTATTACTTTACGTAATTAGTTAAGTGCTATTTTAATAGACGAAACGAAATAAATTAAGAAAAGCGTTTATTTTTTGGTTCATATTACTCACTTACTATAAATAAAATTCAAAAATAAACAGTATGTGGATTAATTTAGAAGCGAATACCTTATGCCTTTCCTTAAATCAAAAATTATTTGAAGCAACAATTCTTGTTTAGTTGTTCTTTGATATAACTTTTTTAATATCCCGAGAAAGGCCGCGCATAAATACTTAGTGCACCGTAAAATTGTGACGGGGTTTATGAATTGAATTTTCCTGCTTTTCATTCGTTCATAAGCAACGGATTTATTCTACCGTTTTAACAGGAAGTTTCGTGAACAAAAGCGCGTATACTGTGCATCGAAATGTTAATAATCATCAAAGAACCAGGAGCTCAACTATAACTAGGGCACTGTTATTGTGACTTATAATCATTTACGAGCAATTTAATGTATATTTAGTTTTTAAAAACCCATATGGCATAAAACGGGTAATATAATAACCCTCCGGTTTTGGACTAATACCACTACGGAAATTAATTTTTCGAGTTTTTTTCCACTATATTTCCCAAGCTTCTAGTAAAACTGTTAATAAAATAATTCTCAAAATAATTAAATATAAATATTTAAAATTGCTTTAGAGTCAAACTATATGCACTTGATACAGGGAATTGTTGCACGTGATAGAGGTACTGTTGAATGCCCATTTTTAAGGAAAATATTTTCTTTATTTCCTGTATTAAAGCTTTTCTCACCCAGTGTCTACATAAGTATCTTGCTCATTAATTTCAATAATTGTTGATCAATGTTGATCCCTTCTTTGTTCCTTCTTTTTTTTCTATTTATTACCATAAAACTTTGTGGTACTAATCTGGGTATTACCTGTGATCAAAATCATTATTTATTTCTGAATTTTGAGTCAAGTTCAAGAATTCGGTCAATTCTTGAAAAGTGAATTCCAAATAACGCTAGGTATTTTGAGAATTCCAATTAGCTGAAGTTAAGATAATCATATTTTTCATCTTCCATTAAACCCTTACCATCATAAAGCATTTGAGTTTCTGCATTTTATTGGCCTGTTGCTATCCCGTCGACATTGTTTGAAGTTCTACAATACAACATTATATTTTTTCTTTCTAGATGGTTTAAATATTTAATGTTGTTAGGAATAGTTGATTTATACTCTATTTTCGTGATGATGTACCTTCTAGACGTGATGTTGTGGAATATGCGTTGAATTAGGATAAAGATATCCTAGTATTATGTTTTCTCTGCAAAAATTGCTTAGTTGCATATATCCGAAGCATGTGCATCAATGGGAAACCTATCAAAAATTATATAATGCAAGTGTAGGGACATAATTAAAATTGCATTTGTTGCAATAAGAGTAAGGGTGTTTTCTTTATCACTATTAGAAGATATTCTGTACACATTTTTGCTTTTTCTACTGTAATAAGACCACCATTAGGATTTAGAAAAAAATCGCTTCATCCATATTCCACATTGTATTGTTTGAAATCTGCGAAGAAAATATCATAATACAACAAATGAAAATGTGCACAGACGTTTATAACTAATGGCCAAAACTGGAAACTTTCTATATCGATTTTGATCACTCTAGGGGCCTAAACTAGATATTTTTGTTTAAGAATGTATCGATTTTGGCCATCTACATTTCGCAGATGCTGAAGTTTGACCTTAAAATACTTTAGAAATTATAGAAAAATGGAATAATTACAGGAATATTATTATAAACGAAGCAATAATAATTTATCTTACGCTTCTTTACGTCAAGTTGTCTTCTACACTTCAATTGCACGCCAAAATCCTTTATAGAGAGAGTCAAGATATGAAACGGCAGTTTGGAACATCAATGGCGGAATAAATAGCTGACCAATCAAAAGCGAATTGTTCTCTTGATAAATACATTTAGATTCTTAGATTGGCCACCTGTTTATTCCCTTTAATCTTAAAAACTGCCATTTCACATCTTTAGTGTCTATAAAGAACTCTATCAAAATATTTCAAAAATGTAAATAACTTGATTGATTTACCTAAAACAAGTACTGTCTGCATTTTTGAAGAAAACAATAAAAAACTTAACCGAACCAAAAAGTCATTCTTCTGTTATACTTCTTAAAGATTTTTTCTAGTGTTGTTAACAAAATTAAAATTATATTGAATTTACTCATAGTATTCTGTATTTATTCATACCTAAGATTTTTTTATACCTATAAAATTTTAAGTTAAGTTTTAGATGGCCTTTCGTAATTTACAAACGTGTCTCAAACGTTTGGCGCAACTTACAAGCATGTGCAGTTAGAGGAGCTTCCAAAGGCATTTAACATCTCGTCATATCTTATCTTTATTCTTCGAGTATCTCGTTTCGTAGCTTAACATTTTGTTATTTGAAAATCTTGAGAGTACCTAGCTTTCATTACAAAATTATTATCTTTTAGCTTACATGCAGGGCGCATCATTGAAATGGAATTTTTTAATAGCTCCTGAATATTATATACAGAGAGAAATTGAAAGTAGATCTAACAGAGTATCGGTATCAGAATATCAGCAGTTGACGCGATACCCTTACAACTAACTGCAAATAGACAGGATGACAGCTTCTTCATGATACATCGAAACGTTGATTTTACATTGAATTTTACAACAGTCCAGGAAATTATATTTACAAATTTTGTGGTAAGTTTAATGTACAAAAAAGTGCTTCGGGAAAGATTTTAAATAAATTGTGGTTATGTGTAAAATGGTATTGTAATTCAATATGATTTTCCGAAAAAGGAAAGGAACTTGAAATTTGAAAAGAAAAGCACGAATGAGTGATAAACTATTCAAAATAAAAATGCGTAAAATCACTAGTATTCACGCTTTATAAATAGAAACTGGACGTCTTGAAGTTATGACGTTTTAAACAGGCGTCCCGACTTTCTCGGCGTAGCCCAGCAGCTTCATAACACCTTGAGACGCCAAACTTAGAAGAACTGCACCGCCAAAGCCGACGAGCCCCAAGTAGTCAAGATGGTGTACGAATCCGACTTTTATACGACCCGAAGATATCGCACCTCTCCATCTTTATCCACTTACACTGTGACGGTAGGCATTTCAGTTTTTCTCGTGTTCTGTTCCATCTTAAAAAAAAACGCATAATTTTCCTCCCAGAAAATTATGTTACGCTTTTCTTACTACTAACACTTCTTGCTTCAATAGTTCGATCTAAATATATGTGTACATACTTGATTGAGGTATCAACCAATGATTAATTTGAAATTATCCTTACTATATAAGGTTTTAAAAATTCCTGCTTTAAACCTCCTGAAAGTTTAGAAATGTTTGCAATTTGTCATCGTCCGACGATTTGCATATTGAAATAAGCTTGTGTTTTACGTAATGTGCTCATTTTTCATATAATTGTAAATTAAATTGAGAGAAACCACGGCAAAATAGAAAGATGTGCGCTTTTCGTTCGTCCAGGAGTCAGTCGTTTCGGCTTGAATTTCAGCATTTCAGCGCTCCAAATTTAGTCTGGCGTTCTTTGCGTGGAGAACGAATTTTTCACATTTGCAGTTGCGTCATAGTTTGGTTTTCTTTACGCCCACGCATCTGGCCTGGCAATTATTTTGCACGCGTGTGTGTATGTGTATATTTTATGTTAAAAATCAAGATTTTGCACAATCTGCTCATGAAAAATGTATGTAGCCAAGTTTATTTTGGAGAAAGTATTTTGTCATTGGCAGTTTTATTTTTGCCAAAATTTGGCTTTAGTTTGAGGATTCATTGAATAACTACAATATATTTGGCAAATCTGATTCAAACTAAATCTGTCAAATATAAAGATGATTTAAATAAGTAGGATAATATTATTAGAATTGGAATCTTTTCTATTATTGACTTGTTAAAGTCGAATTTTATTTTTTTTTTGATAATTTTTATCGACTTTAAAAATAATTATAATAATATATTTACCAGTATATTCGCTCTAGCAGGAGAGCAGGATAGTAGATTGCTATCCTGCTAAAACGAACGCACTGGTTTCTTAAATACACAGTTGCGATCAGAAGCACTTTTAATAATCAATTTATATAAAACTTCTGAATATTTCGAATGAGCAAATTATAAAGCAGTTCTGCCCCTATAAAACTGTTAGAAACATGCTCATTTGATATTTAATTTATGATCTCATAATATTTTTTATTTGAATTAAATGAAAATTTGGCTTGAAGTTTCTCTGTTCTCATTCTACAAAATTAATTTAATCAAAACATACTTTTCTTTTTATTCAGCAATTAGAATCAACTCAAATAATTTGACTATACAGTATGGAAAAAATAATTCGAATGAATTTTCTCAAGCTGCATTCTTTGATTACAGAGGATGCAAATGTCCAAGTAAATTTTTGATAAAAGTAGGCCACAAAAGTGTAAATGTATGTCATAACCTACAATACCAAACAGTTTTTGACATTAGTGACACGCCAAAGGGGCAAAGTAAACTTCGACTTCACTTAATTACTCAAGAACTAAACAATATTTTAATGTAAATAATAAATTATAATTTAATAGGAGAAAGTTACAGTAATTGTAATTGGACAGCAATTTATAAATTGTCAAATAAATAAATTTAACTTGAGACAAACGTTTTGTCTTCCATGGCCTACCTTCATAAAAAATTTATTTCGACATATGATAGATTAATTAAATATAAAATTGTTCAATTTTTATTCCTGTAATTAGGTAAATATGTTAAAATAAGTAGTGCTTAACAATTTGATGTTAGATACTGGTCCCGGTTTTTTCATAAAACGTTGCTTGACATTTTTGAAGCAAATCCTTAAATTTTAACTTATTTCTAATGCGCTTTAAAAATTTCACTATTACAACTTGACAATAGCGGCGACAGTTAACGTTAAATACTTTAACAACAATAAAATTAACTGATTTTTTAACGAGTTTCTGGGATCATATATGCATGTTATAATTCATGCCTTTGTGCCTAGTTGTATTTGATGGCTCATTCAGCAAAAATTGTATACGTTTTAGATGTTTACTTAAATCTTTCTTTTTATGTATCGTTGTCAAAGTGGTTAATTAATAAGAATTGATTTTGTTGTTTAGCTCTGGGAGTCGCTATACCATTTATAATGTTATGAATTTGATACATCTTGCAGTAGCGAAGTGAAAAAAGTGCATGTTCACGATCGAAAATCATCCTTACCGGAATTTCAAAATAACGGAAAATTTTGTCAAGCACTTTTAAAACTGCCTCGGTTTTCATAGTATACTTATCTAATTTAACTATGTGAAATGGAACTGCAACGCATTTACCTTTATCCTTTTACTTAATCTTGGATCAGTAATCACACTCTTTGATTGAATGTCGTTCAGTTTCAACTTTCAGAATGATTATCTTCTTATTTATTTATTTTCTTTGATAATACGTAGAGTTGGACGTTCGAGTGTTTTTCCAATCATCATTTCAACATTTTGTTCTTCATTAGGTACAATCAAGATATTAACTTCAGATGTGTGTCCGTCTACTTGAAACAGTAAGTTTCTTTGTTCTAAGCTGTACATTGTGCCTGTCCGAATTACCATAATTTATTTCTATCGATTTCTATTTGTTTGTGTGATTCGTCGTTTATAATATTGATCTCGTGTTAGATTTGTGCTTGTCGGCTCTTTATCGGGCTTAGCACAATCTGTTGCTTCATATCCACGACTTAAAGGCACTTAACATCTAATTCTTTGAACTGGCAGGTATTTTCTAAGTGATCTTTAAAAGCATCTAAATTCCTTTTTATTATCATCATTTCTGTTTTCACTTCTTTCCACTACATTTCTGATTTGTGGCAAGCTATTTTTGGGACATTTTTCTGATTTTACAAAAGAACTTCTTATTTTTTTCCTAATCTGCTAGTATACCAAATAAAACACCTTTTACACTTGTGTCGCCAATCGATCATAATATTGAAGTAAAGATTCTCAATCAATATCACTCCTGTAGGTTTACTTTATTATAGTTTCTGCGATTCATATTGCATCAACAACTTGGTATTTTTATTGAGTAATTTCCCAGCAAATATCGATTTCTGCACTTCATTCCATCGTACCAAGATTAAATTTTCTTCGAAACCTTTAATCCATTTCTTGACAATATTCACTTTGCCCGTGTCAAAGATCGTTTTTGTTTCTTCTGCATCTTTAAATATCAAAGAAAATTTAGGTGTTTCTTTGACATTGATATTTCTTACCTCATCTAGATCTTCTTTTTCAGACTCTTTTTCGTAGCAAATAAAAAAAATTAAATCAAGACAAGAAAATATTTTTAATTTGTGATAATCCCTTGAAATTTTTGAATGACTTTGACGACCAAATTTTTTCGCTCGCGATTTTATGTTTACACAACATATAATAATAATAATGCGGTACTGCGGGTCATGTTTCTCTTTTCAAACGATTAATAATTTTTCCACTCGTAAGAATTTAGTCTGAATCTTTCCTAAAATTGATTGATGTGTTAGATTACTTTGGTCCTTGTTCCTTTTTGATGCGCCTTGTTACAACATTTCTCATGCTTTAGTCAAACCGTTAGATTCAGCACAAATCGTTTATGATCCAAAGTGCTCAAGTCTTTAAATAATTTCAGTTGATATTTATATTTTTTATTTTGTTTTCCGTTGTATATTAAAAAAAATTCTTATTTTACAATTACATTTATTTTTATGCTGTTAATGCCTAAAGTACGCATTTCTCGAATCTATTTCGTAGGAAAATAATAAATTTTGGAAATGTAAAGTTCTTAAGTGCTTTTAATATTATGGGTTAATAATTAATAAATGAAATTGCGATTTAAAATTCTCGAAATGAGGAGTTTCGAGATATCAACATTTTGAATGTCCGATCCCTAGCTCTAATTAATTTGAAATCAATGAATAAGAATGTGGGCATTTTCTTCCAGAGGAGTTTTTAAATTTTTAGTTGTGTTTCCCTGGACTTCTCCATTTATATTAGATCCCTTTAGCATATACTCAAACAATATCCCAGAAAACTATTGCTATTTTTTTTCCAGAAAATTGTATTTTGGCATTTTTTCGTGGTGGACAGCCTTTATGAACCCACTGCATGAATTCTTGTTTAGTGAAAGGGCCCCAGTGATATATCCATGTCTCATTCCCGGTGATAATTCGAGGAAGAGAATTTCTATACCTTTCCAACACGGCCAAACTTTCTTGAGAAATTTCTTTTCTACCCAGTTTTTGCTCAGGCGTTAGCAATCTGAAAATCTACCCCGCAGACACCTTCATCATACCCAAATCGTCATACAGAATTGTCAAGACACTTGTTTCAGATATAAAGACTTTATAGGCAATAACAGAGACCTCTATACGCTGGTCTTGCAGTACTAAATTTTCGCACCTTCTCTTCAGTTCGAGCGTTCACGGGTCGTTCGGGCTTTTGGTTATCGTTAATTGATCTCTACCCCTATCGAAACAATTTAAATCAAAATTTAACTTGAAAACAAATGGTCCATCGTCTCATTTCTTTCATAAATATACTTTGGGCCATTGCCTCCTTTCATTGGAGATGGCCATTCAAACCAGTACAATTTTTAACTTGTTCTTCTGATTGGAATTTGATATATAAAGGAATAATTTCTATGTTATATTCATATTATTTATTGGTTAAACAGTTAAGTATTTTTCTTTATTCATGATAATTGAACATTTCATAAACTTTTATCAATTCAACGTGCGCAAAGTATAATTGGCCTCCTTTGTATTTTGGCAGATGATTCTGGAGTTGTTCGTTGCAAGACATTAATTCACTTCACATAATTCTAATAATAATAATAATGTCTACGAGCCTTGACATGCATGTGTGACTCTATTTTACACTCACTGCCTGAAATAGATATTTGGCACTCATGCTTAAATAATGAGAACGAGACCAAAGCGAAATGAAGAGCACCTCAAGTCCCATAGAAAAAGATGAGATTGCAACCTTGAAATTATCTTATTCGCTGAAATATTTAATTAATTCGGCTATTTTATCAAGTTGTGAACAAATTTTGGGCTGTTACAAAATTAAACTGCCGAAAAACAGAAATAAACACCAACTGGCAAATTATGCCAAACGACTACTTTAGATCGCTGCCAATGAATTTTTGGTTATTGTTGCGAAAAGCGACCGAAGTCTATCTTGCTTTCGCTAATAATTTAATTTAGGTTTTAGGTGCTGCAAAACACTATTGAAATTATAAAAAAATATTAGTGGTTTATACTGATTGGTATTGAATTTATTCTGCGCTAGCAGATTTTTAAATTGAAGGTTAGTTGACTAAATCAGTAGGGTTAAGTTACATGATGCCGCTTAGACCTTTTGCTCATTGTTTACAGAATATCCAAAGAATTAATTATTGTAAACTTTATTAATTTATTTCTTTCCTGAAATTTGTCCAGAACAAAGGATTAAAAGTTACTAATAAAGACAATTCAATATTGTCGCAAAGATAACACGTTTTTATAAAATTTAGTCTAAGATTAGAAATAATTTATTTGTTTATTTTATTTCTTGACCTTACTGTATTTTTGTATTTTTTATTTGTTGTTTGGGTTATTTACACCATTAATGTACAGGCAGTATAATAACTACCCGGTAAATATTCAAAACACAAGAACAAGAACTGCACATTTATTTAAATTAATCCGTTGCCGATGTAATGGATACACTGAGTCAGAAAATGCAAACATGTTAAATAATTTATTTTGAGAAATATTAAATAAATGACAGACGATAACTTTAATGAAGGTAATTGTTGCTCAATATGAACTCCTGCAAGTTCTCGGCATTTTGTAGCTTGACGTACGATATTTTCTTGAAGCATTTCTTTATTTTTAATCAATACTGCATTATGTATTCGTGCTGTATGAGTTGCTCTTCACTTTCAATTTAGTCTTCAGCAAAACTTCAAATTTGACGCTAATGACATTTAAAAATTTCAAAATTTGACCTAATGAAATTGCGAAACTTCAAATTTGACACAGGTTTCGGGAAATCTTTTACACAGTTACACCTCCTCACAGATTACAAAATGCAACTTTCAAAGTGATATTTTCATTTTCTGTACGGGTTTTAACATCGGGCGGTGTTTGTCGGAAATTGTGATACAGGCTGTATATAATTAATTGAATGTGTATTAATGTTAAAGAATATTCTGATTGAAATATTCAGTAATTTCCTGGAACGTAAATTGATTTTTTTACTGAAAATGGTCTTCGGTCAGTGTACTTATGCGTAATGGTGGAAGTGATTTTCAATTGTCTCAATTTCAGTGGCACTGAATTTCAGCTTACTCTCTCGAATGATGTTTCAGATACGTCCTACCCGAAATTGCATTTGCCGTGAAAAATTTCACGTAAAACTTTTCCAATTTATTGCAGTTCGATTTGTCATATTAAATTAAATCAGATGGAATTTTCATCGTCAATCATGTTAAACTAAAATCGTGGAATATAGTTCTATGCAGGGTGTTTGGAAATTGACAAATTGACTAGGCAGTGCTGTTTTTTATAAATAAATTAACAATATTGGCAACATTTGAGTACAGTTTATGTATCACAAATTTATGTCGACAAAAAAGTAGAAAATAAAAAGCTACGAAATAGAATAGTTGCATTTTTCCAAACAAAAAGTACCTTCCTTTTATATAGCGTAATTTCCTTTATGTACTATATAATGGTAGATGGCATAGATAACAAGAATTGCAGGCAGCATTGAACACACACAACAAGCTGAAATAACTGCATAATTGAAAATTTGTTACGAACGATCAAAATATTTGATACTTGGATTCCTAATATATATGTGATCAACATAAAAACCAAATCGTATTAATTTATTAGTATTTTATCTCCACTTTAAGCACTTAATCAGTAAACAAAAAATTTACACTTAGATTCTTATGGTTCTAATCCCTTCGATTGTAAATCAATCCTTATTATCAGGCTAATGAGGATTGCTTCGCAATTGAGCCTAATCACAGTATCTACGCAAAGAAAGAGTATTCTTATAATCAGAGTATGTATATGATTGAGTACCTACTAAGTACTTTGGTTTTTTGCTTATGGTTAAGTAGTTTGCATGTCATTCTAATTCAATGATGGAAGTCAAAACTCTTTAATTTGACAATACCTTTTAATTTGAACATGGAAACACACACACACACACACACGCGCGCGCTCAAATGTATTGCCTCACAATTCTGTAAAGCTGAAATTGATTTCAATTCTCGCGAAGAAAGAGATTTGAGTTTAGTGTTAATATCTTGTCCCCTTCCCCTGCTTTTAGTTTCCTTGTTCCTCAGCAGGCTGAACTGGGACGAACGGCAGCTAATCCTTGGATTCTTCCAGAAACGTGAGATCCCGTGGGAGAAAGTACCGTTCGTACCCAGGCCCAGCCTCGTCCCGGACCCAATCACCGCTTATGGGAGACGCAGGCCCCATACAAAAGAGGTGGTCGAAGTGAATATCCTGGATCCATTAGAGAAAGCGAAAATTCGACCGAAAACGATCATAACACCACCGAAACCTTATGTATCGGCGAGAGACGCCACTAAAGAGAGGGTATTTTCGTTGATTCGCAGGAATGAACTTGCTCCGGGTGAATTGCCCCGTGCAGACGCGATGGATGTTGTCCTTCCAAAATTGCATAAGTTGGCAGAAGTGCCTAGTTTGCCGTATAAACGTAGGCTCTTGGGTATCTCGGAAAATTATTATTGAGCCTTTCTTTGTAACCGAATGAGTTAGTAATATTTCGGTTTGCATTTCATTCTTTTCGTTTAATAGGATTTATTAATTTTTTAAGAATTTAATAGATACATTTTCCATTATGAAGCATTTTTTTTTATTTATATCGAACTATAGCTGTATTTTTTAGGCATTATTTACTTACTATTTATTGAAAGTGCACTACATAGATTATATTTCAACTATGCTAAAGGTAAAAGTAACATGAAAAATTATAAACTAAAATATAGAGAAAGTGCATTTTTAATATTTGTGATTACTTTATTTTTGATGTTGTTGTGTTAACATTGACGCTTATTAGTTCGCATTCTTTTTTTGTAAATTTTGATGTGATATCGCTTTTTAGAGCTTTATTTTTTTATTTTTATTTAGCGTTGTATACACTGGTATTTACTTCACAATAAAGTGTTTTTGAGAATATATCGAAATGTTTCATTTCATACTGAATCTAGCACGAGAATAAGTATATGAGAGTCGAAACGAAAAATCGTTTTGTGTTTGTTAATGTCGATTTGCATGGAATAACTATTATATATTCCATATACTATATGTTTATTAATACCACACCTTTCATCCACATCCTCATAGATTTTAGATTAGATTTAGAGAATAGCCTTAGGAATTCTGTGTGTTCTTCGAAGATCGCATCCTCATCAGAGGTAAGATTTAAAACATCCTCATAAAACTCAACATTTTAACTCATTAATAACCATGTAATTGTTAAAAAGCATTAAGTAAACGTAAGGCACAGATCCTGTGCGTTTAAAAAGGTATTGTGAAGTTTATATTAGATGATAAGGAAACGATTTGTTTTTATGAAATTTGTAACCGAAACTTGGTAAAATAATGTCCTTTACTTAAACAAAACAAACACGTTTTTAATTTAATTCGTTTTAATATGTAACTAAGAGTTTTTATGAAAAATTATAGTTGCTTTCTTGTTACTAGTTTTGTTATATGCATTTTTTTAAAAATGTTGATATATAACATAAGTATGGAATATTAAAGCTGCCTTGTTTATTTCTAGTAGTTAACATTTCTACAGTTCATTAACGAAGCACATGTGGCCTATGCAGGAAATAAACTCAAAAAAGAACGTGTCATGAAATACTTAACTCATTTCACTTCTGGAACACTTATAATAAAATTGAGTTATAATATTTGGGTTTCCTGGTTTAAGTTATTTGGATTTTCTGATTTTAAAATGGTGATTTTAGTGCTTCAATTTGTTAAAAATAATATTACTTTTTATTATTGTCGAGTACCTTTTGAGAGCTATTGATAATACTTTTCATCACCTCTGAGAGTACTATGAATAGCATCTCGAGATGTACTAGGCAACACTCCCAAATAGACAAGCTCCTTAAGGGATCCTGGAGAAAAATAAATTTAATGTTAAACACTTTCAATGAAATATCAAAATAAGACCACGTTTTAACAATTCCCATTATTTTGTGCCCATCCTATTTTGCGAAATCTGCTACTGTTTATATTTTTCTACTTATCTTTGTATTTTATAGAATAAGCAGAAGCGCAACTGTATCAAAGTTTACTTGCGCTTGTGAGACCTGAACTACTGATGGGTACCTTTGAGATAAATAAAGAATTATTTTACCTAAGAAACAGTGTACATAGGTACAATACGAAAATAAATAATTATTTTTTTTTGTAATAATCTTATTCTAGTCCAAAATCAATACATAAATTAGAAGTTATTGCAAATTGTGATTCTTGAATAGATTGACAAAGAAAAAATGGGGAAGAATAGAAGATGGGAAAAATTTCCAGATATAATGAAAAATTATTTCCAAAACGACGATATATTTTTGGTTAACGAAGAGTGGCAGATGAACACTCATAAAAGTGTTTTATTATACGATGATTATGGCGCGGCATCGGGTGTAAACTTGACCTTTAATGGAATTGAAGTGATCAGTTGAAATACGAACTCCAAAATATTTACTTGTCATGCAAATCACTTGAAGTAAATTATTCCGTACAAAAGAGGATAACAACAGCCGCACTTTGAATACCTGCTTTGAAAAACAAACAAATAAATCATTACAACACGAAAATAATTCAAACTCCGTGTTAGGAATTTCTTGTATTTACACAATCATCATTATTTTACCAAGTTTTGGGGTGACGAAAATGTAAACCTAAAATGTAGATTTAACGATTTTTTTTTTGATGTCGAAAAAGTTGTTTCCTTAAAAAGCATTTTTGTAGAGTAGTATTTTTGCATAACAGCACGTTGCAGTATTAGTAGTTTTTGTTTTTTGTGATTGTTCGTTGATACCTGTAACAATCCATGTAAATGATTTTTAATGCATCATCGATTTAAATAAAATAAAAAAATTCTCGAACGTTACTTTTTGGACAAGTTATGGCTACTTGCATTGACACAGCTTTATTGCGCTAGATAGACATTTCAGTAATATGTATGTACGTATTTTACAGTAATTATAAATTCTTTTATAAATCTTTGGACAAACTTAGTTTGTACAGTAACTTGTTCGGGAATTTTTTTCACCATATTTACTTTGCGGGTTAATACAGTACAACATGAAACAAGCGTCTGCTAAAAATATATCCAGCAAACTCGACCTAATTTTCGTAGCCCTGTGGCTACTCCAGTTCTAAAATTAAACATTCTTTTAAATAATCTCCTAACTTTGCGCGCGGTTTTCTCTAATTAATTCATTTTTTTGCTGTCAGATACGCATCACATTTTGATAAATTTGAAATTTGATTCAGATTAATTGTTAATTCTAAGTAAAATTTTCGTTACTGTAAGATCGAAGAAGCTTTGAATGAATAGATATAGATATAGCAGGAGTTAAATTTCGAATTTGCCTGTGTGTAGTTAAAACTTTTCTTTTGTCTTAGTCTAAAAGATAAAGACCCTTGAGAGGTAATCGATACCACAAGAGACAGGTCCCTGAAACTTTAAATGTGCGTGCCTCCCACGTGTATTCATTTCGAGGTATCTTCTGACGTGAACGAAATGAATGCGTTCAATTTTCACCCACTTGTAGCAGTAACTATACGAGAATGTGAAATTTCAATTTAGTTTGTTGTGACGTGCAATCAATTAAGGCAGATTTTTTTTCGTATAATCCAACCACACTACTTTCCCCAAACTCAGTTAAAGAAATATGCTAATTTGAATCACTTTTGCATTTTGCAAATTCAAAATTCCATTATTTTTTTATCGTATCGTTTTTTCTACCAATTTTGTTTGTAAAATGTTATTAGTAAAACTGGTCGAAGGGGCCTATTTGATAGGTTTTATTTTTGCAAAGATTATATTTCTAAATAATCTTAGGAAATTTTAGATTATTTTTTTCAAGATAAGTTTATAATCGCTAGATATTAATAAAAAAAAATTTAAACGTATATTCAAATGTTTCATATAAAAGAGAAAATTAAAATTAAAACCTTAACAATGAGCATAAGATTAGTAAGTCAACGTTTGAACACCTAAAAAAACTTAATAAAAAGAATTAAAAAATATAGTAGTTACACGATATCAGTTAACATCGGATAAACTGAATAATATTTTATCTTTGTAGAACGTTAGCTTTCAACACAGTTTTTTTTATCGTCAAGTTATATCATAATTTAACTTGGAGGCTTCCGCGGCCGTTGTCGATAAATGAATTGACTTCTGGTTGGAACCGCGTCACGACTGCTTCTATTGCCGACGTTTCGTTCTCCATTGCAGAAGAACTTTCTCAGGGCTGCTGCTGGTGGTGTTGCTGTTACTTCTCGTTAGTCGATGAGACTGGGAAGGTATGGAGAATGAAACGTCGGTAGTAGAAGCAGTCGTGAAGTGGTTCTAACAGCAAGCCAATTCAATTAATTTTAGAAGTACAACAAGGAGTTATTTCTGATAGCTCTAAAGTTACGTATTTTGGTTTTTATAATTTACAAATTTATGATTTAATATGACGGTTTTTGCTCTGTTATTCAGATATAAATAGTGTGTACTTTTAAATGACTCTCGTCACAGTATCTCTTCTGTTTAGGAAAGATAACGTTTTAATGGAGACTCATTCACTTCCATAATCTCCATATAATCTTATAATTATGTGATCAAAAAAGTTAAATTTAAAGTTTGTGTCTCGAGAATAAACTAGGATTATCGTACTTGCTATAATTGCTAGACTGCAGGATTCGGGTGACTATATGTAATAAATACTTTGTACAAAAACTATATTCCGAGTAATTTTTAATATAGTAAATAGTATAGTTTCTATAGTTTTTGTAGTAACTTCAAGCATCACATAATTTCAATCAATTTAAACTTGACTTAATTCAGTTTTAGAATAGAATAAAAGACGTAAAAAATGATGTAATTTTTAACATAGTTTATTTAAGAGAATAGAATTGCAGTAAATAATACAAACTAGCGTAGTATTTTGCTTTATTTACTACTTTCGCACCCTGCTATATAGCATTAATTCGATCATCTGAATTTGTGTTGTTTGTCACAATCACAAACTTATGATATAACGTTACGGTATTTGCTCCGCTATTAGAGTTATCATATTTATTACGCTAGATATTTGTTATTTTGAAAATACGGTATGAAATACGAAAATCAGTTTACGTTCTATTAATGCTATGAATCTGCCGTGGTCTTTAACATGATAACATTTGGATTTGTTTAAGATGTATAACTTGAAGGCTTCCGCGGCCGTTGTAGGCTTCTGGTTGAAACCGCGTCATGATTGCTTCTACTGGCAGTAGAAGCAGTCGTGACGCGGGAAGCCTTTTCAATTATTGTTTAAGTTGTCATAATGGCAAATCTATAATTCAACAAGTCGATATTGTTCCCCTCCAGAAGAGTGATAGCGTTGCGGAAAATATTTTACTTAAATATTTTACGCAATGCTATAATCGTGTCCGCATGCATTTCATAGAAAATAACTACAAAATTTGTAATTATTAGAATTTACTTTACAATCTGCTCGATCAATTATAACTACATATTTTGTGGTAATTTTCAACGCACAAGAAAGCACTTCAAGTACAAAAAATAATATTGCAGTCTAAAAATTAACATGTGATAACTTTCTAACAGAAGTACTGTACTTCCCCTAAATGACATGTGAATTCAGAGTATTTATTGTAATATGCTGCAATTCCAGGGGTAGGAAACAGTATGGATCCTGTGACACTGGAAAGATAAAGAAAAAATTGTGTTTCTAAGGATTCTAGGAATCGTATCTGTAATATCGAGTAAAATTTTTATTTGACTAGAACGACAAAAATACACTTTTTGCTTAGTATTTATTATTATTAATATTATTTTTTCCACGAAAATCAGGTCCCTTAGACCTTTTTGGAGCCTAACTATGTGGAATTCGATTATCTTAAAAGACAAAGTCGGTTAAACTGGAACAAAGTTGCAAATTCTTGTCCTAATCAACAATCTGCATACCAATTTCACAGTTTTCAAGATATTCGAAACAAATAGAATCACGATTATCGTTTTTATTATTCCTATTTTTTTTAATAAAAACCATTGAAGTTGGGCATTTTTAATTTGCATATTATTAAAGCACATTCAAATCAAATTAAATCATTCTTATGAGGAAATGAAATATGCCATAGTCTGTGACATATCGTCAAAAATTGCGAACAAAACACGTTCAATTTTCTTTTTAAGGACGCCATCTTATATTTTTGTATTATTAAATCAAGTTTTTTTCGGATTACAATAATGTACACATTTGCTGGTTTGAGTTGGATTCTGGTCAAAATATATGATCTCTTCTGCAAAGAATGCAAACTTTTCGTTTCCAAAGAAAATTTTTTTTTCTTTAAATAAGAAAGAAAATAGTAATTTTTAGTTTTTCTGGAAAATATTTATTAGGAGATTATTAATTAGGCCAAAAATACACGAATTTGCCCTAATTTAATCAACTTCGTATCTCTTAAGATAACCTAGATCTCTAGGGTTAGGCTAGAAAAATGGAACCCTGTATTTCAATGAATTAATGTAAAATATATCTGTAACATTTTTATCTCATAAGAATATCATATTTAAATTTAAATATTTTTAATATTTTAAACTCAGATAGATATTTGTTAGAACCTCCCTCCTTTTGAAAGGGGCGTTTGAGGGAGTGATTTTTCAGTATTCTATTCCTATTTTTTATTTTTCACATATTTCATAAAACAATTGTGAAGACAATATTTTTTAGATTATGTGGCACAAAAATGCTGTCTTGTTACATTTCGATAAACATGATCTGATTAAAATATTTTTAACATAGCAAACTCTGTTATATCACTGAAATCAAGTTTATTCCTAATTTCACTATAATTCAAATTTTCAGAGCATTATAACTCCCTTATCTTCACTTTTGGAAAGGAATGTGTATAAAAAAGGTGACCTTATTTTTTGATGTGGCCCTGAGAATAAGGGAGATGATTTTGAATCACCTTGTATATATTTTTGACACGTGAATGATTATTACTTAAAAAAAAGCAGAATTAGTACTTCTGTTGTTAACCTAAAGTATGCATAGCACATACTTTTAAAAAAAATTAAATTTTGCTAAAAATAAATAGTCAAAAATGACAGTCAATTAATAAAAAATAAACAATTAATTAATAGAAAATATTTAATTAAATTATTTATATTAATAATCAGCTTCAATTTGTATAATAAATAAGTTTGGTGTAACCTATCAAATTCACCAAAAAAAGAGTTTATAGTATGAAATATATTAACAAATAAAGAAAACAAGCTAAATATAATGATTATTAATCTAACAAAAACAGTTAGTACAGTAATCCTGTTTAATAAATGGACATAATGATATAGACTTTAATTTTTTGCGTTAAAATTTATCTTAAACTAAATTTAAAAATATAAATAGAACATGTAACTATGTCATTTAAAAATGGTTGAGCAAATTTATTATTCTTCCTTTATGGTAATTTATGATACTACAATTAAAATCAATGTTTTTTTTTAAAGAAGTTCTCTATTATTAAAAAGGCATTATAAAAATTTGGTCCAGAAAAAGCAATTAGAGTTTTATTTCATTGTACAAAGCGGTGAAAAGGAAACTTGCTATACGGGGTTCTTCTGAATGTGGGAAACAAGAAATTCACATGAATTATCCTATCACCGCAGATATTATTAAATAGTTATTTGTTGTACAAGACGGTAAAATTGATTTTTATCGATGAGTGAAAACGTTTAATTTACGAGCAACGAGAAGGAGCGAGTGAATTAATTTTCACGAAACGATAATTAAATTTTACCGTCGTGTGTAACATTCTATTGTTTTATAGCGAACGTTAAAGACAAAATTTAAACAATTTCGCAGAAAAATAAAAAGTACAATCATGTGTCAAAATCGCGTTGCATGATCATGATCCCAGTAACTAGTGTGGGTTAAGTTGTAATATTTATTAATTCAAATAACAAAATTAAAGTACTTTATCTACCCTTGCTGTTAAATTCCGTTTTATCGACTGTTTTGAGCATACTTTAACGTTCGCTTAAAAAATTAAATTATTCAATAAACATTGTATAAACAAAAAAAGAGTCAGTTTAACAATATGAAGTAAATTAGCAATATATACTAGATATGATATTCATCTAACAAAACACAGTTAGCATTAGCAACTTTAAGAAAGTTGCCAAACATTAAAAAAGCATTGTAAAAAATTGCTCGAGGAAAAATAATTACAATTTCACTGCATTGTAGAGAGTGTTTTTGAAAAAGAAGCAGGCTATAAGCGATTCTTCTCGATATAGGAAGCAAAAAATTCATACGAATCTAGGGCTTAAAAGGTGCCTTATAAAGTGGTCCAGTAAAAATGCAAAACAAAAATCCAAATGACATCCATTCTTTGCATTCGTTGTTATTCTTATAAATACTGAAAACATAAACGGTTTCACAAAAAAAAATTAACCAGATTTAGTAGGGGGATTAAAATAGTTTTATTAAGCCTTTTATTTTTATTGAGTTGTAATCTAAGGGTGCATTTTAAGGCCTATGTTTATATGAACTTCTTTGTTTCTCTCGTGAAGGATATGATCCCCTATAGCAAACCGATCTATTCTGAAAGATACATCCCTCTTATTTGAATCCTTGTAAATTGTTGAATATCTGTTTCTTCTTTATTTTATATTATCAATGGTATGAATACATACTTTTTTCATACTACATAACGTTGCGTCGTCAGCAAGGAAACTAAATCCACTGTTATGTTTACAATATTATTGATAAACATGATTGGTCTCACAACCACTCCCTGAGGAACGCCATGTTAATTTCAAGATTTTCTTCATATCATTTAATTATGAGTGAAAACGTTTCCATATTTCAACAACTTCTGAGTTTTTCTCATAAAATAGTTTGTGTTTTACCCTCTCTAGTTCTTTCAGAATGCTTTCAAAACTGATTCTAAATGAAGTTTTCCCTTTTTATAATTGATTAAATTTATAACTTGAATCCGTTTATTCTGTAGATGATTGAATATTAGATGATGCTCACAATTAGACAATTTATTAAATATATTTTTTTTGAAAAATATTTTCACAACATACCTATACTGTATTTTCCCTGCAGACTCCAAGATATTACACGGTGCGTGATTCTCCTGAACGTGGCCGTCGAGCCGAACAACAATACTCATATTCTTATCAGTCTACTTCCGAAAGTAGAAGCGGTGATCCCTATTCAAGACCTGTCAATCGCTCCTACACGTCCACAGAACGCGTTAATCGCTCAACTGAAGGAGGTCCTGCAGGATACTCTTATTCCACTGAGCGTAGCTCACGTAGTTCTGGCGATGGACCCGGAGGATATCATTCTAGCTACAGCTCAACGACATCCGGAAGATTACCAGGCGGTACCTCCTATCGCCATTACTCTTATCGTGTCTAAGAATACTCAATATTAATAATGCCCGTCGCTGTTTCTAATAAATATATTTCTTAACAACACGTAATCGCGTTAAATAATAATATTTAATAATAAAAAAACACGTTTATTTTTAATGTAGTAAGGCCTAGCAATCACTAACTTCCACTTATATACTTATGTACACATACATATATTATTGTAAACAAAACAAAAATCGAATCTATTTTCCTAAGGCTAAATTATGTATTGTATATTTTGTATAGAAATTTTTCGATATTTATTTTAATAATATATGAAAAGTATAAAATAGAACAACTGTTGTTTTATTTGTTATATAAGATACTTTTAGATTAGTGTGTAGTGTTTATCCACTGTATCCTGTCCCCTCGAACCTGCATACCTTCTACTAACATGTCTCCACAAATTTATTGTTTTTTCAGTATCGTGCAATATCGAATTAGCAAACACAAACGTACCCTTGTTGTTTCAGTTTGCATGGTTTACTTCATTTGGTCGTTGTATGTAATTTGAATTTGTTATGTTTCAGATCTGTTTTTATTAACGTTCTTTTGTTTGTTTGCTCTGCGTTACAAAAATACGTAATAATTAATGCTCATATAAAGAACAAGATGAGTTTTGTAGTTACCCTTACCGAGACTAACCTTCCATGTTTCTAATGTGTTCCTTTCCTGTTTTCGTTTAGACGCCGGGCCCGTCGCGACAAGTAAGGATTCTACCAGGATTAGGAAAGGTAAGAAATTATTAAAATTATTATTTCATCGAAAGACAGCCTTTCAAGCATTTAAGGTATCACCTATCGCAGAGAAGCAATTAAATATACGATTAAAAAGTAATTTTATAAATTTTTAAACGATATATATTCAGTTTTATAAGAGAATATGCATTTTAAAATTTAAATAAAATTTATAATGTTATTTATTTATTAAACTGAAGATGATTGCTATTTTTCATAGTTGCTATTTATTTAGTTTTATTAAACTCAATTATATAAATACATATTAGAAAAGAAAATAGTAATTATGTACGGTGATTCAACTGATAACTTTAGGAATCAATAGAAGTTTAGAAAATAATATACTATAATATATGCTAGAATATATAATGTCCATAAACGCTTTGTTTCCGAGAAAATGGCATAAAATTTTATTATTTTATTTTTTTAAGAGTTCTAAGAACAACTCAGAACGAAAAGTCGTGCATTCTTTTTTCAAATAAAAAGAAGAAAAAAATTTTGCAACCTCTCTTAAACATGATGATGTACTCTAGGAAGAGAATTTCCAACAAGAAGGTGCAACTCCTGAATTCCCGTTAATGATTTAAATGAACTTCGACATGATATGGATTTAAAAATATGCAAAATTGTTTGAAATTTCGTTTGAGTTAACAGTTTTTAAACTCAAAAGAAGTTTAGTTATTAACTTAATCCGTAAAGATACGGTAGGTATAATTTATTAAATTGTAAAAATGAAGAACTTATATCACTCATAAAATTTATTTTTTCCTTAAACTTTAAGATGTTAACTTCGAATTTTGTTTTAGAGTCTTCACTGCCTGTTTGTGAATATGAAAATTAATTTTTAAATTTGTTTTCATTCGGTGTTTTTTAAAATTATGCAATCAAAATATCTTTTAGTGCGGTAAGGAAAAATGTTTTATAATTAACGATTTTGCAATTTGTTTGTCTTCTTTTGTAAAAGTAAATGTTGAGGTGATACCAAGAAAAAAATTAATTTTAAATTATAACTTATTAAATTAAAATTAGTTCAAACCATGCAGTTACAATTCATTGGATATTTTGTGAAATTGATATAAAGGTCGACGTCTCGCTGTATATTTGACAGCTTTTTCAAGATAATACAAAAATTTAGTAATAAATACTTTCTAATTATGTATCCCCGAAGAAGCTGTCAAATGTATAGCGAAACGTCGACATTTCGACATATCTGGCATAATCTTCCAGAAACTCATCTATGCTCGATTTTGATACTATTTCTTATCCGTTTTAAAGAATGCATTATACATCGAAGTCTTACATAATCACTGTTTCACTAATTATGATACTTATTGAATGCCATTTTCGTACAATTGTTGAAGGACAAATCGTTTTTTTATCAGCCTTAATTATTTCTTTTCTTTTATTTAAAATTTTTCACAGTGAAAGTACCGAATTTGTGTTGATATTTGGGTTTACAATTACAAGGCGAACCCTACACTTCAAAAACGAAAGGGAATAAAGTCCACATACTTCCTAGACGTACTATATTTATCAAATCTTTTGCGGCTTAAGAACAAAAAATGAAATGACACAAATTATTTATTTTTTAATATTTAATATGTAAGAGGGAGACATGCAGTAATTCATTAGAGTATGTTATTCTTAAGTAAGTCTTTTTCGTATAGCTGTGAAAGGAATACACAAATATAAAAGCTTTCTATTTATTTGTGATAGATTGAATATTTAAATCAATCTTTCTATAAAATTATGTAAGTGGTGGTGACCCGCACCAAGATCATAAAAATTTGTTTATTTAATGTTTTTGTTTAATCATAAAACAGCTCAATTTTTAATTTTAAAAAGACACATTTTAGTAAAAAAATCGTTTCTGGGTTGAAATAAATAAATTATGAGTTAGGTGCGGGCCTTTATCACCTTTATCGTCTATGTATAGCGTATACAATACCATGTTTTAGTAAATTTTGAATGCATAACAATGTTATATTTTGATTTGTTTCTTTTGTTTCAAGTCTTTTTTCTAAATTTAATTTTATTAATAGATTAAAATATCTAATTATAAATTTGAAACCATTGAATTATTTTGGACAAGAATTTCTGTATTTCTTAAAATACATATTTCCTTGATTATTGAAAGCTGAAAATTAGACTTTGATGGTAAACTGAAACTCAGTTTTATTTTTCAATTATTATTGGAAACCTTTTAATTAGGTTTCATATAGTTATTACTTCAAATAAATAGTCTAAGCAGTCTAAATTTTTGTGTTTTATTCTTAGCAGACTTTTAATATATGTATTAGAAATGTACGTATAATATTATTTAGTTTACCTTGATTCTCATTCACATCATTAAAGTATATACAACACACTCGTGGAAGAATTATTTCGGGCCTATAATGAGTTTTCAATCTTTGTTTTCATAAACGTGCCAACTCTTATAAAATAACACATTTTCAACAATGTCGCACGTTATCACTCTACTCGTTTTTAGATTTGTGTGCGTGAGTGTCACTGAAAGATGTCTTGGCAAATGATGAAGTGTTTGCATTCAAAGTATTAATCTGTTCAAGGTTTTCTAAAATTCAAGAGCTAAAATGAATATGTTTAGATGAACGGTGTTGCAAAACAAGGAGTTGAAATCAGTTGAAATAAGTTTTATTTTACGTAGACATGTCATAATAGTTGATACACGAAATAAAAATCAGAAGTTAATTGATTTGTGGATAAAGGATATAGACAAAACGACAAAGTAAATAAACACAAATAAAAGTAAATAATGGTAGTAAATGGAAGACGATATCAAACCCAAATGATATTAGACGCTAAAAAAATTAAATTGAAAAAATAAATGTATATAATTATTTTGAAAGCGCTATAACGAATGACGGAAGGATTGAAGAGGAATTAACAAGTGAGGTCAGGAAGGGAAATAAGATATATTATGTGCTACATAAAACGATATTAGGTAAAAAAAGACCTAGTAACTTTATGATGGATTTTTTTATTATATGCCCCTGAAAACTGGGTCCTTCAAAACAAAACAAAAAAACACACGAAATTCAAATACAAGCCGTAGAAATGAAACATTAAAGGAAAATAGCATATAGATTACCAAATTAAAGTATAATAGACTTGAAAGAAAATAGAGACAATACAGAGATTGGTCCAGGAAACAACTTAACAGAATGTAATGGAATCAAATAGTTTAAGGAAGAGAAAAAAAGGACGTCCTAGAAAATCACAAATGGAACAAATAGAAAAAAGAGGCAAATATCTCACGAAATTAAAACATTAGCTCAAGATAGAGGGAGATGGAAGAAATATGAAGACACAGAATACTAACTGGATCCGACGGTAAAAGGCTAACTTTTGATCTTGTGGTCTTGTTCCCGTTGATAGTCATATGCACACAAGAACAAGATCGTCTAGTAATAAAAAATATTAGAGCAAATATACATGAAAGTACGATACAATATTTCTTATAACTATAAAAGATCGAGTTCTCGAGTGCATGTGAGTACGAACGCTAAGACTACATTGGTCCTCGTATTGCGTAATCATGGCAACGCACCGAAATGTCCGAAGTGTGGTTATAACCAGATAGCGGAAATTTTATGGGATGACCAGCAGTTCGACGAAGCGCTACCGTGAGGTTCATTAAGGTCCACTGTAGCAAATGCTTGCATTACTGCAGAGCATGTACGGATTCATAATGAACCTTGGGATAGCGCTTTATCGATTGAGCTGGCGGCTATCTCCCATAAAAATTCCCCTATTTGGTTATAACAAAATAATTTTTAGTTGTAGGTTACCATGACTTCCACCCCAACAAAGTACCCGGTATTCTGATGACCGGCAACAATTCCTTAGATTCAAATGAAAACGAAACACGATAGAATATCTTTTATTAATTAAAAAGGTTGCGTTCCTAGGCGCATGTGAGTGCGAGTAGGAACAAAATCACATTAATAAAAAATATAAATACCATCGGACAAAGAGAGTAAATAAAATTCACAAATTATTATACTGATTTTAGTGACGAGTTCATCGTTCTGGGAATAAGAATTAAACAACAAAATAGAATAAAACAAGGTATACAAACATTACAATGTAATTTTCACCCAACGGCTGGTGCAAGAACAAGACATTACTAAATAATTGGCACCCAATATGGGTTTAATAGCAAAATTCACCATTATACTATATAAATTGGCGCCCAACGTGTGGAGACAATAAACGAAGCGACTCCAGTCACCCCCACAAAACTAGCAATAATTGGTGCTCAACACGAAGAATACGACAAGCTCCAGACCACAAGATACCACACAAAGGTACCCAAAATAATGAGCAAGATTTCAACCTGCTTAATTGTCATTCCAACTTAGGACCAATATGTAATAGAATTCACCGCTACACTATAATATGTAACGTATATTGTTTTTCAAATGACTTTTCTTGTATGTTTAATAACTTCTTTGTCATTTCTTGACAATTACAAAACTTTTTACATGTTTTGTTTGAATCTACATATTTGTTTTGTGAACTATGAAATATTGAATGAAGTTAATTGTTAGCGCAAAATTTAAATGTGTCAAACCTTGCTTTAATTATATTTATTACAGCAGTCTAAGAGTATTTTTGACAGTTTTAAGGAATTCACAACCAGTTTCCATATTATTTAAAAACATTTATAGAATAAATTGAAATCTTTAATTTTTAAAATAAATATGTTTTATTAGATGAGATTTGGAGCAGGTTTGTGTATTAAATAGAACGTAAAATGCAACCTAGAATATTTCAATAAGTTAAAATCAGTATTTTATTTTATTCTTACGGAAACAATAATTTCAGAAGTGTGCGACTGCGCTGTCTTTAATTAAAAGTGATATTATACTATTGCGGCCGAAAAAATGGAAACACCGAGTGACCAACTTTTACAAATTTTAGACATTGTGAATACGGTTTTAATATCAAGATGACATTTCATTGCGAAGACAGAGAGATCGACATGTTTACTTGAATTAACAAATTGTATTGGAATTATGAAGATATTACATATAGCATTTTACATTTCGAAATAAACTCTTACCAATGTGAAATTTACTCGTATTTGTTTGACTTGAAAAACCATTATTACAAAGTACAAAAACAGGTGTTTCCATTTTTACTGCCGCAATGGTACCTTAAATGCTTGAATCTCGTTTTTGTTTATACCCAGTCTCGTTTGCAATTTTTTGAAGAAAAAATATTTATGTGATTGTGAGTGACAATTCTTTTAGCAATATATAAAATTCTTAGGTGCATGTGGTACACACCTATGATCGCATCGTGCCATACGTTGGTCACAAGAGGCTCACGGTGGTGACTTCTAACCCCTTGATTTATAAAGTACGCCCATCCGTGCTGTACAGGGAGTACGATCGAATTGTGAACAAATACAGGCCGATCACGTATTATTCGGCGGTCAACGACTACCTCAATTCTGATTCTGCGGTGGTAAGAAGCAGTGAGAGCACAGCAGAGCTTTTTTTTTAGCAACACAATTTTTGTTCGCTGCTTTTACAAAGCGGAAGATATTGAAATATGTTTTTCTTTAATCGAGCTCCGGGAAGATTGTTTCTTTGTGAGAAGATTTATTTCAGTACTTTCGTAAGTGCATGCCGCTCGTTTCGCTTTTCTTGCCTATTGTTTTTTCATGAAAATCATTCTCATTTTTTGTTTTAATATTTTATGTAAGTACACTTTGCACAGATATCAATGTACTGAAATTAATGATATTTTGAAAATTTTCTTCTATTACAATTTTACAATTAAAGAGAAGATAATATTTTAAGATTAAACAGTTATATTTTGCATAAATGAAGAAAATATTAAGTACTAAAAAAGTTGCTATTCAACTTCCTATTCTGACGGGTAATTTTATAAGTACTGTCACGCTCGGTTTCGATCTTAGGCATTTTCAAAATTCTGACTTGCATTTTGGGTGGTCTATAAACAGGATGCCGATCCAAGGCGCACATAATTATCCAACTTAGTAACATCATAAAAATAAGGAAAACAACAGAATGGGGCAATTTTATTCATACATATATAACACAAGATAGTAAAATAACATATCATATAAAATTGAAATAAGCAACGAATTGGAATAAAATGGAATTGCGAAGAAATGTAATGCGCATAGAATAAACAGGGCGACAATAAAAAAGATACAAAGGACACTTTAGCGCATAAAAGAATAAAAATCCAATAAAAAAAAGATACCAGTTAGGGGATAGTAGTACACAGATTCTTAATAATAAAAAATACAACAGAAAGGTAAAATTTAGCAGTAGTTGAGTTTCTAAATTCAACTCATTGTCAGTCTCTAGAAAGGCGAAGATTAAAATCAGCCAAGAATCATTAAAATTATTTTTCAGAACGGGAAGTTAAGCAATAGCAAAAAATCCAATCAGGACAAAACAACGACTATAAAGATACAGAATTTTAAAGAGGAATAAAACATTACTGAGTACATTGCTTTTTAAGAATAATAATTTAGTTCACTTATCTTTTTTTTTTATTAAAATTGCGATTGTAATAAAAAAGTTCTAAATAATTTAATTCTAGGAATATTTGAAAAGGAAAAATCAGTAGTATAATATTTTCGGTTTTAAAGAGAAGTTTTTCTCGTTTGTAATTTATGACAAGTTCATTCAATTCGTAAATAAATATAATAAAGTAAAACTCTCTTAACTTAGAATGTGGGCAGTGGCGTAACAAACGGGGGTTTACGGTATGCAATGAAAAATTACCTAACAATATTACAGGGCGAATAAAAAGTAAGTTAGTAACATACACGATAGAGCCGTTATTATAAGTTGAACGAATAAAAGTTAAATTATAACTATATTTTTTCCGGTGAAAATGATATATGTACATACATCTAGTATATTTTTTCTCTTTACCACCATTTGAAAATTATTACAGGGTTGCATGAGAAAATTCTCAAGAAAGCCGCTTTTATTTTCTGAGTCTACTATTTAAACAGGTACATGCCCAAGTTTATATCACATAAAAATAGCAATTGACATTATTTGATTATAAAAGATGTTCAAATTTCTTAACTTATTATTATCTTGGACCAAGCTTTACTTATCATTTTCTAATGAATTTTTTAGAACCCTAATAATTAATTTTACTAGATCTATTTTTTTACGACACAACATGCCAAAAAATGCTTTATACATATGTACGTATTTGAACATTACTTATACGAACGAATTTAGGTGTTTATTATCGTAATCATAAGAGATCAGCCCTACGTTATAAATTATACGCGCCTGACGTTGAAGTAAAGGACATATAAAGCATAACTCTATTCTTTTCGTACTCATCATTGAAACGAAAATAATACTAAAATATTTGTCGGTTTTAACTTCGGTGGTCGATGACGCAGGGCTCATCTTTCATGAATTTAAATTTTGTTACCGTAGCAACAGCCAATCACAAGACTTTATTTAGAATTTTAACGAAAATTAACGAAAATTGTGTAACTGGCAATATATTAACAATTTTAGTTATTTTCATAATTTTCATCTGGCAAAAAAACTTGATTTTAGAATTTTAACGTATCCTTAAATTTTAACAGGCTGTTAATAAGTTATAGAATACTCACTTATAATGGTAACATTTTATTTTTATAGTATCATATGTGTATTTTTTTCCTTTTTTGGTTTCAACAAAGAGCTTTTTCACAATTTGTTAATTTTTATCATAAACGTATGCTCAGATAATAAGGCTGATTTTTCTTGAATTTTTTCTTATACAACTCTATAATACTCTTACATGACCACAAAGAGAAAAAACTTCGCCAGAAAATAGGAGTTGTAATTAAAAAAATCCTTGATGACATGAATAAGGAACAAAGAAATACCGGCGACCTTCCTTCGGAGAAAATGTTAGAAAATAAAGAAAACTGTAAATACAAAAAATAATTCGACAAAAATAATAAAAGAGAACTGCGAACAACGAAATATGAAAATATATAGAAAGAAAGAATTGTAAAAATCACTAACTTAATAACTACAATCAATTCCCTATGAAGAAACAAAAGAAAATTGAAATAACTAACAATTAAATACAAAATTAGACGGTGATTATTTTTTGGCAGAGTGATTGAATATTAAATATTATTAGTGAAGAAATCAGAGCACTCTATTTTATTACTGAGTGTACACCGTGTTATAAACAGAATTTTGCAAGACCTAGATAACAAAAAAATTTAGCTCAGGTATTCGACGAAGTCTGGCTTCCTGGTTCTACTTATATACAAAATTAGAAAACACTGCCCCTCAATTTTTTCTCTATTCCAAAATCCTATTTTTAAAACCGGTATTTTCTTGCAAAATATCTTGATCAGTACTTATAGTTATGTCAATTCTGGAGTTCCTTAATGCAGCGTACTATACCTGCTCTATACGGCTGATTTACCAATGTCCTTACAGTCGTATTTGCAGACGATACTGCAATAGTATCATCAAATTATGATCCAGAAATAGCATCACAAATTCTACAAACCAACATAAACAAGGTAGAAGATTGGCTGAAGAAATGGCGAAGAAAAGCCAATGAAATCAAATCAATATACGTGACTCTCACTAATCGAAAAGACAACTGCCCACTTGTCTCTCTTAATAAGCAAGAAGTACCGCATCAAGATGATGTTAAGTATCTTAGGCTTACATCTTGATAGGCGCTTAACGTGAAGGAAATATACATTTATGAAAACAAAGTAATTGAGGTTAAAACTTTCTAAACTGTATTGGATACTTGAAAAAAATCGCGATTCACTCTGGAAAATAAATTGTTTCAATCCGGAACCTTACGGTTACTAGTTTGATCTTTGAAATGTTCCCAAAAACGTTACTTTTCATGATCTTAAATTGAAATCAATGAAAATAGGAATGAAACGATATAGTGAAAAGATGCTAAGAAGCTAAGTGCTCATCTAAACACTTAATTATTATTAAGTTAATTATTGTCTGGACATAGTCTTAAGAGATATACACCATTTGACCTTCTAACTAGATTTTGTAGTATCGAAGATAATCTTCATTCAAGATATTTTTTAAAAAAATAATTTTCTTATTGTATCTTATTGTACAGATTGTAACTAAAGATGGGACGTTAAAAAATTAGTGAAGAAACGCCATAAAAAAATAAAGGGATAAGGACAAACAACAAAGAATAGAACATAAAGTTTTAGCCGGGGGGGAATGAATAAAAATAAAAAATTAATTATTATAAGAATAATTCGATAGAAAAATAAGAAGAAAAGAAAATTTAAGCAAACAATATCCGAAATACTAATAGAATGAACAAAAAACAAATGCACGTTAAAAAATCAAAAGACCTAACAACTATTTTGTTTCATTTAGTCTCCTGTGATCATTTTTATTATTAACACTTCAAGTTTTCTTTCTGTCAGTTTCTCCTTCTCAAAAGCTTTCTTCTTTCTTTTATTTTATTTTTTTTGGTTTTTTGATTTTCTTATATTTCCTTGGAAAATCGTCGATCTTCTTTTGTTTTTGAAAAATCTTATTCATGATATTTTAATGCTGTTTGTTTCACTTTTTTTTGTTTCTTTTTGTTGAATTATTTCCTTGAATCTTTAGCTATTTTTTCTTTTGTTTTCTTGTTATCCTTGTATTATCTGAAGTATTTTGTTTTTCGTTCAGCATTTAGCTTTCTCGAGTACTTCTTACTTAGAATTAATTTTATTTAAATTTTTCAATTTCATTTTGTAAAATTCTACCAGAGCATCATTATTTTTCACTTTTTGATACGTATGTTATTGAATGTGGAGAATGTTTCAGTAAATTATTCTAAAAATCTTATTTAAGTGTAACGATAATTAAGTACAGAATTTGTATAAATTAAAAAAATTTAATACAAAAATGTTGGGTGGGTGGCTACACAAGCTCATAGAATTTGCAAATTTCAAATTAACAAGTTTAGACATTGTTCAAAGATTGTCTTTTTAACAATAAGAATGGAAAGGCAAATTTAAGAGTGTAAAAGTTAATCAGAAAAGCAAAAACAAGACAACACTTAACAAATTATACGCAAAGTAAAATTGAAAGGTTGTCGCACACTAAAGGTCAATTTGCATTATACGGAACGTAAACGTTACGTCACTGACCGGCAACGTCCGTCAGAATATTCTTCAATGGATTTTGAATGGTAATATTCACATATACAGGTTACGTAACGCACCGTCAACGTTACGGACCGTCTATGTTTTATTTCCAATGATATTTTGATGTAACGTCCTGTGCCATTGCCGAAGCATTCTGCAAATGTGCACTTGTTTAAGGGAAGGGCTAAGTGAAAACTGCTATTGGGTAATTATTTAATTTTTGTAGAACTATATTTCATTATTATTTCTTTTAAACTATTTTCTTTTCATAAACGTATTCCGTGTCTATTTTTATTTTATTTGTTGATTGGATTACTATTCGTTTTTTCCTTATCCAAAATGAGTGCGATCATCGCTAATTGTCTTTTTTATTAAATTTTGCTTTCGCCCTTTGTACTTAGAAACAAAATCGACAAAGTGTGAATGGAGGGCAAAATTCACATAACGTTATTGGTCAGTGATGTGGCGTTGACGTTCCAAATAATGCGAATCGACTTTTATCCGTCACGTTACGTCCTGTAAAAATACGGTCAGGATTAAACGCATTCAAATGAACGAGTGATCGCCCACTTGTCCGTTTAGTCACAATACGACATCAACTGTGAAAGAAAGCAATCATTGTAAATTTGTGAGTCGAAATTCACAACTTCCCATAACAATAACAATTAATCATAATGGACTAAATGCTCATTAAATTAACCAAGTGTTCTTGAAATCAGTCGTTAAGAAAATCGAGAATTAATTAATTAATTCATTGATTATCATGAGGCGAAACTTATTTTGATAGAATCATTTTAGAAGACTCCAAAGTTTGACTTTTAGTTTCAAGATTTCAAGTGTAAACATTATTTGTTGTAAACAATGTGCTCAGTAATTGTAAGTAACAAAAGAATAAAATGTGTAAAATCATCATATAAAATAAACATTTTTAACTGTTAATGATAATTATGACAAATTATATGCGTTCTTTTATGAAATAATAAGCCGCCGAAATTTGTGTAAGTATGATAAAAAAAAGTAGCGTTCAAACATATTACAGGTACACACATATATCATTCTCATTTTTCTCAATTAAATGCCTTGATTTGTGATATGCACTAAAAGCCGAAGCTTTTCGTGTGTAATATCCATCCAAAAGCTTTTGCATAAAATAAAATACAGTCGACGGCCTAATTAACATGTCTGTCTCAACGGACTAACCGTAATTTATTTTTGTATTTTCGACTGTTAAAATCGTATTTATTTACAGAGGTATCTCAGATATCCATATTCTTGGTCTTATACTCCATCTTATTACTATACTATTTATCGACCTTACTATTCTACCTTTTACGTCAATGTAAGTATAAACAATATAAATTAAAACGAAGCGCAGTTATAAAGCACAAATAATAATAGTTAACAGTTGAAGATAAACTGTAACTTATCTATTGAAAAATATTTGCTGGATGAAGACATCAGCGAATTGTTATTTTTGTTTTACTCTGCACCATCTGTTACCGCTAAATGAAATAAATCTTCAAGGCGACAAGTGTTTTTAAGAGCGTTCTGAAGCTTTATTAAACGCAAAGAATTCTTTTAAAAATACAAGCATAAAACCTTGTTATTCCAATATAGTTTGATCCAGTCAAATGTTCTCTTCAAGCTACAGTTTGTACCAGAAGGCATAGTTATATCAGAAAAAAATATTTATGAAAATATTTATTTGCAGAGGTACTTACTCAGACGTCCATATTATTATTCTGATCCATTTTATCTCCCATATTATTACTACTATCCTTACTATTCTCGCCCAAGTAGATATTTCTATTACTCAAGTGTAAGTATAAAGTAAAATACAATAAAATTTCTGCTAATGTTCTAAAGCAAATGGTAATACCTAACATTTATTTTTAAATAGAATTTTTTATTGTATGTATAATTTAGTTAGCAAAGGCACCAATATTGAAGTTATTCATTTTCATAGTAGCAGCAATTCAAAACATATTTTTCTTGTAGAGATAAAGATTAATTTCATTCTATATCTTTTGATAAACAATACATTGCTCTGTATATGATCAATCCAGTTTTATATATTTTTTTTAATTATAAATTTGTTTTGTCTACTTTATTACAAATTAAGAGATATTGCGGAATATTCTTATAGTAGCAGGTTCATCAGGGCTGTACCTACATTTTCTGAGGTTGTAATATATGAATGATTGTTATATATTTGTAAGTGGATAAATTCCTTTCATTATTAAAAGATCAGAAAAAGCACTAAGGCGAATAGTCAGCAAGCAATCCTGTGACATTTGAAATTGGTTGTCATCATATTAAAATTTAAACAAACATGAATTTATCTGGTTAAGGGTGTATCTCATTGATCAATTTTAACACTTGTGTATTCAATTAGAAGATTTAGGAGATTTTTCCTACTGTGGTCAAATGTATTGATTAATTTTAACACTTGTGTATTCAATTAGAAGATTTAGGAGATTTTTCCTACTGTGGTCAAATGTATTTTGACGTTTCAGTTTTGATAGGCGTCAACAGGTTAATTGTATCAATTGAGCTAAGACTCTTCTTATCTAAATAATTTTGGATCGCACAGTACTTTTACGGAGATATTCCCCAAAGGAAACACTTCAAATATTTTTTTTGTACTGAAACTTAAAATTGTATCAAATACATTTGTTACAATTATTTTTCGAACAATTTTTAAAATACGCTTGCAATATCGACGTCAAGAAAGTTAACAATGTACATATACTCTGTGTAATTTAAATTTCTTACGCGTTTTAATTCTTATGACGTGTATATTTTGCGACGTTACCAAATTGTGAGAATAAATTATTCGGCATCAGATTTAGAAAGCAATTAACTTTCGGTTATTCCTATATTGTGAAAATAATTGTCTCTAGAGTAATAAATTGAAAGTAAAATATATAATAGCGTTTTCGATTGACTATTCTAGATTTTTTCATGTGTCTAATTCCTGTTGTTCAAGAAATGGAAGACCATTTTGGAATATCGAATTTGTCAAGTAATTGATCATATTTATATTAAATAAAATATTGCACCTCTTCACTTTAGAAGCACTTAAATTAAGATTCTTTCTTGTATCTACTTTTTCTTCCAAATAGTTGAAACAGCTGACTTTGGAAGGTTAAGTGATTTGTAGATATCTGCGTTGCATCGCCTATTTTCTATTTCCGTTAATATTTCCTTTTTTCTTCAATTATTTGACGGTGTCATGATTTTCGTAAAACTGATGAAAGGGTAGCGTTCTTGATGTGCTGTTAGTTTTCTCTGGGAGTTACCGTTATATGTGATGGCCGACGAATCCATTCGATCTATATTTGCTTGACTTAAGTTCGTTATAACCGAGTCACTTTAGAAACATTTAAATTAAGATTCTTTCTTGTATCTACTTTTTCTTCCAAATAGTTGAAACTGTTGACTCTGGAAGGTTAAGTGATTTGTAGATATCTGCGTTGCATCTCCCATTTTTTATTTCCGTTAATATTTCCCTTTTTTCTTCAATTATTATGATAGATTATCGTTTTGACGGTGTCATGATATACGCAAGACTGATGAAAGGGTAATGTTCTTGATGTGCTGTAAATTTTTCCTTTGAGAATTACCGTTATATATGATGGCTAGAGATCTATTCTTTTGGAGCAGCCATCGTTGAAAGGATTCATTGTTAACAACATCCAAGAAAGTTGATATATTTTCAAGATTCTGTTTCAAATATTTATGGTATTACGAGGGTCAAGCTGAATTTATTGAGAATAAAAATCACGGTTAATATTTTATAGGATTTTATTTTAAATATGCTCGAAGTACTTCCCTTCAGCAATGATATACTTGACCATTCTTTGTTTATACTTTTCAAAAGCTGCCAACCAATCATCTTTCAGAATATCTTCAAAATAAGCATGAACTGCGGCATCAATTTCTTCTTCTGACGAAAACCTTCTACTCCGCAAATTCGTTTTAAGTCCAAAAAATAGCCAAAAGTTGCACATTAGGTGAATACGGTGGATGTTCTTTTACATTTATATTTTTTCAGCCAAAAACTGGAGAGATAAAGCTGCCGTATGGGACGTTGCATTATCATGGTGCAGCATCATTCTCTTGTCTGGAACTCTACTGAATACTTCAGGCAAACATTTTTTTTTTGGAAGTCAGAAAGGTGATGCGGCAAAAAGCGATTTACCGCTTTTTTTAAATGCAGGTGATCGTGTATGATTGTTCTAACAACTGAGGATCCAATCTTGAGTTGATGTTCTATTTCAGCATAAGTGGCTTTATTGTCCTCTTCAGTTAATTTTTTAACAGCAGCAATGTTTTGTCGGTAACAGCCATAGGAGGACGCCCTGTTCCTTTTTAATGCCGAACAGAATTTCTTATACCATCCGTAAATTGTAGCCAAGGAATGTGCTTCTTCCACTCATAAACGCTTAAACCTTTTTTAAAATCATAATAAATCATGATTCGAAAATGCTCTTACGCAGAAATTTGGTAACAATTAATTTGTTGCGTACAAACAAATTTTGTTTTCATATTGCTCACGAAATACATTCCCTCAATTTGTCCACATCACTATCACAAATCCTGTCATATTCTGAATATGTGTAATATTGATTTGTAATTAAAATTTTATGAAAATATACATTTACAGCGTTATGGGTATTTTCTAAACCCTTACACCGGTGCTAAATTATTTAAGATTGCCGATACGAAAGAACCTCGATTTGCTCGTGTAAGTATAACGTGGTTCGTATAAAGCAGACTTCCCGCTGATGTTACCTACACTGAAATTGGCAAAAAAATTTATAATGCGATTTTTTTAATATGTAAGGTGGGCAAAGGCACCAACAGAACATTACCATATAATGCATATGGCAGACGGTTTTATTACTTAGGATAAAACGTTCGGACGGGGTTTCATTCGGACATGACTATCTTAGAAGAAACTTTTGTTATACTTATGTGTATGAAATTAACACCCATGTGACTATAATTTGTAGATGTGTTCAGAAAGTAATTTCACAGTTTTAAACTACAGAAAGAAAAAGTAATTTTACTGCAACCTGCAATAATTTAGTTTCTTAAACAAAGTATTAAGGGTTGTGTGCCCAAGTAACAAACTGCGATATTTATTGTTGAACAAATTTGCGTGAGTGTTTACACCTTGGCACTTTTTCTTGCAAATTATGTCCTGTAAATAATTACGAGAGTTATCACATTAATTATCGCAGGAAATATGTCTTGAGAATTTACCGAGAGTTGACATAAACAAAAAAGAAATTATTTATGCTTATGCTTGTAGTTTTACTTTTATTGACGAAATAGAGAAAATAAAAAGAGTCATTGTTGTCTGAATTTAGAAGAGAGGATTATCAGCTTAACAAATTCTTGCGAATGACTATAGAAGATTTTCATTCTCTTTTATAATATGTTTACGTTTACTGAGATATAAATTGGAAAAACTTGTGTTCTGATATCTATAAATACCATAAATACTCTATATCTGACCGAAATTTTTACGCAAATGCAAGTTTAAAAGCAATAAGCAATACCAAATGTTTCAAACTTTGTAAAAATATAAGTCAACTGGTGAAATAAAACATATTTTTTTTATTAATTCAGAAAATATTGTGATATAAGAAATATGACCGAAAGTGCCCGCTTTTGCTCACATAATTTGTATTATCTTGGACTTGAATCATGTTAGTCGATAAAGTGCATTTTACTTAAAGTTAATTTATCTGAACTTCTTACTTCTCCTTTCTTTTTATCCTTTAGCTTAATTTTTCATTATATTCATTATAAATATTATAAATATATATAAAATTAAATGTTCTTAATTTCACTTTCACTTTCACTTGATATTTTAAAGTCGCGGACGGTTAAATTTAGATGGTCATGCGTAATTGAATTCTTTAGTTAGCTTTTAGTTATAGATCTTCTTCCATAACTTTCTGTTTGTTGATATTTACAACTGTAAATTTCTGGTTTTTGTCTAAACATTTTCATCTAAATTAAAAGGGCACAGTTTTATGCTTGTAGTACATACATATATCAAATGCGCTTTATTTAGTGCTTGCAAACATTTGAAATTCTTTGTTTATCGATTCTGTTTTCCTGGATTCCAGTTATGGAAGTAATGAATGAAGAGGTCGATTCGTCAGAGTTGTCCAAATTAGAACTCCCAGTGAAAAAAAAAAATCATTCGCCCTAGCATATTCTTTCATGTATTAATTAAATTTGGCTTAAATAAAGAAAATAATTAAAAAAGTTAACTTTTTTCATTTAAATAATATCGATTCGTTTCATATTCACAAGTTTTAATCAACATTTTTACTTGTCGTATAATGTTTATTAATTTTCTACATTTAATTATTTAACTAGAAAACGAAAGATATTTAACTATCCTATGATTTTCCAAAATCTTCATATTTGGTACAAATTTTCGTTTACTGACTTGATTAATAACAGAATTTATGAAATTCAGCTTTCTTTAAAAAAATAGATAAAAGAAATATATTTTCCTTTTTGGATTTCTGGAATAAAGATGATGGCATAAATTGTTCCAAGAGTGTCAAAAGTTTCCTTTCTCTTTTTTTCTTGGCTACTATAGACAGATAATGCGTTTGATTCATCAACAGTTTAACGTAAAGATAAGATGTATGTATGTGTGCACGAACGACATCTATGAACTATAAATAACGTGAGTTTGGCATCTCATGTAACTCACTATTGTTCAGTATATTCCTGTGCTTCTCTTTGTAACATACGCAAGTTTTATTTATATATATGAGACTAGTTTGAACGAAGAGATGTCAGTAAAATCGCCACTGTTCGTTCCTTTACAGTTTACTCTCATTTAAAATTACAGTTTACTCTTAATTTGATTAAAATATGACATTATATTTTGAAGGAATTCCGCATTTATGAACTTTGAATGTATATTTTATCTACCAGGAATTGATTATAATTTATAGCTGTATAATCTTTTATATAGAGTGAGCAAAAATTATTGAAAGCATTTCATTTGATCGCAAGTTATTTACGTCGCCGAATGGGACTTTCATTTGTCGCTACTCGTTCCTTACGATTATGATTAAAATGTCAGAATATCACTTATTAGTCAGGTTCTTCTCTGTGGACTATTACTATTTTTGAAATTGCACTAAATAAATTTTCCAACCCCACAACAAATATAATGAAGTATTACAAGTTTCTTTTAATCTATGTATTTCCATTTTTTTTGTTAACAATAAAAAATAATATTCCCTGTTATCAAGATATTAATATTTCTTTGTCCAATAACTTTTAGTTTCTTTTAAGTTGTAATTTGACATTTGTCGAAAGTCGTATTTATCGTAAATAAAAACTTCATTCTTTGGGTCATTTGTTTCTTTAAACATTAATTTCTGCATTGGTGTCTTTGCCTAAAATCTTTTACATTTTAAATTTTTTGTAAGTATACATATACATGATTGCATTTTTTTTACGTTTTTGTAGGTAATGTAGGTAAATTTTTTCGCATTAGTTTTTTTATGCAATTTATTTTTGTATTTTTGCACCCTGCTGATTTTAGTGCTATTCTAATAATATCTAAGAATGATACAAAACTAAGCACATTTAAGACAGACACAAATGACTAACTTTTGTTGCCTAATTTAAATAAATAATTTTCTGTTGATTGGTTACATTTAGATCGAATACGAATAAGTTTTATAATTTTACTGTATCAAATTTAAAAGAAATTTTCAATGCTAGATTATTTTATACAAAGAGAAAAGCACAACTGATTTGTTTGTGTCTTAAATGGAACAGCGAGGAATAGGAAACAGCATAATCAGGACTTGATAAATTTCTGAATTTTATAATTTATTATTTAAGAAGTCTATTTAGTCATGTATTACTTTGCTGATTCTGATTTCGCAGAGCTTAAATAAATGTTATAGTTATTTATATATTCATGAATGCACATCCGGTAATTCAGGCTGAAATACGTGATTAGTCGGAAACATGCGGCGGTGTTTACATAGAGAGTTTAAAATAAGCCAGATGTTATTGATTATACTTCCTACATAAACGTTGTTATTCATACAGGTTACAAGATTAATGTGTTACTAAATGGAAAATTATAATACAAAACGTTATAATATTAAAAACACTTATATTCTTACTACACGTCTGGCAGATGACGTTTATTGTGAAAAGTTTTTATTATTTAGGTACTTTAGAAACAAAAAGTCAAGTTTCAAAAACTTGTATCACAGTATGTAATCGACACTTATTGTAACGACTATTAATACACAAGTAAAGAAGAAGAAGAAGTTATGATTAGGACCGCGACTCTCATGGGCATATCCACTTTTCAATCAGGATGTAAAATCAGCGTCGGTAAATTCGTCGTATTAAGTACGTTTGTTGAAATAATATTTTAAGATCAAATTAAAAATTTTAAGACAAATTTTATTTCATTTCTGGAAATGATCTATTAAAATAAAATCAGCGGGTCAATCGATTTCGAGGTACATAACAGAAATAATGTTGAAGTCACTGGTAGTTGTTTCATAAGCAACTCGCCCGGCCAGTACATATATGGCGACCTGCCCGTCCGGAATTTCTCTAAATTATAGTTTTGTAGAACAGGTCTTTTCTTCAATTTGGACACTAAAGACATTTAACAAAAAGTCATTTGGTTTTCAGGTTGTTTGGTTATATTATAAGAATACCAAGGTAGTAAAATGTTAGAACTGAAATAACAGAATAAAGTTAGCGACCAAGACCGAGTTCCAGAATTTACCCGTTTCATAACCGGGTTAGAAATGTGAGGAGAACATTAACCGACTAAATGCATGTAAGAATGAGAAAAATAGAGTACGGTGTATCCACCGGGTTAATTCTGGAACTCGACCCAGCCATCTTCTAATTTTGCGATTGCAAAACCCTTCTTTCCTTCAGAAAGCACGTGATTTGGCATTGTGATGCTACAACTTTAGCATTACATCTAACGTTTGAAATGATTATTCTTGACAACCCGTTAAAGCACACGTACTTATTACGAAGTAGTCTGTGCTCTATAATTAGCTACTTATAGGCTCTGGTTATGACATCCGTATGGGGCAAAGATGAATAATAATAAAAAAATAAAATAAATAAAATAATTAAATTAATAAAATAAATAAATAGAAAAAAAAATAAATAAAAATCTACGTTTACATTTTACATAATAGTTTGCTAAAAACTACATGGGATTTAAATGCCCCATCTGTGCAAAGTTTACTATTAGGTGCAATAAATGATAGAACAGTAAACCTGCAGATGTAATACAACAAACATGGAGGCAGGTCATTTATGACTTTCATATGAAAGAATACGGATATTAGCAGCTAGAGATACATAAGCAATAAAAAAATAATCCACAGGAAGGGATTTCCAAATCTGAGCTGTGTCGATCAAGACTATAAAGACCATCGTTTGGTGCATATACAGGGGTCATCGGAAAGAGATTTTAAAGTTTCTTGACGTAATCGTAGTAGAAGATTGACGCACCTGATGTCATTCTTCAATCTGACGCAGAAAATCTTTGATGCTACACGATCTAGCACAACGTGTATTGATAATTGATAATTTATTCACCAGCATAAGGCAGTCACACGCTAAAGTCATCGAGATGAATGTATCTGACCATAATGCCCTCGTCCTTACAGTTAAGGGTATGGTATATGCTTCAGTAACCTGGCTGTAAAGATGTTTTATCTCATTCAAATGTAAACGATTTTATATCAGCTCTAGCCTCTGAATCATGGACAGTACTAGAAGAAAGTTTCTTTCAGATATTAATATTTCTATTCGATATAAACATTCCAATGAAAAACTGTAATGTCCATTTACAGGAAATTCAAAAATTATATAAAAACGAGTGGTTCAATGAAGAATTAAAGGAAATGAGAGTGAATCTTAGGGGATATTATAAATTCTACAAAATATTAAAAAATAAAAAAGAGATTTTCTGTAATTTCGGAACACAAAATCGTCAAAGTGGTACCTGTCCATAAAAAGGGGGTAAATCAATTTTACAAAATTATAGCCCCATATCGCAAAATATGTGGAACACTAGCTCGTGTGGTCTATGCGATAAGACGAGTGCGGGAAACAACGAATTTGTTATCAGAAGACCACGGATTTAAAAAAGTATGTTTCAGGTAGATTTAGAAAATTAAATAAAAGTGGAACCTCAATTTTTTCTGAATCTACATATTTAGAACATCACTGTTAATGACCTTCTGAGGAGACTTTAAATTGGATCACAAAATTGCTATTTTTATGAAATAATAGTAACTTAAAGACAAAAACTATTTAAATATGTAATAACGAGCGTTCAATTGAAAAGTTCATCAAGTTGGTTTTGAGTTTATGACGAAAAGGGATGACTTCCTAAATCAATTGACGTTTAATTTACGTCAGTTGTAATTTTTTGCGTTTCAATTAGTATGACTTAGGGTCCCTAGATTTGATTGACATTTAACTTGTATTATTGTTTCTAGGGGGGGATTTTCGTAATATTTATATTTTTAGTTATATTAAAGTTAGGGGGTTATGGGATAATGCGTTTAATGTAGATCGGAAAAAACTCTCTTACGTTATCTATCCTGTTGATCAGTTATGAAATAGCTATACTATACTTTATTCTTTCTTATTTAGTAACTTTATTTTCGTTAACAGCGTTATCTAATTTTCATTTCGTTTTAACAACTTCGTTGCCCAAGTTTGATTTCTAACTTTTTTTAGCTGTACCTATACATTAATGTTGCGTTGCAAAGGTATTTAGATGACAGACATGTTCGCTTCAAATACCGACTTATAAAAAGAAATTCAAAATCTGCGCCTGTCAAATCCTAATGTCAAGTTAGATCAGCCAACATAAAATGACGTAACAGTTTTTTTTCATTTTCTTTATTGTTTTTTGTCCTACACTGTTAAATTTTGTATATAGGTAAGCGCATATTCTAAGGTTATATAATTTATTTGAGAAAAATGTGATCTCTTCAAAGCAATTGAAGAGTGAGGTTATTTATATAAATTCTCAGGACAGTAGCATCTTCAAAAGCAAGGAGCAAATAAGAATAACGCTATTTTAGAATATCGAGGACGCTTAATCCATTTCTGCGTAATGGCTTTTTTAGGCGAGGGACGCAATTTTTGGAGCACGTAGTTAAATTATAAGTTTTTTTTATCGAAATAATAAGGACGAGCACGGTATCGCAACGGGTAGTGATGGTGTCTAGTAGGATAAGGACAACATAAAGTGAAGCTCTGTTAGAGTACGTTTCAAAAGAAGTTCGGATACTTTGTTCAAATTGATTACATTTTAATAAATAATAAATTACTTTAATTACGTTAATTAAGGCCCGGTTTACAAGCACAAGATAAATTTACTATTTTCTTCCTTCAAAACTTTTAATGAACGTGTACATTGAAAAAGTTTATGTATATAAAACCTGTTTTGGTAAACTATATGGATTTCAGTATAATAGTAATTAAATATTTTGATGGAACGTCTAATATATTTTGTTAAAAAGCTGATTTAACTAATTAAATAAAATAATATAAAAATATATATCGTGCGCTTCAAAATTATAAATTTAATATATTTTTCTGAAAGGATAAGTCAGTGAAACATTATAAAATTATTAAACAATATGTTTTAAATTCAATTAAATTAGTGTAAATGGATGCAGTGAAAGACTTATCCTTTTATAAAAAAATATAATCAATAATTTACAAAACAGCATGGAGTATGTAATTATAAATTTAACTTTTAAATATCTGGATTTATTTTCTCGTCTTTCTTTGTAAGCGTGTGAATTTCATCTACTCTATTTATGAATTTTTGTGTATAAGTAATAAATAATATCTATATTCTGACTAAATGAAACCGGCCTGGCGTATGTATTCATGAATATGTAATAGCGTGCCGATAGAACGCCCAATATTTTGAGAATGTACAATGATGTGAGATTGTTTTAGCTTTTCGACGATGAAACGAGGTTGATTCGGGCGCAAACGGCGTCTCTACTAAAAAGGATTCACAGCCCTGTCCCTCGTCTGCCCAGAACTACACCACTGCCATACATTAGCAGGTAGGTAACGCAAGTGTTATTTCTAAGAGTTTGTAACCATTAATCGCTGTTTTTAATTTGATGATAGATGACTACAATTTCAGAATTTCAGCTTTGATGTCAGAAAAATACTCATTTGCTGATAGGGAATTAAAAAGTAGTAAACGAGACTGTAGTTTAAGAAATAATTAAAAATTAATTTCCGCCCACAATAATTTTTATATCCGTAGATACGTATTTCGGCAGCTAAGCTGCCATCTTCAGTACAGACACCACCAAGTTCAAAGCACTTCATAACAGCACTTATGATTTTATGAAGTGCATTTAAGTTGGTGGTGTCTGTACTGAAGGTGGCAGCTTAGCTGCCGAAATACTTATCTACGGATATAAAAATTATTGTGGGAGGAGATTAATTTTTAATTATCTGATAGGGAATCTAAATATTTTTTAATTTATTACTTTTATTTTAGTTGCTTGGATAATAATTAAATTAACAAAGCATAACTTTATTTACAATTTTTTTCAAACTATTTCTTACGATCAAAACTATAAAGGATTAGTTAGTGATTGTTATTTTGAATCTTGGAAAAAAGAAAATATCACGGAAATAGCTAAATTTTAAAATAATGGATGGAAACGTTTTTCAAATTGAGAGTAAATTGCATCAATCAACAGCTTTGTTCGTGGAGACGATACGTGACTAGTCCTTAACCGGTACGAGATAAATAATCCCACACCGTTATGCGCATTTGCGATTCGAGGCTGATTAGGAATTGATAAATCTCCGCGAACAGATTTACTTGTCCGAGACAGCCCGGATCTGTCTACCTTTTAGAAACACACAATGTTTGAAGAATACCGTAAACACAAGAATTTAAGCAGGATTACTTTAAGGGCGCTTACCTTCTTAAAGAAGAATTATTTATTTCAAATTTGGATATTTCTAAAACATAAGTATTTGCATATTTTCATTATAATGTAACAAATACATATTAAATTTGTAAATGTATCAAAGGTTTTTATATAATCGAACAAGATTAACAAGAAAACTCAATAGCCAAGAATTGCGCATGCATGTACAAATAGTTCATGTTATAATCTTCGTATCATTTCGTATCATGTACTCATCCTAGTGGCACCAAGAACGACAAAATGTCAAAATCTAGGATTTTTCGCTCCTCGAACACCAATAATCGCAGACCGCAGGCGAAGTTGTCAAGGACTAGTCCAGGATTGTCTCCGCGAACAAAACTAATGCTTTATTCATATTAAACAACATAATCGATATTCTTATTCTTATTTTCAAAATACAAGCGAAAATGCACAATAAGTTTGGTGTTTTCAAAGTATTTCGATCAAGAAACAATCTAAAAACCCTTTACCACTACTAAACTAACGTTAAAATATTAGCTTGAGCATTGAAATGGTTATCTAGTTAAATTAATGCACGAGATAAAATAGATAACACCTACTAACATCACGGGTCTAAATACTTTTGTAAAAACATAGTAAGATTAATTTAAACATTGAAAATTACAATTAATTACGATGTAAATATTAGAAATGTATAATATTTATATTTAATTTAATAATATCAAAAGACGTTTCGGATATACAGATTTCATCGCCTGTAACAGAGATCTTATACGCCGATTATGTAGCCACACCATCTCTCCAGTCGGAGCTTTCACGAACCATCCGGACTTTGGGACATGGTTAACTGATTCTCTACCCCAAAATTTAGCTTGAAAATAAGATAGTGCACCTTTGCCATACACAGCAATCACTGTTTCATAAATAAATTTTGGATCATTGCCTTTTTTTGAATTTTATTACACTGCGATATTTCATCTTAATTTCACTTTTATAAACAAATAAACTTTCCCAAATCTCTAATAAGTTCCATTTGTACAATACTAGTTTAAATTTAAGCTGAAGATTAAACAGATAATGATTGTTTGAACAATTGTTGTTAAGTGTTTTAAGCTTTGGCTTGAAGTTAAACTGTAATTGGGCCTTAATCGTACAAATTAAACACAACTTAGCATATGTAATTCTAATGTTACAGCTAATTTTTAATAATTACAACTTCCTTTCTTGTTTTGGTATATGTAAACTATATATAGTTGACTTTCCTTTAATTTTAATATTTACACTGTTCAGTACATCTGACCTACAATTTTAACGCAAAACCCGTTTAAATTTGATAAACCTTTCAAATAAGTTAACAATTTATTAATTTAATTTTCAACTGAAATGATTATCTAACTTACAGCAACATATAAAATCTTTCGTGAGAGTTGCGTTATGATTTTTTTTTACCGCTTTGGTAATAATTAGGCTGCGTCGTACTATTAATTTTCATGGAACAGAATTTTGTTAAGAAAAAATTATCCTGGTAACATGAACTTTCTTTTTCAGATATGACTATGACTTTTACTATCCCTCAAAGTTATCAAGCGACTATATCTACAGAATGTACGTTTCTAATCCAAGGAATCCAAAACTCGTCGACTATATAACATACTATTCCGAACCGGTCAGAAAATATTTCGGTGAGTACAGAAAATGTGTAGCACGCACCGAGTGCATGCGATTTATTTTTAAATAGATTTGCGAGCTATTCAGGGACAGCTTAATGATTTGCGCCAGCAAGTTTGTTTGTGTGTTTGCATAATTTATTGCATAATTATAAACATTTTGTAAAAAAGTTGTCTTGAAAATTTAAAATTACACAGAGTGATTCTTGAATAGACCAACAAAGAAAAAATGGTGAACAAATAGATATCACATCACACCACAGAAAAGTGTTTTTCTAGTTTTATGATTGATTGTTATAGCGTGGCGTAGGGCGTGAATTTGACCTTTAAACGGAATTGATGTGATCAGCTGACACACGAATTCCAATATATTTACGCTCATAGCAGTTAATACCTTTGTACGACGTATTGATTGTCAGCTGTGTAACTGTGTGTTAATAGTTCACGGTTAAGCTTTACGACTGAACGACTCTAATTCTTTGTCTAACACCACCATAAGCGATTATTGTTCTCTTTTAAAGATGTAAAGTTTTCGTTCTCGTCTTATGCGTAACGTGAATTTTGGGTAAAATTTTAATTTTTAAAAATTGATTGATAAATTAAAAAAAATTCCCATATTAATAGTTTTTTTTTTGTGGGTTTATTACAGAATTACTCTGAATGTATGTTTGGTAGTGTTCACAGAACGAGCCGTTTTCTCAAGCGTTTAAACTCTTCACTGTATGAAAAAGATTTACAAAATTCACATTTTGAAGATTTATATTCTGAAATTATTTTCAACTTTACAGAATAAATATACTTAATAGAACTGATAAACTATAAAGTAGGTACACTTCAAAATTAAATTTTGCTTCCTTTTAAAAACAATTTTATTTATTAGTATATTTCACGAGTTTTAAGATTTTTGATTCCTTGAATGGATTCTTAATTTCTTCTGCGTACTCAAGTACTTCGGACGCTTGAAGAGAATGGAAATGACGTTCGGTGGACATCTAGTAAATTTATAGACGCGGACATTTTAAATATATAAACTTCTTTATAAAATTTTATTTTTGTAAATGTTACCGCTTATCGCGAGTACTTAATCTATTTTTCTTGTGGAAAAAGCGAAACTTAAGGCTTTTACACTACGGTACTTTCTAAACTAATTAAAAATTGACATTTGTTATACTTGTCAGAAGGAAATTGGTGTAGTTGAAAATATTTTTTGTTTTACTGCATAATAATATATTTAAAGAATTTTTGTTACATATAACTTAGTTGATAGAGCAATTTTACTGTCACATAAAAATTTTCACAAAAATAATTTACACATAATATAATAAACTTACTAAATTGTTATCCAAAAAGTTTTTAGAAAAATATATTAAAAAAAGATACAAGATGCTTTCTAAAGAAATTAACAAAAATTTAAATACAAATAACAAAAATTCATTACATATATTTCACTTCCATACAATCCATTTAATAGGACAAATAATGTCTAACCAATTTAAAAAATATAATATGATTCCAGCATGGGATTTCTATAATAGCTGTGATTATATTAAAACTAAACTTAAAAGTGAATTTTTTTTAATAAAAAAGTAATGTAGTTTACAAAATTAATTGTAATGATTGTAACGCAAGTTATATTGGAAATATATCATAATACATACATATAAGAATTTAACAACTCAAGAAATTGTTATATACATTCGTAGTCTAGTTGCTCATAGTATAGACAAATTACATAACTTTAATTTTGATCTATCTTGCATTATGAAAATAATAAATATAAAAGATTAATAATTGAAAATTTACATATAAATACAAATTTATACAATATTAACACACAAACTGATTTTCAGAATACAAAACAATACTTTAAATTTCTAATTTAAATAAATTACTCTCCTTAGCCTTGATAGTTTAATTATGGATAATTTGTTTCTAGTTTGACTTTTTACAAAATATTAGGAAACAAATAAATTTGTTTATTGTCAAATTTTCTACAAAAAAATTAAATTTTTAAAAGTCATACTAATTTTATAATTCATACACTGAGGAAGCAACAAAACCATTGTGAAACGTATGTACATTTATTACTTAATAATACACTGTAAACGTGAAAAAATCTCTATAAAAAATGTTTAATAAGAAATATTTAGTTTTAAGAGATTTATTAAAATGCGTAATAAAAATTGATGCATTTCATTTAAAAAATAGTTTAAGTTTAATGCGTAAATCACTTGTGGAACATGCTGTATGTGCAAAAATAATTTACTAATATGGTGTTCATTATAATAAGTGATATGTTTTATACAAGATATTTTCCTTTATCATTAATAGTTAAGGAGCTATCGAGGGAACGTATCAATGATGCATCCCGCATATTCTATTCCAAAAAAATAATGAAGACGACTTCGAAACAATTTATATAATTTCTTAGGATCATAGTCTTTAACGAAAATTAATTAAAATTGTGTAACTGGCAATATAGAAAGTGTTAGGAAAGAGTTTATACATGTATTTCGGCCTTATTGGGCCTCATCAGAACCTTGTACCCTAAAAAAATTTGGTTTATCTAAAAATTTAAAAAACTTACCCCTTTTCTGAATTTCTAAAATCCCAAAAAACAAGAACAGGAATTAATGATAAAAATATGAAATTCTTTTGCAAATTATACAAGGAAGCGATTGCATTCTCTAGTAAAATCACAAAAGTGACATTTTAAAAATATTTGTTTGATGTTACTAAGGCAACAAATTGACAATTATAAAATCAAGTTTTCTAAATTTTTGGATAAACCAAATTCTTTTAAGGTACAGAGTTCTGATGAGGCCCAATAAGGCCTAATTACATGTATAAACTCTTTCCTAACACTTTCTATATTGCCAGTTACACAATTTTAATTAATTTTCATAATTTTCATCTGGCAAGAAAACTTGATTTTATAGTAGTCTTTAACATTCAACGGAACTTCTTTTAAAGATTTTCTCCTTATTCGCTAGACCAATATGATTCTAAATCGAACGATAGGATGACGATTAAAATCTAAATTTCTAATTTTAAAATCTTGAAGTGGCACAGATTTTCCAGTTTCTATAAAAACTCTATTGAGCGTAGTCTATTTTTGCTTTTGAGTCTCGACAGTAAAGAACGAATTAAAAATTATCATAACTTCATTAATCATAATTCTACAATAAATTCTTTGCACATTGTGTGCACAAAAAAATTAGCTATCTATGAAAAATATTTAAGGTGACGTATGTAACAAAAGCTTTCGGAAAAATTTATTTGCCTGTGAATTAATACTAAATTTCTAATTATCGAGTTTCCCTTGGAAACAAACATTCAATATTGTCCATATTTTTATTTACCATACCGTACCTGTCAACAAACTATCATAAATTGGCGTACAAACAACATATTTGAAGAAGTATATATAATTTAGTTGGTTGGGTTCGAAAATCTGCGATAGTGAACATATTTAGAGTTTATATTATTTATCAAACTATTGGTGTGAATGGCAAGAAGATATACCATTGTGTGAACATCCCAAAAAGTGGACGACCTAAGATTTTGCTTAATGCCCAATCAAATAGGCTGGTGGAAACATCAAAAGACAGATTGGGGACATCGATTCGCAAATTAGCTGACAGATTTCGGATTTCTCACATGACCATTCATCGAGAACTAACAAGAACGGGAATTAAAGATCGACAGAGGAAGAAGTGCCTAAAATACCCTGAAGACTAGTTATGCAGAATTCCTATAGGAATTGTAATTATTGATAACGAAAAAACGGTTCACTTTATCCAATTCAGAAATTAAAGGCAACGACGGGTTTTATATAGACGATATTGAAAATTGTCCAGATGACGTCAAATATAAATCAAAGAAGAAATTTGAAGATAAGATTTTGGTTTGGTTAGCCGTATTACCGGCAGGTATTTCACGTTCTTACATTGGTCACGTTAATAGTGAGGTGTAGAATGCAAACGATGCCTTCTAAAATTGGAGAAGTTTATTAATACACACCATCCGATTCGTTCCCAAACGTGATAATACTCCAAATGTTCTCCAGGCTCATCCATTGCGTTTTGAGCAATATTAAGCAGAAAAGTTTATGATAACGGCTGGAAACCACAAAACGAACAACAGGTTCGACACCGCATATTAAGAAAAAAATGGCGAAATAGATGCTCTCACCGTTCAGCACATGATGTGTAATGTTAAACAAAAACTGCGCAGTATTGAAGAGAATGGACCTCTAAGTGTAATTTAAATTACGTGTTTTGTTATTTAGATGTTAAGTAATAAATTGCTGAATAAATGACTAGAATAAACTATTTCGATATTTTGAAATTGCTCCAGAAATTCTTTCTGAAAACTACTGTTACATACGTTACTACTTAACAAAGTGAAGATGCTGTTTCATATATATAGATATACTGGATGATTCAAAGTTGTATTCCGATGTTCTCAGTCACTTTTTTGTATATTTTTTCCAAAAGTTTTACAATCTCCTGAAAGAGGGGTGAAACATATTTTTTAGTTGGCAATATGTTCTGGACCATATAAGTTATCAAACTAATATTTGAAATTCAGATGTAAGGCACCTCACTGGGCATTTATAACGTATTTGTCAGATCCTCCCTTTTTTTCAAGGGAAAGTGTGAGGGGGTAACTTTGTAACATCAATTACTTGAGAATGGTTTGGCGAAATGCAATAAGAAAAACTTTTTTGTGCCAAATAATTTAATATTTTTTTCGCAATATTTTCATGAAATATGGAAACAATACAAAACTAAAAATAAAATACTGAAGGTCATGCCCTAAAACTATTCCTTAAAGTGGAGGGAATGCCGTAGGTAGCCGCCCTATACTGAAGTTTAAAATATTAGTTTGATAGTTTAAATAATCTAGAAGATATTGTCAAAAAAACATTCTAACGGACTTATCCACTGCAGTACATCTCCAATCAATGGAAGCTGGATTTGTAATCTTCCGAAATATTAGACCGGGAAGGAATATTGTCAGGCCATCCAACTGAGGGGTAATTTGTTGCCTACCTAGAGAATTTAATCTAACCTTCCTGAAGCCAGGAAGTGTAAAGCTGGCTGCAATAAAAACGAGTCACTGAGTCCTGTTTTCCAAAATTGTCCCAGCATCTGGCGTCATGATAAAATTGTTTCAACCTTTAAGATAGCTGCTGATAAAAGGGTTGGCTTACCTTAGTCGAACATAAGAACAAGAAGGTAGAACAATAATCTCCGACATCATTGTATGCTGGAAATGCCCTCGGAATTCTCGAATTTCCGCTGACCACAAACCGTATTACAGCGAACCTCTCTTTACAAATTATATCCGTCGTCGTCCGTGCCAGATGCATTTTGCCGTAGTGTTATAAATATCACCTTCGTATTTTAGAAATCAAGTTATCTATTATAATTATTTTACCATTATCATATCAATTGCCAAAGCATTTCTGCAAATATGTTTGGAGAAAAAGACTTTTAACATTAATCGATGATATACCAAAATACTAAAAAGAAAATACTGAAGGCCATTTCCTAAAACTACCCCTTAAAGTGGAGGGAGGATATGACAAATGTCTTATAAAGTTAGATTGAAATATTATCATTTAAAGAATTCAGAAAGTATTGTCAAAAAAAAATCTCTGTTTCAGGATTCATAACTCCCTTATTATTGAATTTTGGAAAAAGAAAATTAAGAAAATTACATAAAAAGACGACTTTATTTTTTAATGTTATATTCATCCTGAAAATATCGAGACATAATTTTGAATCACCGTGTATAACTCTTCAATGAAATTTTGAATTCGAAATTTTAAAGAGTAAATAATAATATCATTTAACAATATTTTTGAGCCACTTCGAATTTTTTTGATTTTTGCTAAAATCTGGAAAATCTGGAATAACTGTATATAGAATGAAATCTGTGAATAAAAAAATGTTCAAGAGTAGTTTTTTTGCAAATTAAATAGATTATAAATACACAATTTATGTAAAATGTAAGTTTAAATAACTTCAGTAATTCCAAAATGCACTGACGGGTTTTTGAATTGGAATAACTTTTTAATAATCGAACTTACAAAAATTATAAATGCAACATCTACAATTCTTGCTTCTGTGCGATGTCAGCCATAGGAATTATTAGCCCATATTTGTTTGAAGAGTACGGATACATAACACTTTTTCCAGCCAAGATGTGAACAGTTTGATGGAAATTACAAGTTTCAGCAGGACGGGGCAAAGAGTCACATGACGAATTATTATTAATATGTTGCTTGATATATTTCCCTATATTTTCTCTAAAGGGGGTATATGCTGACCAGCCCGGTGTTCTGAGTTAACAGCGCTGGATTTTTTTAGGTGTTTTTTAAAAAGTCGTGCATAATAGATCCCGAAGTCTTCAAGATTTCAAACGAAATTGAAGCAATTCCACTGCAAATGCTATCCAGTATTAGGTATGATTTCGTGCGACCGCTAGAAGAGTGTGTAGCAGAAGAAGGAAGCCATCTACGCCATACAATTTTTAAGTAAAAAAAACTTTCAGAGTCGTAAATTAAGATGTTGTGTTTGTAATTTTTTTAAGTTCAACTATTAAAAAGTTATTCGATCCCAAAAACCGTCAGTGGATTTTAGAGTTTCTTGTACTTCTGGTGATTGTCTAAAAAGAAAAGAGCGTTCGTTTTTAATTATACCGAGCATCTCAGACAATTCGTGAAAGATTTTTCTTCGAAAATCTGAAGTAGTGGAAAAATGTTGATAACCTTTTAATAACAAATAGATACGTAATGAATCTGCTTTTGAGAAAGTAATTAAAATGTGCTAAAACACATCAAACTGTTTTCGATATTAGTTATAAGAGGGAATATTTTATTTTATCAACTAGTTGAGATGCTTACTGACCAAGGTTGGTTCACATCCAAAGAGTCTTTTTTTGTTTTTACAAAGCCTTACCCATAGTCTTACCTAATAGAAAATGAGTGAAATTCAGTTGAACAGTGAAGAGTAATGAAGGTCTTAACGCGGGAGAAAAATGTTCGAAAGTAGATTTATATGTCATTTAATATTTTTCTACTTTCTTGTATTACGATTCACTTCTTTTTGACTTTCACTTCTTTCCATTAATTTGTCTTTATTTTTTTTGCTTCTTGGATCGAACGTTTCTCCAGTTAATATTCTTAACAGACATTTTGGAAATTGTTGCAATAACACTAAGAAAGTGTTAAACTATTACGTTTGACCGAAACAGACACATAAATGTTGCCTTTATGTGTCTGTTTCGCTTTTTTACTTAACGGAATAAAACTAAGTCAAGTAAAAAAGAAGGTTCATTCCCATGTTAATAAGACGTCATGCAATTAATTTGGTAATTACAATAAATTACGAATTTACGTGTTAGGTTTACAGAAATAAAGAGTTAATTAGATTCTTGCTTTTGACTTCCAGATGGGGCTTGTTAAACTTCCGATTTATTTACTACCTTGTGCAGGTTTGTTCGATAACATTTGTTAAATGGATAAAGGTAATTCATATTTAAAATTCGTCCAATTTTTTTCCGTTTAAGGTCTTGTTCAGCTCATCACCCAAGAGTTGAAGGGTTACCCTTACTTTTAGTAGTATCGTAACGAGGCAAAAATTTAATTGATTTCGCTCCCAACTATGGTCTAGGTTGAATTGAATCTACGCTTTTGTTAAATAAAATAAAATATTTAGCTTTTTTAACAACCTAAAGTTCTTGTATCAATCTTTTTGTCATTGAAGCAACATGCACGGGGTCTTCATTGATCTTGCCTCAAACGAAACAATGAGTTGATTCAATCTAAAATATTCAACATTTTTTGACTGTTGGTTCAATGATCACGTGCTAATAGGTAAATGAAAAATGTTGTTAATTGAACATATTTTTGGTTGACTGAACAGTTTATTTTTCGAGTGTGTAAGTCTCTTTTCTGATTCTTGTTGCTTTCTTACCTTGGCCATTTTGTTTTGTTTTCATCTTCTTTATCGCTTCCTTTTTATGTCTTATTTTTGTGTCTATATCGACAAAGGTAACTATTTCATTAAATATTTACAATATTATTTCCTTAGGTATTTAGTTGCTTGTAGAAATTTCTTCTTCTGCCTTTATGGCTTCTTCCATGTATTTTACTACAATCTCTTGCTAGACTGTGACTATACAAAGTTATTCACCTAATCTTTTCATTAGAAATTTTCAAGGAAGAAGTTTATTTACTTCAAAAACAACTGTTAAAATAAAGTTGGTTTTCTGTTATTTCCGATTATATCGATTATAAGTCACTATCAACTCGCTTATTTTTAAGGAGATGAATTGCAACTTTTCTTAATTTTACATGTAGAATTATTAAATTTAAGAATTTAAATTATAAGGGAGTTGATAGCAACTTCCGGTGTAACCGGATTATTTGGATACTTCTTTTTTAAATATCTCTGTTTTGTAAATTTCAAATTTCTCTCTAAACTCCTTCCTTGGAAACGTTTGAAAGGTTTATTTGAATAAGCTTGTGTATTGTTTCCTAATGTATATGCTGTTTTGATAGCATATTATTATATCCCTCATGTTAAAATCTGTTTGATTTTGTGGTAGTCACGCTATCTATGAGTCAGCCGAATATTCCAGCGATTTAGATAGTGCTAGAAATTACTGTTATTTGTTATGTTCGCTGTTTTTCCACATTGTTCTGGTAGGAGTGATTAGTATACGCAAGGATGAGCGCGGTATTTGAATCAGTTATAATTCTAAAAGCGGTACGTGTGAATACCACAATTTAGTAGAACGCCTATGCTAAGGAAGTATTATTATGTTTTTATTATATCAAACGATTGTGGACGTTAAATGGATTAAATAAAAATTTTCTGCGAAAAATAGCGGGTGCAGCATCCATCTTTGTCTTGCTTCTTTTTCACGTTATTTAGAATGTTTTAGAGTTCTTAAAAAATATTTGTCTTTTTATAAAAAGCAGTTAATTTAAACTTGGCATTTTAACAAGAGTAAGCTTTGAATTGCCCTATTGTGTCATCCTGCTACAAGGCGTACAATTGTTTCCTTAAGTTCACAGTCGCAATCAGCAACTCTTTCAGTACTCCTTAAATAAATAAACAACAATATTAAAAAAAATATTTATGCTCACACGCTCTCAGAAAATAATTCAATTCAAGTGGTTTTTAAAATCTTATTCTAAATTAAGTGCTCCTATATATGCTCAGAGCGATAAGTGAGTGAAAAAAATACGATTTTGCAATATTGCTAATGAGAATTCTTTCAAGATATTCCGTTTCTCATTCTAAAGAAAGAAAAGACACATTTATAAAAGCCACGCGTCACTGCTGTCATTAGAGAACATTATAAAAAAACATCGGGCACCGCAGGTTTGTTCCAACTCTCAAATTAAATAGCTTTTTCTGTATTTTGTCGTGAATAACTGCCATTAAAATCGACGTTCTATTTTGATAGATATGCTAACATAAATAAAATCTGCTAAACATAAATAGAATTCTAGGCAAAGAAGTATTTGCTTTTGAGATATTTGGAAAGTTTTATCTCTCTGCCGGTTCGAGGGCATCGAAATATAACGCAGAATTTCCATTCTTCACGTAATTGTTTGATTTATGTATTTCAGTGATCGAAAATGGAATTATTTTCTTTAAATTATTTTGTATGACACGGTCCAAAAGTAAAGGGACACAAAGCAACAGTGTATTCCTGACATCAATATAATGCGATTTAGCTAAACTCACCTAGTCTAAAAGTTGATAATACAGATACAGAGCGTTAAAATAAAAATTTTAATTTCAATTTTCTTCAATACTTCTTAGTTTTTGACATATTGCATTGATAAGTTATATATGAGGGTTTCTTGGGACGAGGAATAATAATATGGCCTTACTGTTAATGTAGCAGACAGCAGGCTTTACGTACAGTATCTTTTTACTTTTAAAATGTTCTAACATTTTTGTGCATAGACTTATTATAAAGAACATTATTCACCCACCTCTTTTAAACCAACTAGGCATGTCTCTCCACGCGTTAAAGTTAACCGTTTTATAGATATTTGTTGTTTTAACTTTTAATACAATGTGAATATTATGTTAGAATTTGTTCGACTTTGTCCTGTCGAGATATAATGGGTATATAACATAATACACCGAAGATTTATTCCCATTTCTTTCTTTAAGGAAACCGTGTATTAATTTAAGAACACTACTTTTATTTCCATTAAACTCGTAATAAAGGCTTTCGATATGAATTTTACAAAATATTACCTAAAGTTTCTTCATCTTTGCAAAGGTTGGTAGCGTTTATAATTTTATTATGACATTTTAATAAAAATAAAGAAGTATGCCTAAATTAATATGCGTTTTTCTTAAACGAAAAAGTTAAAATAAATGTAGATTTTTTCGTAGCGTTTTGTAATGACGTTATATTATTCATTAAATACCTGAACAAACTTTTTATAACCGATACACATCCACTATTTCTTGAATAAGACAAAATCAAACAAATGTATTAGATTTTAACATTTAAATCAAGTGCTATTAATTGGTTTAAAAAAGATGGTGGAATTATAATTTTTTGTTAAATTCCTTAAGTCTACTCGCACAAAGTTAGAGCAATTAAAAACAAAAATGATACCAAAATTAAGGCTAACTTATTATTTGTCGTTTCAAAGAATCTCCATACGTCAACTTTTAAGACAATATGTTAAAAGCTTTAAGAACTGTTGAAATTAAAATTTTAAATATTGAATATTTTTCCTTTGAAAGATATTCAAATAACGACGATATACAAACTTAAACCCTTTATTATCTACTTTTGGAGTAAGTGAATTTAATTAAGTCGTAATATTATTTTAATACCAACACCAGGAATTCACTCTGCTCTTGCTTTGGGTCCCCTTACTTTTACACCACCTTGTATTTTATACAGTAAAGTTTTCATGGCCATGTACAATTTTATCTAATTTAACCTTGTCGTAAAGTTTCTTTTAAACTATTTTTAAAAGAAGGCGTAGGAGAAACTTTTCAGAAATCTATGTTAAACATCCAGTACAATGCTGAGATGTTTCTTTAATAATTTTCAGAAAACTTCAGCATTTGTATTCATGTTTGCAAATATGACATTTGCTTCGCAAAAAAACTGAAAGTATCGTAATTTCCTGTGACTTTGATAGAATTATGGTGGATAGAATTGTGTCCGTCAGTTTGGATGGAAAAGTCCAGAAGTAAACAAGTTATCATCACGAGCCACAATAGTATAGCGTAAATTTAAAAAGTAAAAATGTACATACATACAATTTAAAAAATAGCAAAAATAATTCAATAAAATTGTGTCAAACCTAAATGAAAACGTAATTTTAGCAGCAGAAATGAATGTAAAACTTAAAAGTAAAAGACATTTGAAGAAGACAAAACATAAGAAGAAACACAAAAGTTATCTAGTTCTTTTAATTCCCATAGGGGCTCTAAAGAAATTATAATTGATAAAAAGCAAAGAAAATAATCGAAATTCACAAATCAATCCATTGTTGGCGAAAGTAAACTTAAACAAGACGTTATTTTTAACTACAACATTAAACTGATGTAACAGGACTAACTAATTTTCTTTACGACTTACCTTAGTTCCATTCTTGAATGACTTTTTCTTTTTATTAGTTGCTAAAGGTAAAGGGTAAAGAAATTCAGTATTTATTTCTGCGCTTAAAACAATTACTTATCTCATCAAATAGATTTACCACAAATTATAGAACGCAAACATGTTAGTAAAATCATTAAAATAAAATTATGTCTGGCCTGCGATATTAAGTTGATGAATCGTTATTTATGTTCAATGAACTTACGAGGTTTAATATTTAATAATTTAATCAAAGTCATACACGATTATCTAAAATTTCGGAAAGTTCTCTTTAGACGCTCACGTTTGTGGAGGGAGAAAATTAAATTTGCGTTACGATTTCGTCGCAACGTTGAAGTATAAAAAGTTTAAGTAGCGACATCCTGCGATCGCTTTTTTTTAAGTATAAGTTGAAAAGTTCAGTTATTGTAGAAATTCACTTACGTTTCTTTTATATTAATAAATTCCGTTGCATATTTTAAAAGTTAAGCGTTTCCTAATGGATCCAAACAATGTCTCCTAACATGATTTTGGGTGTTAGAAGAATGTTAGAATAAAGAAGTGTTCTAAAATAATGAAAAAGAAGTAAATAATACAACATTAATCGACTTGTTTTCCAACCTGTGTTAAGTGCATACATGCCTTACATCCCTTATTTTTTTATTGTTTGCTTTGTGCTAGTTCTTCCTAATGGTTCTGTTCAGGATTTATTTTCGTGTTGCGAGTTAGAGTTATCAATAAATATGTTTAGATTGCTTAAAAATATCGATTTGATTATCTCACATTATAATCGTACTGTTATAATAACAAATTCAGTAATTATAACAAGTTCCATTTTCTGGAATCTTTTTTTTTTGTATTTTTCTTAAGAGTAACAATTTCTATTCATATACGTTCTTGTTTTTTTTTTGAATCTTTTATCACTTAAACCTTTTTGTTTATATTTTATATTTACACTTCATTTTTACTCACCCTCGTTTAATATACAGGATGACTGGTAACATTTTGTACTACTTTGAGGATATGTCATTAGAGCTCATTTATAATTAATTTAACCCTGATATCCATTTTATAAAACTCAATAATTTCGAAAATATTTTAATTTTAGACGTAAACTCCTTATTACCATTTATTGAAAATTATTTAGAAGGATTAACAGGTTTTCTTAATATTTCAATTTCCCTCGTCAGTTTAAACAATTAAACATTCTAACCTGGTAAACAAAATATTAAATATTAGCAAAATTAGCACTGTTATAAAACTGCTCCCAAAGAGGGACGTATGGTCACGTTATTTATTCAAGATGCAATAATACGACATGTATTGTTTTCTGTTTTAATCAAATTGCACTTTCTTAAGTTATAAAGCAATACGCGACTTCTTTATAAGGAAGGGATTTTAAAGTTATTGTCAATATGCACAGGTGAGTGTTCAGATCTATTCCTCTACTCATATAAGCTTTATTCTTTGTTTCTTATTTCTTCTGATCTTAATGCTACGTTTCCTTGGCAAACATGTTATAAAACAAGACTAATCTTGTGTTTTCGTTACTAAATTAAATTTGACAAGAAACTAAATACTGTTTCTAATGTATCTAATATTAATGTTGTCGATTATTCTAAAAATTAGGAAATTACAACAGAACATTATTTAAGTGGTAAAAATTTTAAATTTTTTAATTAAAACGAGTTTCTATATATTCTAATGACCGTATGCACCGATCAAATGAACTCAGCTTAACTTTAAGTATCTCTTAATATGACTTAATGTTGTGAAACTTCAAATGTTATATTATAAAATATATCCACAGCTTCCAGTAGATACATAAATTTCCTCTCCCATCATTCCATGAAAATAAAAACCAATTTAGTACTACCTCTGACAAACAGAATTCAAAAAATTTCACATTCTAGCCTGTTAAACAAAAACTTACTTATCCTTTACTACTCTGAGGATAGAAAATTCTTATCCACCTCAATTAACGAATAAATTAGTTTTCAGTACTCCCAATTAGTCACAATAGAAACATTTTCATTGCACTTAAGAATTCGTGTTATGTCAGCAATCTCATGTCCAAATGTAAAGATAAAACGCCTTTATTAGAAAATAGCAATGCAATCTACATGATTCCTTGCAGTAATTGCATTAAAGTTTACGTTGGTAAAATTTCTCAAAAACTAAAAAATCGCTTTAGCCAACACAGGAGTGACGTAAGAAATAGAAAAAATCAGAACACATCTGCTCTTCTTTCTGACTGTATTAGTAATGATTATAATATGAACTTTAATGAATGGGAATGGGAATGGAAAGGAATTACTGGGACAGGATTTTCTTGGAAATGTTGCATATCAACCGGGAATCTAAGGCCATGAATTTGAAAAGAGTGAACAAGGAATTTGAACGTTTGCTTTAACTTGAATTTATGCCGAAAATCCATGCACTAATAACTCAACAAGCGGTCATAAATGACGCTTAAAGTTACGCTGAGCTTATTTGCTCGATGCATATAGTCTTTAGTAATTAGCTTTTACTACTTGTATTAATTGTCAGATCAATTAAAAATTAGAAGAAGGAAGGAAGGTCTCTAACACCAATTGCTGTGATTTGACCGTAGCAATATTTAGACAGTGGTAATTACTTCTTAAATAAAATCGCTTCCTCCGACGAAAAGTTCTTCCTATTAGTAATTATGGTAGAATTGAAGTTTTTAAATAATAGCGAGCGATTTTTGGGTAAAAACTGAGATTGAAAAAGTAGAGAAGTCTGTCCCAAAATAGAAAATCATTTAACAGAATAGACTTCCCACTAGGGAATCAAATTGGAATGGCTTGTCAAAACCTTGATTTAAATATAATAAAAAATTCATTTTCGGCCAAACAGACTTCAAAATAATAATAATTATGGCCGGTTAGCATCAGTTTGATGAAAATATATACAAAATTAATTGCTAGATTACTTGAAGTTTCCAATTTACTGACTAATATCAAAATCACGTCATGTTATCTATGATCTCTCTCCAAAAGGTAGGGGGTATGATTTATATGAATCATTTTTGGTTTCAATTTTCTATTCCAATTAGTGCAGAAATTATTAAAAAATGGAGGGAGTGTTGTTTTTAAATCGCACAATGTAATACTCGTACTTGATGCGAGATAATATTTATTTTATTTAACCTTTTATTGATGTGACTGCATTTGTTTACAGGAACAATAAAAAATAACGTTTTAACTTTTCTTTAGTATAAGCTTTATTTAAAAGTATAATTAAGAGAAATATGATAATTTTTGTTGAGAGATTTTACTAATTGTGTAAGTGGCTTTAGCATGGCCTTAGCAATGACCTATACGTTGGAGCTATCGCTTTGGAGCTTTCGGTTCAATAAATTCGCTGGCAGTCTTATCTATTATTTAACACGTGCTTTGCCCTGCTGTGTAGCTGTTAACTCTTGTCCCAAAAGAGAGTGAAATTATCGATCTGAAATTGATCCAGGTCAAGGCCACCTCGCGTGCATTTCATTCGCGGGTGACAAATCGCAACTTCGCCGCCGGAACGTCTGGGCCTATGAGGATCCAGTGAGGAATGATATTCAGCTTTTGAGCTATTATATCTCGAAATTCAGACAAGAAAAGGCCACGACTAAAGACTCCTCCGCAGGTATTACACCGCTTCAAACGCGCTGCTTTATCAGATTTTTCTTGGTTCGGAAATTCTCTCGGTTTTTATAGGCGATGTTATTTTATCGACTGTAAAAAGACTGAAAGGTTTCGGAGCCGAGAGAATTATTCTTATCACGCCATTTCATTATCATTTTAATCGTAAGCGCGTTAGTGGATTCGTGGGTTATTTCTTTAATGTTGGAAATGCAGGCGTTCTAGGAAAATGAAACATTCGCGTTCGATTTTGTTTTCGGTTTGAAACTCACTCAGAATAATACTTAGAATTAATAACACCACATTAATAAATATACACTGATTTAATAGTTATACATATATGTCTCTCTTAATTGCTTACTTTTAATTAAGTCGTTCAACTCCTGAAGATAATTAGAAATGGTAAAAAGATTTTTCAAAGTTATATATTTTTTCAAGCCGGGGTGCTATAAATTTGGAAATAAATAAATCAATATTTAAAAACGGACGAAAGAAAATGTACATGGTTGCGTAGAATATAAACATAATAATGTAAAGGCCACTTCACTTAGTGATGTTGGAGTGACTTTGTGTTTCATTATCATCTCACAGTTTGATGTAAGAAATTACCTAAATATATTAATTTAGCATGAGTATGATTTTTTTTTAATAATGAAAATAGTAGCTAGTGAGTGGACTTTTCATTACTGTGAACTAAATCTGCCCAATCCTGTATATATATAATTTTATTTCATGTTAATAACAAATTTACTATCAGGAAATGATTGTATGTTTTACAATAAAACTTTTCATAATACATTAGTGTTAGATTCGCATAAAAATACCTGAATACTTTTTAACTATAAATAATTTATTTCAACCATGAAGTCAACATTGCAATATTATTCTTATTCGTACATGATAATACATACAAATTAATCTAAGAATTTCTCTTCAAAATTCTGATGCCTTATTGTCTTTGTAGCTTTAACATCTCTACAGGGTGATAACTATTCTCATTCCGTCTATAGGTAACTTGTGTCAGTATTAGAGATTGGCAAAGTAGTAGAATTTTATTGTAAAGTAGTCTAGAATTGTAATGTAAAATAGTCTAGTTCAGTCAAGATTATCAACTTTTAAAAACCTTTCCAGTATCATTAAAAAATGTTGAAGGTAATTATAATATACTTTGTTAAAGATAAAGCCAGGTATTTAACGTAATTGATATAATTTGAGTCAAAAATGTGCTCAGTATTTTAAGATTGACTGGTTGATAGGTTATTCAGATTCAAGCTCGTTTGTCTCTTTCCTTTGCTTCCTATCTCGGGATTTCCTTTTTTAATTCACAATCCTTTTTCTTGTAAACCTTCCAGCGCTATCTCCCTGCACTTTTCCTTAGTATACATTGCTTTTTTTTTACCAATACGTCATTCGGTATTCTTTATAGACTGCCTAAACACTGCAACCTTTTTGGCTCTATCATTTCCATAGTTTTCGCATTTCGCATTTCAGTGCAACTTGCATATTTCTTCCTTGGTTGTTGTTTCATAAAGTTCGTTCCACTTAATATGCTTCTCGAAATCTCCTTTTTTCATCTAGCAGTTTTGCTTGAGATACGAGAGAAAATTATCTACTTAGCCATGATAAAGAAGAGAGAGGATAATTTGAAAATCTTTGTTTTTCAAAGTATTCTATATTTAAGTCCATACTTGTCCATACACTTTTCTCTAGTTGTTCTAATTGGCTGGAGCATTTTTTAGATCCTGATCTGAAGAAAATCGCCTTCCTCGCAAGTTGTCGAAATAGGTAATAGGCGGAGGGGAGGGGCAGATGGGACCTATTTCTTGGTTTATGTACCTTGCAATTATCGTGCAAGAGAAAAATTTCTTTACAGAGCTTATGAGGTCGTTTTTGTTCAAGAACCATTTTAAGTTTTGAAGTGTACTTCATATTTGTTTCCTTATTCATAAATTTTCTTCGGTCTTTCTATGTTCTATCGATTTTCCTTTCGTTCACAGTAATCTTCCATTTAAACAATATGTTTTTCATTTGTTGTGTTTCTTTTTATACTCTCCCATATTCTATGCTATTCGCAGCTATACCATTTCATCCTGAACTTTTATTACTTTTACAGTTTCTTGTGTTTCATTTTATTTTTTCTTGAATAGCATATAACTCTACATTCTGTTTTTCATCTTTGTGATGTGTCACATCATCGTTTAATATTTCGCAGAAGTATTCTTTTATTTTGTTCTTATTTTAATTTCCTCTACTTTAACGTACACTACTTTATTTTGAAATCTTTTTTATTCTTTTCTTATCTGTCTACAAGAATGTCTACTTTTTTTTGTTTATAATAATTTTCCATTTCAACAATGTGATTTACAATTTCTTCTTCTACCTTCTACCTTTTCATTTTCATCCTCTGTACTGGATAGGCTATTAAAAATAATTATTGTAGTTATAGAGTTTTGATCCAATTACGAAACTTGCAATCCATTTTAATGTAAAGAGAAAATTATTATTTGTTACTCTCATCTGTTCCTAAATTTCAACAAAATCATCCGGAATATACTACAGATTTTGTAATTTGTGTTGCTTAACATGACTTGTCAGTGATAAGTGTGAAAGGTGAGCGGCGATTAATAGGAAAGAAGTGTCTTTACTCACCTTTTCTTGTAACTTATAAATAAAAAAAAATATTTAGCAAGTAGGTTGATTGTTGTTTAAATATATAGTCAATTTCGGTCGGTGGGAGTTCTCGAGCCACTCTTCTTTTGAAAAATATTCTGGAACAATATTAAAATATTGAAGTAGTTTATTCTCATCATATATTTAGCAACTTATTCCTTAATTTCTAAACAACAGAAAATATAATTTAAATTATACTATAGGTCTGTTGTCTTCAATGCTACTCACTTTTTCTTGACTGATGTGTTGGATGGTGAGAGCGTCTATTTCGATTTTTTTTTTGAAATATGTAACGTCGAAGTTGTATGTTTTGGGCTTCTCAGCCATTATCGTACTTTTCTAGTTAATATAGCCCAAAACTCTGCCATAACTAAGGTAGCAGTTATTTGGTAAACACGACATGATAAATAAAAGTATGGGCAATATTGAATATTTGTCTCCATTGGTAATTGGATGATATAATTTAGTAGCAATTTATAGACAAAGAAATTTTCCGAAAAGTTTTGTTGTACACGTTACGAAACAGTTGTCCAGAAGATACTACAGGATTCCATTGCAATCAAAACCGGCTTGCAACTAATTTTTAAATTTCTAAATTTACATATTAACTTTTCCTGACAATATATTTTATAAATTTCAATCTTATTTTATCAGTTATTGAGAACAGACATCACAGAACACAGGAAAATGTTAGAAAATTTTTATATATTTTAGTTTTCTAGAAATAATTAATAAAAAATGATCCCCAAAAATGACGATATCATCTGCCTCTTTTGTAAACTGCATAACTCCAAAAAATTAAAACATGTGATTTGTATACAATCTGGCGTGGAATTAGCCATAGTACATTCTAGTAACATTCCAATCTCCAGATTATGCTACAATCTGTAAAGTGCTTCACTTCTAGTGACATGTTCCAAAACTACGTATCTCTTTTAATTCAATATGAAAATTATGTAATTGTAGTCTATCCGTAGCATTGACTGAATCCCTTAACAACAAGTCTTGCCTTATACTTGTCGACACTACCGCCTGGTTTAGCTTTTACTCGAAAAACCCATTTACTAGGTATGCCCTTTGCTCATAGCCTGCTTCCAATTATCACTACTGAGTGCTTCTTCATACGTTTTCGGAGTATGTATTTGATTAATAACTTCTACAGTGATCAGAACATAATCATTAAAGCGTAATGGTTTCTTTAGTTTTGAACGATTTCTTAGCTGACTATTGGCTGATATGAAAAGCTTTTCTTCTTTACTACCATCATTTTCATTTTCTAATGATTATTCAAAGTCTTCTTCATCGAAGTTTTTGTTTTCGTCTTTTTTCCTCGGGATTGGCTTTCTCTGATTTCTATCTCGTATTAGTAATTCAATTTATTCTTTACACTTGCTAGGTTTTTCTTGAAAATTGTCATCTCTATAAAGAATAACCTTGTTTTTTTGTTTTATCCAAATTCTGTAACGTTTATCTTTGTCATATCCTATAAGACATCCTTTTATTGCTTTCTTATCCATTTCTCGTCTCCTCTTAATTGGTATGTGAGCGTAATAGATGAATCCTATAATACGTAAGTGTTTTATTTTAGGCTTAACTATCCACAATTCAAATGGACTAATGCCTTCAATGGTCTTCCAGTTCGATGAGAATGTAAACTGATGCTATAAATAACTCTGCCCACATTGCTGGTGGAAAATTGGTTTCTTCATTACAATATTTAAAAGTTCTGGCCATTTCGACTATCGTTCGCATTTCACGTTCACAGCCGTTGTTTTGCTGAGGTATATATGGTGCTGTCAGCCTTCACATAGTAGTTTCTGTACTTCTTTACTGTTAACTCCCCCACCATTATCACTAAACACTTCTTTTATTGAATGTCCCAATTCGTTTGAATGTTTAAGAACAAGTGTCAGTACATTTTTAACTTCCGTTTTTTCTCTTACAATGTAACAGTAGCGATATTTTGTAAAGTGACCCTTAAACACAGCTATCTCTTCTTTTAAAAAGATTCGTCAAACGGTCCACAAATATCAGCTGACATCAATTCGTCAGATTTAGACGCCTTTTCTTTATGCCCAAATGCATGGCTCACAAAATTCCTATCCTAAAGGAACATTTATGCCTAATTCTTCTCTAACATTTCTTTGATATGGTGCTTATCTTGATGTCCCCATCTTTCTTAGTACAATTGTAGTTGTAAAGTGTGATCAGTGGCATTTATCTCAAATATTTGCTTGCGCAAAATAGGTTTAATATACAATATTCCTCTTGCTTTGTCACGATCCATGCCATTGATTTTAAGCCATCATTCTGTTGCTGATGACTTAAATTCGCTGTTTTTGCCTTGAACAATTTTTGAGCACTTCTTGATAACTTTGGAACAAACAATACATCCTTTACTGTTATATCTTGACCGCTAATCGTCGATGACATTCCTACAGTTCCCTTTCTTAATGCCATTAAAGTCTCTTATACTATAAGATTTGTCAAACTTTTCAAAATATATTAAATAATTTGAACAATTAATTACATTCCTCGTTGAAGAAGATTATACAGTCAGATCAGATTCTGCAGTGTGGTGGATAGAAAATGATTTATTCATTACACTGGAAACCTTTTCAGCTGATAGCGCTGTGCTTATGTTCATTTGTGAAGAAGCTTGTACAGAAATTATCATCAGAAATCCAGTTTTGCAGTTTATTACCCAATGATCTTTCTGTTTTGCAGATGTCATCTTTCTTTGCCTCGGCTTTCGAACTTTCTGTTTCTCTTTGTCAACATTTACCACTAATGATTCCTACACTGTTATCATTATTCATATTTTTCATAAAATTTCTTTCAAACACATAACTGTACTGTTAATTCTCTGAATGTTTTATTTTCATCCTTTGTTAGTAACATCCAACTAGATGGTAAAATATGCAGTCTTACAAACTAACATAAGATCTGACAAAGTATTTTGTCATTGGAAGTAGCTTCAAACTGTCGCTTTAATGCATCCTAAGCGTCACAAGCTTTTTTCTACTGATGCACTTCATTAGTAATTATATTCATTATCACGAATTTTGCATAACTTGTCTTACATTACAGATCGGACTGTTCCTGTCTGATTTGTGCTTTTGTAGCTTCTTTCCTTAATGGTTCAGGTATCACTAGTCACTAACGTCTGGTGCTAACAGACTTCGTATTTTCCTTTCCACAGAGGCCAACCTAATTTTACAGTTAACGGTTTAATATGTTTTGATCATTTTTATCAAAATTTTATGTGAAAAAAAAAATTCGCTTAATTTGATGTCACTCAAAAAAAAAACACCTTCAAATACAGTTGGGATATTTCTTTAATTTTTGACTATTGTGTTTTGTGCTGAAATCTTCTTATTTCTTTCACCAATAACATCAATACGATTTAAGAAAGCGCTTGTTGAAAAAATTCCAATCTCAGAAATTCTTAGCTTTTTATGAAACTCTTGTAACATTTCTGACAACACTCTTCATTCTCTTCTACATTCGCAAGAGCACATCATTGGATCCCAAAACCTGTTGTTTTTATTAGCAGAGTAATTCGTAGAGTTAACTTGTACTTTTATTTAGGTTGTTTATTTTTGTTTAGGTTATTTATTTTTTTAACATTGCTTACTATTTTAAGTTAAAGTACCTACGAGCATTTTCTTCAACATCAATTATTATAATTTAATTTTATGTGCGCTGCACAAAAATAAACAATTTTTGTTATTATAAAAGACGAATTATTAACACGAATTTGTATAAAGTATAAAAAAAATCAATACATGCGTTCGGTGTGTTATTTTTCAAAGGGACGGAATTACCGGTCAAATTATTGTTCGCTTCGATGTAAGTGTTTAAATATTGTACACCTTTTAAATTTTAATTAATTTCATAGCAATATGATGCATTCATTATCAGCCGTGCAACTATGTGTTATTAGTTCAAGGTCAAGTTTTACGAGCGAACTATTCTGATTCTCTGCATAACACAACCACCACAAACGCTTACTGCACCTTTTAATGATGTGAAATTTTGGTCCTCGTATGGGCGTAATATAAATTGCGGGTTAATTTTTAATTAATTATAAATGATTGTATAGAATTTTTTAACATTTCCCCCCGTTTTTCTTTCGTTAGTATTTTTTATATTTACCAATACTGATTCTCATAGAATATAGGTGTACACACAAAAAGTGGGCAAGAAAAAGATTACATAAAATGAAAAAAAAATTTAGTAAGCAAATTCTTAAGGAAATAGAACCTCCTAAATTTGCCCCACTTAGAACTGCAATATTTTGAAACTATTCAAACCATTGATTTTATTATTTCCTTTGTAAAGTGTTAAAAATAGACGGATTTCGTTGAATTTGGTAGGTGGCTTCTGGGCAAGATTTCTTTTAACACCGAAGATATATATATTTTTTTTATTTCAACAATGGAAGCTTTCTTTATTTTTGATTAGGTGAGCAAAAATCACCGAGAAATCAGTAGAAATAGTTTTCCCAGATAATATTGGATAGGGAAGTTCAAACTGAATACGGGAAAGATTTTCGCAATAGATGCAAATATGACTCTCAGTTGATATGATATATGTATAAATAATAACTTTTTGTTTAATTGCTTTACAAAATGGAAGAAAACTACCGTTTAGTCTTTCTGATAATATTTTTGTATTTAGTAAATACCAGAAAACAATTCAGTTGCGTACAAATTTAAACTGAACGGACTTAATGATACTATTGTTGCCAACTGTCGCATAGTTGTCCGTTTATTCAACAATTATGTGCTAATCGTAAAAACTCATGTAAATAACACTTCTGTAGCACGCATTCATAGCTACTAACTCATTTCATACGTTGACTTTTAGACGCTGTTTTTCTTGGCTAACAAGTGCATTCTGACGTTGATGGTTTTTCCTTACAGCTGAGAAAGTTGAGGGCCAACAACAGGCAGCAATAACTGCAGAATAAATGCTGCAGTCTTCTTATTCTCGCTACAGCTCTATTATTAAACCGTTCATTATTTATTTATTTTCTGTTTCGTTCATACATGACACCGCACATACACACTCGTGATTGGTAAAACTCAATTATGATTTTTTTTCACAACCACAATTTCGTTTTGTATTGTTTAATTCAAACAACTGTCCCTCGGTGTGTTCAGAATGTTAATTCGAAATTAAATTGTCTTTAATAATCGTAATAATTGCAGCAATGGATTGTTCAATGTATCGACTCACTAATACCTATGTATCGATTAGAATCGATAGAAAAATATCCTATTCATCGGTTAAAACAATTTAAACATTTAAATTGTGTTTATACTACGAACGACATTAAAATGGATTTTTATGTTAATTAATTAAAACTTTTCAACAAAGCGGCCAAATACGTATCGGGTTTGTGTTTTGGTCATATTTAATAACAACGGGTGGCTGCTTTGATATCGAGTTTTAAATATTGCTTTTAATATTATTAATCGGCGTAAGGCAACTAGTCCGAATTAATTGTTGTGAACACAGCTGGGATATTTTGTCACGAAAAAACTATTGTGTTTAATAAAGTTTATTTTCTTAAATTTCTGTTTTATTTTTTCACATTTGAACGAAATTTCCCATCTAATACGAAAAAACTATCAATATCAGAAGGTTTTTTTGATGTGAGTTTTCCCCTTAATTTTGGCGGTTTTTCAAAATAATTCTCATCGAGAGACTTTGTTGCTCTTGCTTGTGAGCAAAACTTTTCCCAAGCGTTATTTTTGTATTTTTTTTCCACTCAGAAACAGTGTGCCTCCTTTAACACTATTCCGACAAATTAAAAACTAATGAATAAAAGCACGACCCCATTTAAAATACATTATTTAAATCAAGAAGTGTCGTCGAGAGTCCAGCTGTCTCACAAAGACGTAAGTGGATCTTCAGTTAAAAATTTTGCTTTAAAAAGATTACTAAATATTAAAAAAATAATAATGAAACAGACCTAAGCATATGTATGCAATCAGCTTTTAACAACGTGTGTTTTGTTTCTATTTAAGTATTTGAAAGTATTCAACGTACCATTCGGTATGTTTTGGATAATTTTATTTAAAATTGCATGAATAGCAATAAGCGTTACTTTTTTATACATTGCCAAATTAACCTGCTCATAAATTGCCTAAACTATAATTGAGCAATGTTTTAGTTTTTCTTTTAATTTATATTGATTTATGCTAAAAAGTAGGCTTATAATACAAAAATGTACGTATACATTTTTATTAGTTATATATAAATAACTAAGAAGTAATGCAACTTTTCGTTTAGGTTTTATAAGTTAAAACTATACAATAAAAAAGGTGTAGGAGATCGTATTTTTTTCATGCAACGTTATAACAGATATAAGAAATGTAAGAAGCCGGACAAAAAGGAATAGGTAAATTATTTGATCAACAGAGATGCAGAGTTCCAGTTATAGAAACCGAAGTATGAACTTCTGACACTAAAAGTTGTTGCAGGTTTCACTATTAATCAGGATGTATGGAGTAATAATTAAAGTGCTGGGTAATAGAAAAAAAACACCTGAAACAATGGACATCAGAAAGGAAAACATCATAAAATAATGAAAGAAAACAAGTGAAGCAAGAAATCATGAACAACACTATGAAGAAAAAATGATCGAAAAATAGAATGTTATAGAAAAAGAGGTACAATGAACTATCAAGTGTTCAACTGAAAATTGTATCAAGTAGCCAGTGAATTTTTCATAACATTGTGAAACAAGTTCCGAATTAGATCAATGCAAAATATCATTTTACGTTCAGCATCTCTCTTTTCTCTGCTAATGTGCAATGGTTTGAACTTCGTGTATTATTGGGGGATGAAGATACTCTGAGTGCGCACTAACTCAGCAAACGAAAATTCTAATAATGTCACGGTAGGTTATAAGCAAAACAATACATCTGTTTAACAACTGTCATCCGTTAATCAGTTCGCTTAAGAAGTCATTTTTTCTTGCTCTATCTTTTTTAATCAAAAAATCAAAATCAACTGGATGAATTTTTCAATCAACACTCGTTATATTGACGAAGAAAAGTTGCCTAGTCATCATTACGGTATGATCCAAAAATAAAATAACATGACGTACTGAACTAATTGAAAATAATTGTAAGACAAGAGAAATGGACGGTTTAAATTTAAATCGTCAAACTAAAAGATTTATAGCGTTTTAGATTTGCTGCTCTAGATAACTCTCAGAGTATCTCCATCTTATGTTATTACGTGATATTAAAAGAAGACGAGAATGCTCTGAGGGTGCTCTAAAAGCAGCGAATCGAAAACGCTATTAGTGTGAAAGCGATAGCACTTGCTTGAGACAGAATAGAACAAGACTGACATAAGTGTAACTACGTTATTAAGTACAAACTTAAGTATGACATGAGACATCACCGAATAATTTAATACCAAAATAGATGTTGAAATGAAGAAGACGCATTAGATCCAAAATTGATGTTGAAATGGAAGGAGAGGCAGCACAAGTAGAAGAACTACGGTTATAGAAATCGAAATAAAAAAGGCGAAAAATTATTGAACTTCATTGGTGACTTCAATTTGAGTTTTTTTTTTCTAAATATTTCCTTTTGGAACAGAAAATGGACAGTTGAATTCTAGAGAATTAATAAAAATAAATAAAATTCCATTTAACTGCATAAAAATTTATAACCAAAGAGAAGTTACAGTGTTAAATCACGTAGGCGTAGGAAGTTACTATAAAGTGATTAGAACTGGAATATGTCCAAATAAGAACAAGAGAAAGTACATAAAATCAAAATACCAAATGTTTCATGCTGAGATAAAAGAAATCGGAAGAGTGTAGAACTGCATAAGCTAGTATTAAAGAAGCAAATTGAAGAATGAAAATGTAAAGAAATCGATACTGTTTAACGAGGAACGAAAACAAAGAAGCACACAGAAGAACCATACAGTGATGAGAAAATAAAAGGAGACAATGGTCCCGAATTTCATCAATAAAAGAAGTATGGAATCAAATCGGGAATGAAAACGAAAAATGAAACACATTTAGTTGCAAATGATTAGTAGTATTGACAATGTAATTACTAATGACCAACTGTTGAATCCGAGTATATAAGCAGAATTACTGACTTTTTTAAAGAATCATAAAATATTTTCACGTACACAGTTACGTATCTATGTTTTTAATTAATGCCAAACACAGATAACGTAATCTAACCGGGTCGTATTGTGGATCCACGGTTATGTGATATTTTTCGAATTGGTGCTAGTAATAGCAAAAAATTAGATCGCGTTTGTTGGTTGGAGTGAGGTGACGTCAATCTTGTTTGGTTCAATTGTTTGTAGTACAGTCAGACTTGGGTTGTTTGTGGTCACAGTTATAAAGCTGAAAGTTTCAACTAGAGTTACCTTTCCATATGTGGTTTAGGTGGCGGTCAAGAACTTGTACTGAGTACAAATTCCAATCCATCAAAAATCGAAACAATAACATTTTCTCCACTTTCGAAATATCTGCTGGGAGAAACGTAATGATGTCGAACTGACGTTTCATACTTTTTCTTTTCTGTTAATGAGAAGGTTGCGAAATACTGTTCATAATTTTAGGCTCTCAAACTACTAGCCATATGACTAGAATTTAGACGAATTTAGGGGGAATTCCATCCCCAATAGGGATTTCTAACGTGCCAAACATCATATTGACTCAGCACTTACGGCATTACTTCCCATCCGAGAAGAATTGAGAAACCCACCGGCGGGCTGAGAATTGAACCCACGTCCTTCGGGTCTGACATTTCATGTTCTGCTGATATTGTGAAACTAATTTTAACATGCTTGCTTGACAAAAGCATAGACAATGGTGGAGTACATAATAGCAGACTTGTGTCTTACCTTCAGGTGCTGTAGAAAAATGTGTATACTGATAATTGTAAAAATATTTCCAAATTACTCGAAACTTATTGACTGGGAAGTATCTCTGGATTGCAAGTGCACTGATTCACACAGTTGTGTCAAGTTGCAATACAGAATATTTTAAATGTCATAAAAAGGACACTTGGCGAAAGTCGATCGCACTAAAGAAATCAAACACGCAGTCGAATTCTATGAATTATGGCTTACCTCAGTAATATTTTGATTATGGTCGTGATCAGGAACTACTTCTTTTCTAGGCATTAGACCAACTTCAGCAGCGTCAACTTAGTTTAAATTTGGGCAAGTGTCAATTTAGTTTACGGGAAGTCAAATTCCAAAGATTAGCTACGAGTGTTTGAGCCGTTTGTCGGTTTCGGCATCTCGGCGATGGTTCTTGTGCGCTCAAAGTCAGCACGAATTCCATCGACGTTAACAGCTGAACAGCGCTGAAATGAAAAACGCAGTTTTTTTGGACAGGATAAATCACTACGAAAAATTTATTCCTCGTTTACATAAAAAGTTCAGAGCCATTGGAAAAGCTCATAAAGGAAAGCATATGTTCGTTTGGATAAGACATGTAAAAGAAGGTTAAAGAAGTAATGCTACTGCTTTTGGAACGTTATGATCCTACGAGCAAGCACAACCGACGCATGTTCCACGAACATCGGATGCGTTCAATGAGACTCCAACACTCGTGAACGAGCTGTTTATTATGTCACAGAGTATCACTGAGACCCAGAAATATTTACAAGTTATAGATCTAATAATAGCCATCGAAAGATCTTACTGTTTGTTGCTGGTTGACATTTCATTGTACTGATCGATCATAAACTATTTGTTTGAGTTTGTTATCACCGTTCAATGCTGTCTGGCAATGTTCTTCTTTGATTCGTCAAGGGAGTCAAAATTGATAAATTTTAAGTTGCCAATGTCGAACTCGAAGTCAAACAAATTATGTTTTCTATCTTTGTTATTAAATGAGGTATCACAAGGGGTACTTAGCTATTTGAATTTTTAAACTTGGGGTTGCTAAAAATAAAAATCGACGTGGCCAAAATTTTTCTGAAACATTTTTCTCACTATTTGCTACATGTAAACTTAATTTTTTTTCTTGAAGGAACTTATATTTATGTAGTTAATGTACTTAATATACAGGGTGTTTCGTAACATTTTGAAAATAAATTAAACAATGAAAGTTTACATGAAAATGAATAGAATGAACCATTTTTTGTTGAACAAAGTGTTATTAAATTTTCGAGAAAATAAATAATTTTGTCGAACAGGTAAACCGTTTGAAAGTCTCTGGTTTAAGTTTATGATGTTTACGAAGAATATGAGTGATGTAATTTATTGTTAGTCATCGCCGGCCGGGCCGGGTAGTTTGAAGATGTACGTTGAGGTGGTTGCACGGATATTTACTGAAAAAAATGGCAGAATTTACAAATAGTGAGATTGTTGACATGATTCTTGTGAAGGTGAAAGTGGGCAAAACGCATTAACGGCAAGCCGTTTGTATGTACAGCATTTTCCAAACCGACATTTGCCAACCAGTGCCACATTTCTCTCTGTTATGCAAAGAGCGAGGGATACTGGAACTTTAAGGGCACGTCGCGGAAGAGATGGAGGACGGCAGCGTCCACAACGCATCCTAAACAGAGAAGAAGAAATACTACAACTTATTGAGGAACATCCTTCGTTAAGTGTACGTGATATCTCAAGACAAACGCATTTATCGTCCTCCGTTGTTTGGCGCATTTTTCGCGAACAACAATTACATCCGACTATGCTTTTTACGCATACGATTTTGTCGTTGGTTACTGCATAAACAACAGGCAAATGCGAATTTTGTTCATAATGTCCTGTTTACCGACGAAGCTATTTTTACCAGAGATGAGGTGTGAAATTTTCGCAACATGCATTTGTGGACTGAGGAAAACCCTCACGCAATTCATCGCGGCCATTTCCAACAACGGTTTTCTGTTAATGTGTGGGCAGGTATTCCAAACGGCAATTTAATCGGCCCGTTCATCTTGTCGAACCGTTTAGATGGTCTCAATACTTAAATTTTCTACGAACTAATCTACCGGAACTTCTCGAAAATGTGAACTTAAATCTTAGAGCAAGGATTTATGCGCGATGGAGCTCCACCCCATTTTCGACGAGAAGTACGTGCTCACCTCGACGAAATTTTTCCTGGTAGATGGATTGGAAGAAACGGGCCAATCAGGTGGCCTGCACGTTCACCTGATCTAAATCCGCTAGATTATTATCTGTGGAGACAAGTAAAAGCGTTGGTATACGAAGAAGAAATCAACACGTTCCAAGAATTGAACGATCGTATTAACGCCGCATTTCTCTCTGTTCGACAACAAAACATGTTTCATAACGCTTGTGAATCATTACTTCGCCGGGCAGATTTGTGTTTACTAGCGGTCGAGTGAAGGAATTTTGAACACACTGACTCAGCCGGCACTGAGCCAGAGATTCTAAACATTTGTCAATGCGTTATCAGTTGAGGGTAAGTTTTATTTTGTTTTTATTTCCGTTTTTATTTAGATGCACTTATGCACACATTTCATGTCCAACACGCCATTATTTTTTTTCACGAAGTTGCGAAACACCCTGCATTTACTACTGGATTATTCCACAGCTAATCATCAAATATGCAGTAGAAAACAATTTGCACTTTCCCATGACAAAAGAAGTGATATAAGGTGAAGCTCGATCCATTAAAATTACTTTTAATCTAGAGGAAGTAGTCAACCAGATAAAATGGTCCGACGAGATAATATTATATTACTTACTTATATGATATAGGCCAAAACAATTAAAGAAATCGATAAAATAAAGTTAAAATAATGTTCGGGGGAGAGCATTAACAAAAATTAAAGAATGTGAGTACTCAAGCTAAATAACAATGTTTGGAAAAGATAATCAAGCGGCAGAAATTAAAATGGAACTTCAATATAACCCATAGAAGTTTTGCGAGTTTTAAATAATGCAAACTATGGCATAACAAGTCTGGAAATATCCGTAAAAATCAAGAATCCAACAAATGATTTAGAAGAATAACAAAACAATCCAGATGATTACATCTAAGAACATTTCTATTAAGAATTGTTCTTAGATTAAAGCATTTCCATGGTAGACATGTAGTTGGAGGGAACAAAGATAAATATTAGATGGAATACTTACAATCTCTGAAAAATACAAGGGTTGGATCATGTTAATAACAAGCTTGAGTTTATTATAAATCTCACAAAATCTGACGAGATGGAAATCAGAACTACAAGAGTCGTAGAGGTCCAAAATTGGACTTATTATAAAGAATGGAGAATAATGCATGGCCTGCAAAATTAATTCAGCAACTCGATCAGCAATGTCGGTAATTATTATGGAAGAGTAAAAAAGTTTTCAAAAATGTTAATCCCGTTAGATAATATATTTACATAGCATCATATGAACTACTATCTTTTCAAAGCCATAAATAGGAAAAGACTACCCTCTAAAAACATACATACATAGCATAGAATCGGCTATAATAATTGATGCTGTTGATAAACCCAAGAAATGACTATGGTTCTACAATTTGATTAAGATGATGGCTTTTGCCAGAAAGAAACACATAAAATTAATAAACTCGTTGACAAATACCCTGTGGAATAAAATAAGATACTTCAACTTTGTACATATAGACACAACAAAAATATTAAAAAAAAACATATAAATGTAGTTCCGTGCAACTGAACACGCCTTTTAAAAAGCAATAATTACGACCCTCATATTTCGATAAGTTTTTAAACTTCATCTATGGTAATGAAGTAAGTACAAGGGAAGCAGAAAATTGTCTAGGTTATCATGAGAAAATTAACTGCGTATTGTTATTTACAATACAAGACTCTTACCAATTATTGAAAAAATTTAAGATGTCGAACAGCAACTTGTTCATATGAAACGGGACAGAATAGGTGCTAGCAGGATGCGCACGTTTGAAGACAAATACTCGGATGCAGCAAATTCAGTCTGAATGCTCAAATTCAGCGCAAATGAGCTCTTTCTGTTTCAATCTTTATAAGGAATACAGTTTCAAGAATGAATGTCTTTTATTTCAATTTAAATAAAAAAAAACTGGAATAGAAAATTGCGATTTTTAAACAACCTGAGGCGAGGACTGGTGAAGAGCTAACCCTGAATCAGATCCATTATAAAAACGAAAGGAAATCAGAGAAGGAAGTACAGGCTTTATGATTCGTATTAACATATGCAAAATACAAATTACAAATCATAAATCCAAGAATTTATTACGAATTCCAAGGTTATCGTAAAAATTATGCAAGAGTAACTCACTTAGACGAGGAAATAGATTGCATTTATGAAGATATGATGAGAGCATTAGAAAACATCTGTTCATTATAATATGTTAATTGGAGATTATTAATTGGACGTTAAGTTGAGTACCAAAGAAGATGAAAGCGATGATCCTGGTTTCGGAGAGAGAAAAGAAGAATTTCTTAGATTTTCATTTGAGTTGCATTATAACAAAACAATACGTAGATTGTATGTTTATATATTATTATTATTATATACGATTTATGAAAATACTAAGAAAATTTCATTGATATGACCACGTTTTTGACGAAATTCTATTTATTATTATCAGCAATTGTTTTACGATATATGTGTCTTTTTTAATGCAAAATATTGAAATCTGCAGCAATAATTTGTCACGAAAGGTGCTTTGAACAAGTCCAGGAAAATGAATTTGATTTCATAATTACAATAGGAAAGAAATTGTACGACATATAACTGTATTTACAGGTTTTTAAATAGGTGGTTATTGAATGGTCAACGTAAAATTGTCTTAATTAAAAAAAAGTGACCGAAATGAAATTCACTAAAAAATAAGGAATGGTGTAGAGAGGACAAATACCAAAGACTTCTAAACATCATATTTCACTTTGTTGATGAACACTAAAGATATGGGAGGAAGAATACTCCAACAACCAAATTATGGAGGTCTTAAAAATACCATAAAAGAAAATAGGGTAAAAACATTAAAATTGACTAATTTAGTAAAAATATAAAGTTTATTTAAATAAGAAAATATAACCGGTCGATATTTACTTGGTCGTCTCCTTGTTATGGTGATCTGAATGGAAGAATTTTTATTTGATTGGGGATACATTGCTTTTAATTCTGAAAGTATAAGAATTACACATCGAATAGGTTCGTTTTTATTTGACGAGATCTAAAAGTTCTGAAATTTCTCGAAGAACAATCCTTGACTTAACTTATCGATTCCTTGAGCTACATATACTTTTACTACGGGTAGGTGGTGGCTAGCTTGTCTTCATCAACTCTCCTTCTTCATTAGAGTTTAGTTAAACACTAAACAGCTAGTTAATTTGAGATTTCTAGGTTGAGGACAATTACTGTTAGAATTATTATTGTCTGTCTATAATTACTTAAGTTATTAAGGACACATTTAGGAATAACATTGCACAAAAAACTGCGGAAAGGTCAGTGTTGGCAACTCTCCGTCAGAGACAGAGTACAAAAAACACAAATTAGATAGTTGTCAGGCGTAAGAGAAACCGTTGAAAAACTAAAGGAATTAGGTTAGGTTGGTTGTAACAACCATCATGGTGTTTCTTGAGGCAACTCAGTTTTATTTTTCGATTTATTAACTTAATGTTAATGAGTTCAACCCTATCGACCGGTTGACCGGTAGAGATCTCCCCCAGCTTTTCTAGTGGGCAACGTAGGAAAAGCAAGAAAAGCGAATAAATGGTAGTCAGGAGTAAACAAGAGAGAAAAGAAAAACGAACAGTTACATGTATCTAGGAGTTCTTATTGACAGCAAACGAAGAAAGTAAAATTACCTTGAGATTAGCACAGAAATTTTTCATATGACTGAAATCACTTGAATGTTGACGGTTAAACACGCGTAATTTTCACATTTCTCGACATGGCTATCGAAATATGGGAAAAGAAAATTCTCTGTAGAATAGGCGTAGATGTAGATGAAACAAGAGGGAGATATATGAGTTGTTCAACTAACCAAACATATATATATATTGTACATAGCGGCAGACACCAGAAAAGCGAAACGTATCGCATGGGCAATACAATACACAAAGGAGAAGCAAATTGAAGAATGAAGACAGGAAGCAAATGTCAGGAAGAGGTGGAATCAAATAACGAAGCTACGGGCCCAAATGACCTACCAAAAGCATTATATAAATAAGACTTACGATGTAGTGGTCTTGTCGAAAGAATGGAAGTTGGTAAAATTTTAAAACGTATAAAATATAACGTCTATGGAGTAGAAGCTATTTGAGGCTATAATGCGTTCGTAGTCACTAATTCGTGTTAGGACAATAATAACAAACAACGAAAAAATTCCCTTCAAAATACCATCTTTAGGGAATTGTTAAAATTGGAGATGTATCAGCATATATAATTTAGTGGAAGTAGCTAACGCGTGATCAATAACTTTTCTAATCAAGTGACTTATGGAAAGAAAATTGTATATCTTTGATTCATTCCATTTTTCAAATGTCATTTAAATTATTTATAACTGTCAGTAAGTTTAATTCATTAACAGAAATTTTTGTTACATTGTGAACAGTTAACCAATAATCCCCAGGTCATGTTCTTAACAATTTAAAATACAGAGTTAGCTGTTGTTTACAAGAGGATGGCAGACATTTTACATACCTTCTATGAATATTTAATAAATTTGAACATAAATAAATAAAACAAACGTAATTTTTATTCCAACACATTATATTGCACTAGGTTTAATTATTTCAAAAACAAAGTAGTTTAACTGAATCATCATAACAAAACTCATAAGCACCAAAGACCGAACGTAACCTTAAAAACTGTCGTTGCTACGAGGTGCGGCTGCGTATATGCTCTAAGTACTGCTTTTTTTTAAGTGGGGAATGTGAACTTGAAGCAAATTTATAAAAAAACACGTAACACATAAAAACAGCAGTTAGATTTTGTATAGAAATGCAACCTAAATAATTCAAAAGGCATTTGAAATAATGAATTGATCAAGGACACACGTTTTTATTTCCATAGGTCGCTTGATTAGAAAAGATATTGATCACGTATTAGAATCTACTATTATGAAATATCATTAATTTCCCAAGGTTGTCACAAAGATACACGGCTTTGTAAGCTTGTTAACTTGTTTGGGTGGTTTTTAGTTCTTGCCTATTACGCCTCCCAGCGATTTATTACTTATTATTTCTCCTTTGGTCTTCATCTTATAAATTGAGAAAACCCAATTCGAATAATTGGAAAATGATATACAGTGTGTAATTTAAAAAGTCGTCAACCGCTATATCTTAAAATGCAAGAAGATATTAATAATCACTCAAAACCGTTTAGGTGGCTTGATGGGGAAATAATACAGAGAACGTTAAATCCCGACATGTCCCCTACACCAACTTTGAAATTTCAAATGGCATCTCTATAGTTGAGATACATCATTGGAAAGGCCTTGAAACAAGTTTTCCAACGATACTAAAAAAACAAAAAAATGTATAAAAAATTTTAAATTCTTAATTTTTCTTATATTTATATTAAATGTTAGAAATGATTTTCGTTGTTCTATAGGACGTATCGTTCTTCTACATTATTCTAGTTCCCTATCAAGCCACTTAAAGAGTTTTGAGTGATTATTATATAGCCAATAGCAAATTTTAAAATTGTCACAGTGCATGTATAAAATTCCCAAGTGAATTATCAAGGGCGATAATTTACAAGATAAAAGAGCTATAAAATATTGTCAAATATTATACTGCAAGTTCGAATTAGGTGGAAGGATAAAAGAAAAATAAGTGATTTGCCAAAGAATTCATAGGTAGACGCATAAAGTTTCAGTGTTCTCACCTGAAAAGCACGCGAAAGTTAATTATTTTTTGAAGAGAATTTAAATGAAAGAGTAAATGTGCACGTCCAATATAAACCAAGTTGTCATATTTCGAGAGAAGGTGTTTTCAGGATTTTCGTCAATGTAAGTTTCTTCAATAATCCTACACTTTCATTAATAATCACTAAAATTTCGAAAACTTTTAATTAGTAGTACTTCAATAAAATCTGTTTACTAATTTTGTCTAATTAATAAATTCATGTAATACATATTAAAGACAGTAATTGTGAACAGGAATTTCTAGTTGTGATTTTAATCTGTTTTATTTTTTTTTGTACATACTTTCTTTCTAATTCAAAACTAAAATTGAAATATAATTTTAAAATACTATACGGCTTGTTTGGAAACATATGCGCACTGAAATTTCCTAGCTATCCTTGTCAAGAGCAGTGCGTCCAGAAAGTGTAGGAGATAGAGGAGGCTTAAAAAATAAGAGAAAACTTGATTTATTTTATAGGATGCGGCCACTTCTGCCTTTCTTTTTTCAAATTTCACGGAAACATTCTAGGGCATTTTTCTTGTTCTTTCTTATAATATGCCTTTCTCTTTCTTACAATTCTTCTCTCTCTAGTACTATTACCTCTGCATCTAGCAACTATATGTTTTTTTTTGGCTCGCTCCCTTACTTTTCTTTTTCAGCCTTTCACCTTCTTGTTATTTATCTTTTGGTATTCTGTATGAATGCCTTACTTATTCAAGTAATTTTTCTTTCCTAGTTTTTTCTTTTAATTGACTTTGATATATCTCATTCTGAATCCCTTTTCCTATCTAGTCTATTTGTCACCTCATTTGCGATTAGTTAATTTTCTTTTAATTAATATCTATAATTCATCAGAATGTATATAAAGTTGCTGTTTTAACTACTCTGTCTAAATTTGGGACTTTTTTTTGTTTCGAAATTACTTTCACCAATCTTCTTTGTTTTATCTTTAATAAAGTTTTCAGTACCATCTATTACTGTTCTTAGATAGATATTTATACTTATCCTTTAGTTTTCTTTTCTTGTTACATTCAAGTTATACTACTTAAAATGCTTCATTTATTTTGATTTAGTTTTAACAGTACTTATGTTTACTAAGTCAGTTTATAAAGTAAGTTATATTTTCTCGATTTTTTCTGCATTTTGTGAAACATATTACAACGAATCATCAAGTTTGAATTTCTTATTAATTTGTGATTATGAGTTATCTGTTTTATTTCTTTTCTTATAAACATTTCCTTTTTATATATATTATTATGGATAAACATACATCTCTGTAAATGCTTTAATAATAAAAGTGTTCAAAAAAACTCCATTGGTTTTTTGTAATTAGTATATTTGTAAATAATAATTATAATAATAATAATAAACATTATTAATATAATGTTACTTAAATAGAAACAAAACAATGCAAAAGTAATATTATATAACTGCTCTCCGTAATATTTCTTAGGTTTTTGTGATTAATCCGGTTCGATGACGTATTTCAGTCCCTCTTTCCGCATCTCGCCCATCTCGCATTTTCTCAGTGCCGAGGTCTATCGAGGACGCGTCTTCGAAGAAAGAAATCGACGAGTTGAGGGAGGCGAGGGCCACACGTCTTGCAAAGATATATGCTGTTGATGAAGAGCCCTCGAAAGCGGCCGAGGAAAGAGCGAAAAAGAACCAGAAAAAAAGGGAAGAGGCCAGGCTGGCAGAAGAAAGGTGGGTAATTTATTGCGTTCATTGTTTGGTTTTCGATGGGGACAGTTGATTTATACAATAAATTTGTGATTTTTATTTGTATCGTCTGCAAAGATTTTGTTACGAGTTGAATTTAGGTGGACGACAAGACTAGGCAACGCCGTCGCGGCAAGAGACGCGCGACGTTGAAAATTTTGATTTATATATATACAACTCTTATGTGAAATGTTATACCAGCGGCGCACAGGGAGAAAACACCCCTTTTCAAATCTATAACTTTGCAAAACATTGTCGTATGAAATTGAAATTTGATGTATGTGCATAATAAGAAAGGTGTGAAAATAAAAGTCAGAAAGGTGTTGAAAAAAGATCAAATTGTTTCCAATGTGTCTTGCTTGGTTCATACAATAGAATATAATTTTTAATTCAAAATTTAAAGAGAAAAGATAACTTTTAATTCTAATAATCTCAACAATAAAAAATTAAACGAAATGAAAATTAAATCTGAAAGAATTATATTTCTATTCTTTTTGTGATGGTTTTAGTTGCAAGCAGGGTTGTAAATTTACTGTGCAAATATTAAACAATTTTATTTTGTATACAAAATAACAAATATAAACTGAAGACTTACTACAAAATAACAACTAAGTATACTTCTAGAAAAAAAAAAAAACAAGTAACAAAATTTTTTATTCTAGAATCATATGTCATTTCTATTGTTTCACTTATTTCGGCTTTGTTTTCTTTCTAGTCTGCTTCAGGAAACTGATTACATTATTCAGTTTCTGTAAGTTCTTCCATTTCTTCAACAATTTCTTCTATTAAGCTGGATTTACATGAAGCGTTTAGCGCGTCAAAATGTCGGGCGTACTGTACTCTCATTGGTTGCTTCTCGTTACGCATATAGCACTAATTAATGGGAGTACAGTACGCCCAATATTTTCACGTCTTCAACGCTCCATATAAATCCAGCTTTACGCTTTACTATCGTTAGACAGATCTTCAATTAGTGAATATTTCATTTTATTTTCTCTTTTTTCATCGAATTTTAAATTATTTTTAATGAATATTAACCGTTCCAGTTCTTGTTATGAATGATAGAGAAATAGAAAAAGCTCTCTCTGTAGCCAGTGTTGTGCTTCGACTGTTGAGTAAATGCACTGTTATTTGACTTAACTATGTGGTAACACACAATGACTTCTATCTGTCATATCATAAGATTGTTTTTGATCGTCCATATTGTAACGCGCCCGAACGTGCCACCTTGTTTGTTGACTTTACGGACAACTAAATAACTAATAAACACGGTCCATACAAAAAACAAACTAAACTTATTGACAAATTAATTAATTAAATAAATTGAATTCAATCGAAAATAAACGCCTCTTTACCGAGGGTTCATTTCGGAGAAATTTCGAAAAGGTCGACAATGTTATTGTTAATAAACCATGCAAATCCTAAATGTCTAGACTCTACCCAAAGGAATTTATAGCTGGCGCTAGCAATTACTTCCTAGCCTACCTGCGTCGGCCCTTCGGAAATTCACGCAATTGAACCCTTTTTATGCCTATTGTTCGTGATCGTCTAATTAAAAAAAAAACGAGCCCTACGTTGTTGTAAGTGGAGTCCAATTTTGGTGAAACGGTGAATAAATTCGAGAGATCAAAGGAACAAAATACGTATAAATAAAAACGCGGGACGTTAGATTTAATTAATTATTTATTGTAAAAAAAAGGTAAAAACTCCTTCTATCAGCCACTGAGGGACCTGGGAAATTGAGCGTAAAACCTCGGTTGAAAACAATATAAAAATCAATCACAAAAAAATACGCTTATCAAGAAGTATAATAAAATTCGCTTAACATATTTCACGTCGAATATCGTAGCGATTTAATTTATTTCAATTCCCACAGCTGTTAGTTTGTTGTACACGCAATTAGTGGCTGTGGCAACTTGGTGACTTAGATTAGATAGCTTTCACTTGGTACTCGTGTTTGCCACCTTAGATAGTACTCGAAGACGCTATGAGTAATCAACCAGCGCACGGTGTGACAGTGTGTCTACAGTGTACTGTATTAAAGGGAATTATTAATTGATTAATCAGATGTTCGGAGAAGTATGTGATACAAAAGGCCGCCCCGGCGATCAATTTGCAAGATAATTAACAGCATCTGCCGCTAGTTTTCAAGGACTCTTTTCAGAGATGTGGAATATCTCTAGCTCATTAACCTAATTAATTAGACTTCGGGAGTAGGATCTTTGTCTACTACGTTCTCCGGGCCTCAGAGGGTGGTACAATGTATGCCTTTTTTCAGATCCCTCTGCGTCGTTTTCGTCGGCTAAACCTATTATCGAACTAATTTGTTTGCGCAAGGACCCAATTGACTGTTTTTCGGTACTCCGCTTTTGCGGTTATGGCACTTTCAGTCTCTCGACAAATTGCTTTCAGTTAACCTGCAAATCTTTCGGCAAAGACAACGCTTCAGTCCACACACAGAGTGCGAGAGAAGTTCTATTAAGATGTCTATTTATAGGTAGTTCAAATTGTTGGCTTCGTAATTCTACGGAATTCGTAACGAGCATTAAATGTGCCTTGATTCTTGAGCTGACTGTGCTGGCCGCACTGTGTTCATGGGCAGATATAACTTTGCCTGGCCAGTGGGTTGAGCTGCAGATTTCCCTCGAACAAATCGAAATAACACCGATAGCGTGTAATTGCCAGAGAATATTGCAAAAAGGTAGAACTAAATTACAAAAAAAAAAATACATTGTATTTGAAATCGACCAATAGATTTTAGGGGTAGTTAATTTACTCTGGTTGATTAAATCACAGATCCCGCAAACTACTAAATTTATTTATTGAGTTTTAACTTTGATTCAAAGCAAACGCCAGTACCAAAAATAAACTAAAAAAATTGCCTAAGCAATGCAAAGATTGAACTTTACAGATTTTTCGTGTCACAGACTGATGAGCCAATTAAAATAATTCTTATACAAATTTATACCACCAAGTATGTGAAAAGGAATATAAATTCATGCAATTTTACCTATCCGCGTTCCGCGATGCACATTTCACTCACTCACGCACTTGTTTTTATATAATCCTTTCGCGGCGTTGAATTTGTGGCGCGGTTCGAGTTTTTTTGTTTGTTTTAATTGCCCTTTTCTTACACTGTATTTGAACGTCCCGAAATAATATGATTTAATTCTAATTATGAAAAATAGATGAAACCAAATGCAAATTTAACTCCTCCCCAAACTTAAAAAAAAACCTTGACCAATCCGCTATTTTAGTTCAGAAAAAAATCACGCCTCTCTCTTGTTCACTGTACATAACTAATCAATTTTCGACCCCTAATTTGCGTGACAGACACTTGGTTCTCCGGTGGTCTTGCACATGTTTGAAACTTTCCGAATTTTTGAAAATAACTCGACGCTATGTCGATTGACATATTCATTATTTCCCGACTTTTCATTGAACAATTTCAAAACAAAAGCCATATTCTTGTCTACTGCAATGTAATGTGAACCTTTTTCTAAATTTTACAATATCTTAAACACTTGCGTGACAAATGCTTTCAAAAATTCCAATACCGTACAGACGAATTTTAAAGCGGTCTAATTTATGATGGCCAGCAACACTGGTACAAGTGACAATACTCTATTATTTATGATTCGCGCTGTGATTCTAAAAGACCGTACTTTGGAAACCGAGTCGTTTCCGGTGGCATTCCCAGACTCGTAAAATTACTTAAAATTACTGGTATTTACAATTTAAACAAACAAAAAACCCGATTTGCTTTTAAATATCAAATCCGCGACCGTTTCAATATTGTTTTTCTTTGTAATTAGCAACATTAAGTATCCCTAAAGATGTGATTGACGCTGAAAAAAAAGCTGGTACAGCATCAAAAATCTAGTGTCACGAATTAAAAAAAAATAGGCTGTGCAGTTTGGACTTGATACTGTTGTCTTACTGATATTAAATCGCTACACATTAAATGTCCTAGTGTTTTATTCAAATGCAAAGTACATTTTCCCATTATGTTATTCTAATGTTCAGTAAAATGCTCGGTAAAATAAAAAAAAATGCTAAAAATTTTAAATGCTGGGTAAAATATTTAACGTTCGATAAATGTGTTAAACGTTTGGTAAAAATACTAACCGATCGGTGAAAATACAAAGTGTTATGTAAAAATGTAAAAGCCAAGTGAAAGAAGCAACACACTCTTTGGAACAATAAATGCATTTAAAAATATAGAAAGAGAACATTTGAATATATTACTAATATAATAACGTTATAAAATTTTAATACAAAAAAAAAAAAACTAGAGAATCGACATCGACGTCTTTTATCGTTGATTGTTATTTTTTTAGCTTCAGGAGAAGGAATTGCATATTCTAAGCGAGTAGTCATACATACTTTCAATGTGTTTAGAAATTTTTGTTTGAAAAATTGTGTACAGTCGCAGTTTCATCGAATCCACTGACAATTCGTCTTATTAATTAATTTGATTGAACTTTTTGGATTATATTTAATACCAGTTTACCCAATGTTTGATATTATTTAATGTGCGAAATTCGAAAACACGCTATGTGTGAAGCTGCAAAATTTACTGAGCAAAAGAACAAAAAACACCGATTTTTTTTTAATATTTAATCCTGGACACTCGGTATTTCTCACTGAGGGTTCATTATAATGTTACTGTGCAAAACATTTTAAAATACCGAGCACTTAATTACTAATCATATTAATTTCCTGTTATCGCTCTTATTGGCATAATCCATTTTAACAGTTCTGCCCTTCATGATTTTATTTAAATGCCGCGTCACATCTTTCTGACAAATCGTTTAAAAAAGTTAAAAATTATCAAAATGTCCAAACACAGGGACAGTTGTTTTAAATTTTTTTAAAGTTTTCTAGTTGCTATTGTACAAATGAGTAGTAACGTATGTACAGTTGAAAAAAAAACTCTAGCATGCTTTGAAATGACAATGAAGGTATGTCTTAGTATTCTTATTTTATTTACAACTGTCAGAAGACAACCTCAATTTTATATCATTGAAAAAATGCAATGTTATTAATTAAAATTTTATTTTTAATTTATAAAAAGAGTTGAAAATGCCCTCCACCCTGTTCAATACATTATAAAACTCTACGTTTTAAACCATTCATGACGTTCTGTAACATGACTGGGTTTGCATTTATTTCATTACGTTTATCTAACAATCAAGTTAAGACACACGTTAATTTTTCATGGATTGCTGCGAGTTTTTTTTCAACTGTACATACGCTATTAGTTGCGAAAATTAATTAAAATTGTGTAACTGGCAATATAGAAAGTGTTAGGAAAGAGTTTATACATGTATTTCGGACTTATTGTGCCTCATCAGAACTCTGCATCTTAAAAAAAATTGGTTTATTGAAAAATTTAGAAAAACTTACCCCTTTTTTGAATTTCTAAAATCCCAAAAAACATTTCGTTTTTCAAGAATTTTAACCAAAAGCCCCCAAACATTTTCGATGGATTTAAGTCTGGACTGTTTGAGGGTCATTGCAAACCGTCGATGTTATTAATCCTGGCCAGTTTCTGATAACTTCCGCAGTGTGGATAGGACAATTATCTTGCTGAAATATAAAGTCGTCGGCAAGCACATGTTGGACCGTTGGAAGAATGACGTATTCTAAAACGTCTCTGCAGGCAATTGCATTACATCTTCCACCAATCCACCAATCCGCCAGCCTATTCCTAAACCTTGTGAACTTATTCAAGCCAAACATTAGCTCCAAACCATCCAGATCTTCTTCTAAGTTTAATGTATGCCTCACTGTAACGAGCTCCCCGTGGTCTGTAGACCCTGATTTTACCATTATATGTTGACTAAAGAGTTTTCTCGTCGCTGTGAATAACGCGGTTCCCATAGTTTAAATCGTTGTTAATATGATTTAAGGCAAACAACAGTTGTGATTGTTTCTGTTCTGTTAGTTAAATACGGCTTTCTTGCAGCGACACGGCACATTAAATCAGATTTTAATATTCTTCTATACGCAGTAACTGTGGAGGCGGGAAATTTGTATTATAACAGCACTTCTTGCAGTTTCAAATGAATGCTCTCTGATATAATCTAAAAGTAGTGTATCGTCTTCAACAGTTGTCTTTTTGCTCGACAACCCTGATCGAGTCTTCCTTTTTAAGGACCTCGCGTTTTCCCATCTATTTTTAATCGCAAATATCGTATTTTTATTTAATTGAAAATGCTGTGAAGGCATCCATATTGACCAACCGTCTTCTATTTTTGAAATAATGCGTGCTTTATCATTAGTTTTCTATGCACTTTAGTACAAAGTTTCTCCACGGAATGTAATTACTTTTAAATTTTGACAAGTAAAAAGTAAATTGTTGTTTTTTCTGATATCATGGTAATATCGTTGAATTTTTAACCCACTTTACATTCGAAGAATAAAATTGTCCCAAATTTATTTGAACAAAACTGTACATATGAAATTTGACCACAAAGTGTACGCATTCAATAGGGTCGATAATAAAATTATAATTATAACAAACAAAGTCTCAAAATAAGGTGCATTACATGTCTTTAAATATATTGATGCTTTAACATTCATAAAATTTTTATTTGCACTATTTGACCTCAAAATGAAAAGTGTTACTCGATAACATTAAATGCAGCATTCTACCAGACAAGATAAATATGAATGAAATAAAGTACCTCGAAAAAGTTTGACCATGGTGCTACGAAACGCTTAAGAATTTCTAATATTTAACCTTCATAATTTCTATTAAATTATATTTCATAAAATTTACAAGCCATTCTCACAACGTTATTGTCCTGTTTGAATTATGTTAAAGTTTATCCAGTGGCGCACTAGTACTTATTCCTGGTAAGGGCACAGTATACTTATGTTTTGATCATGTCGTATACAAAAGCGAGGGGGAGAAAATCAAAAATGATAAGGCGAGCGCATATGGAAGGGGGCGCTTGCTCCATTATTGATTGGGTTTATTTTACCTACTGTGATAATTAGAAAAATGAGAGATTTTAGTGCAGGGGCGTACATTGGGGCATGTGCCCCTTCCCCCTTGTGTGTTCACAAAACGCGATACGAAATCCGACGTCTGAATTCGACATGCAAAGTGTGGTTGAATAGAATAAATGGCGGAGTCATACAGTGCTACCAGAACTAATGTGTTTTCTCTACTAAGCCAAATATTTCTAACACTTAAAAATTGTCTTTAAGTGAAACCCGACGATAGCCAAGCAAAAAATTCTATCGACGAATTGAACACCAATCGTGTTCATAATCGCAATACGATCGAATCGATCATAGCAGAACGGAATTGAATTACAGATAAATTTTTTTCTTTGTAATAATTCGACAAGTTAGCGTTAGTTTTTAAGAGATATTTACGACCATGACAGCGGCGGCGTCCGCTCCGTCTCGTAAAAATGTTAAAAGAAACCAAACAGTGGTGTTAAGTGTTTGAAATGTGATAGTATGTATATTTCAATTAAGTTGGGCAAAATTGTATAATAATGTTAATTTTGTTGACGAGCATACAATAACACGCTGTGTTAACAAAAATGAGGTTAATGATAACAATAGTTCAGATTATGAGTTCGGGGATGCTGTAAGTGATTTCACTAGAGTTGCTGTATTTGATAAGCGAATGTTTAAATACATTTTAAAGCAGACGAATTTATGCCTGAAATCGACCAAAATTGTCGGTAATATTCAAATTCTGTTTGTTTTGTATTAGGTGTAATTCTCGCTATTTTTGCCAAATAATTAGACTATGTTACTGCACGAATAGACCTAACCTATAATTTACATTTTTTTTTTTCATCAAGACACGTTTGCCGCGAAATTATGTTTTAGCTTATAGTTTTAGTTCCACTAACACAATGTCAATGCAATGTGTAATATTATTGAATAAATCAGTTAAATAGTGTATTTGTGATTTATTCTGACATGGTAGCAGAACGTGGTTGACGATTTTAGACGTGCATTGATATGTAAGTGCGAAAAATTAGACGGGTTAATAAACAATTCATTCGACGAATCTCCGGGGTTATGGACGTTTAGACGTACGACTTGCAGAATTGTTTAAGACGTTTAAAAGAGTGAAAAATCGAGATGAGTGATAAGCAGCAAATTGAGTTGATTGGCGAGGACAATTGGGTCACGTGGCGAATCGTTAGGAGAACAATTTTAGAATGTGACGGAACATTAAATGTTGTTGATGGATAAGACAATAGTGTTGAGAATTTTCAAGTGCAGTTAACTACATTATTTTATACCTCGACACAAAACCGCTACTTCGTGTTGGTATATGTCAGATGACAAAAGATATTTGGAATAAGCTACCTCAAATTTATGAAGCACAATCGGAAGAAAACGTCGACCTTTCACGACATAAATTTCAATTGGATGGGAACCATCTGGAGGCATTCAAGGTCATTTAGCAAAATTTAACGAAGTGCAGACAAAATTATCTTTGTTGAATAGGCCTATCGATGAAGGTGACTTATGTGCTCGACTTTTACAAACGTTACTTAAGGAATTTGACTACATTTAGGTCACGTTGCATGACCTACCGCAAGACAAGCGAACTTGGTCTAAATTACAAAAGCGATGTCTAAATTATGAATTACGAATGGTGACGCTGCAGATACTGTAAATGTAATGTTATCAAAAATGAAAGTAAATGCTGCCTGTGATAAACAACAAAAAACGAAGAACATGACGAAAACTTATACTTCACGAAAAGATAATACGATGTGTTTCTCTTGTGGCAAAATTGGCCATCTATCTAAAGAATGCAAAACTGGTTTAGTTTGTTTCAAGTGCAAAGATAAAGGACACGTATCTGCAGAATGTCCAAATAAAACGAAAACAAAAGACTTTGCTATGTTTTAGAAATCATCAAGAGAAATTTAACACAAGGCTAAGGAAACTAAGAAAGAGGCTCCATACAAGAAACATTTTGTCTTCTCTACTTTTGACCTTGGCATCAACAAAATGGACTGTGATGAGCGGTTTATAGACAGTGGTGCCACACATATTACGAATCGATGAGACTTGTACAGTTCTTTTAAATTATTTGAAAAACCAAAGAAGCTGGATGGTTTCGCATCTTTTTGAAAATACTGATAACAGAAATTGGTTAATAGTGTTAATATCCCCGCAAACGTGTCTTGATAAAAAAAATGTACATTACAGCTTACTTTTCCACATTACAGGTCCACCACAAAACTTCGACAACAATATACCACTTGGGAAACGTCTTGTAGACTTATCTCTAGCGCGGTCAGCATCACTGTAGGCCTCTATTGCTGAATACGTTATCTTCTTAAGTCTAATTCGTTTTACTAAGTTAAAATGTGCTTGCGTTGGTGCGTCTTGCACACTTGAAGCAACACTAACAGAAAATGGCAAGTCCGACCGTGTTCCCAAATACATAAGGACCTCACGATACCATTAACAACTTCAGCTGTAGATGATTCACCAGGTGTTCAATTGGAAACAATAGTGATTTTGTTCGGTCACCCCATATTTTTCCAATATTCGCCTTGCATATGGAGTTCGAATAATCTGAATACATTCTTCCGATTTTTTGATTTGTAATCCAAGATAGTTATCAACTTCGCCAGTTGTTATTTCGAAGCGATTTGCCAATGTATTGATAAATTCATCTATCATTTTACTTGGACCCATTATTAGTCCATCATCCACATGAACTAAAAGAATCAAATTTTCATTGAAGAACATACAAGGATCAGCACTTCTTTCTTGTAAATTGCATTGTTCAAAATATTCAATTAGGCATTTCTCTCAACATTTCGAAGCTTGCTTCAGGCCATATAAGCTCCGAACTAATTTACACATACGATCCGTGCCATCAGTATAACCTTGTGACTGCTTCATATAAATATCCGATCCGTTGAGAAACGAGGTTTTTACGTCAAATTGTCTCACACTCTTGCCACGTTGGACAACAACACCAAAAAGCGCTCTCATAGTCTCACATCTGGCAACGGGACTAAAAGTGTCGGTGTAGACGATCCCTGGTCGTTGACTAAAACTCCCAGCCACTAATCTCGCTTTGTACAGGATTATTTCGTCGTCAGCATTTGTCTTCACAGCAATAACCCATCGGTTATCAATAACCTTGACTTTAGAAGGCTTCATTCTTATGCAATGAATCTATCTCGTCATCCATTGCAGTTTTCCATTTCTCATCATCATCAGATTCAATAACCTCATAGTCCTTTGGAACTTCTCTAAGTAACATCATTCTTGGTTGCTGACGTTTAACGTACCCATCTCTATAACGTCCCGACCTCTGGATTGCTTACCTATTTCTTAACATGTAAGATCTTTCTTCATTATCAGCAAGATTCATGTAATTTTCATTAACGATAATATCTTCTGGCTGATTTTCATTGGCATCTGCTTGGTAAATATCATCTTCATTGTTGATGTCTTCAACATTTGCAGCATCTCATTTGATTCTATAAAATTTCCATCATCATCACCAAGTGACATATCCATCATTTTTGAGACATGTATTTTCTCTGGTTGCTGTGGTAATGCATTCTTAAATTTTATATCTCTGCAGAAAAACACTAATTTCTTATCGGGAAAGTAGACGCGATAACGGCAGTCCGCATATCCCACTACAAATCCTCTAGTCGATTTAGCATCAAATTTCTTTCGCTATGGCGGTGGAATCCATGCGAAACATTCTGTTCCAAAAATACATAAGTAATCAAGGTACGGTCAACGAGTGTTTTAATCCTACCTTCTCTGCACAATTACGTACATCTTCGTTGACAAATTCCTTGCCTCCATCAGCGCGTAATTCTTTCACTATCACTCATGCTTGTGTCTTAAAAACAAGGAAATATCTGTATCTATATAAATCATTTTCTTTCATCGGACCACAGATGTCGGCAAAAATTAACTCTCCCGGTTTGGTGGATTTATCTATTCTTTTACCGAAAGTAAGTCTATGAGACTTTCCAAAAACACATCCTTCGCAAAACTCGTTGTCCATCTTGAAGTTAATTCCACGATCCATTAAAAATCTTTGCACATGTTTATTTTGATGTCCAAGTTTTTCATGCTAGTTTTGAAGAGTTATCACTTCTTTCAAAAATAGCACAGGACTTCTCAGGATGGACGACTCTTACTACTAGGCGATAGAGCTCGTTGGACTTATTGGACACACCAATGGGTATTGGAGTATTTTCTCTACAAAATATCCTTGTCATGCCATCGTTTTGAATAACTTGATCGATGCCTTTTCGTCCAGCCTGTTTCACAGAAAACAAATTACACATTCCATCAGGACAAAACCAAACATCTTCAAAATATCGTTCAGTCCATTTTTGACCATCAAATATCTCGACATTAATTCGTCCAATACTTCAATTTGCACACCGTTCTTGCCGGTGACCCAAGAGATATCCCAAGGTAACATCCTAGGTCCACTGTTTTTTTTTTGGAAATTATTTGTCAATGACCTGGACACCCACATTGCAGTAGACTGTATGACGTTACATGCCGATGATATCTCTGCCCTTATATCTGCAAACAAGTATCTAAATTAAGCCTCGCTGCCTTCAAGTTTGGATATCTTCAATATCTTGGTCTTGACAAGGAAAGGATAAGGCGTTCGGTTAATACAGAGGTATTTATGGTGGATTTCATAATGTTAGTTAAATTTAATCATCCGTTAAAAGTAAACTTTGCTATCTTGTAAGTGTTGCCATTTCTTTTCATTTACAGGCAATTTCGCTGAGAACAAGGGCTTAAAGACTTGATTTTTTGGTAGCGGTGGTATAATAATGGTTGGTCATCAATATTAACTTTATAATGAATAGTTCCATCTGGTAAATATTTTAAACACCTAAGATCTGATACAGTTGAATCACTTTTTATTTTTCCTGGCCGAATTGATTCAAACCGAGTGATACTTTTTTCATCATATAATATTTAAAAAAAAATGTGGGAAAGATATTCTATATCAAACGGAAAAGGTTTTCTTTCTGGCTTCTAGAATAACTTGTATATATTGATTGGAAAGTGCAATTTGACGTCCTTTTAATTTTCTCTATAAGGACCTAAGTAGACTCACATTAAATTTATGTGTGACCCTTCTCAAGATATTTTTGTTTAATAGATACTTCAGGTTCAAAAAAGGCGTAAACGCAAATTCTCAAGAGTTGTGGATTACGATGTGTTAGAATTTAACCATCCATATATTCTTGTTTATTAAGTACTTTTGCTTTTAAATATGGATCTAACAAATTAGTCGCTAGGTGAATTGTTTCAATTATCATTTTCTAGAAGTTTTAATACTGATTCTTTTATTTCCCTGGCAGAATTTTTTCGTTACTTTTTAAATCCTGAAAAGTTTCCACAACGTGTAAAATAAATGGCTACTAAAACTGCTTTTAGACTACTTTTGGATGAATCTACGAAGAGTCTCCATTTATCTGCATTATGTTCAAATTTAAGCACATTTATTAAACCTGTAAGGTTTGAAAACATATAAAGATATTCCCTTATTTCATAAAATAGCGAAAATATCTCGTGCCGTTTTCTGTATATAGAAACTCGTGTTGCTTCGTCCAATAAATTCTATTCATGTAATCTGGATCCTAAGAGTTCGGCTTCCGCTTTGTAAGCTTTAAATCACGTACTAAGTCCTTTTGTTTGATTTTGTGGGGTATGCTAGTTTTTTAGGGATATAGTCTGAATTCATACTTGTATCAGAAGAAACTCTGCACTGTTTCAAAAGAAATGCAACTGTTTAGTAATGAATCAGAAGGAGAAGGATGCATATGATCTTTTTGATATGGAACAGATCTTATTTTATTACAGATGCTATATCGGGATACCGAATTTTATTCTTTTTAATTTAACTTCCGCGTCCTTTGTCCATAATTGAATTAGCCTCTGGTTGGAACCGCGTCACGACTGCTCCTACTGCCGACATTTCGTTCGTATTGTGTCGGAAAATAGGATTTTGTGAGCGGTTTCTAGTTTGCGTTCAGCTGAACACAAACTATAGTATAGGTTCATCTAGTTTTTCAATTGTAAAACCCTTGAATCTATAGAAATCTTCAAACATCCCAATAACCTAAATCGTGATACTGACTTTTATCTCCACAATATCTGGAAACTTCTCATTAGCGATCCATCACGCCCCAACAGACCAACTCATTGCCCCCACCGATCATCATAAATACCACATCGCCAGACATACTTATCAGTCTCAGCGACTAACGAGAAGCAGCAGCAAGACTACCAGGAGTAGCTACACCGCCAACAGCAGCTCTGAGGAAGTTCTTCTGCAATGGAGAACGAAACATCGGCAGTCGTGACGCGGTTCCAACCGGAAGTCAATTCAATTATTCCTTTTATTTTTTATGCACTGCTCAAAAAAATTATCGGAACGAGATTTGAAATCGTTTTTATTTTTGTCACGATTGTTAAATTACAATTTTTATGGTAGTTGATTATTTCTGGATTTTCAAATTATGAAACAAAACTTTTGTCATTATTCAACCCATTTCTCTTAAGTGGGTCAAAATATAAACGAAGTCGTAAATTAAAGTGCCTCTAGATCATTCAGCAAATTAAAAAAGACAAGAAAGAGCTCTTTATAAACATGTTAATTTTTGACTGCGTTCACACTGAAGTTCGAGTAACGAGGGCCGTTGCTTTGTTTGAAGATGAACGCTCACGCGTTATTTAGCAAATGAGGTTGAAGTGAATCTATCCGTTACCTGCAGACTTTGGCATAGAAACTAAACAACAGGTAATTACTTCAAGACTGAACAAAGTCCTAAACGAAAAACAACTCATCAGGATGACAGGTGCAATGCAACTTCGACATTGGAGATCCGAGCTCTTTACTGAGGAATCATGGTTTAACCTTATTCGTTCAAATGATCGGGTACGAATGTACAGCGTTACAATGAATCTACAGGAAGTCGACTGATTCGGACGCGGTTCAGTAATGATTTGGGGTGGCATATGTATACATGACCCCACCGATTTGTCATGGTTTCCCAATGTCTAAGTCAACGAATTTATGTAGATATCTTGCAGTAAGAACATGTTTTATCGTTTTATCGCCAACTATTTCGAGGATGTAGTCTCCAACAGGACAATTGTAGATTTCACACAGCAAATGATACACTAAATTTCCTTTGGGAGCCCGAGATTCAGGTGATGAGGTGACCTACCATGAGTCGAGATCTTAATCCAATTGAGCACTCCTGGGATTATTACGCGTCCTTTTGCGCCTCACAACTTACAACAGTTAGCTCAAGCTCTTAATGAAGAATGGAAAACACTTCCACAAGATACGCTAAAACATCTTGTTGGAAGCATACCTCCACGATGTTAGACTTGTAACTGCTGCTCATGGAGGCCATGCACATTACTAGAGTGCAATATGCCTAGTGAGAATTGAATTTTCTTAATGCTGGAAGTGATTAGCGCATTTTGTGTTTGGTAGTGTTCTCGAACTTTTCATGTTACTGTTGATAACTATTGAATTAGATTTTAACCTTTATTGATTGTTGTTAAATAAGTTCCAAGGAATAATAATCAATTATAAAAATTTCAATGTGTTATTTAGCAAGACACTGTGAAACATTCAAAATCTCGACTGCTAATTTTTTTGAGCAGTGTATTTATATTTTTTTTATATTTTATATCCAACAATGTTTGTTAAATAAAAATAGCAATCGTCTAACCCTGTGATTTTCGCGCGAATTTCCGTCGCCGCCGTATCATGTCGCACACTGTGACTGTAAATAACAAACGTGTATCTTAGAAACGAATTATTTTTAAGTGCTGCCAGATTTTTCCTGCAAACTTTCGCGTTTTCATTAAAAATTAATTATTTTTGGTCTTATATTTTGGTGGATTTTATTTGAAATCGAATTGCCGGAATATGCCGATAAGTACCTTCTATTAGATGAGTACCGAGGAAATGTGACTGCAGCAGTAAAATTATACGTTGTGTATTTATACACCAAGGCCTCGAGATTATCCTACCTCGGTTGCAAGCGGCCTCGGTGACAATTTTTCTCTCAGTACGTCAGAGAACTTCGCGGGCAAGGTGTACACAACATTTTTTGGGCCACCGTATAAAAATGCGACAATTGTATTTGTTACCATTATTTCTCAATGTTCTCATGAGAGGAGTGGAATTCCGTTACCTGAACATTTTTCTTTATTTATTTGGTTATTGGTTTAGTAATTATTTAAGTTACATTACGTTGTAAAGGAAGAATTTACATATTTGTTTACATTATTTTATTATTTCTGTATGTGTCAGGCAGAAAATTGGACACATATGCGATTTTCTTTTTATTATTTATTTCTCAGAAAAAATATTTTTTATGAAAGTCTCTGCGTCTTCCTAAATTCAAAACGTACCTACAGGTCAAAATTTGAATACCATTTGTCATATACCGAGAAAATCAAAACATTTAAAATCGACATAAGAGTAAAGTACCGTTATTTTTCAAAATATGCGGAAATATTATTTAATATCCGTTCACTCGGTTTCCTGGTTCGAGTAGGCGAGTTAGGATGACGTTTTTGTTGATATCGTAATGAAATATAGACGTTAGATGAAACGGATATGTTTATTTTTAATTTCATAGTTATGATTTTAGTGTACTGACGGAAATATTGTAGAGTACAACAAACAGGTACACATACGACTTAAATATACAGGTTGAACGTGTTTATAGCTATTATTCGTCGTCTTCGAAGTTATAAATTAATAAATGCCCGACGATTTTAAAAACCATGACCTAGCAAACAGATGACTTTAGTTACAGCAGATCAGGATTTCGTGTTCAATATGAAAGTAAATAACTTTTGTAAATACTTAAAAGTTTTTAATATTATGTAGATATTGCATTTAATTCATCTGTTTTGTAGTGATCCTTACTTTATTAAATTACTAGGATCCGTGATCTCAAGAGAAGAAGGGTTTGTGGTGATCGTGTATCGAAACTTGTGTAGACTTGGTATACATAATTTTATCATAACCCTCTCATACCAAATACCTAATTTGACTGGGGGTGATATGGTATACTAATAAATAAATAAATAGCTTTTACGGCGAGGCCATGAACTTATAAATTATTGAATTTATACTTTGGAAACGTTCTATAGGTGCAGTACCTTGAGTGCAGATATTTTCACAATAGCTTAGATCAAAATAAACAAAAAAGGTTGGTAAATTGGTTTCTTAATGTTCACCGTTTTCTTGAGATAAAATAAATCTCAAAAATTCACGCGTTTCGTAAAAATAAATGTTATTAATAAAAATAAAAATTTGCTTCAAAGTTGTACAATAACAAAACATAAGGTATAATTCTAATATGCCAATTCTTATGCCCACACTTAATTCACTGTATAACCATTGTTATTCTTTCTTCTTAAATTGACATAATTAACAGGGCATTAGCTGAAGAAGCTGCTAGAAAAGAAACTCAGTCAAAGAAAGAAGAAGCGTCTAGAAAAGCAGAAATTGCTCGTCAAGAAGAGCTTGCAGCTAAAGCTGCCGCCGAGAGGGCAGCAGAATTAGAACGTCAGGCAGAGTTAACCAGGCAGGAAGAACTAGCTAAACAGGTAAGCTTTGTTGCCATTTTTTATGTTACGAAGGTAATAGTAATAAGTCATGGACTTCCTAGGCCGCAATTGAAAGAGCTCGTCAGGAAGAGCAAGAAAAGATTCGCCTGGAAGAGGAGCGAAGACAAGCTGAAATAGCGAAAGCGGAAGAAGAACGTCAACAATTACTACGCCTGGAGGAAATTGCACGTCAGGCGGAAGAAGAAAGAGAAGCAGAACTCGCGCGACAAGCGGAAGAGCTTGCCGAACTTGCGCGGCAAGAAGCTGAGTTGGCAGAAATTGCTAGAAAGCAGGAGGAGGAAGCTGAGCAAAGGAGGAAAGAAGAAGAACAGGCAGAATTGGAGAGGCAAGAAGCCGAATTGGCCGAACTAGAAAGGCAAGAGAAAGAACTCGCGGAATTGGCTAGACAAGAAGCAGAATTGGCTGAGCAAAGCAGAATAGAAGCTGAGCAAGCCAGAAAAGAAGCAGAGGCGGCTGAATTAGCACAACAGGAAGCCGAACTGGCCGAACTAGCGAGACAACAAGCGGAACTCGATGCATTAGAGCGAGAAGCAAAGGCTTTAGAAGAAGACGTTCCTGAACCTGAGCCAGCGCCAGAAGAAACAGACGACATTCCTGTTCAGGACGAAACTACCGTTCCTTCTTCTCTTCAGGAGGAAACTTCTGCTCAAGAAGATGAGCCGATAGTGGAAGAACCTGATACACCAGAGGCTGCTCCAGAGGCTTCTTCCGAACCTGCAGTAGACGATGCAGAACCTGCTGATGTAGAAGAGGATTAAATTTTTTTTGTCGAAAATGAATTTGATTATTTGAACACGTAAGTATATACTTTAAACGAAAGAAAATGATTACAAAAAAATTAAAAAAATATGAATTGACATATTCAATTTTAAAAATACTCCTATAAAAAGTGAGCAACAAAAAATCTAATTAGGATAGGCGGTGTAAAGAAAATGTATGTCTGTGATTAACTAAATTAATTAATCTAATACATTCATGAACTGTCAGCTCAGCCTGACAACGCGTTAGTCACAGCCATACACTTTCTTTGCACCACCTACTCTAATCTGATTTCTTGTTACTCACATGTTACAGTTATTCGATTAGTTTGATGAGTACTTGAGTGTTATTTTATTTCTGATAGGTTGTTGCTCTTGTATGAATTAATCTTTCCTGGCATATACGACAATTCTTAAGTTTACGTTACAAAATTCGATTGCATTTAGATTTGTTAATTTGCATTTATGTTTAATTTTTTATGGCAATTTTATTTTATTTTTTGATTTCTTAAAAATATTTTAAGTGCATTTAATTTAGTTTAGTTTTTATTATAACGAGTGTTTTGTTGAAAAAATCATCAGGTTGGTTTTGATTTTTTAATGAAAGAAGAAAAAGGGTTTATTTTCTAAACCAATTGACGTTTGAATGAGTGACAGTTATCAAAGAGTTGTTGTGACAAAATGACATTTCATTTTGATCTAACACATTGCTATGAAAGGCTACTTGGCGACCTTTTCAATTGAACACCTGATATAATTTCGCTTTTTTCTTATGCATTTTTCATTAATTTTAATAAAGTTGTTTTGACTGTGTTGTTTTATTTAAACCTATTTATAAATACGTTAATAATTAGGAAGTGCTTCTGCTGTCGGCACTGGCTTCAGACATGGATGTTGGCACTGGTTTTGGTTAAATGTATCGGCACAGATTCTAGCCAAAAGATACCAATATTAGTTTTTGCTTTCAACGTATTAGCGACGCTAGATTTTTAGCGCAACTGCTAACTTGTATTATAACACAATGGACGATAAAATCGTAAAATCTCACGACATACAGGATGTTCATAAAAACATGATATTAAAAAAAAGTTAGTATCTGTGGATTAAAGTGTTGTTAAATCTTCTGTAGATATGTTCAAAATAAACTAAAAATTTACATAAACATAAATTATGATACTAAAATGTAAAGATTGTGTTTTTCTCATAAATGGGAAAGGTCTAAAAATACTTTTTACGGAAATCAGTTTTCTTTTCTACAATTATTGTATTTCGGAATCCCGAAAAAGATGTTGATTTTTCTGATGTTATGGAAGAGGTAGTTTCTGGGACTTGTAATTTCAAACAATTTAACAAAATCTAATTAGATGTTTGTTGTTTAATGTTTTTTAGTTATATTCAGTTATTTTAGAGTTTGGTCTTGCATAATAAAAATGAAAAAAGTTAAAAACATCGTTTCATTTGATTGACTGTAAGGATTTATCTATTATTATAATTTTTAAAAACTTAACAAAGAAGTTTGTAACATAAAAATTTTTCCACTTGTTAACCGAAAATAAAACAAATACTTGCGCCTTTTCGTCTTGCACCTTAAGATCGATACATACCTTCGTATTGGTCATGAATCAAAACGGTCAAACAATTTGACATATTATTTATACGCGGTAGTAAGATACTAACCTTCTAGCGGTATAAAAATATATACCTATAATGTTTACAGGCTCTTCAGTAACTGATTTGATCGTGTAAGGGCCTTCTATTTTGGGCGAAAAAGAAACAAAATAACATTCTAGAAAGAAATAGCAGAGGAGCATCTGGATGCATCCAATACGTATCGTTATCATTCAATATAGCTCTTGAAGAATCTTGTATTTTTTCATCCATTATGAAACATGATTGTACACGCTCGGGTAAATAAAACCTGATGGAACTGTTTATCATCAAACAGAATGGTTTCGATTCGGTTAAAAATTAGTTCAAAGATATTCATTGTCACAGGATTGTGATGAATTTCTCAATACTAAATATATATTAGAAATTATTTTAACGAACAATTTTTAGCGGACAAGAATTACAAATTATATACTTCAATATTTGACTTGATCTTATCATACTCGGATTGAAAATAGAATTTTAATTACATGAAGGCATTTCATAATCTTTACCGGCACCGGTAGCATAGGCACGACCAAATAATTAACTTTAATTATAAAGTTAAACTTATGCTACTCACATATTAATTTAGAATTTCAATGTGTCTAAAGAGAACTGAGTAGTAGTTTTTAAATAAACATGCATTAGAATACTTTTATTTTCTATTTACAGTTTAAGAGAGAGTTTGTTAAATATTATCTTTAAGCAATAATTAAATATTAATCTTCGCACACAATAATTTTTGTAGCCGTAGAGACGCATTTCGGCAGTACACATACTAGTAAGTTAAAAGCATTTCATAATCTGATCACGATCTAATTTTAGATAATTATATATTACTTTCTTCTGTTATTATTTTTATTACATATATGTTGTAATATTCTTCCGGGTGTTCCTCCGCATAGGGTTCTCAAGAGACCTAGAAGAATTACAACATACAACACCCGCGGAAACCTACGATGTAACATATATATAAATTATGAGTATGATTAGGTGGTGGGTAGATATCATGAAGTGTTTTTAACTTAGTAGTGTGTGTACTAAAGATGGCAGCTTTGCTGCCGAAATACGTATCTACGGATATAAAAATTATTGTGGACGGAGATTAATTTTTAATTATTTCTTAAACCACGGTCTCTTTTGCTATTTTTTAGTTTATCTTTAAGCGTATTCGTATTGGAGAAAATTTTGGTGTATTAAAAATATATGAGGTGTTGCCCGAGTTATGTTTGCGCAACCATTTAATTTTAAGGCATCTTGAGATAACATGCACTTACCATGTAAATTATATCGGGATAGGGAAATTAAATTGGAGTAGCTGCCTACATCCCCTTCTGACCTCGACCTGAGACATCACACCATCATTTACCCCAATGTAAGACACGCCAAAATCCTGATTAAATGAACTGATTGCTGGAGTATTGCAGTAAAAGCGTAGATATATCACGGAATCCGACATAGTTTTTTGTTTTACGATTGAAGGTCGAATTTGGAAGTTGATGTTGAATTTATTTCAAGTGCTTGTGACATATCAATCTAAAACTACCATGAAGGAGCAAATAAAGGATAGGAAAAATATATGTGAACTTTTCATTGTGCATAAATCATAAATAAAAAAAATCACAATGAACAAGGAATTGGAGGGCCGCTATCATAAGTGTAGGACGGAATAGTTATTGCTTACTTCAGTAAAGTTTTTTTCCAAAGCTGAGAGGAATTATTGTGCAACCACGAAGGAGTTCCTTGCAGGGGTGAAAACAATACTATATTTTCACAAGCATCTTTATGGTCGATACTTTCATCTTTGATCAGACCATGGTAACATTATTCTCTAGAAGACCGGGTCCTGAAGATTGTCGCCACTGCTTGAAAATGGAAGGCAAAGAAGGTGTAATCCCCATCGAAAGAACACGTGTCACATGCAACAAATGACAACTAGAAATTATAAGGCAAGAACAACGCCAAGAGAAAAGCACAGGGGATATAATCTCTTGGAAAGAAAAAAGACAACATCCAACTTGAGCTGAAATATCAGGCAAAAAATCCAATTTTCAAAAGCTGGTAAGCACAATGGGATTCTTTAAATTTAGCCAATGAGGTTCTTAAAAGAGAATTGGAGTCGCCTGATGAGAGTGAAATTACAGAGCAGATAGACCTCCCAAAAGTCAAAATTGTCGAAGTTTTCATCACTAAAATGGTATCGAGTTCTATCTAGAGGGGAAACGCGACTTGAAGTTTGGACGATGAGAAACTAGGAAGTCTGAATTGGAGAAGTATCTGCAGGACACTGAGAAATGCTTGGCGAGAACTCACGAATACGTGTGACGTAACATCAATTTGGTCACCGACGCAATGAAGAACCGCTTTGATAGATGAGCCAATAAAATGGCCCTCTAACATGGAGACCAGTGCACTCATAATCCATGACACTTCCTGGAAGCTTCCAGATGCTCATATCCATCTCCTTTAAAACTATCAATTCGATTGCATCCAAATCTTATTGCCAAAAAGTGAATCCAGGATTTTGTAAATTATTTTTTACTTGGAAACCACAAATAAAATGTCCACGATGAGCTTTTTGTAAAAGTTTTGTCATGAATTAAGATTGCGACTGTACTGTTCTAAACTGCAGGCGCCTTGAAATGGACTATGAAACAATCAAGGGGATTAATGACGGGGTTTGTAGGATACAGAAACTTCACTGAAACCTGTGGGAAGATGAAAGTGATTTACATACGTTTGGGTCCGTGCCGCCGACGATTCGATTTTAGCCTGGTCATTTACTTTTTCGATTATTCCAGCGATTTCTTAGAAACTACCATCAACCCCATTTGTTCAAATAGCAATTAAAATAGTTTCTTTATTTTTTAATTAAGTATTTTAGATTAGAAATACAACAGCATGATCAAAATACTTCATTAAAGAATATAAAGAATAAAGAAAATATTCAAATGCTATTTGAAAAATGAGGTAGGGAGTAGATTCTGAGGAGTTGCTGTCTAGAGGTTCCTTTTAAATACTCTATTTTCTAGAGCTCTTCCAAGCCATTTTCAACAAAGCCTGAATAATTTTTTTGTCTTGTCGTTTAAGAGAAATGTTGACTCTAACACTAAATTTGAGACACGGTGTATAATCGAGGATCGGCGAGCTTGTTGAATCAGTTATTATTTCGAAAGCTATAAATGTGAATCTTGCGATTAGTAGAACGTTAAAGTTATACCGGGTGATTTTTCAAATTTTTCATCAACTCTTACCATGAAATTTAGACTTCATGTCTTAGTTTAATTGAAAAATAAGTAATTTCACTGTTTGAGGTTATTTTACAGTCAAGCTAAGACATGCCGCTAAAATTTCATGGTAAGATTTGATAAAAAGTAAAATATCAGCCGATACTTAGAAATATTCCTTATTAGATAAGTGCTGCAACTCGTTATTCTTCAGTTTTTATTGTGTTAAGCAATTGTGGATATTAAAATGTTTTTAAATTATACATTATTTTCCTGTGAACTCCAAATTGGTAACAATATGGTAAAGATCTAGATCAGATATTTCAGTGAAAATAAGCTGATTTTTCTTCCGAACTTTTAATCCAAAAAAGATAACAAAAGTTCAAATTATTGTAATTATTCCCGTCATCGATAAAGTAGAAAACAAGCACTCTATCATGTAAGCGATAGTGCAGTTTTTGTTGATATTTAGGTTGAATCGATTCAAGATCGATTTTCAGCTAAGAAAAAAACGATAACAGCGATATTTGTTTGTTTCTGTTATAAAAGTTTTGATGAATAAAAAAAGTTCCTAATAAAATTTATTTGTTTTTTATTTAGAAAATAAAATACACGTAACAAACATAATTGAAGAAAAATTTAAAAATAAATAACACTTTTAGAATTTAAGTAATTATTTTTTTTGTAGGTTCATGTTAAGGGAAACACTAACATGTTGACCAAATCAGGTTTTAAAATGTGACCACTTTCTGAAAAGATCCTTCAGCCAAAAACGAAGTTGCTGTTCTGTGTTTTATATTCAGGTAATATTTCCTTTTTGATTCCATTAAACTAGAGGTTGAAGCTTCCATTCAACAGAGTATATTCTTCATATCCCTCAGCTCTAAGTCATTATTCTTAGTGTTAATGTAACCAAATTTTGTTGCTTCTGATTTAGATTTCTATATTTTCTTCGCCTTCAGTAAAATAAGCTTCTGTGATTTCCTCTATAGCCTCTTTAAAGGCACCGTTTTTTGTAATGCTTCTGTTACCTTGGCTTTGACTGCATTTCTGATGTGAACAACATCAATTAAATTAACATTTTTAAAACGTGAGTCAATAAAATAAGTATAATTTATGAGGAGATCATTATTATTTATCAAATTGTTCATTTTGTCTGCAAGGTTTAGTTAAGAGCTTAGTTTTCAATTGCATGGTAGCCGTAATTATTGTGGATGGATCTTAGCAAACAGTTTGTAATTGGAATCACTTTAGAAGGCGAATCATATTTTTCTGTTTCTATTTTTTCAATGACTATAAAGGGTGTAATCAGTTAAGTTTCACATACTATAACGATACACAAGAAGAGAAGCGAAGTTATGACATACGTTTGGGAAAAATGTCAATAATAACTCCGGAAATATATGCCATTATTTTTTACATAAAACGTTTGAGAATCGCTAGCTTTCATTTAAAGCCCTGGCTGAGCAAAATTTACTGTTAGGCGCAATAAAGATAGGGAAGTAAAGACGTAAATGAGGTACAAAAACACGTTGAGGCAGGTCATTTATTACTAACGTATGAAACTATATGGAGATTCGCAGCTACTTTTTTTTATTAATGTTTAAGTAATAGAAACGGAGATATTTCGCACAATAATTACATAATAATATTCATTTATTTCCTAAGGCTGCGTTCACATTGATGAAATAAACAAAATATATTTGACGAATTTTGTTAGATTGCGTTTTTTCAATTCTTTAAATAGGACCAGGCACGCACTGACACATCAAAACAAAAAGTACGCTGAAATAGTCAAAACGTTTCACGATGTGTTTATAAAAATCGCATACACACTGACGAACGAGCAGACGTTTTCAAACACAAGGCGATGCGCTCTTGAGGTAGGTCACTTTTTAATTTTTGATATATTGATATTTGCAGAATTAATTTCTTATGTAATGAAGAACTTACAGCATTAATAAGTGAAACTTATTCGACTACATCCTTTATAAAAGGTTCGAGTAAAGAAATCTAAGTTGTGTATTTAAAAACGAGAATGTCCATACGAATTCAGTAATGAATCACATAGTTCCATTATCCTTTTTAACATGATGTAGGGAAGTTCCAACAACTAGGTACATCTTTCTTTAAAGACTTTTGTTTTAAATCTAAATACAAAAGGTAAGTGAGGAATTAATTTAAGTTCTAAAATACCTTGGAATTTTTCACATATATTAGTTTTGTTTCTGGAATCATTCCAGAACACGTTCGTAATAAATTAAAATTTCGAGTGCACATGCGCATTTGATAACAACAACTGAATATTTGTCTTCCACGAACGAATTTTAAACGAATTTCTAATATATCAAAACAGCTTATTTGTTGACAATTGCTAAAGCGAAGTAAACTTCATTAGGCTCATAATGGAGTAAATTTTAATTGAAATGATTACGAAAATATATTCAAATCTTTTCCATTTAAAATGGTAAATATAATTGAAGGGTGTAAAACGCTAAATATACATTGTGGAACAAAAGTATGGAAACCTCTAAATATCTCAATTACGGCTAGGGCTATCGAAGCGAAATTCAGAACAGTTAATTTAGATAATAGCACGGATGTCAAGATGATGTTGGCGGTGTTGTCAATATTTCAGATTTTTCACCAGTGCTGTCAACTTTGAAATTTTAAATGAGACACTCAGTATTTTTTTATTTGTTTAAGTTGCTTAAGTAATTATTAACATAAAATGTGTAACAAGGCATGTTACCTAATGTTTACTGTTTTTGAAATATTTCAATTTGTACGTAACAATAAAACTTAATTGTTTTTAAATTTTACAACAGGTGTTGAAAATTTCACCGTTAACTTCTTGGTAAAACACCATTCTATCTTGAAAGCTTCGCATTGTTTAAAAGTTTCACCACAAAAAAAAACGTAACTCACACACGTTTTTTTAAAAAGCAAAGTTGGCATTTGCTAAGAATTATGTAAACGTAAATTTTTGTGTGAAAGTCCTGGGTCTACTACTTTTCTGAAGGTCTTTCACGGATCCATATTAGTTAATTTTTTTAATAATTTTACTTACTGTGGATTTTGTTGCAGGATTTCTATTGGGACATTTTCCATTAAATATATTGCACATTTCTTGTAATGTTCTTCTCCGGTCATCATATCTCAATATCATTCCAATTTCTATTCTTTCCCTTTCTGATAGCTTAACTAACTAAAATTTATGTGTAACGTGAGCGTACATGATTCTTTCTTGACGTCCTTTTTCCACATTTAGCCCTGTTTTGCATGAACATTTAAATTTTAAATAATACTTTCGATATAGATGGATTTGTCGCGATCATCTGACTTAAACCCCATCGATTTTTATTTATGGGGCTATATGAATGATAGAATATAAACACTGCAAATTAAAGAGACAGGAGAAAGCACGCTGTCGAAACAATTCTGAACAGCGATGGTATTACGAATGTACACAACCACGACTCGGACTGCGTCGGGCAAGATTAAGCGGCACGTTAAATTTTAACATTATCTGTAAAGTAAATTGTGACAGACGTTCTCAAAACCAAAATCATCTCAAAATTAAATCCGGTTTTTAATAAAATTTTATTAACTTTTTCTATATTAATCAATATTTCTTTTGTATACCATCACATTGAATGAAAATAATTCCTAAGATAGATGACCTCTGTATATGGTGTTCGACGTAATTTATATAATAAAATTTTCGCTAGTTTATTTTTTCATTTAATTTATTTTGGTGTTTACACGAAAAAACAATTGAATTTGCCTTTCAAAATTATGCGGTTGCGATTGTGGTTGACCGCAGCTGTTTGGAATGAATGCAATTTACTGTAGGTTACGTTGGCTCTAGCCTGAATGAGCATTCCCACAATTCTTTCAAATTCTAGGGTTTACTCCTACCAAAATTGAATGCAAGTAATTTGGAAAAACTGGTTTTACAATTATTAAGTTACATCTATTCGGCAAGTGAATTAATTTTCTTTATAAAATCAAATCTTCCTTCGCATAACCTAACTAAAAGTCAACTGAAATTCTCCTATTAATTAGGAGTTATTATTATTGTCAAGTAAGTTCAGACAGACACGAAGGAGAACTAAATTAACAATAACGTAAACATCTGTTAAACACAGATAGCGTGGAAAGAACTGATGAAGATAAGAAGCGAATTGGGGATGACTAAGGGATAATGATTTTGTAAAGTCCAGGAAAGCACCAAGATTACTTGTAAAATCATTAAAAAGTGAGGATAAGTTCGATTTTATATAAAATGGTACAAGATATAAAAAAGGAACTATGACTAGTAGGACATGAACAAAAGGAGCATAATCAGGACATGAAAAAGTAGTAGTTGAAAATACCAAATATGAGGAATAAAAAATAAAAAACAAAGCAAATGTAGAAAGTAGGAACTTGGAACGTTAGAAAGAATACGAACTGATGGAAGATTTTGAAAGGGTAAATTTTTTGGCATTAACAGAAATGTAAGAACCTGATCAGTACGGGGAGAAAAAGGGTGGTTTATATTTTGCTCAGTCAAAACAAAACAGTTCTCAACCAGAACACGAGATTTCTAAAATAGAAATCTTTTACAATGAAAATTAAAAGAGATTGGAAGTCTCAAATTCCGACTTCTCTGAACTCCCTTTCTAAACTTTACCACCCTCTTAACCAAAACTTTTCCAAACCGAATCGAGACGCAAGAAGCGACTGCTTTGTTAGTAGCGTTTCCAGTTTTAGCCAAAAGTTAGCCAGCAATCGTTCTTCCCGCTCTCTTTGGACTTGATTTGAATTTTGGCCCTTTTTACCCTCAGACTTACTTATTTTGGGTTTGTTGGATCTTTCTCCTCCAACTTCTTGTTCGAATTATTTTTTAAAGGTTCTCTAGAAACTACTTTAAGATTTTAAATAAAATTCGATAGTTTTAACAAATTAAATATATATTAAAGTAACATTTGACAAGAACAAAGAATTTACTACAAATTTGGAAATTAACAAATCGTAACGAAATTTTACAATAAAATACATGAAACTACAACAAGAACAAATATCAAAAAAAAATTACAGAATACAAAATATCTGAAAATATTTATGACAACAAAAAAAAATATATATAATTCGACAAGAAGGAGAGAGGTATAATTCACACAGAAAAATGCTTTTAATTAATTAACTTTCTAACAACAATTACATTGAGCTTACCAGCGACGAATCAAAGATTTTTCTCGTATCCAAAATTTTGGGGATACACTCTAAAGTTAGCTTTGCGAGACTTATTTCGATTACGACGAATTTAATTTAGATAAAACACTAAAACTGCGCGGGAAAAGCTTCTGCTTTTCCTGACCGAAACCGATGACAAACTTTTGGAAAATTTGTAACAAAAAATCAAAACTCGAACTTAGAAAAAAGAAATTAAAATTTCGACGAGAGATTTAACGCGGACCAAACAAAAGGTAAAACCGGGAACTTTTTTATCTCTCTCGCTTAAGCTACTTAAAGGCTCGTCACCTCCTGAAAAATTGAGGAGGGAAATTCTGTGAGATCAGCAAGAATTTGAATTCAGACGATCCCCTCAGTAGCTTCTAAGCGGAAGTTTTTCGATACCAGATGGCGCAAACGTCTCGTTTTTACTGATTTTTACCCACGTCGCTCATTCAAGGGCAGAGACGCTTTGTGGCGTGATTTACCTTTTGCTGAATCAAACCTGATAGGATTGATTTGAAATCGCATCCGAAGCTCATAAAAGCGATACGAACATCCGGCTTCTTTCTAAGAACAAGCAGAGCTGACAATGAAATGATTAAAATAAAATGAGAGATAAATTAATTTTATAATTTCTCTAAGCATTTTTCCGGGTCCTTACAGAAACAAAGAGAAAGTGAGGAAAATTAGAATTACAAAATGGACATATATTGATATATAAGAGAGTAACACAAGATAAACACGCTACGGCAGGAGTAGGATGTCGAATAGAAAAGACACTAACAAAAAACATACATAATAAATTGGCTGGGAATCTTTATGGAGAAAGAGTGAGTGTAATTATAGTAACATATTGCTGTGTAGGGGCTTAAATGCAAACGAATTTTCTTCGTTTACGAAGAATTTTTCTCAGGGTCTGAAAACTTTGATTTTTGTAAGATTGGCAACATGATACGAGGTCCCTATATCGCATTCCAAAATAAAATGATACCGGCTTGAATTTAATTGGATTTATGTAAATGGTGAAATATAAATAAAAGTTCTTGTGGAAGTGAAAATACTTGTGAATGTGAAAATGTATTTTAAACAATGCTTTTCTGACTCATGAACAGGTAAGTAAAACTCAGACAACGTTAAATTGTTTATTTCTGAACGTAGCAACTTCACACAATACATGAAAGTCACAAATAACAGATTCTAACGATTTAATGGAAAATTTTATTATATACAAAATGAAATCAACAAATACGTAAATTATTCTCGTTCTAATAGTATCTGGATAAATGTGTAAGTGTTTTAAAAATGCAAAAATTATTAAAAACGCAGAAAAACAATAAGACTTGTCCTTTGCGGCCCTTTTAATAAATTTCAATCTGTTTTCAGTCAAAAGGCACGTTGCTAATGCCCTCCAACAGATGAAATGTATAATTGTTTATTGAAGTTTTAAAAACACAGAAAAACGATAAGACTCGTTCTTAACTGCCCTTTTAATAATTTTCAATTTGTTTTAAGACAAAAGGCACGATAATTATGCTCGTTTCTAATGTCTTCCAACAGATTAATTGTGTGATGGTTTATTAACGTTTTAAAAATACAGAAAAACGATAAGACTCGTTCTTAACTGCCCTTTTAATAAATGTCCAATTTGTTTTAAGACAAAAGGCACGATAAATATTCTCGTTGCTAATGTCTTCCAACAAATTAATTGTGTGATGATGAACACCAAAAATTGTACAAAGTTTAACCAAAAATTCAAATATTAATAAATACGAAAATTAATTAAAATTGTATAACTGGCAGTATAGAAAGTGTTAGGAAAGAGTTTATACATGTATTTCGGCCTTATTGGGCTTCATCAGAACTCTGTACCTTAAAAAAATTTTGGTTTATTGAAAAATTTTGAACTGAACATCTTTACGTAACAATAAGTGGCACGTTCCCACTGAAAGCTCAATATGTTGTGATAATTGGTGGATAGAGGTATGATAAGCTTTTTCATTATATATCTTGCTATTTCGATAACATCGGCAGTTAGTTTCCGTGGTTAACTTGTTGTTTTTTCGGAAAAGACCTACGGCTGTACACACCAACTTCAAGTGTTTTGTAGCCAATAATAATATCGGGAAATTCAACTGTAACTCTTCCAAGCAGTTTCGTACTAAATACTTCCATGGCTAATCAACGATTTTTCAACTGTTACGAAAATAACTTTCTATCACAAATGTTTTGTAAGAAAACACGAAAACACTTGTTATATGGACCAAATAAAGATGATTCTGCATATAACAAAGATAAATTTCGGGAAGACCTAACTTTGACTACAGAAACATGTAAAGGTAAAATTTATGTATTGAGTCACTTTAATGATAGAGTAGGAAAAACAGACGGCACAGCATTGAACGTGGAGAACATGGAGAAGACAAAAGGAACAATAATGGAAAGCGTATGTTAAAGTATTGTCCATTAAACAATAGTAACAAACACCTTCTACGAACACTTTTTTTCAAGAGGTTTGGAGAAGTTTTCAAAAGATATCATCGGCGATAATTCCAAGCCGATGACGTGTTGGCTTCGCTGCACTGCAGCACAGGCACCTACCAACTAAAACTTCTATTCCTCTGTAGTAGTTGTTGATTTCCGGAATCTGCCTTTCGGCATTACGTCGGAAACTTCTTGTCTTAATGTCTGCTACGTTTTCAGTAGTTATAATTTCCCGATTTTATGTAGGTAGCTGCAGAAAATTCCTGTCAGTGCTTTAGTGATGTGGTAGTCCACGTCTTCGTGCTTCCTACCATACCATCCACTTAGGTCTTTTATGAAGGTCTTCGTCCACCCATGATAGGAGACCCATTACTTCTGCCATTTTACCGTGAGGGTTTCTTGTGGTTTGGCGACTGTTTAGTCTCCAAGTAGTAGCGGCCCATCCGTTCCTTTGCTCTCAGGTTTATTAGTGGAGTAGCTGCGATCGTCCTGTATGTAGAAGTGATACGGATGACCATTTTCCGTTTTACTCCATCCAATAGGTCCTCGTAGTATTTGTACTGCATTACAAGTGTCCATATCGGCGCCGCACATAGCATCATTAAGAGAACTACGCCACTCAGGACCTTTCTCTTACGGGCTCTCGGCCTTCTACACTTGGCATTAGCCGTACGAGCACCATCGTCCGCCTTTGTACTGATTCTCCTAACATGGGTAGTCATCCTCATGTCTTTATCCAGATGGACTCCCAAATATCTCCGGTTTGCTGTTTATTGTAACGTGTTCGATGTTTAGCGTTAAAGTTTTCAATCTTCGGAGTACAACGAGAATGATAATTTCTCTTTTTTCATGGCCAGCCTTAGGTCGTATTCCAGTATTTGTTTTTTTCCATCGTGTAGAGCGTACGTTCGTTTAGCATCCTTGAGGTCTTGGCCGTAATAACTATCGCCAGGTCGTCGGCGTAAGCGATTTTAATGATGCCTTTATCAAACCATCATATAGTACGTTCCACATGGTCGGTTCAAGAACCGAGCCCTGCGGAATGCCGCATGTCACTTTTATTTCTTTCTGTGTAATAATCTTGCGGTTTCCCAAAAAAGAATGGAAAATCGTCAGCAGGTAATTTGGGATTTCTGCCTTTTTAGGGCTCTTATTATTTCCAGCCAGGAGGCTGAATTTGTCTTCTTAACAATATTGGAGAGTGCGTTTAAAGCATCTGATCGTGTAGGATGTGCCTACGATCCAGTTTCTCTACCAGATGCGTTTCCAAGAGTTTGGATGCTACGTCCAACAGGAATATTGGTTTATATTATTATCCACCAATAATAGCCTGTTTTCTTGCATATCTCGGGGAACTTTTCCTCAGTTAAACAATCGTTCATTACCTGTAAGAAAATTTCCTTGTTTACCGTGGCGGCTGCTTTGACGGCTACCGTTGGGATATAATCCGGCCCCGGGAATTTTTTGTTCTTAATTCTGCTGATCGCTACATCCACCTCCGTGATAGAGAATGGCGTAAGGTCTACGTTATATTACTATGTGGGAAAATTTTATTGGTCAGCACTTCGTTGGTTAACTGTATAAGTGATCTCAACCTTAACTTTTTAGTTACGATCTAAAAGCCTTTGTCCCACGGGTCGTCATCTATGTTATCCCTGTATTCTGTCCACCATTTTATCGGTCGGCGATATCGCGAGCTCGATGACATCGTGACCACATGTTTTCCACACAGCTGTGTGGGGCTCATAATAAGGTCGGCCAGGACATATCCTCCCCGTAGGGGTTATAAATTGCAGTCGTTCGCCAGGTTAACATTCTGCTATCCAAAGCGAACTAGTTGGGCGTTTCTGGCGTTCTCGATTACTTCTCCCGTTACTTGTGTGATATGCTTGATGATGTATGAGATTATCCGGTGATGGCTCATTCTTCCTACTTTTTCGACTCTCCAGTTTGCGATTTTGCAGGCAAGGACTGGGGTTGCCATCGTTATGGCAATAATTGAGCTACCTATTTCGTTTGCAAAGGAGGGAGTGCAGCCTCTATTTAGGGTAATTAGATTTAACAGCTCCATCCATTCTTCCAGTGTTTTGTCCGTTGAATTGTTGTTTGTGCTACCAAAGATATGTGACTTGGCGTTAAAGTTACCTGCTATCAAGCATTCTTTGGACAATGTTCTTATGTATGCTTGGCGAGAAATAGCAAGAGTTCATCACCAGCGCCTCTAGTTCCACTTTCACGAAACCTTCGCCCTTTTGGTGTTCTAGGATTCTGATGCCTACAAACGGGTCTAATAGTTTATCATAGAAATTTTTTGTATATACATGCGGTTTGGTTTCTGACCTAATACTACATCAGTCTTCATTTCAAAGACGATTTACGCGACGAGGTCATGGGCCGCCACGTGTCTGTCTACATTTATCTGTAGACACCTTAGTATGATACATTCCTTTGGTTTGTATTGAGTCCGTGTCGTCATTGCTAGACTGGTTGTCCACGTTCTTCTTCCTAGACGTAGGTCTTGTCGCTAGCGTATTCTGTGGCTTGGTAGTAGTTTTCATGTTTGCCTTCTTCTTTCTTTCCTCTTTGAGAGCCTTCGTGGAAGCTTTGCATGTCTTTTCATTAATGAAATGCCAGATGTGCTACCTCTCCGTAGTTTACGGTCCGGTACTTGGCAGTCCATCACCTTGTGGTCATCCCCCAGCATTTGGTGCTCTTCGAGATGTACACGACACTTGATTTTTCCAGTTGCATTTATTTTGTCCGTGTCAGCTTTGTCTAGAGTAATGTTTACCACTTGGGTTCTTCCGGCGTTTGGTCTGAGCCCGCTCATCTTTCCTAGTTGGATGTATGTTTTATCCAGTGCCTTCCTTATAGCAGCTTTGACCTCTACCTCCGCGATGACTGCATTTATACCTCCGGTATGTATCGTTTCCGATATACTCTTTGGGTCCACTTTCCGAACCTTCCTGGGTTCGACTTTCATGATCATTTCTTTAATTTGGTCCAGTGTTGTCTCATCTTTATTGAGTTTGATGAGTTACTTATCTTCTTCCGTGCTTCTAATGCCTTTAATGTCTTTAACAGCCGGTTTATTCTGGATAACACTTTTAATTTTCGTCAGTGTTTCCGTATATTTAGAGCTTTCATTTCCCATAACGAAGACGTACGCTCTATTTTCCTTCCTGCTCGGTTTCTTGGGAACGATCTTGCTTCCCATATGATCCTTAGTGGTAAAGATTGCCACGTTTGTGCACGAGCTGCGGAAAATAACTTAAAGACGTGATGTTTCTGAAGTTCATGTGATGTATTGCCACAATTTTGTCTTTTTCAGTTTCCTTTTTTAAGTTTACACTAGTCGTTTTCTTCTTCAATTTTAATGAATTTCTGCGTCAAAGGCTGCCCTGTTTTTTATTCTTGTCGATAGTTCAACAACTTAGAATTCTCCATCCACGGCCCGTAAGTCAGGTCGTCGTTCTCTGTATATTTTCTGTTTGTTTGGGTCATCTGATTCGATGATGACCACTTTTACTACGGATTTTTTAACGGGTTTCCTACCACAACGCTAGAGTGCTTGAGAGTTCTTCGCTCCATTTCCTTTTCTTGATTTGTTGCCAATCCATAGTTTGTGTCCCGTTATTCCAGCATGTCATATATACATTTCTGCTGTTTTTATTTAAGACGTTTGTGTCTGAATATCAATGGTGAGCTTATCGGTTTCCTTCCACCTGCATTTTTTCAGCCAGTTCCTGATAGCAACACTGTTTAAGATATTCGCGTTCTTCTTGAGTTTCTGGGTGATTTCTCTTATCTCTTTCTTGGTGTTTGAGTTTTCTTAAACAACCCTGTCCAACTTTCCTAATACGTTCATTGCCTCCACCAAAGTAAAGACCATTGAACTTCCTTTCTTCCTCTTGTAAGGTGGTGCTCTATCTACGTCAGTCACGTTCAAGGATGTCGTGTCGTGTAGTCTCTTGTTTTTCCTTTGTTCTTCTTCCAGCAAATTGCTTCTCTGCGATTGGCTGTTTATATTTAGGCCCGCTATGTAACAGCGGATTAACATTCATAGTTTGGGTGTTTGCATGTTGTTGTTCCAGCTTACTGATTTGAGGTATGTTTGCTTTCTCCACTTGTTTGTGAAGTTGCTTGAGACTTAAAGGGTGTTGCCCTGTCTTCATCATATTATTTTGGACAAATTGTTCTAATCTGGGGCAGAAGTTTGTGCTCAGCTCAAAGTTTCTATGAACACCTGAATATTCCTAAATATACAAGAGTTGCCGAATAACGAAATGAAATATCGATAATTGACTATGTACTCGTGCAAAGTATGAAATCTATAGGAGACATAAAAGTAGTAAACATAAGTGCGGAAATATTTAGTGATAACTACCTCCCTGCAGTTAAGGTTAAGAAAAAGTCGGAAATATAATTCTGGAGAGGTAGCACAGATACTATGCCAAGAAAATAAGACAATATTAAAAGTATACATTAAGGGAAGAGACAATAACAAGAAAGTACCAAGAACTCATCAACAAAAATATGGAAAGCATTGAAAATGAAATGATACAAAAACTGTAGAGGATACTTGACGGATATACAAAGAAATATTATTTACACTAGACAATAACAAACAAACATTATGGTGGAATAAAGAAATAAAAGAAAAAGTTAAGTTAAAAAAGCAGGCTTGGAAGGACTACCTAAATAGCAGGAATGTGCAAAAATATATAAAGTACAAAGAAAAATCATTAAAAGTCAAAACATTATCTTGGAAGCTGCTAAATGGAAGACTTGAGAAGAGTTTGGGAAAAAATAGAGGAGTTAATGAACAATAATCGCAAACTATTCTACAAAATAGATAAACAAATTAGGAAAGGGCATAATAAAAATATAACAGTTAATTTTTAAAGTAAAGATGGCGCACATGAGCAATGATTATGTACAGAAGGATGGAATATTTTTTTGAACCAAAACGATATTGTCACAAACGAAATTGATATGCGGGAACAGAAGCGGATCTTAAATGATACTGAAATCGAAGACTTCACATTTTGAGAAGTCGATAAGGCTGTTAAAGAAATGAGAAGTGGGGGATATGATGGGATAACTCCGGAGATAATCAAGTGTATTGAGAAGAAAGGAACTGAGCTATTACATAATGTTTGCAGCAGAGCCTGAAAAGAAGGTAAAATACCAAGTGATTGGGAGGTAGGTGCCATCCTGCCCATATATAAAAATAGGAATAAGAAGGGGTGCTGAAACTATAGAGAAATTTTACTTCTGAGAACAATGCCGAGAGTATACGAAAGGATCTTGGAGAACAGATTGCGCTCAATTATAAAGCCACAACTAAACGATGTACAAAGAGGCTTCAGGGATGGACATATCATCCAAGACCATATCTTTTCCATGAAACAAATCATAGATAAAATATCCATACAAGGAAGAGAAGCAAACGTTGCATTTTTAGATCTAGAGAAGACCTACGTTAGAGCTTCAAGAAAGCTAATTTGGAAAAGTCTACAGCAACGAGGAGTTGACATGAGGTTAATCGCATCAAGAAAGATTTATATAAGCAAAGCAGTAACTACGTCAGAACTCATAATATGCACACTGTACCTTTTCTCACTAAGGACGACTTGCGTCATGGGGGAGTTTCAAGTCCGATACTATTAATTACATTAATGGTTGATATAATTAAACAAGTAAATCGGATGATAAAGGAACTAGTTATAGGATATAGGAACCTACAAAAAATAAATGTGGCTGCGTGGCACATTCACTTATGATGTGGTCATAAAGGCAAATACCAAAAAAGATCTACAAAACAACCTAAGAATCTGGAAAGAAACAACAGAGGAGTATGGACTAAAAATAAATGCCAATAAGACAAAAACAATGATTATAACAAAAAAAGGAAGATAAGAAAATCAAAGTACAACTCGAAGGAAGAGATATATAACAAGTGAAACAATACAAATATCTAGGAGTTTATTCTCTATAATAAGAATAATAATGTATTTCTTTTATAATGTGGCAATTTAGCACTCCGATTTCGAAAACTAACAATTGATACCCCTGTTCGTATTATATTAAGATTAATAAATTTGTAATAGACTTGTCTTAACATCTCCTGAATTACTAAGAACTCGAAGTTTCGTTATATCGATTGACACCTTTTTTAATAACCCGATACTGCGAGACGTCGATTTAAAAGGTGTCAACGGACAAGAAACTATTTGAATCATGAAAATGTTTCTATTCTTAACGAGAATAGGTCTCTGCAAAGCAGTTGAATTATAACTTTGGAAAGTTTCGAAATATGTAATGTAAATCGAGTGGTCAGAGTTACCATATGTATGTACATATTTAAAGACCACTTGCGTAAAATGTGTCCTTCAACAAACATGTATGTACATCATCCAGCAGCGGGAATGTGATTTTCACTTGATTTCATCTTCAACTCGCGTGTACCGGCCCTATTAATAGAAACGATGAAATTTTGATCCACAACAGGGAGACCGATTTTGACGCACATAAAATGCGTCAATAATATTAATTTAGACCGTTAAAAATAAACGCACAAAATAAGTACAGGTAGGTTTAAAAATACATGAAACCCCGAACACTAAAGCCGGATTTTTAATTGACAGTTTGGCAACAACACGGATTTATTTAGGCTGTGTCTTTGCGTCAGTGTTAGCACGCCTGCGTTTCTACACCGCATTATGTACCATCAATTTGTCTACGGGCAGTTATATCAGTCGACAGCTTTCTGAATTCAAATTATGAGTCACGTATTCGTAAACTAAATTAAAACAAAATTGGAGTTGGACGATATTTCAAATTGGAAAAAAATACGATATTCCCTACTACACTATGCCCCCCGACCACTGATACCTTTTTCCATAAATGAAATTAATCGTTGTATCCTCTCTTGTTGTGTTATCTCAGTGAATCGATGAGGCAAAGTTCAAAAGGTTTCAACAATACGTTGTATGTAAACTCCGTTCAGTTTTATAATGAGTAACTAAAGTTACATGAGTTTTACCGTTGAAACCTGACTTCTTTAAGTTCCCGTATCTTGTAAATCTAACTTTTATTTTTAGGTTATTTTGTGCTGTGATTTTGGATTCTTGGTTAATTTTTTCGACATTTTATTGAATGCATTATACTTAAAAGTGATTTTTTGTTTGTTTCGGATCATTTTTGAAAATTGTATTTTGCAATTCACAATTGTGACAAAAAATAATTTGATTAATAAAATTTCTATTGCAATACCAATCGTAACATAAGAACAAAAAAATCACAATTAGTAACTCATTACAAAAGTGAACGGAGATTAATTATGATTTTTTTGTTCTTATGTTGTCTTACAAAAGCGATTGGTATTAAATTGAAAGTTTTGTTAATCGAATTATCGTTTGTCACAATTTAGTTGTGAATTGCAAAACGCAATTTTCAAAAACGAACTGGAAATCCATTACGGAACAAACAAAGAACCACATTTAGGTATAATGCATTCAATAAAATGTTGGAAAAGTAAGTAGAAGGTAGCCAAAGATTTAAAGTAATAGCACAAAATTGAAACTAACATAACCTTAAAATAAAAGTTCCATTTACATGATATGGGAACTAAAAGAAGTCAGCTTTCAACGGCAAAAGTTACTAAATCATGTAACTTTAGTTAATCATTATAAAAATGAATGTCCTTTATGTGCCTGATCTATGTATTGTCTCACCCTACATGACATAAAGTTTATTTTATCGCAACATTGTACATGATATATATACACGACAGTTAAACATTTCTCGTGAATTTAAACATTATTATTTACGTATAGTCTAGGGAGCATATAAATAAACAGAAATATTTCATAAATTACCAAAAACACATATTTAAATCTACTTTAAACAACAAACTTTTCTTAAAATGATTTTCATTGCTAAATGCAGTAGATGTTAACAAATGTACAGATATTTTTAATCTCAGTATCTCGCATTTCACAAAGTTTCGAGAAATTTGGATTCACGAAAGAAATATAAGGTATAAAAGCTAATGCACACAAATACAGTGACCGCCAAAAAGTTCGTGCCACATGGAAAAAAATTTTATTCATTTTTTTAAATTTTTTTTGCGCGTATAGTTTGTGCATGTTCGATAACAAAACAGGATAGATCCAGTGAGCAATTCTTAGTGTGATTAAAAATGGTATGTCAGTTGGTACTTAAAAAAAAAATTCTAAAATTTTCTGCGGCATATTTTGAAAAACAGAAGATTTTTCATTTTCTTCGATTTATTCAAGATGTGAAGCGATAAATGATCATTTGGTATTTACCTCTTATGAGTGGTTAACTCACTTATATCCAAAAAAATATTTAAAAGAACTAAATTTGCTCTTGGGTTCTTAAATGTTGCATGCATAAGAAAATTTAAGACGATTTTTCACGTTCCTGGTGCAAGACTTTTTTCACATAAAATTTTATTATCAGTTTTGTTTTCTTGATAATGCAATTCCAATAACTTCAGTTTAGCATAAGCAAATCGAAAATTGCAAGAATTGCAAGCGCTTTTCGTTTTTAACAGATATTACTAAAATTTTGTTTAATATGTCCAACAATTCCAAATTATATATATTTTTTAAAATGTTCGTATTTCCAATAGTTGCCATTTTTAGACTTAACCCAGATGATAAGAGAAAATAATAACGTTAAAGTAAAGTTGTTGAAATCAAGTGACTAGGACTAGAGTGTGTATAAAAAACAGAAAAGAAAGCAAATCAAGTCTAAAAGAATTAAGGAGGAATGAAAGAAATACCATTCTTTCAATAATTCCTAAGTTCCACGTGATTAACCAAATTATGCATCCAATCTCACATCTAGGTAATAATTAAAATATCTCAATTACAATAACAGGGTAATCAGTGGCATAAAGAATTCATTTTGTCAGAAAATGTTAAAAGTATAGATGTATTATACAAGAATTAAAATAAATGCTTCATAGATACGAATATTTACAGTACAAACACTAGAATAAATCTGGAACGCAGTAGTACATGAATCAAGCACACCTATGTTCACTTTGGTTACTTTTTCTAATGACACGCAACTATCTTCTAGTATCGCCAATCTCCGCGAAATATATTTTCTAAGGAAAGTTAATTTGGTTACGTGGGACTTGTGGGATTGTTGAAAGCTTGATGTAAACAAGAATAAATAATCTAAGGATTTTCACTAAATAATATATCATATAGGTGAGGATATACAGGGTGGCCCAACGATCCGTATTTCTTCTGTGAGGCCTATAGTATACAAATTAAGAAAAAAGTCGATAAAGAAATTTATACTAGACAATACGCGGCATATTGTAAAAATATTTTCAATTATACAGAGTGATCAGAAAACAGCGGTTCGTGGAAATCATTTTTTTTTAAATGGAACACTCTATATATTTTTAGATATTTGGATGCGCCGCAGTGAGCTGATTAGAATGGGATAAATATATATAGATTTCATGGAACTAATTTCGTAAAATAATTTTTTTTCTTAAAAAATTCTTCAAAAATTCAGTTAGTTTGGATATGACTTTCTGATTACTGAGATAACACAGATCAACGAAAATTTAACGCGATAATTTTAGGACTTTGGCCCATATGAAAATGTGAAAAACATTAAGATATCTTTCTGCATTATACCGAGAGATCGATACTCACGAAACATTCGGTATCTCATTTTTTTTAAATGGAACGGCCTACTTTTTATTCCAGAAATGGATAGCACTTAAATGTAGCTTTCTGCTGATATAGGTTATATACTTTTATTTTTAACAGTTTCGTCACTAGAAATTTTTTTCACAAGTATTTGAATGGTTGCCTTTTTAAACTCGTCGGCACCAGTCGGAATATGTATTTTTGCAACAAATTTAAAATTTATGTCTGTTAATTAAGTCTACTGTTAAAAAAAAAAATAAAAAATTCCGAAAGTTCGGTAACAAATATTAAGTTTCAATTAAAATTTCTTAAAATTATCGCTTTTAGCAAGGGCCAGTTTCATGATGGAATCTAAAGGAGGTTTTAAAATTAAAGGCACATTCAGATGTTTAAACAAATGTGTTTTCATATTCGTTTTTAAAATACGAACAATATTATGATATCTTTTTGCATTATACCGAGCGATCTGTACTTACGAAAAAAATTTGGTTGCAAAATATTTTTCTATTTTAAAAGTCGTCTCCATGTAAATCTTGATGTAAAAACATATAATATGGGTGATATTTATGTTTTTTTTATAATTCTTTGGACACTGGTCTTACTGATATCTGTTATCTTCCTATTTCGCGTGAACTTATATTTGGATTCTCTGTTATTGTTGCCGGGACTGTAAACTGATTATTATGTTGTGTTTTGATGATTAACGATTTTCTTCTTGTAATGATCACTACCACTTTGTTCAAAACGTCTCTTTAGGCTTCTGAAACATTATATTTGAATAGGGCGATGGTCTGGATATCTTTCACTATAAATTGTGGAGGCAAGAAAACAATTTCTATTACATCTTCTTAATATGTAAATCATATCAACCATATCTTCTTATAACTATAACTAAAATGCAAACAGATATCTTAATATTGTTCGTATTTTAGAAACGAATATGAAATCACATTTGTTTACAGATCTGAATGTGCCTTTAATTTTAAAGTCTCTTTTATATTTCATTATGAAACTGGCTCCTACTTAAGGCGATAATTTTAGGAAATTTTAATTGAAACTTAATATTTGTTACCAAACTTTCGGAATTTTTTATTTTTTGTTTAAACAGTAGATTTAATTAACAGACATAAATTTTAAATTTGTAGCAAAAATACATATTCCGACTGGTGCCGACGAGTTTAAGAAGGCAACCATTCAAATACTTGTGAAAAAAATTTCTAGTGACGAAACTGTTAAAAATAAAAGTATATAACCTTATATCAGCAGAAAGCTACATTTAAGTGCTATCCATTTCTGGAATAAAAAGTAGGCCGTTCCATTTAAAAAAAATGAGAAACCGAATGTTTCGTAAGTATCGATCGCTCGGTATAATGCAGAAAGATATCTTAATTTTTTTCACATTTTCATATGGGCCAAAGTCCTAAAAATATCGCGTTAAATTTTCGTTGATCTGTGTTATCTCAGTAATCAGAAAGTCATATCCAAACTAACTGAATTTTTGAAGAATTTTTTAAGAAAAAAAATTATTTTACGAAAGTAGTTCAATGAAATCTATATATATTTATGCCATTGTAATCAGCTCACTGCGGCGCATCCAAATATCTAAAAATATATAGGGTGTTCCATTTAAAAAAAATTGGTTTCCACGAACCGACATTTTTCTGATCACTCTGTATAATTGAAAATAATTTTACAATATGCCGCATATTGTCTAGAATAAATTTCTTTATCGATTTTTTTCTTAATTTGTATACTATAGGCCTCACAGAAGAAATACGCAACGTTGGGCCACCCTGTACAGTTAAAAAATAACGAAAGGTAACAGAGAGCGAAGAGAAAATAAGAAGAAAAATATGGGAAAGGAATATCAAAGGAATTTGAAAGGAAGATTAAGACGAACAAGATATCGATATTGATATCGATGAAAATGATGAAACATTGGAACTAATAAAAGGTGGAAGGTGAAACATAATAACTCACAATAATAACGATAAAGTACTAGGAAGGAGTATTGATCAAATAAAGAGTAAGCAATTTTAAGAGACAATATATGAATTAATGAAGAAAATACAAGAGATACGAAAAATGATAAAGGTCTGGAAAAAAGGTAAAATAATTACAATATATAAAAGTAGGAAACATTTTGGTATTATTTTATTATTATTATTCTTTTAGACACCACTTATAAAATGCTATTATCAATAATACAGTGTGTTCAAAAATGATTGCAAGGGTTTGGATTTCCAGCTGGTTAGTTTATTTTTAAAAGTTGGTGCCAAATCCTGTTTTTTTTTATCATGGGCGGGACAAGGGAACATTTATAAAAAGCAGTTTAATGAGATTTGGTTAAACAATTGATTTAAAAAATGTTATGATTATATTTATGAATTACACTGATGTTTAGCGCAATTTTTTTACGTTATTATATTTATTTTTTTATATTTTTAAGTTATATCTTAACATTTTGAACTAAAATAATTCAATGAAAGTTATTATCGATTCAACGGAAAAATGAAAATCACATCGTGTAAGTCATGTACGTTACTATACACGGATGCGCTGCAGAAGTACCAACGTTATAAAATGAAATTCACTAACATAAATGAGCGTTAAATTCAAACGCCTTTCAATTTCTATGAATGCTCTTTAAGAAGAAAAATAGTAAAGCTTGCCTAATATATCTTTATCTTAACACTATGGGCTTACTAAGAATAATCAACGACGATGTGTTATACCTTACGATTAAGGCTTTTGATATGGTAAAAATAAGAATTAATTAAGAATTAAAAAATTAGAAGCAATACATTTTCTCATAAAATTTAGAAAAACCAGATTTTTATATTCCAGGACCAGAAGAACACATGTTCTTCTGGTCCTGGAATATAAAAATATAGATTGATTATTTAAAAAAAAGGAAATTCGTTTTGTCGTTCGATCCCTTGCAAGTTGTTGTAAACGCCCAAAATGTAAACACGACATTAAAAAGAGGATATTGATTCCCACAGAAAAAAATAATATTTCTGGATATTTTTGGAGATGAAGTGCGTCACAGGAAAATCGGTTAAAAATGTCTATTTAGAATAGCGAAAATATTCGGAGCTTTTTAATGGTTCGAAAATATCTGAAAAATTATCATGTTATGGTGTTAATAAATGAGTAAAATATTACATAGTTTGATTTTCTGCTGCTATACGAGCGACGTGGAAATAAAATGTAACACTCCTTGAAATATGCCATTCATAACATTTAAAAGAGAGTCACGAAAATTACGCGTGTGATAACCTGGCTGCCTTCCCAGCAGGAAATAAAGATAAAATAATTCAAATATCATTTGAACGTTTTTTAAAGGTTTTAAAATCATTCTTTCATATTTATTTATTTTTGTTTTATCTCAATCAAAAGAGAGAAAATACCTCTAAAAATTAATTTGCAAATTAAGGAAATTAATTAAGGACCATAGACAACACAACTAAAGACTAGGTCTGAATTATTTGTTAAGGTTAAAAAGTAGAAAATATTGTCCAAGTGTGCTTCATTCATTTTGCAATTTAATAATAATTGCCACAAATTATTTATTTAAGTTTGATAAAGTTCGAAAGTTGTGATGTGGTTTTGACGTTGTTCTTGGACCTCTAAAAACCGCGATGGATCAAACGAAAGAGCAAAGATATGCCATCAAATTTTGTGTCCATCTGGGAAAATCCGCAACGGAAGCTTTTCCCATATTTCAAATATCTGTTAGAAGTGTTTTTACCCTTTTGCACAAATATTCAATTATGTTTAGAATTTGTGCTCGCTGGTGACCTCTTTATGGTTTTAAAAAGTGCAATAGAGCTCCATTGGCTTTCGAACATATAGGGTGATCTTAAATAAACAAAGAGAAAATGGTGAAAGAATAGACATCACAGAAAATATTAGATAAATTTTACGTGTTTTAGTTATGTAGAAATAATTAATGAAAAGTTATCCCAAAAACGATGATACGTCCCTGGTTAAGAAAGAGCACTAGATGAACGAAATAAATAGTCTTAAAATGTTTTATATTTTTATGATTGTTACTGCAGGGGGTCATGCGTGAAATCGACTTTTAAACGGAAATGATGTGATCAGCTGTAATACGAATTCAAACAACAAAATACATATTTACTTGACAAATGCCTGCAAATTACACGAAGTAAATTATTCCATACAAATTGTATAAAATAAGCATAACAACGGCCCCATTTTGAACACAGGTAAACAAATAAATCACTTCAATAAAAAACATTCAAATCTACCTGTTAAGAATTACTAATATTTTTCTTAAATTTTAATATAAATTGTAGGTAAATAAAGTGTATTTCCACAAGCGATTTGTCCGTCATAAACATTTCGGCATCCTTTTATTGCTCAATATTATGTGTTACCTTTCACTTGCGCTTTAAACATTGCATTTTAATCAGTCGGTTTTCTTTATATCGTTTATTCGGTTTATCAGTGATGTTTGAATAATAAAAGACTCTGCTAATAACTAAGAAATGGTGATGACCAACCAGAATTTAAAACATTATAATCGGTAAACACATTCGTAGTCAGTTTGGTTTGTTAATTAATTAATTATTAAAATTTTGTTTTGTGTGCCCCGTTCAATTCTATTATTATTAAAAATGCATTACTTATTAGCACAAATTTGTACAGAGTGTAACAAAATTCAATACGTGCATTAGAGGTGTTATTTTTAAAGCGACGGAATTACCTGTCATAAATTATGGTTGCATTTCGAATAAATTTTGAATTAATTATAAATTGTTGTACGGAATTTTTAAAATATTTTTCCCGTGTTCTGGGGAGTCTCTTCTTTCGTTAGTAACTTTGTCGGTCTATTCAAAAATTATCCTGTATATGCATATTTCATGAAAATGACTTTATTATTTGTGTTAATATCAACCATTTTATGTATAAATTATTATTTTTAACAAACTATAAGAATTCTTGATTTTCTCATTTCAATCGCAGCAGAAGAGTAATATCGAACCCGAGCTGCATTAGTAGCCAGAAAGTTGAAACCTACACATTTTTTTAATAGAAAATTTGAGTTCCTCTATGTTACAAAATCGGTCTCGATCACTAATGTGAGAGTCTTGCTGATGCACCCGGTTACGTGTCTAAGGGCCAGGTAACGAAAGTTTCCTTGAAATAGGTTAAATAAACATTACAACGTTATAGATCTTTCTTTTTTGGTAATATTATAATCATTTTTCCAAACCACCTTGAACTTGCTATAACCATACAAGATTGATATAAAGTTGTAGCACACTAGAGTACACCTGTTTTCAATAAGAGGTGTTGTAGCCAGTTAGACTTTCCTATTTTTTAACTAAACCGTAAGAGAAATCAAAAATTATAAAGACACGAACAAGCTTTTTATTGAATGCCTCTCTAAAAAAGTAATTAATTAAAGTTTAAACTTTCTAACTCAAAAAAGTTGTTGCAACACCTGTGTTGTCGCAACCCTGTAATTCACACTATCCATTGTAAACTATTAAAACTATCTTAAAATCTTAACTTCCCAAGGGCCCTCATGTCAAATATCATCCGAATTGATTCAAGCGTTATATTGTTTTAGGAAAAATTAGCAACTTTTTTCAAGAACTTCGAAGCAGAATACTCGCTTAATGAAGGTGTTCCTTCGCGTAGGGTTCTCCAAAGAACCGTTGTTGTCTTGATGACGTTTCGGCAGAATCACATCTGCCATCTTCAGGTCTTCTCGGCTGCTTTCTTCGTTCTGCTTCTCGTTGTTATGCGAGTAGAACTGTTCTACTCTATTTACCGGTACTTTACCTTTCGGTTCTCGATATTTTTCACCGGTATTTCAGCGTGCAATACAATGAAATACAATTAATTTTTAGCCGGTATCGTGTCGGTAATACCAATTAACAATAAACAATAATCCATAACGATAAAGTTTTATCGAAATGCATTAGCAAGTAGGATAAGTTACGTTTTATATAAAATATTAATATTGTTCATTAAAATAATTTATTTGTAAATCAATATTTTGATTAATTCCGCGTACTTTCTAGATATATTATACTTTCGTTTGTGTCTTAATAAACAATAAATGTATAAAAGTTATTGATTTTTATTGCCATTGTTGCACCAAACTATTCTCTGCTCCCCACAAAATAGCATCGGTACCATAAGGTACTTCTCTAAATGGTTCTGCATTGCACCCATACTTCTTTATCTGTACAATTCGATCCGAGGACACCGATGCCTTTCAGTGTATCGAACATCCCACCTCGTGATTGTAACACAAGGGATGTAAAATGCGTAAGAGGAATGTTAAGGTCACACATCATCCTATTGACCGCAACCCTCTCCACACGGTTAGTAACGATAATATCAGGGCTGTGATTTGCCATTATAGGAGATTATTGACGTTATTTCTCGGTAAATATCGTCAATAACCATCGCAATAGGTCATTAACTCATTACCCGGTCTTTAACGCTATGGTTCGATTTATCATTATTCATATATAATGATATATAAAAAAAACATACTTAAAATTATGATGTGAATGTGAGTGCGGCATTCTTACAAATTTATATTAATCGTGCGTGATCATAGCAAGTTCAATGGTCTGGCAAAATAATTACAATATTACCAATGAAAACAGATGTTGAAATAAAAAGAAGGGTCTTTGATATTGTAATGTTTATATAACCTATTTCAAGGAAAGTTTTGCCACCTACCTTTGTAACTGGATTCGTCATCCAGACTCTCACATCAGTGACTGACACCGATTTTGCAGCACGGAGGAACTCAAATTTTCCATTGTAGCTCCTAGACTATAATATTTCGATTGACACGGAAAAGTGACGAGAGGTAGCGATCATTTTTTGGAATTGTTGATATTAACTGTCCTTGACTTGCCCTCCAGCGAACATCTCTTTCTTCCAAAATACCAATTAAATAGCTTTAGCGCATTCTATACTCTGGACAATGTTCGTCCACGTTCTAGCGAATATAAAGAACAAAAACGGAATCAGCCGCAAAATGTGCTTAACTACAAACTTCTCCGATGGTAATTTCAACGATCAGGCTTGGGAAGCATGAGACATTTTGTTTTCATTGCATCATTGCAAAACAACCATCACATATAATTTCAGAACTAATGAGAAAATATTTCACAAGAATTTTTGAAAAATACACGTGAAGAAGCAGCATTTGAAAAATCAGTTCACGGTTAACTAAGAAAAAAAAAGTCGAATTTTTTATGAAAAATTATGTACTGTTGTTTGGAACTTTTCTGGTTATATAAAACCAGGACGAACAAACAAGTTTCCAGATTACGTTTTGAACTTCCTTTCCAGTAATAATATGTAATTTTTTATTTGAACAAAAACTAAAACTTGTTTTCGTTATGAAAGCGTAGACTATGATTGCATTTTAAAATTGATTGTTAGGTCGTTCTCATTAGTCATTACCAGACCTAGGGAAATTCCAGACATTTTTAAAAAGTATATGATTTTTAGGTAAGATGCGCCAATTGAGTGCACACGTTAATTCTAATAAAATAGACGTTTGCAGTTGTATTTTTGCCGACTTTTTTGAATATTGGCTTATACTAACTAGATATCGCTTGTCAGAAAAAAAATGACTATTGCAGATATGTGGAAGTGAGATTTCTAATTAAATGTGACATACTGCTGTGCGATTGCTTAAATCCGGTCGTAAAAATGAAAAAAAAAAAATTAAATTCAGTTCACAGATTTCATGAGCGTCAAATGAGGAAATATTCAATCGGTTCAAACATTTTAGGATAAACTACTTTATCGGTTATTGTTGCATTCGTTATATTAAAGTTTATAATAAAAGAGAGCTATTATGGGAAAGCAATAACGTTAATGCTGTGTATGCTTTAAATATAAAACAATATTGCTATAAATCAGGTACAAAATTCATAAAACATGCCCGTCTGTAATTTTACGAGTTTAGGTCATTACACTTTGTATATTCCAAAAAGAAATCCAAAAGGCAAAGTCCAATAACTCCCAAACATAGGAATGTATGTAAAAGCATTAATCAATATGAATTTTTAATAATTTCTCGAGGTGAATCTTTTAAAATTACTGGCAATTAATCAAGGTGCTTCAATCGCAATTTAAATTACAAACTATTGTTTTTAATGACATCTCCCTCTTTTTATTACAGTTATGAATTTTTACAACAACAATAAAAGACGATATTAAGAAGTAAATTTAGCCCTAAGGGAAAATCTGGGCTCTTTAAAACAACCCGCACGATAACTACCGTTAGCAAAAAGAGCAGAAACCGACAACTTAATTAAGAAGGTAGAAGGCCAAGGTATAAAAGAACCATCGCAAAGTTCATGAACATCTCCTGTTGTACTTGTAACTAAGAAGGAAGGCAGCACACGTTTCTGTGTGGATTATAGGCGATTAAATGATGTCACGAAAAAGGACAGTTATCCCTTGCCCAGTATTGATGACACAATAAATACTTTATCCGGTGCAAAATGGTTTTCTACCTTAGTCTTGAAAAGTGCCTATTGTCAAATTGGCATGCAATCCGAAGGCAAGGAAAGAAACGCTCTTCACTGCAGGAAATGGTTTATGGCAATTCAAAGTGATACCTGCCCCAGCCACGATAGAACATTTTCACAAGTATTTTTATGGTCGACAGTTTTATCTTCGGTCAAATCATGCAGCACTGAAGTGGTTGTTGCAGTTCAAAAATATAGAAGGCCAGCTTGTCAGATGGATAGAAAGAAAATCGCCCAGATCGTGTCTATAACAATGTATACGCGCTCTCCAGAAGACCGTATCCTGCAGATTATCAGCACTGCTTAAAATTGGAAGACAAAGAAGCTATAATTCCCATCAAAAGAACGCGCGTCACAAACGTCAACGTCAACTAAAGATTATAAGGCAGGAACAACGGCAAGAGAAGCCATACATTTTTATAACATTACTGAATACGCTGAATTGTAATCGGACTGATGATTTGTTCCTTTTGTACATTTTGCAACCAGACGTAGCAATGTCTAACAATTGCATTTTTATTAAGCCGACGGAATTGACAGCATTTCTATGTTCTAATTACATAATGCAGACTGAAACGTATCTTTTCTAATATTTAAAAATCACTACATCTCGTTTATCTTACCTGATGGAATGTTAATTTGGTAGGAAATAAAGAGGCATATAAAAATATGTATTTGAACTTTTCTCACTTTTAACATATTTTGTTACTTACATTATATAATACGTAAGAATTATCTCAAACGGACACTGAAAATGGCACAAATACTCAATGTTTCATTATCGCTTGATAGCTTCCTCAGGAGTGAAAATAAATAAACAAGCTGTCAAGTCAAAAAGTAAATAAAGTTGTTAAGGGAAACTAAAACTGTGAAACGATAATTTTTATAAATATAATATTAAATTGACAGATCTATATATATGTACGAGTGAAAATTAATGTATCTACCTGACCACGTAGATTTATGAAGCCAATTAGTTATTAATTTGTCATTGTATCTGATAATATTTACATCGAGGAAACTTAGTGAATTGTTAATTTCTTTTTCTACAGAAAATTGGAATCTATTATGGAAAGAGTTAAATTTACTGACGAAGCTATCAAGCGATAGTGAAACGTTGAGCATTTGTGCCGTTTTCAGTGTCCATTTGAGATAATTCATTACACAATTTCACCGGACAAGAATCTACTTTAATTATTGTATAATACATTGTTATTATTATAAATATTATAGAGTTACTTATATTATATATAATTATATTTCACTTATCGTATACCGTAACAACATTTTTATCTCCTTTATTTTCCTTGTGAAATTCATATCTGCAATGCAACATAAAAAGTGAGAGCCATTTAGAAACACGAACTTGATGCCAAGATGGAACATTCTGTATAACAGCCATTAATTATAAGATATTATTAAAAATTAATTTCGGTTGTTTCTACGTAAAGTCAGAATTAGAAGTAACATCTCCTCAATAAAATATAAATACGTGGTCTTATTTATTTTGGTCACTGTAACATGTGGGGGGGGGGGAGCAAACCAACAGAGACAAGAATTTAATGCGTCTCAGAAATGAGATCGAAATTTTACTTTTTACTGAGGAGACTTTACTGACGCGTGAACCTTTTGAATTGGACACGTATGTTTCCGCGTAGTTTGCGTAGGATTTTATGATATACATATTTATTCATTCATTTATAAAATGTACATAAATTACTACTCAGTGATTGGAAAAACTTTTCCGAACATTGTAGACTTAATAAAACAGTGGGATGCGTCTCTTGGGCAATTTTTTGGAATAAAGCCAGAGCAAATGCTATCTATCCCTTCCGTATGTGTCCTTAACGTTAAACTTAAGTATAAACATCACCAATCTTTTATCCAAAATTATTCAAAATGTGGTTATATTTATTTCATAAATATTAGGTAAATCATTAATTAAGTTAATAATTTTTGCTCGTTTGCGTTAGCTCATAACATTTTTAATTAGTTGTGTTTCACATTAATTTGCAAGACATTTACGTTGAAATTCTGTTCGAACGTAATTACTTGTTAGCACAGCTTAAATATTTTTCTGTTGCTAAATTTTGTCCAATGCCAGAATGGAGCGTATTGTTCTTAAGCTTTCGTAGTTGTTGAGAAAATAAACAGCGTTCAAGAACATTTGATTTGTATATTTTTTTATTTTCCTGTTTCAGTTTCATTCATTCATGAACCTGAATTTAAACGGCAAATACAATTTAGTTCGTTTACAAAATAAACAGGCGTAAATTATAAAAATAAGAGATACTACATTGCATAAAATGTTTGAGAATCCGATTTCTTTCGGTATGTTATCTTTATGCATAAACAGGAGTATTCGCATAAATCATTCATTAAAAGGTTTTAAGGTAGACGTTTAGGCAGAAATAAAGGTACCTAAGGACAAAATAAATTTATTGAATAGTTTAATACCCGATTAACCATGGTTACTAAGACTTACGCTGTAAAGTAAATTTATCTTACTTTCATGAAACTGACCTTCGAGTAATTAAGGAATTTATTCTGCTACTATTTGCCAGATTAGAACGACAAAAGAATTTTGTCAAACACAAAACTTTAGCCGAATCTCTAAATTTGAAATATGGTTCAAAGTCCGAACAAACTTCATTCACAAACGCTAAAATAAATACGCTTCGGCCATATTTACCCAGTGTGGGGTATTTTTGTGTTTATTGACGTATTTCTGTGCCTGTTTTGCGAGTTTGTTATTCCTGAAGTTTATATTTAAAGTAAAATGTATTAATCCGTGTGGGCGAAATTGAGTTAGCATTTTCTTCAACATGCTGAACTAGAAGCCTGTGGGAAAGGTTTACTCTCGTGGATTTAGAAATGCTTCGATTGTTTACGAATTTAAATCTCATAATTTGGGTTGTTCGACGAAGTGGTATTATATATCTAAAAAGAAGTTACTGTACATATTTTGCGTCCATTCACGGGAGCTTACGATTTACTAAAAAAATATGCCTAAAAATATTAATATTCCAACCAAAGTCCGGTTCAAAGTGTATGTGTAAAAAAATATTCGGAATTTATTGTACTCGTATTTTTCTAGCTTAAATTATTCGTAGCTGCCAAATATTTTGTAACAAAGTTATGTCTGTTTGTAACATATTGTACATTCAGCAGCCGTTGCATGATTGATGCCGCATTGTTCTAGTTACTACTGTATGATGTTTTTCACTTTTGCCATTATGTAAAGCGTCGATTTTTTTGTTGGTTGTTATTAATGAGAATGAGCACTTTTTGCTTCGATTTGCGTCATAAATTATTAGCATTCGTTGTAGTAGTGTGCCTCTCTCTTCACCGTTTATTTTAAATGTCAGTGAAGTAAATTTCATATGGACTGGTAATGAAGCAATTATAGTATGAGTGTCATTTGATCAAGCAGATTTGTGAAACCAGCTCATTAGAAAATTTTTCGATTAAATACTCATTTTATGATCACATGGTTGCTAACTTACCAATTATTTTATTCGTTTTTCATAATATTACTTTCGATATTTCTGAATCATTTGGAATAAGTATGTCACTATAATATTAAGTTATGCATGAAAAATATAGATTAATAAGAAATAATAACAATGATAGTCTTAATAAATGTGCTAACGCTAACGTCTAAAGTATCCAACATAGGCAAACAATTCATACACTATTTATATTTAATCTAAAAGCTCTATACAGCAAAATTATTTTCTACTCTACGGGGTGCTTAGTTGTTTTGGATACACACAAATAGAACATAATATTTTAATTTCTAGCGAAATAGTATTTTCAATGAAAAAAGAAAATTGAAAGGGTCTGGAATTGTTATGAGGGATGATCTTACAAAGATCCGTGTAACCATGTTAAGAGAGTTAATGAAACGTTTTGGAAATAAAAATGTTTTCACCTATAATGGTAATATTTTTGTAAAAAATGAGAAGGGCATTAGTAAAATCAAATCTATAAACGATTATAATAAGTTTATACAACCTATGCAGTAGCCTCACATTTGTAAGAATATTTAAGTTTCTGTTTTGTAAGGTGTTTGTTTGATTCTAGTTACTTTTTCTACTTTCTTATCTGTTTTTTTTTTTGTCGCAACGATCGTTGTCCAGATATTGCTTGAAATGTTTGACATATAAATAAAATGGAAAATAACTTCATTAAAATAGCTCACCTAAATATTAGATCTTTGTTACCTAAATTGCTTGACTTAGAAACATTTGTTATTCAACACGATATTGATATTTTGTGTATCTCTGAGTCATGGTTGAATGAATCTATCTCTACAGAATCTGTTGAAATTAATGGATTTACCTTTCTAAGATGTGATCGAGAAAATCGAAGGGGTGGTGGAGTTGGTATTTATTTACGTAAGTGGATACCTTTCTCTAATATTACGATAAATGATAAACTGGAGCAAATGTGGGTTATGTTAAATTTACCGCGAAAATTAATTATTGGTACCATATACAATCCACCTGATTCTAATTATGTAACTTTCTTAAACGAATTTGAGGATGTATTGAGTCATTGCTTTGAAATCTGTGATCAAGTACTTGTTTGTGGGGACTTTAATATAAATCTCTTAAATCAGGAAAGCTCCGCAACTATGCTTTTGAATGACATTTTAGAAGGCTTTGATGCTCGTCAATTAATTTGTAAACCCACCAGAACAACAACCACGCTCTCTTTGATTGACGTTAACATTACCACCTTAGAAGATCATATAATTTTAAATTCTGATGTTGTTGATTGTAGTTTTTCAGATCATGATTTAGTATTCTGCGATGTTAAGGTGACTGTCAAGAAAACCGAACCTATTTTTAAATATGTTAGAAATTTTCATAATATTGATTTCGATGAATTTCAGATAGATTTGCAGCAGATACCCTTCCAATATATATTTCATATTGATCATGTTGATGATAAAGTAAACTTTTTCACTGAAAAATTGCAATTATTGTTCGATAAACATGCACCACTAAAAAAGTATAAGTTTCGTAGGCCGCCTATGCCATGGTTAACTGACAATTTGAAACTTCTCATGAACCTTAGAGATAAAGCGAGAGCTAGGTTTAGAAGAACGAAATACCCCCCGCATTGGGATTATTACAAAAGCTTAAGAAACCTAACAACATTAACATTAAAGAATGAAAAGAAAGCCTATTTTAATTACGTAGCTGGTTTAAAAAATAATAAAAAGTTTTGGAATAGCATAAATTATTTGGGTTTAGGCAAAACCACTATTACAGACGTTCCTGCTAATTTAGCTAATGCTGATGCTATTAATGATTTCTTTATTAACAATGTTTCTACTAACTCAGGGAATTTTGCAAATGTAAATAATATACTGTATCCAGTAAAACTAAATAATAATAATTTTGAATTTCGATGTGTTGAAATGGCTGAGGTAGGGAACTCTGTAAATAGTATTAAATCGCTCGCGACCGGTTGCGATGGAATTAATATTCACATGATCAAATTATGCTGCCCACTTATAATACCATACTTAACACACATTTTTAATACGTGCATCTATAAAAATGTTGTACCCTCTAGTTTTAAACATGCACTTGTTAAACCCCTTCCTAAGATAAGTCAGCCAACTGCATATAAAGATCTACGTCCAATAAGTATTTTACCAGCCATCTCCAAAATATTAGAAAAGATAATCCTTAAACAACTAAATAATTATATTAATACCGAAAATATATTACCACCAATACAATCAGGATTTCGAAAAGGGTACAGTTGTGGAACGGCACTAATGAATGTCACCGACGATATTTTGACGGCTTGTGACAAAGGCGAGATTACTGTTCTCATTTTACTTGATTATAGCAAGGCATTCGATACCGTTGAACACAGTACTTTGCTATCAATTTTAAATCATATAGGGTTGGGACCAAATGCAGTTGCATTTATGAGCAGTTACTTGCGAAACCGAAGTCAGAATGTAGTTTTAAATAATTCTAAGTCTAAGTGCCAACAATTATCGAGCGGAGTGCCTCAAGGTTCTATATTGGGACCAATACTATTTTCTATCTATACATCTAGTTTTTTTAAACATCTTCGGTATTGCAGGATGCACGTATATGCAGATGATACTCAGATGTATCATTCTTTTAAGCGAGTTGATCTACAGAAAGCCGTTTCAGAAATAAATATGGATCTAGATACCTTATACAACTTATCATGTCAACACTCTCTTAAAATCAATCCTGACAAATCGGCTGTTTTACTGTTTGGAAAAAGAAATATCTGCTCAAATATAACTGACCTAATTAATATTAAAATTAAAGATGAACGCATTCCTCTTGCGTCAAAAGTTAAAAGTTTGGGCCTAGTTATAGATAACAGTTTCCGTTATAGATGTCAAATAACACAATACGTGAAGAATGCATATACATCACTAAAAAAATTATATCCCCACAGAGCTTATCTTCCGTTTGCAGTAAAAGTTCGATTGTGCGAGTCTTTTGTACTATCACAGTTTAATTACTGCATACCTGTTTATGAACCTGCAATAGATAAATCTACTTCAAATCGCATACAAAAAATACAAAACTCTTGCTTGCGCTTTGTTTATGGTGTTCGGAAATATGAGAGAATTTCATACAAATTAAGAGAGGTTGGTTGGCTGTCAATGGAAAACCGTAGGCGATTGCAAACATTATGTACTTACCATAAAATACTTTTAACTGGTCAGCCGGAATACCTACACAATAAAGTTAAATACAGATTTGACTTACATGCGTTATCAACGAGATTCAAAAATCTGATTTCTCCGCCGAAACACAGAACCTCATTATTTCAACGATCTTTCACGTATCACATTTATAAATCGTACAATAAACTCCCTTCTCAATTGAAAGGAATGACCATTAGAAAATTTAAAAAATCCTTATTTGTTGAACTTTTTAATAATCAGTGTTTGGAGATAGATTCAAAATATTCAAAAAATTTTCCAATTTTCTCAACATGAATTCAACTTTCTGGATAGCGAGCGTACATCATACACAATTGTATTTAATTTGTCATTCTTCGTTTCTTTTTATTTCTTCTTTTCTTATCTCCTTTTTATACTCCTTACTTTGTTTGTTTATTTTCAATTACTAGAATAGGCAATTATTTCTTTCATTTATTTTGATTATCAAGGTTTAGATGGTAGAGCAGGGCACTGTTGCCACTGAATCTCGCCTTGGGGTTAGGTAGTATATAAAATTTAAAATGATTTTTCTTTATTATGTCTGCTTGATAACGATGTAATATCATGTACTCCCTAATAAAGATATATTATTATTATTATTATTAAATACCTTATCCAGTGTGTGTAATCGAATAAGTTTCACTTGCTGTAATCACTATTAACACACAAGAAAAGAAGCGAAGTTATGACGTACGTATAAAGTAAAGGTTATTCATAACTCTGGAAAAATGTACGCTTCGTGCGTGTACTTACAAAAAATTTCGACAAGAACTGGAAGTGACTTAAAATTAAAGTTTATAGGCACGAAAGAATAAGAATTAGCAGATAATGATACGTAAGTAATATAAAATGTATTTTCTTTTCTGAGTATATAGATTAAATGAAAACAACTAAATCACATAGTGTATTAATTTATAATATACCGGGCGATGGGAACATGGCGCCCCCGCACCATGATATTTGATGCTTAAAATTATTTTTATAAACATGTAATACGTTCAATTTGAATTTTGAAAAAACGTTTATTCCTGTATATGAGTGCTAAATTTACTATTTTTGTTAAATTTGGTTATAACATTATAACCAAGTGGAGATTTTAGCGGAAAATTAAAAAGCTAATTTTAATGAAAACATAACAATTGGTACATATTGGGCTAAATTTTGTGTACGTACTGGAGCAAACTGTTCATGTTTATTCTCTAGTGATCGAAAGAAGAAATAAATAATTACTGACTATAAAGTGTAATTCTATGATGTTTTGATTGTTTTAGATGAAATAGCATAGTTACACCGTTATTGTAAGGTGGATAAACGGTGGTTCACTATGTACCAAATTTTTTCTACCCCGAAAAATTAAATTAAAATTATTTTTGCAGGAAGTTATGTCGCGTGTTCCAAGAATAGATCTTGGCAGATCTTGAGAAGAGCTTAGTTGTTCATTCTGAAAGGGCAGAAAGAATAAAAAATGCAAAAACTAACATTACAAAAAATTTCAGTTCGGAAATCTGCATTAGAATGCGGTGTATTGCAAATTCCCTACAAAGAATGCTGTAGAAACATGTACAGGCTGAAGAAAGAGATAATTTTAATTTTGAACGTAAACATATTTGTTTGCGCGTTAACAGATGTCGCCAGCTGACAGTTATCATTTGTTCAAGTTAGTAACGTTTGTTATGTGCAACTCTACATTACCAGCTGAAAAAGAACATGCACAAAAAATGGAGAATGGGGAATCCAATCTCTAGTGTGTGTTAGCATTTATACACGTACTACGCAGTTCATTTTGTCTTGTATGTAACATCGTTGTAATAAAGCAATAAAAATCAAAATGGTCCTTCGACTTTCACTTTCGCAATAAACAAACCAAAACAATATTTGAGTGCATTTTTACTGAAAATGAAGAGAACAAATTAGTAGATTATATAATTGAGGCATTTCGTATGGGTCTATTTTCTTGAATTACATTCAACACTTTCTGATCACAATGACGAAAATAAAATCCTACTTATTCTTGATAATTGCGAGAGTCACTATGATTTTAATGTTGTTAAACTTTGCAAGGAGAATAACGTAATTTTAGTGACTTTAACACCCCACTACAGCGACAAACTACAACCTTTAGATCGATGTTGCTACGGGCTTTTTAAAAATTGTTGTAACAAATGTATGGATGAATGAGTATTATGTAATTCTCGAATTCGAGTAACAATACAGACTGTTTTTTTTTAAATTCATGCAAAAAATTAAACCAGTGAAAGTTTACATTAAAAGTGATAGAATGAAGCAGTTTTTGTATAACAATTGATTAATAAATATTCTAGATAATAAATGTTTATGGCAAACGATGACACAGTTTGATAGTCCCTGGTTTATTTTTATTACGTAATTACATATTCGGAGAAATTTGCTGATGTCAGCATCGGCTGTTTAAGTGGGTCAGTTCTCAATTGCACTTCGTTAAAGACAGCAGCGTGGAAAACATGTCCGAATTTTTCAACACTGTTCTTGTAGACATGATTTTAATTTACGGCGAATGTGCTCAATATGCGTTGGCTGCAAGACGTTTGTGTGCACATCGTTACTTTGTTAATAACATTCTCTTTACCGACGAATCAGTATTTACAAGGGATGGTATGTTTAATTGTCATAACATGCATGTGTGGGCAGAAGAAATTCCTCATGCAATGCGACGCCGTAGTTTTCAACAACGCTTCTCGGTCAATCTGTGGGTAGGTGTGTTAAATAGCACTTTAATCGGTCCATTTGTTTTACCTAATCGTTTCGACGGAATAGTGTATTTACGTTTCTTCAAACTAATTTGCCGGAACTCCTAGAGGATGTAAATTTAAATATTAGAAGAAGTATGTGGTTCATGCATGACGGCGCTCCAACATATTTTCGTCGACGCGTACGGACACATCTAGACGAAGTTTTCCCGCGAAGATGGATTGGCCGCAATGGGCCAACCAGGTGGCCAGCACGTTTTTTTCCTCCGTTTTTTTTGTTTTGTTTGTCATTTTGTGGACTTTACCCGCTTTCGTTGCCCCCTTCCGAGACGGATCGTATCCGGACGGAACCGACTGGTGGGTGGGGATTTCTCTCCTGTAGAGGGAGTCCCGCGATTACGAGTTGTTGCGATCAACAGGTAGCGCCCCTTTCGGAACTTCTGTTACGTGTCTGCCCACGACCGTCTCCGCTGACTCGGGATTTTGATCGCAGTAATGACCTCATCAACGGGTAACCCAGGTAGGTTCGTTTACCTATGTCTTCGCTCAGGCCGCATAGGACAGGACTCCTGGAGACGTAGCCCTGGCGGAGGAAGTTCCCCGTCCCGTATGTGGCTCCGTGGTGGGTGGGGAGCGTCGAAGGGATATTTTAGTTTAATTTTTATGGATTTTCAATCTCAATTTAAACATCAAGTGATGAAAGAGACCAGTGTGCAAAGGGGACACCCTGCGCACGGCCGTTTAAATATAGCGAGCCAACTCCAGCGCTGCAACTCGCTGCCACAAAGAAGCGCAGGATTAAAGACGTTTCCTGCGAAAGCATCGATTTGGAGGCGGACACGATCGACCCTTACAAGCGAAGGGAAAGCTCGATCGTCTTCACGATAACTGAGGCCCATAACCAAATAGCAAGGAACATGAAGGAGATGGATCGGGTAATGGACGATAACTCAAATACCAAACGCGAGATTAAAAAACTGGCAGTCAAACTGAAACAAAATCTGGAACTACTGAATAAAGAGTCCGTAAGGAGGTGGCTGACTGCGCAGAAATATGAACCGGAGGAGAAGATGACGCATGATGCCGACGTTCAAACATCTAGCGTCGGTAGGGTCAGCGTCGCTACTCAGACCACAGTTTGGTATAGGGGAGCTGACCAGATGATAAATATATCTGGGATAAAGACGATTGAAGAGTATAGAGCGATTGCCGGGAAAAGATGGGCGGAGGGCATCTTTAAAGTAACAGAGCCAGAGGATAGTGATCCGTTGGAAAAATACCCGGAAGCGACGCACGCCATCTTCACAGACGACGCGGATAGGGGCTTACTCCTCGGACATAGGAGGATGTACAACATTAGATTCCCGGAACTCGCAAAGGCGAAGGGCAACTTTGAGGTCATCAAGCAGATGACGAAAGTGAAGAACAAGGACTCCGTTGGGAGAATTGACTGGAAGGTGGTGAAGATGGTAGTCACCAAGGAGGATGAAAGTGTATGGGAAAGCCTCCAGCTCCTAAAGGAGGAGACTGCTGAAGAGACACATTGCGATGTACCAACACCAAGCAATGAGCGAGGCGAACTGAAGAAGGATCGTGGAGTGTGCTTTCCACGAAACGCACAAAAAGATCACGATCCATCGACTAACTCAGGAACCAGTAAAAGTGCGCCAAGCTGAACGCAAAACATACGCCCTGGTGGTGGACAAGGCCGGAAAGAATTATGCCGAGACGCTGGGTATAGTAAAGAACGCTCTCAAGGGGCACCCCACAAAGGCGGTTAAGGGCCTGAGGAGTACCTGGGAAGGCAACTTATTGATCACTGTGCAAAAAGATGAGGCTGCGCTAGAAAGTCTTAAGACTACACTGCAAACCCGGGTAGAACCAAGATCAATAAGAAAGATTGGCACCGCAGGGAAATTAGAGACCGTCCACGTGAGGGGGATGGATGTTCTCGCAGAGAAGGCCGACGTAGAAGCGGCACTAAAAAAGGTACTGGGCGAGCCTCTAGACGGTGCTGTAAAGATTGGAGATTTAAGATCCAACGCAAATAACACATAGGCGGTAACAATCGTCATGCCTGAGGGAGACGCGAAGGGTTTGGTGAAAGCTGGCGAGATCCTAGTCGGGATGATACCCTGCCGGATCGAGACCAGAATCAAAGTCCCCAGATGCAAAAAATGCTGGTCGTACCAGCACGCGACCGAGACCTGTACGGAGCAGCCGAGGCAAGAAAATTGTCATAACTCTGGTCAACCAGGGCACGTGAGTAAGGTCTGCCAAAATGAGGCGGCGTGCCCACTGTGCGGGGCCACGGGACATAGGACAGGCAGTGGGAAATGTCCTGCTTTCAAGGCTGCTCTAAAGAAAGCGCGGAAAGCTGAAGTGAAGGGTAGAAGCAGGATGGTTGTGGAAATACCCACCGTCGCTGCTCTCGCTAAACAAACACCACTGAAACCTCGTGGAGGGGAACAGGTCAACAAAAGTTCGAGAGGAGAAAAGCCTAAAAAACCACCCGATGGCGAGTAAAGTCTCTAATAATTGTGACCGAAATTCTAGTCAGAAGACTCCTGCGAGCATTAGGGTTCTGCAGCTGAATACGGATAGGCACCCGGAAGCCCTCGACCATCTGAGGCAGCTGTGTTTTGAGCATAGCATAGACGCGGTGCTCGGTCAGGAGCCCAGCCGCAGGAGACTACATTACCTAATCTGTGATACCAGATGTGATACCTTCGTTCTATTGAACGAAGGCTTTAAATGCTGTGATAGGGGGGACGGGTATTTATTTATAGATATACAAACGTGTGCTGTCTTTAACTGTTATTTCTCACCGAATAGACCGGTAGCGGAGTTTAGAAGCTATCTGGCCACCCTGGAATACCGGATCAGGGAATTGGACAGGGAACAGATCATTACGGGTGATACTGCCAACGAACGCGGCAGAATACTGGAGGAGTGGATTCACTCAAATGATCTCATCGTCCTAAACACGGATGACACTCCCACCTTCGTGAGTTCCCGAGGAAGGTCGCATATCGACATGACCCTGGCCTCGCCCGGGGTGGGTAGTAGGATAACCAACTGGAGGGTAGTTGAGGAGCTCGAGAGCCTCAGTGATCACAGGATAATCACCTATGAGATCAGATGCAGCGAAAAGAGTGAACCACGAGCCAGGAGAGTCGCCGTAGGATGGCGCGTCAGCACTCCCAACTTGGAGCTGATATCCAAAAACTTCGCTACTCTTAGGAGCGATAAGAAGAGGAACCCGGGACAACTCGTCAAAATCCTCACCGGACTTTGCGACAAACACCTTCCTAGGAAGAAAACCGGCGACGGCAAGCGGGTCCCAGCGTACTGGTGGTCCGACTCCATTGCGGAAATGCGCAGACGGTGCGTAGCCCTAAGGAGGAGAGCCATCCGCCTACACCGCGCAACGGAAGAAGAGAGGGCGCCAGCGTGGACCAGGTACAAGGAGGCCAAACGAAACCTGAAGAAAGCCATCAGAAAACCTAAGGCTAAGTGCTGGGATGACCTAAGAGCCGATCTGAGGGAGGATAGCTGGGGAAAGGCCTACAAGATAGTCACCAATAAGTTGAAACTAAGACCGAGTACCCAGTTGAGTCCGGAGGAGCAGAGGAGCCAAGTGCGGAAGCTTTTCCCGCTAACGGCCAAGGCAAGGTGGAAAGTGCCGAAGACCATTGCGAAAGCACCGGACGAGCTTCCGTTCACAGCTGAAGAGGTTGCGTCCCGCCGGAGGTGGTGAGGGCGACGATTGAAGCAAACCCGGCAGTATACCAGTAAGTCTATAACAAGTGCTGGAAGGAGGGTCACTTTCCGAAGATTTGGAAGACCGCCAGTCTAGTACTCATAGAAAAACCGAAGAAGGATGCCGTTAAGGAGACCACGTACAGGCCCATATGTCTGCTGGACGTAGCAGGGAAGGTCCTGGAAACCTTAGTTAAACAATGTCTGACGCAGGATTTGGATGAGAAGGGCGTCATCAGTGACAACCAGCACGGGTTCCGCGTGGGAAAGTCAACGCTAAGTGCCCTGGGCAGGTGGAGGAAATCGTCCGAAAAATACGAAGCAAGGCCGATCACAATAGAGAATATGTCGTGATGATCACGCTAGATGTTAAAAATGCATTCAATACGGCCTCGTGGAGGGGCATTATGAAGGCCTTGCATAGGTACAACGTGAAGCCGGGTATCATGAGGATGATTGCCTCGTACCTGGCGGACAGAGATATAGTTGCCCCGGCGCACAGTGGAACGGCCTTATGGAACGACCCGGACATCGAACAATATCACAAAAAATTGCAAATTATAATTATATTTATGCAGTAATATATGTTTAATTAGTTGTAATACCTACCAGGAAAGTGAATAAATATACTTTTGATAATAGCTTGAAAAAAGTTTGTTTCTTTTAAAAATTAATAGTAAATAATAACAATAATAATAATAATAATAATAATAAATCGTGTAGAAGAATTTTTTTTTATTTTCCAAAATTATTTCATTATTATTTGAATTGTAGAGTTTTATAGGAACGCAACTGGCAATGAATGCAATAGAATCCTCAGCTTGAGAATCTGAAAACTTTTGTTTGTAGGAGCTTAGATTAGACGTACCATCACATCCCCATTTACTTATGAGAATTAAATCTGATGACTTATCTGTTGAAAATTGCATCGCTTCTAATATCCATTAATGATTGCAGCTGAACTTGGAAACCTGTTTCTGTTATTCGGATAGATTCTTTGACCGGATAGCACTTTCGTTTTTCACACTGAATTTGGTAATAAGAAGGATATATTTCATAACCAGATTCTTCTGCTACAGTTTTCAGTGATACGTACGTAATATTTTAAAAATATCACTTTTGTGATCACTAGAGAATGCAATCGCTTCCTTGTATAATTTGCAAAAGATTTTCATATTTTTATCATTAATTCCTGTTCTTGTGTTTTGGGATTTTAGAAATTCAAAAAAGGGGTAAGTTTTTCTAAATTTTTCAATAAACCAAATTTTTTTAAGGTACAGAGTTCTGATGAGGCCCAATAAGGCCGAAATACATGTATAAACTCTTTCCTAACACTTTTTATATTGCCAGTTACACAATTTTAATTAATTTTCATAATTTTTATCTGGCAAGAAAACTTGATTTGATATAGAAAACGTCTAATTACATTATATTTCAAATAATTCACAAATCTCGGTAATACAACTTAAGGAAATAAATTTCCATTATGTAATGTAAATTTTTAGATTTCAGCTTATTTTAAATTAATTGCTGTATTGTATAGTATTCGAAGTAGTACATACCAAAAACTCAACTCACGATCACGCTATAAGTTAATTGTAAACATACATCAATATTTATGATTATGCAATAATAATAATAAAGCTTAAAAATTTAAATACGAGTTTGATTAGAAATTTTTAGTTTGTTAAAATAACAGTTACCGCCCTAACCACAACGAAAAATAATTTGACGTTGATATCAAGTAAATAAAATAAATAATAGGTCACTTGAAATGGCCAAAGTACAAAATATCAGTAAAAACAATTTACGTCAATGGTAAAAACCATACTGTAACATTATTGTTCATTTTTTCATTTATACATATTTATTACTTTTACTCAGGATCCAGTTAAAATGCGACTTCTAAATAAGTACAGCTTAAATTTACTAAATAACTGCACCTTAAATTTAATTAGTGAAACTACCACTAAAAAAACTAAAAAATTGTAAAGGAGACTGTGGTTTAAGAAATAATTAAAAATTAATCTCTGCCCACAATAATTTTTATATCCATAGATACGTATTTCGGCAGCTAAGCTGCCATCTTCAGTACATCCCTATCAACTTAAAAGCACTTTATGAAATCTAACAACTACCTAATCATACTCATAATTATAAAAACAAATAATTAAATGAATAAAAATAATAAGGAAGAAAACAATATATAATGATCTAAAATTAGACCTCTTAGTCTTACATATTGTTTTCTTTCTGTTATTATTTTTATTCATTTAATTTTGTTTTTTTATAATTATGAGTATGATTAGGCGGTTGTTAGATTTCATGAAGTACTTTTAACTTGGTGGTGTGTGTACTGAAGATAGCAGCTTAGCTGCTGAAATACGTATCTAATTAATTAAACTCGTACTTACAAGCTTCATAGCAATTATTTTTATCTTACACTTTCAAATGCACTCCAAGGAAAAATTTGATTAAAAATCTATCACTATTTGTGTAAAAGTATGAAATTGTAGTAGGTCAGGATCTCATTACGATGTAAACCTAATTATCATAAACTTAATAATATCTCTTTATTACTTTACTTAGGGTAAATTCTTAAACAATTGTAATTTATTAAACAGAACTTTTAAATATTTTTCTTCTAATTTGTGACATCGCTCCTCTGGTTTTATTTTGTCGCAACGTCGTAATGTAACATTTAACACGAATGGAATAACGAACAAATAGTTATATTAATTAGCTTTAGCAAAGTCTAGTAAGTTTAAATTACTTGATCTTTCTAAACGATAACGAAGACCCTACTATCAGATGCCTCTTATTAAATATGCTCTTAAGAGGATTACTTTTGAACTTTACGTAGGATGTCATTATATTCATTAATATTTTCCGGGAGATGTTTAGCATTCTGAAAAGGAATTTTCAAATTTAAACAATAAGGTATTTAGAAACGTTCATGGGATTATGTTTTACGTCAATTTAATTTAATATTCATTACAAAAATATATTTCAGAGATTCTGTAATAAATTATATGGTTTTGAAAAAGTTATATATTTCCATCTGAAAATAAACTTTGAGTTCTACAACTTTCAGAAAATTAAATGTATTCATCATTTACAATTAGCTTCAATTAGTTCAGTGCACTATTACACAAAAATGACTTAACATATATTTTAGAAAATTGTTTGCTTCAAAAATAATTTATGTACTCTAATAACAACTAAAAACAATTTTGTCCCGGAAACTGAACTAATTATGACGAGTCAATGGTGAAATATTATGGACGCCATTATGGAAACAATTACTGTGTTTGAAGATAATTTGTTTTGGATATAAAATATTTCATTAAACACCAAGACCCAGTTTTACAATCGTGGAATAAGGACTATTCGCCGAATATCCTTTAACATTCTTCCATATTTACGTCACGTTATTCCAAAAATTGTGTTGTACACGGTTTAACCGATGATTGTAAAATTGAGCCTAAGAGTAGGTATCTGGTGAATCTTTTGTCATATCAGTTTTCGGATTTGTGAATAGGACCGTTGCTTGAGGAATTCCTTCACTCAACGATAGGACCTAATTACCAATTATTGTTGAAAAAACATTTGCTCCTCTGTTGATCATGCTTGATGAATTTGAAATGTGTAGTTTATGGTGCTACGGACACTATAAGAGGTAGTCGGATATTTAAAAATTGTCCTCTTCCAACTAAGAAGATGATACAAAAAACAGTCTCTAAAATAAAGAGAACAGGAAAAAAATTGTTTCGTAAATCGACCACTGGTAAGTATAATATGTCGATGGAGGGAGGGGGGGGGGGGCATAACAGGGAAGAACTGGTGATGGAATCTCTTCACTTAATTTTTGGATATGTCTGTTTAAAACCTACGGATACTTTATAAATTAACTGCAAATAATATCATTCAGCTTCAATTTAGACGCGAAATCGTCAAAACTTATATTACAAAATCCTCAACCAATTGGTGATCGTCCAGTCTAGCAACCAGATTAAATTCTCGTGTTGATGATGACCTCTGATAGTATGGTGTTTGACCCCAACAAAAGATGAGAAGAAAAGACGATGTGATGGCTATCATAAGAACGTTTTACACAAATGTAACGAAGGAATGTGTACAAAACGCAATGTAGAATTTCATCGTCGTTTGTAGTAAAAAAGACTTTTTGAATTTGGTGAATTTTTATTTTTGTTTTAGTCTGAATTTGACTAGCGTTGTCGTAGATTAAATAATTCGAAAAATCTAATAATAAAAATAAAGTTTTATTGCAATGGATTCCTCGAGCATCCTCTGTACAGGATTGTTAAGACATTCACATTATTTTTAAATTATGTCAAGTTGAGACAAAAATCATTATTTTATAATCGTAGGGCGCCAAGTTTCTAACACACGCCACTATGTGTGGGGATAGCAATTTATTAGTAAATTCTTAAATTCACATCGACGGAAACGATCAGTCTATTTGCACCGACTGGCTAATGTCTTTCTATTTTTAATTCAACGTGCGGTAACATAAAGTTTACTTATCACGTTACGTTTTTGTTCCAAATGTAGCATGTACACGAAATCGCATAAGCGCAACGTCTGCACATGCTGCACACACATACACACTTATATGCTCGTTTCAAAATTCAACTGCATATCAACGTGATTACTAATATAAATAGTAACCGTGTTCTGGTAGAGTGGGGGCCGTCGTGTATCTGCTATCAACGTCAAACGTTGTAGGAGAGACTATTTTATCGCATGACCGTCTTGGTCTACCTCAGTCCAATAACTGTATTAATCTATAACAACGCACGTAGAAGGCAAGGTTATAAATACCATTCAATACGGACGTAAATCACTGAGTTAGATGCGATCAACCCGCGCGTTTCTATTTTCTTCATCACGTTTTCAGTAATCGCTCGCTGAAACAATTCGTTTTGCACCGGGAACACGTGCTTTCGTATTTCGTTAACGTGCCCGAAGGAATATGAGGTCGGAAAAGACGGATTCTCCGATATTGGACACTACAAGTCGTCTGTCAGCCTTAAGGTAAGACACTTTCACTTTTCAGGAAGTTTCAGGATTAGCCTCGCGGTGTTTTAGTAGAGTTCGTTCGCGCTTGTAATGAGTGTAGGTGGGCCGTTCACGATTTAATTAAAACTACCTTCATTAATTGCTTTCTGAAAACTCCTGAGAAGAGAGCTTCTTTCCTAAACAAAAAGATATGTTCGTTTATTTGCTGAATTTTATTTAATGAATATAATTTTTTAATTTTCAAGGGTTAAAAAACTACGTTAAAAATTAAATAAATTATTTTTAGAATTCATCTTATATTATTCAAAATTATTTTTACTAAACAAAGTTTTATCATATTATAAATACTATGACAATAATAATAAATATAAACAGTAATACAAATGAAAACCAAGTTGATGTTGATTTCTGGGATAATGGGTGTAAAGTGTAATTGGTCTCCAAATATTTTAATCGCGAACAATATCTAGAAAAAAAGTGAAGGGTTTCGGCCCGTATGCAATTAAATAAAACATAAACGGAAAACGTTAGTTATGAACGGCCAAGTAAATAATTTGATACCGGGTGTTTGTAAAACGGTAGTGAATCAATAAATTAGATAATAATGCAAACGGATTAGTTATTTTTTGTTTTAATTAATAGAATGCTAAAAGGTACATATATAAATATATATATTGGTGGCTAAGTAAATCGTTATAACTCCAAGGACACGTAACCCTTAGAGGCAGTATGAGTGGTGAAACGTTAGCCGTTGTTTTCATTACTGGTTAATATGCAGCGAAAACGATTTTATTGGCCACCACTGTATATCAGGCCTAGAAGACTTTAATGACGCGGAACTTCGTTTTGTGTAATGAAGTATCCCGTATCTTTTCACTTTATAATATTTAGAATCTATTCTAAGAACTGTAACTGTAAGAATGTCACTTAATTTTTTTAACTAAATTTTTACTCATGTTTAAAGGTTGGTTTATGCAACATTATTTAATTTAATTGTTAATGTAGTGTGACTTAATGTAATTTAAGGAGTAGACAGACCGTTTGTGCACGTCCTATAATATAATGTAATTTTTCGTTTGTACAAAAATGTCAATGACATAATACCGGGTGTCCCACGCCATATACTCACCCATCTAGAATTTTAATTTTTTAATCAATTTTTAATGAAATTTGGAAAATAAGAATTAAGCTACAAATGCATTTTCTGACATACTATTGAGTACCATAATCAATTCTAACGAAACCGAGAGTCAACCTTCTTGTTTTAAATGGAAAACCATATATATTTCAACATATTTTGAATCTGCAGATCATTGCGAGTCCGAATATGTATCATTTGGAATTTTGGGTTCCAAGACAACGGAAAAAGGAACTCTCTTGTTTTTCAATCTAGAAAGCTATGAATCGTGAATTATCCTTATAATGTTGTCAAAAAATTCGAGAAAATCACTATTTTGATTGTATTTTGATTTTTAACATTTTTACAACTTTTCAAATTTTCATTAGGTCGTAACTATTTTTTTTAATAGGACCTCATGTGCTTACCTTAAATCAACAGAAGATTTATTGCTGAATACGTTGATACCAAATACTTCATATTTTATTTGAAAGTCATTTAAATTCAATTGAAGTTTTAAATGACTTTTAAAGAAAGTATGAAGTATTTGGTATCAACATATTCAGCAATAAATTTTCTGTTGAATTATTGTAGGACAATGCATTTGAAGCAATCTAACTATTGTCTATTTTAATAACTAAAGAATGTAGGTTTGTTTTCTCTATCAGATTTTATTTAAAAAATCTAAAACTTCTGCCATCGCGTAATTTCAGTAAAAAGACAAGACCAGCGAATGTAATTATTACATTCCCTCAGGACATGTCTGCTTCCTATCGAACGTGCGTGCTGTACTTCCTTCTCGTTTTATTTCTACATTCTATCATGCCAACTAGATTTGAAATATTTTGTGATAAATGTTTTACAATGTTTACATACATAAAATCACGTACCAACCAACCTCCTTCAAATAATTAATACCTACTTGTATTTTATCTTATTAGTGAACTCGTTCGCAATCGCATTTTCCAAACGGATTTGACATTAGCCGACAGAAATTCCTTTTTGTGTGTTGACAATATTTATAATGTCTATTCTGAAAGACCTGGAAATTACTACACAATTTGAATTAAGATTATTCAAATAATACTTTTTTTTCAAACAGACATAAAAGCTAACATGAACTAAGCAGAAAATAAAACACGTATAGGTGATTATTACCAGTGTCCGTCAAAACATGATATTCGATTGTCGACGATAGATTAATTTGTTTTTATGACAGGTTTTTTGTAACGTAAATTGGCAGGGAAACTTTAATATTTACATAAGTTGAACTGTGCTACCTGACTTGGCAAGGAAGGTGATTCATAGTTGAATAACTTTAATTAATGATTCTGTAATGCTTACTTTTTTATATATTCTATGTGAAGAGTATTGAAGTAATTTTGAAATTTCTTGCTTTTATTTCGTCTAATTTTTATGCTACACCGTCCACTTTTAAGTTAAGTTATACTTGAAAATTTATAAATACATAAATATGACGTCGAAAATATGATTCTTAAAACAATTTTGCTTAAAATTTCGAATTTTGATGGAAAAAATGGAGTAGTTTTTGTATGTAACGGATTTTTTTTTAGTTTTGAAGCATGACTAAGGAGTCTACTTTTAGGACAGTTTTCTTATACGTGGTAGTTGTCCAAGTGGAAATGGCATATTTCTTCTGCGACCTTCGACACAATAGCGCATTATTCGATTTTGAGCATTTGCAGCGCCGTAGAGCTAGCATACTCTTTTGCTGTTCCCAGATAAGTGCACAAACTTGCAAACTCACAACTGTACAAGGGCATTTACGTAGGCGTGTGTTTGTTTGTTTGTGCCAGTTTTACCTATTATGTTACGACCCCACTCTTTCGAAGCGTATGCTCATGGTAAATCAAACTGACCTAAACTTAGACTATCTAGTTATGACACTCTTGCAGCCGATGTGTGACATGTTGATTGTATATAGTCTACTTCAAATTGTTTTGGAAACGTTCCTTGCGACTCCTTCCTGTTTGCAAAGACTTTATAGCATCCTTATTGTTTCGCGGCTCTTTACGGAAAAATAAAAAAAGAAAATTCATATTTTTTTTGCTTGATTCTATGTATACAGATGTCTCATAACATGTTGAGGAGATTGAAAGGGCAGCTAGGAAAGACCAGAATAAAACGTTTTTCTTAATTCGCTTTTGTCTGCAATCCATTAATAAGGAAGTTACAGCAATTTATATTTCACATACATTTTTGGCTACTTAATGACTACCTCTGAAATTAATAAGGATGAATTAGAAATAATATAATAGTTTTCCGTTTCCAATGAAACATATTTCTTGAAAATGCTGATAGTTTACTGTTAAATTAGTATATTTAACGTTTCACGAAAAGGATTGTTCTTTTCCATATTATAATATCACGAGCAAGATTACACCACACGTAAATATGAAGTGTTCAATAGAAAGAATGTATTAATAAAAACGTTTAATAAACAAATAAAATAAAGAGTTCATTTTTACAAAGGTCTCGATATCTATTTGTGAATCAAATCCGTCCAATTTACCCTCGAAATTAGCGACTCGCGTTATATTATAATCTTTTTTCTAAATATTTTGGTCTGCTAATTCAAAGAGTTCATGTGTTGTCGAATATAATTGTAAATGAACATGTTTAACGTAGCTAATATTATCCTTGTTTAATATTCAATCTTGTTTAGATGTAATAATATCGTTAAAATTAGAAAATAACACCTAGTTATAAGAAGTAGAAACCATCTCATAGTACTGCTCAAGGAACATTATCTACTAAAAATAATCTGTAATTGCTAAAATCGCTTTGACGTCCTCCTTATATTGACGTCAGTTTAAGAGAGCAAAGAAAACAAAGTTTCTGTGTACTCTCTCCGATTATCAGTTCCGTTGCATTTCTTTGTTCGAAGTCGTAAACAATATATTCTATTGATCAACGAAATTAATATACTTTCAGCTATGATACCGAACATTAATCAATCTCAAATGATTATGATCAAATTCGTCAACGTGCATCATTATATTACTGCATAATAAATAAACCAATACTACTCAACTATACATTTTCAAGATATTTACTTTTTAAATATTTTATATTGATTAAGTGGCTATTATGTAATTATTAATAAATTAACAATAATAATAATAAAAAAATTAGTCGAAGTGCATGAATTCATAATATAAAGAAAACAAAAACAAAATGACCTTCTAAATTTATTTCAACAACTACATAAACAATGGTAAATATTTCTTCATTTTAAGATTGGCTTTATGCTATATTCATACTTCAATGTTGATCGCATCTGTAATACTGTTTTCAACTGTCCATTAAACACATCCAATTTATGTTTTACTACATCATCTGTGTTATAAAGGCGTAATGTAATTTCTAGAATATTTCTACATGTGGTAAACTTATTTGACAGATATATTATTAATAATAATTGCTTTTATTTTAGCTCCGCCAATTTTACAAAAGGAACAATTCTATATTAATATAAGGGACCAAAATCATTAGGCGATAGTTTAATTAGCAGTAGATACTGCTAGATTGCTCTTCCACTATAACTTAAATTAATTCTAAATTAAGAGGGAAATAATACTTAAGTTAAATTGTGAAATGTTATATTTAAGAAAATTAAATTAAAAAGTAACATTGCGCCCAAATTCATATTTGTGATTCATGAATATATTTACGAAATGAGTACTTAAATGTATTTTGTGAACTATTTCGTGATAGGAGAAACTTCCTTCATAGATTGCAGTTTTATGAGTAAACCATACATTTAATCTTAAATTCAAATTATGTACGTCTGTTCTATACGTTATACGGTTGTATAAATACGTAGGCTTTTTTTTCAGCAAAATACTATGGTAAAACGTAGCAGTTTGCAAAAGCCTTCGATTACTTATATTGAACCAGTTTAATTCAAATAGTAGAAGACCAAAAATTAATCATAGACATGCTTTCTGTACTCTTTTAATTCGATTAGATGCATTAACTGTCAGGCATTGATCACAATCTGGCGTGCAACATGAAAAATAAGACGACAGTATTATATCGCAAAGTAAAGCTTTACACTGAATAGATAAATAATGTCTATATATTATTATTTAAAACATGAGTATTATAACGAAACGTATTGTCCATAATTAAGCCAAGATTTCTTGCACTTTAACCGGAATTGCTTTTCCAGATATACACAAACCTGCAAAGTTTTTTTACTGTATCAACAATCCTGCTGTACTCCCAAATAATAAAATTACAGATTTTTCAGAGTTTATTAGCAAAGAGCATAATTTGACAAGTGCATTAAATCTTATAATTTTCGGAAAGAAATGATAAATTTGCACATCATCCGCATACATATGAATTTTTGAGAACTTGATACATTTAGGCAATTCAATGGTATAAATTGAAAATAAAAGCGAACCTAGGATTGAGTCCTGCGAAACACCTCTACCAATAAGCCTCCAATCAAAAATAAAATTTGAAATCTTAACTCAATGCAAACGATTAGTAACATAACTTTCTATAAAAAGATAAACCTATGTATTCAAGTAAAGCTAATACCTCTTGTTACTCAGGGGGTACCTCAGGGATCTGTAATGGGGCCTTTACTGTTTTCTCTTTACACTTCGCAGTGTTGGCAAGATATTAAGACCTATAATGCACATGTATATGCAGATGACACGCAAATGTACTACTCCTTTAACCCGTCAGATTGGCGTGAAGCAGTTTCACTTATAAATCGCGATTTAGATGCATTATACAGGACTGCAGATAAGCACTGCTTAACTCTCAATCCAACCAAATCTAAGCTTTTGCTGTTTGGTAAGGAGAAGACCTTTATTAATTTGGCTAATAATTTTAATATTAAAATACCAACTCATAATAAAGCTAAAAACTTAGGTCTATCATTAGACAATATTTTTCGGAACAAATTTCGAAATATATTATCAACGCGTATATGCAGTTAAGAAAGCTTTATCCATTCAGAGGTATTCTTAATATTGAAACAAAAAAACATCTTTGTGAAACACTTGTTCTATTTCAATTCACTTATTGTTCTCTTATTTATCATTTAGCTTTTGATCTTTACACACTCAATCGCATTCAAAAAGTGCAGAACTCCTGCTTACGGTTTATATATGGACTTAAAAAATATTCGTATATTTCACACAAATTACATGACATCGGTTGGTTAAATAACACCATGCGACTATTTAAATTTATGATTAGAGAAGGATATGAATTTTGTTAGATTGGCAACACTATCTTTTGACAGTATAATTTGAGTTTGAATTGCCAAAGTGACGCTTTTGAAAATATGAAACGGCGAGTTAACAGTTCTATCAAAGTCGGAGGCGAATACTTTGAACATTTGTTATGATATAAATAATAGAAAAATAGACTTTAGCAAGATTGTCGCTTATGTGTGTAATTGTAGTCTGCAATATTTCACTTTTAGACTAAATTTAAAAATTGTTTTAGATATATTCCATACCTGGTGTGTTATTTGGGATTTTTGCACATACAAGAACTGCTAAACGCTCTTTGTTACGTTTACCTCCGATACGCCTTTCCCCTTTAAACTTCATCATGGTGTTTAGTATAATTTTATAAAATAAACCAGTTTCATCTGCATTGAAGGAGAACCATTTTAAAAGAGTAGCGTCTAGCTTCAGCACTTTTATCGACTTCCTGCATTTCTTATACCTTCTCTTTTCTTCCAAATTGTTGAAACAGACTTTGCAGGGCTAAAAGATTTCTGTATTGCTTTCCTTATTTTTTATTTCCGTTATTAATTTATTTTTTCTTCAATCGTGTTAGCTTTTCGCTTTGACGGTGTCATGATTCACGTAAAACTGATGAAAAGGTATCATTTTAGATGCGTTATAAGTTTTCCTGGGGAATTACCGTTGTAAGTGATGGCTGATGAAGCCATTCACTCCGTAATTGTTTGACCTAATTCTCTATAACTGAATCGTATAAAGTATACGTTCAACGTAACCGAATTCGTTGTAAACAAACAAAAAATAATGAGGAATATATAACAATTTGACTGAACTTCATCATTTGTTCCCTATAAGCGAGCGTTTGTTACAAGTCGAGGTCTTTATAACCGAGTATGGACTGTATGTGTATTTTTGAGTTCATTTTACATATTATGTAATTTCAAACTTGAGTGAGGTATATATATCAGACACAATGCAGGACATTTTGGGGGACATTGAGAATGGAAGACCGTAAACAATTCCCCCTAATGGGAGACGTCTGGTCACTTCAGTGTACATACATGATGTTTGTGCGTAATGTGTATGATATGTTAGAACGATTTGTTTGTATTTCACTGTAGAATTAAAAGAATGTTTGCAATGACCAATTCTCTATCATAATTTCCTTCGTAAAATACGACGCCTTAATGAAGCGTCTTTCGATCTGGATGTGACTATATCTATGAGGAAAATAGCTTGTATCCGTAATACTCGTACATAGGTATTATCTTCTTACTTGCACTTTTTGCACTTTCAAATATAAACATCATAAACAAAATTTTCGGTAGTACTGTATTTAAGATTAGTTTCAAGAAGAATGAGTTGGTAAAAGTAAGCGCTGAATTTCTCTTACATCAGTAGCATTGACTACATTACTTTTATATTACCTACAATGAAAGCTAAAATTTCAACTTAAAAATGAATATTTGATGAAAATGTGTTCTGAACGAAAGAAGAATTAAGATTATTAATTTAAATCATCTCCAAAAAAAAAATGTTCGTGCAGTACTTTAGCGAGCTAAATTAACTGAAAATTTCTGAGATGCCGCCTCTTTATTGCCCGAACTCGACAAACCTTAAAGCGCGAAAGAGGGAAAATAAATCGACGCATCGAAACTTCTAAGCATCGCCGGCGGTGAAAAAAGAAATATTAAAACGAAACAACTTTTTGTTTTTATTCCCACTTACGAAATAAATGACCGCGTGCTTTATGTTTTACGGTAGCCGCCTCGTAAAACTTTTAATTAAACGGAATTACAACACCTCGTGTTAAACAGAATAGATTCGGGCCAAATCTCCGGTGTTTCATTAAAATCAATTTAGTAAATGTGGAGCTAATGTTTCGTAATCTTTCTGCTATAGTTTTACTTTAATCTTACGGTTAAAATATATGTTGTCTTTTTTTTAAAGTTGAATTTCTTAATGTTTATATTAGACTTACTGAAATATACAATAAAGTACATATTTTGTACTTTTGTGTATGGTTTTCATTTTAAATGAACTTTGATACAATGTTGTTTACGTTATTTCTATTGAAAATTAATTAAAATTGTGTAACTGGCAGTATAGAATGTGTTAGGAAAGAGTTTATACATGTATTTCGGCCTTATTGGGCTTCATCAGAACTCAATTTGTTGTCTTAGTAACATCAAACAAATATTTTAAAAATGTCACTTTTGTGGTTTTACTAGAGAATGCAATCGCTTCCTTGTATAATTTGCAAAAGAATTTCATGTTTTTATCATTAATTCCTGTTCTTGTGTTTTGGGATTTTAGAAATTCAAAAAAAGGGTAAGTTTTTCTAAATTTTTCAATAAATCAAAATTTTTTAAGGTACAGAGTTCTGATGAAGCCCAATAAGGCCGAAATACATGTATAAACTCTTTCCTAACACATTCTATACTGCCAGTTACACAATTTTAATTAATTTTCATAATTTTCATCTGGCAAGAAAACTTGATTTTGTTATTTCTATTGTTTAATTTAGTGATGTGATTATTTAATGATTTCAATACATATTTGTATACGTCAAATATATTCAGAAAGTCGATTTTATAATTATTTTGTATCGCTTTTTTTCTATCAAATAAATTACTTTAACTGGTTGCTTGTTATCGTTAGACAGAAAAATAATTTTGTATTTCTTCTTTTATGATGGTTGTTTTAGCATTGAATATTATTGAATTTGATGATGTCTCTTAAAATTTATTCTTTTGAAATTGGTTTTACTTTGGTTGAAAATCAATTAAAACCAGTTTTATTTTTATTTAATTTAATAGGTGATCATTGTTAACTTGCGCTTGTGTTTTGTTGTAATATTGTCCAAATCTGATGTACGCTTCTTTTACCCGTAAGGTGAACTTTTCTGTACCTACCGGTCGTCGACTGAACGTGGTTTTCTTGTTTCAGTTGCTGTTGTTTTAACTCCAACTAATTTGTTGTAATTTATTATATCAGAGGTATTAATTCAAACTATGTTGTTAGAATGATGTTACCTTTGTAACCTTTACAGGCTCTGAGGAAGGTTTTAAATAAAACGGAAACTGTGAGCTGAATGATATTTCATTAATCTTGATTTCGTCCTAAAACCCGATCATCGTTACACTATTTAATTTATTATCCAGGACGCCATGTTACTGATTATTAGGAAGACAAGCTTACTCAAACTTCGAATTAATTTTCTTTATTTGTAAATTTTGTATATATTTAGTTCTATTAAATTTACTGTTTGTTACTCGCGAGTTTATTTTCACTAGTATATCGGTGACGTGGAAGATTGGATAAATTAGGATATCGTCGACGAATATTTACAACCTTTGAGATTCCTGATTTGTCAAGGCCCCAGTACCGTCAGGGAAGAGCTTTTAAAACTAGAATAGATATTAAATAAGAAACAATTATATTAATTTCTCCTTAAAATACTTGCAAAGTACCTAGGTATTATTAGTCATGCTAAACACTCGTATGTATGAAGCGATGAAACTGAAACATTAGTTTATTGAATTTTAAAAACTTACTAGTTCCTGTACAGAACTCTTGTTTGTTCAAGTTGCTGCCTAGTCTTTTATTGGATTTCGTTTTCTAATATTGTTTACGTAGCGGAAGTAATTTTATTTGTACATGCGATGTCTACATGTGAAGTTTCAACTGTATTTTTACTCTTGAATGAGCAAACAAGGACATCTATAAGGATTGTCCTTGTAAAAAGACGTTCAAGAGCAATCGAAAGACAGTGAACATGTGCAATAGGAATTGCAGATAAAGTCTGTAGTTTCACTGTTATATATGAAAGGATCTAATGGAATGTTGTAGTTAATTTGGATGGAAGATTATATTATTTTATATTTATTTTATGATTACTTAGACATAGTGACAACTCAACAAAAACATATAAAGTTGTTCACTGTAAAGTGTAAAGAATCGAGCACTGAAATGGTAATGATGATAATATGTGAGTAGTTCCGGATTTTCCTGCACGTTCTGAAACCACTCCGGAAATTAGAGAATAAAGTTAGAACCTAGGGAGTTTGTTCGTTTTATTGATTAGCGTAATGTATTTGAATGTTATAATTATTTATATTATCAATGGCAATAAGTTAAAGTTCTAGTGTAAATTCATATACAGGGTGTAAATGAAATGTGGCACCAAAAGAATCAGTAATCTTTGGGGTCTTTCTATCATGAATTTCTGCTTCTTTGTTGAATAAGAAGCAATTTACGATTATTAAATCTGATAACCTTGTCAGTATCACTAAAGTAATGGTAATTTGAATTTCACACAAGTTTTACTTGACGCCGCTGTTACTTAGGTAATGTCGTACTAAGAATATAAGGCCGTTACGATTGACAAAGTTCATAACTTGGCCGAGATGTTTTATTCCATGTACACAAGGCGATGAAACGGTCGCGAATTTTATTGAAAAACAAATGCGCGTTGTTTATTCGATGGCTTATTAATAAAGAGGAATTTACGAGGCGCAGCTTGTCACAGGAAGACGACTCGGGTCAAATTTATGGTTTTTTTTTGAACATCTAGTTCGTGAATTGCATTTGAAGTAGTTACCATAAATTAGCTGTGTTAAAGTTGTCGGGTACGCTATTGAAAATTTTGAAGATACTTGTCGCTAGAATTGCCTTTCTGTCATATTATAAATCAGGGCCGTTTTGTTGTCTTGGGCGCGTTAGAGTCTGGGAAAGGAATTGCACACAAACATTTAAGTTATTGAAAATTGTAAAAAAAAAAAGTATTAGGTTTCACTTTAGTTGAAAGAGGTTGCTTTAACCCAGAGACTGGCCTTTGTTTTCAAAAGTCGAGAGATCATAAATATGTCAATAGACCCCTGTAAGACGTTGTTATTTCAAGAATTTTAGAAAGCGGGAAAAACATGTGCAGCACCCGACAATCTGTCAGGCGAATTGGGGGGTCGAATTACTAGGAAAGAGCTGAACGAGAAAAGAAGCGTGTGTTTCTTTTTCCGAAATAAAAGCGCTTATTGGCCGACGGTTTTTTTTTAGTTACTTCAGGGGATGGGGGAGGAGTCAAAATTTGTCACTAGTGGAAAGTAAAAAGTAAAAACGAAAAACAGTTGGCTTACGCCGTCCGAACGACAAGCTGCATTTTTAATTGAACTCGAGTAGTTTATTTTTGAGTGCTTTGCAATTTATTTTAACTAGCTTACATCATTAGAATTCAATCTCATCATTTCGGGGCGTTAAAATTATTGTGAATACAAAAGGGCCATCAAATAAATAACTGCGAGGCGATCGCGAGCGCGAATTAAACGATAAGTGCGTGGGTGGAATTAGTGAATTGTGCGCCGCGGAACGGAATAGGTATAATTGCATGAATTTTTTCTATTTCTTTTCACATACTTGGTGGCATAAATTTGCGTAAGAATTATTTTAATTGGTTTATCAATCAGTAGCGTGGAATTTCTGTAAAGTTCCATTTTTGCATTGCTCAGGCAATATAATAGTTATTTTTTTGGTACCTGCGTTTGCTTTTGAATCAAGTTAAACTCAATAAATTCAATATTTTTCGCGGTCTGTGATTTAATCAACCAGAGTAAATTAACTACACCTAGAATCTTTTGTTCAGTTTCAAATACAGTGTATCTTTTGTTTTGCAATTTAGTTCTACCTTCTTGCGATATCCTCGGCAATTCGGAGACACGCGATCGGTGTTATTCTGGATTGTACTGGGTTATCTGCAACTAAAGTCTCTGGTCAGGCAAGTTATATCCGCCAAAAACACAGTGCGACCAGCACAGTCTAGCTACGAAATCTAGGCCAATTTAATACTCTTTACGAATTCCGTAGAATTACGAGGCCAACAATTTGAACTACTTATCAATAGACATCTTCGTCACAGAACTTTCTCACACCCTGCTTGTGTGTGCTGGAGTGTTGACTTTGGTGTAAGATTTGCAGGTTAATTGAGGGCAATTGGTCGAGCGACTGAAAGTACCAAAACCACACAACGTGGAGTGTCTAAAACAGTCATTAGGGTCCTTGCGCAAACAATTAGTTAGATAATAGGATTAGGCGGCAAGAATACAAACGAAGTAGAGGGATCTGCATACAGAACCTCGAACGACTCTGGAGCATGTAGTTGACAAAGATCCTACGCACAGTGGTCTAATTAATTAGGTTAATGAGCTAGAGATAGGGCTATCCTTCCCGTGAAAAACTAACGGCTGTTGCTTTTGGTTATCCTGCAAATTGATCGCTGGAGCGGCCTTTTGTACCACATACCTCTCCGAACATCTGATTGATCAGTTAAAGTTCCAGTAACAAAGTACACTGTATATACACTGTTACACAGTGAGTGCGCTGGTTGATTATTCATAGCGTCTTCGAGTACTAGCTAAAAGTGGCAAACACGAGTACCAAAGCCAAACTATTTTGACTAAACAGAGAGATTAATTGTTGACCTGATTTAAATTACAAAGTTGACACAGCCTAATTGCGTGTACAACAAGCCACCAACTGTGAGAATCGAAATAAATTAGATCGCGACGATATTCGGCGTTAAATACGTTAAGCAAAGTTTATTGTACTTCTTTGGAATTTTGTATTTAATTTATTGCGAAAGATATCCATTGTTTCAATCTACGGTTTTACCCTCAAGTCCCTAGATCGTTAAGATCTCGTGACAGGAGTTTCCGTTTTCTTTTTTTTTTTTTTTGACAATAAATAATTAATTAATTAAACCTGGCATTTTATTAATTCGTAATTAGCACCTTGCACCTCTCGATTACACCGCCACACCAAAAATTAGAACACAACTACGACAACGTAGGGCCCGAGTTTTTTTTATTTAATTAGACGATCCAGATTACCGGCAATTAAAGTTTTAATTTTGGAGTTTTAATAGCGCCGAGGAGATAGGTAGAAAATTAGTCGTAGCGCCACAATAAAACCTAACCGTAGTAGGTAGTGACCTTTTTAAAGTATCTTTGTAGACCGCATGGGAGTTTATTAGTGCCTCGGCGCTTTCAAAACCCGAACAAACCCTCGGTAAGGAGGCATTTATCGCTTCCTAGAATTTAGTCAAATCCTTCGGTCCATTTAATAAATTAATTTGTCAATAAAATTTTAGTTTGTTTTTGTTTGGACCGTGTTTATTAGATTATTTAGTTGTCCGTAAAGTCAACAACAAGGTGGCACGTCCGGGCGTGTTACAGCGATAACGAACAAATTTTAATCAGTTTATTATTACGAAGTTATTAATTATGGAAACATTTAGTAGCTCTAAAATAATAATACATAAAATTAAATCATAAGGTTCAATAATAAGCTTCAAGTCGAGAATAACGTAAAGCGTATAATGTTACTACTGTAGAAACATTTCCTATAAAAGTTACTTACATATTCCGGAAAAGATAATTCGATTTCAAATAAAGTCCATAATAATAATCAAAAGTTTTAAAAATTTTGTTACAAATCGGTTTTGATTGCAGTGGATTCCTCGAGCATCTTCTATACAGCTATTTCGGCCCTATTTGAGGCCTCGTCAGCAGAAGCGTATTTCGAGACATTTTTTTTATAAAGGTTTAGAGAATCTGCATAGACTCCTCCGAATATCTCGATTCCGGAGGCATGTTGAATTCACCTCGGCCATTCTATGCGGGCGCCTACCAACTAAATTCCTTTACTCTTTCATCACTCTGCGCAGAGGGTACCCCCTTCCGTATTTCGACCCTCGAGACATTCACTGCAACTCAAACCGACCTGACCTAGGTCCTAGGTTATTCGCAATTGCGATGTAATAGTAATGAATAGTTTAATTAAATAATTTTTAATGAAAAACAAAAATTTATATGTCAAATCTGGCAGCACTAAAAATAATTCCTTTCTAAAACAACGTTCTTAAACTTACGGTTAATCTATGATGATTTATTTTTAGAAACCATCAAAAAATAGTGTTGTCTGCTTGTGAATTCTGGTAAATGGCAAATATTTTAATTCTTAAAAAATATGTAGGACAAATTTATACCTCATAAGAAAATGTAGTGATATTGTTAATAATGTTAGTAACATTCTTGGTTAGGAAGGTTACTTAAAATCGTCACATTTTGGAGTAACATGCACTAACATCAACAGAGCGCAGTTTCAAAAGTAAAGCAGACCGGACGCTAACTTTTTGAATTTTGGCACTTTCATGGACTGGTGATCAGTGTGGTGTACTTTTGGTGCAACATTTCATTTACACCCTGTATGTAGTTTTATAATTCTCAACGGTTAAATCCCTTGACAACGGGTAGAAATTGTGGGGGATATATTCTTGGTGGATGTAACATGACTTTTATGTGTATGCCTGTATCCGGATTCATCCACCATCGTTAAAATTTAACTTTATGCATTTTTTTTGCTCATATGGTGAACGCTGAGAGAAAGAAAATGTTACTACATTTACTTACTTTATGGCTGTAACTGACTTACTAGTCAGTTACAGCCATAAAGGCCTTCCCCCAAACAAGCTTTGGAAGTGTAAGCTTATGTAAATGAGGAAAAGTCAAGTTACAACCTTTTTTATTGATCTTAACTTTCAGGTTTCCTCACTCATCTACATCTAAATACTTCTATGTTTTAGTTGTTCATCATCTGTTTTCTCATTTTTATGTCTAATAGATTTTATTGTCACCATTATTCATTGTCTCGTTTCTCTTATTTTCACATTTTGTTTATTAAAAATGTTTTCTTGTTACTGTTTCTTGTTCTCTCTGACATTTTTGTTATTTGCATTTTTGAATTTTTTTGAAAGCTTTACACCTATTATTATTATGTTGAAGAGCAGAGACCTCTCGTTTAATTCGGTCTTACTTGTGATTGCTTGAGATCCTTGATTCACTCACTCATACCTGGCTTTCGGGTGTTAGAGGATGTTATATAATACTGGGTGTCTCAAAACCTATGTTTTTAATTGAAACCACAGATAGTAGTCACAAAAAGAAGCAAAATTTGTCATACAACAATAGGGAAAAAGTAAATAATAACTCCAGTTTTCGTTTTCTACGAAATTGTTTTAGTAACGCTGCGCAGAATTGGTGTTTTTTTGTGGCCCTAAACGAATAAACGCCGAGATGTGTCTGTTGGGCTAGGTTATGTTTGTTCTTCGCAAAAAAGATTCGCCAGGATTTTAAATAAAAACGTCTTCACGCGCGCTACCAGGAGGTTTCCTACGACAATTGCAATTACTTATTACTATTTTACTTATGCTTATTTATTCAAAGTAAATTTTAAAAGCAAAGTCAATTCGTAGCACAATTACGCACTTCAGTTTTATTTGTTTCATTTTCATGACAGTACATCGACCTTAACACTGTAAACTCAAAAATGTTGTGTTTATGTTCATTAACAAGACGAAAATAAATGTTTACTAAAAGTGTTGATAAATACTAATTAAATCAAAGAAACGAGTGGCTCAATTAGTTTTCGTGATGAAAATTTGATTCTGGTTTAAAATATTCGGAATTTTCAGAAACGTTTACCTACATTCGCCTTGGGGATTTATTGGTATCAAATGCACTGTCATAAATAAAATAAAATTCAGCTGGCTTAGTTTCGTCCTGTATTTTATTGTTTGTTTTTATTATTATTTCATGCTATCATAAATTCGTAGATGCTTATATTAGGGAGGGGGTTAGAATGAAAGACGAAGTGCTGAATAATAGTTTTTGAGAAAATTCAGTCCGAGCGAGTGCGTTTGTATTTTATAAACGACTGAGGTTAAAATAAACTTAACGACGTTTCGTTGTGCGTTGATGCATTGCCTTTAATTAAGAAAAGTTAATTTTAGTTTAAATTGTATTGTAAATAAAGTTTATTCCCACAAGCACCGTGTCCGCCTTAAACATTTCGGCCTCTTTTTATGGCCCAGTATCACGTGTTACCTTTTCCTTGTATTTTAATCATTGTACATACAACTTTAAGCATATAATTAATTAATCTCATAGAAGTTAATACATTTGCACACCGTATTCGTCTTCAGCTATGCAATTGTGCACTATGAGTTTACGGTCAAATTTTGTAGCTGAACGGTTGATTCTCTGCATAACATCATCATAAACGTTTGTTGTCCGCTTTTAAAGATGTAAACTTTTGGTTCTCGTCTTATACGTGGGTGTACAGTGCGTTTTGGATAAATTTTTAATTATTTATAAATTGCCGTATAGATTCTTTTTTACATTTTCCCATGCTCTCCTTCGTCATTATTTTTTATGGGTCTATTCAAGATTCGCCTTTTAAGAATCAATTACTTTGATAGCGATTATTTAATCACCCTGAAAATTGGAAGGTTAATAATTTTTTTTTATATTTTCAGAATCATTCTGCCGTTTTTCTCAAACGAAATAGTTTCGAAGTATGTTTATTATGATCTAATTTTAAGTTTCTATTTCGTTCAACCTTCTAAAAATACCCGAACATGTTCAAGGCAAATGCAATAAAATATAAATCCCGTTCGATACAATTTTGTTTAAAATTAGCCTATAATATCAGCAGTTGCCGTGTGTTTATGCTAAATAAAGAATTACTACACCATCCAGAAGTAGGTTCCACCTAATCTCAAGTTTTATTTGAGTCTTGGTTTTCCTGTTCGTGCATTTTCATCGTTTCAGCGATCGATGTTACATTTTGACGCAAATGAGGCGGGTTTTATGAAAAATCCATCGTCGAGGCAGGATTATCTCTGAACTATATTTAACTGAAATTTCTTAAATAGTTAAAATGTATGTATTGATCTAGCCTGTCACATTCTTTTGTTTATCTAGTATTTATGTTCATTTTTATCGATATTTTATACTTAGCCGATTTATGAATAGTCCCCTGTCGTGAATTAAAATTGCGATTTTGCATGAGTCATATTACTACATTCAATAAACAGTCTTAATAATTAATATTAACAATTAATGAATTTTATTTTCTATTAAAGAATAAATTGTTCAAAAGCAAATTGTCCTTTTGGAAGTAGGTGTTGAATTAATGTTACTTTTTAGTGAAAAATAAATTATAAAAGTATGTCGGCGGCTTATTATTAATGATTACAGTGTCACATAAATTAAACAAAATAGTCGAAAATACTTCCGGAATTTCGGGTTTAAATAATTGTCGTATTGACGTCGGTTAATAAGTAACGATTGTCATAGCTTTAAATAAATATATTATACGTCTGAAAAAAATTGTTTCGTGATCGCAACAATTATATAAACTCGTATAATTTGTGAAAGGTTTCCATATGTTCGGCCTTCAGAAATCCCCAGAAAATTAAAACTGCATAATAAAATCCCGTTTAATTCAACTTTTTTTGAGTTACAGTCATTTTCAAAATAAGTGTCTTGAAATTTTCAACGACACTATAAATCAGAAAGCATTCCAAACCATAGATGCATGTTTCATCAAGAATTACAACATTATATACTAATGTTAACAGATTTTTGTGACAATTATGTAAGTGCATGTTGATGTAAAATTGTGTTAAGTTCAAGATTTTAATTTTAATTAATTTTAGGTTGTAAAGTATATTAAAAAACTAGTTTCATAAAATGACTGCCGTGTAGAACTTAACATTTCGATCATATTGTCGTGATCTTCTTCAGAAGTGAAGTGACCAGTTTGTCTTGTTCCGGGGTTTATATAAGGTTTTGTGCGCTAAAGGGGCTTAGCCGTCTTGCTTCGTTGAGGTTTGAAGAATGTTTTCCAGATACTTGGTAACTGTAATCCTGTAATTCTCTATTGAAGTTGTTCATTTCTTCTGTATTTCAATAGCTTCCTTATACAATCTTCTCCAGTAATGTGGTATATAAGTAATGTCGGACTCGTTTGCAAATAATTTTTTTTAAATTTTACCTGCTTCATATATGTTATATAAATTTGTAATTGTGAAATTATTATAGAAAATTGATTTAAGCTAAAATAAATCGGAATTGATTTTTCAAAATCTTAGTTTCACTTTTTAATTAAATTATTTATTGCTTGTTATAGTGCTTCCGGTTGTTTTGATTTAAGATTCGATTTTGCGGCGAATCCTTAAATAGATTGGTGTTTATTTACATTTTTGGATGTTTACGCTCTTCACACACACAACAAAGTTAAATCCTTGGCGGCAAGGTTTTCTCGCTTTTAAAGTTTGCGAAAGCAGAACAGGCGAGTTTACAGCCGAGTCGCCAGGTGTGTGGCATTCTCGCGGCGATAATCTAATTTCAAAATGTGCATCGTGTTCTGTACTAATATTTACAATAGAACGACGAAATCTTTTGCAAAGTATTTTGGTAATGGAACGGTCCGCACTTTAAATTAAATGCTTCTTTTCTTAAATGCGCACTAGGGCCTAGGATGTTTACGTTCACTTACTTGTAATTACGCTGTATCACTCAATTCCGGTAGAATATTTATTATTGTTTAAATATTTGGGCTATTTTAAAAATGTTTCAAGAGTGAAGGAAATATGTGCTTTCAGAAAGAGACAGGCGAATTTTGTGTTTATTTTAATTTAAATATAGAAAACGCTAATAATACTAAAGTGTTTTAAAAGACGACTTGTTTTACAGCCAAAACAACTGTAAATGATTTTTTTTTCAGCTTTTATTCCTCGATGTTATGTTTAGAAGCATTCGAATTCACTACATTAAAAACTAAATGGAAGTATGCGGATAGTTCGATGTCGCATAGTGCATCTCCATAATACCTATCAAAAAATTACGAAAATTACTTTCTACTCTAAATTCTCTACATACTACTGGAGCTAAATGCAATAACATCTGTTTCGCTATGAAACCAATAATCAATTTTATATTTTTCTTTCAATGTAATTATTTTAAATTTGTGTTAGCATAGTTCATACATTCTTGTCATTTAATTTGTTTCATCGTATTTTATCTATTCTTGTGAATTAAGTTTAAGTCACTCATAAATAGGCAGTTGAAACGCATTTAGAAATTCCTTGTAAATTTGTGAGGTGTTTCACTTTCTACTAATTTGTTGATCGCCGTGCCAAACTACCCGGGATATCTTAATCGCCTGCAATGGACGGATCGTTCATACGCGTATTATATTTTCCTGTCATATTTTCATCCGTTATTAAAATGCCTAAACCCTTTGTTGACTAAATTAGATTCACAGAAAGTGTTTCACGGTTTCTTGTTATTCCCAAACTCGCCCTGATTTACCACCACTCGGACAACCAATCACTACCTTAATCATTACTGAAAATTTATAGATAATTATTGTCGTACTAAAATGTTTTAAATTCTTTTACACAGAGTTCTTTGAAATACTATAACAAGACGATTACACAGAACACAGTAACAAACAGTACAGACAGCACAAACAGTTACATACAAAATACGCACAAATATTCACACGGAAATTTACTTAAGTTCCGACACCGCCAACACATCGGTATAGTTTGTGGATGTGGCAACGTTAGGTTTAAGTGATTAAATTAAGTTAAAAAGTAACGCAATTCTATTTACACCTAAATTTCAAATTAACTGGTTCACCGAAGTTTAAATAAAAGTGTCTTTACGGCCTTAAAACCCATGGACGGTGAAGTTTCAAACAGCCATCGCAACAATATCAAAGTTTTTAAAGTCATACTTACGTAAACGACAATGATATTTAACCTAAGGTCCAGTTTCGCAATTGTAGAATAAGGATAGAATAACAATTCGCTGAATATCCTTTAATGGGTCGTGACGTCAACAATACACCTCATTTAAATTTGCTTACGTGACATGGTATCTGAGGTTGAGCAATTCTACATATAGGTTAAATATCCTTGGTAAGGGAAAATAGTGTGTTGCAGTAAAACATAGCTATCATTTTCGGTAAACATTATGAAAGGTTCTATAATGAACCCGCAAATCTTTTTGCTGTATATAAACGATAAATTCAAGAATCACCTGTTTATGCATACACATTTTAGCTCAGCATTAATCGCTAGCTAAATATTTGGTGTTATCTATTGATATATCAGATATTTGGACATTTTAAGTACATACATGAAAACTCTAGGAGTATTTTATAGGTTTTTAATAAATCTTTAAAATATTAATAATTTAAAACAGCTGAAGCAGATTTGGGACGTAGAAATGTGTGGTTGTTCGATAGTACAACAATTAATGTTAAAATTAATAATGACAGGTATGTCATAAAAATGATTTAGAGAAAGTTCGTTTTAAGTTAAAAATTAAATCTGATAAATCTATTTCATAATTTGTTTTAGGTATGGGTCGGATTTTTGTCTCAGAATTATTTGTACTATTCTACATTGCATAGATTTGCTTTGTTTTTACGTTATATACATACTCGTATTTCGGAATATTAGGTTGCAGATTCTAGCATCAAGTTTTGTTTGCACGGAGCGAATTTATTTGTTTATTTATTTATTATTATTATTATTATACAAGGTGTAACTTTTATGAGGGTACGAACAGGAGGGCTAGTTCCTTACGCCAAAACATGAAAAAAAGTAATATAAACAGGGTGCCTAATACTTTTGCCCAAGGCTGTATGTCCGCAAACTCATAGTTTTTCAGATATAAGAGAAGCAAATTTCTATTAATGCAAAAAAAAATATTACAACAAATGTTCAAAGGGTCCATTTGATTCAATACAGGCATGTACACGTTGAATCATTGAATTTCGTACTCTTTGTAAAATTCCAGGACGGTTTCGTAGGAATCGAAAACATGCTCGCGTAATATCCCTTCATTTTCAATTGGAACTTCATATACGAGAGCCTTCAGGTGTCCCCATAGATAGAAATCTAGTGGGTTAAGATCAGAAGACAGGCCTAGAGAAATGTGCGGGAGCTCCATCATGCATAAACCACATAGCATTTCGTATTACAAGAGGAACATCTTGCAAGAGTTGTGGCAGAGAATTCAATAGAAAATTTGTGTAAACTTCTCCTGTTAAGAGACGGGGCAACACGAAAGGACCAATTAGACAATTACCCATACTAATATAATAATATTGAACCGCTGCTGATGTCGAACATTGATAATAACATGAGGATTTTCATCTGCTCAATGATGTTGATTGTGCATATTCACAATTCCGTCTCAGCCGAAAGTTGCCTCATCCGTGAATAATACTGATTATGAATTAATAAACTCAGGGTTAACATTTTGCTATACAGAAGTGAATTCGTGGTGCAAAGTCATTGTGGAGAAAACAGAACTCTTTGCAGGTGGTACGGATGCAGAAGCTGTTCGTGAAGTACCCTCCAAATAGTCATATGATCAATATTATTCACTACAGATAGCTGTCTAACGCTGATACTTGAATTTTCAGCTACAACATTTAAAATATGCTCTTCCACATTAGGCGTACGCACAACATGTGGTCTTCCTTTATCTGCAATTCTACTGCTTTTCGCAACTGAGCCGGTTTCCCCAAGACGTTGAAATAATAACGCAGAAGTTTTGTGATGCGGTTGCTGCCGATCTGGGAATGATGCCTGGTACAGCCTTGCAGCTTGACGCCCATTACCATTACTTTTCACGAAATGAATAGTTGGTCATGTTTAATTTGGGGGAAACAAAAATAATTCACAAAAGATTGTGAAGAAACGACTAAAGAAGCAAATCTGATATTTCTAATGGGTTTTGGAAGAAATGAGACCTGAGACTCGATTAGGATCAATATAAGTTCACTTAGTGCGCACAGCGGTGTATTAATAGAAATTTGGTTCTCTTATATCTGAAAAACTATGCGTTTGCGGACATAACTTTTTTTTTATGTTTCGGTGTGAGGAAGTAGTCCTTGAAATAATGCATTTACAGTGTAAATTTCACCAAAATTTGGGAGTCGGGGTTACCTCGTAATTTTAAACAATTTATTCTTAATAGCTTTTTTGGATCAAACAATGCCTATGTATTTTTTTAAATTTTTTGGAATTTGAAATGAAACACGCTGTATCTCAAATACTATGCGTTTGCGGACATATGTTTATATGAACTTTTCTTTTGTTTGTTTGTTATGTTTGGCGTGAGGAATTGCCCTTGAAGTTTATCCTCACATTAAAATTACAATGGGATAATATTCGTTTTAGTTTATTATAATTTATATTACATTTGATTTATAAAGTTGTTTAGCAGACGCAGAAGAATTATGTTCTTGTTTGAATTATTTTTTTCTTTTCTTTTTACTTTCTTTTACTGCGAAAATGTCACTTCAGGCATTAAAAATATCTCATTAGAATATTCGTTCATTGCCGAGCTATTTTAATTTATTCGCAGACTTAATTTTGACTTCAAATTATGATATTGTGGCGGTAACTTGACTTAGTGGCAATATTTTGGAATATTCTGTGAATATCCGAGGTAATATTGTTATTCGTCAAGACCGTAGGTAGAGGAGGAGGTGTCGCTATTTATTTTAAACAAAATATGTCATTTAAGATTTTGTCACAAAATTTTAGTTTTCATCACACCTCCTTACTTACTGGCGAAAATTAAATATCGCACGGATATTTATAGCATTAAAATAAGACGTTCATAAATATTCCTGCACATAAAACAGCATTATAAAAGATCTTTTACTTACAACAAACTGTTTTAACAAAATAGATTATAATATAAAGCAATTACCGTCAAAACAATTTAAGAGATCTCTAAAGATGATTTTGATGTCGAAGTGACAGTATTATTCAATAATATATGAAATATTTTGCGTGAAATTCCTTTAAGAAATGTTAATCTTTTGTCCTTTTTTAACGCTTTCTTCATTGCGTCTGTAATTCTGTCTTGTTTAATTAATATACATTGAATTTTATATTGCGCTTTAGTTAAATAGTAGGTAGAACAGTCCCCTGCATCAGCAGGTACACTGATGCCAAGCCTATTGAATTACTATTTTCCTTTTCCCGTACATATGTAAGATTGTATATATTTGATGCAATAAAAAATTTATTTTTATTATTATTATATAACCTATAAGGGGTCATAACACAGTAGTATGTATCAGCTGGTCCGGAAGAATAATATCTGTATTACCTTAAATAGGATTAATTATTTTGTATTTGTTACTTTTGTTAGTAAACTTAAATTTCATGAGTCTTCTCTCAAGGTCCATACAAATCATGTATTTGCATATATGTACTAGCTGAGAAAAAAAAATCTTAGTTAATTTTGTTATGCAGAATTGTAATTTTTTTATTTTCTAATAAGTATGATTATGTATCAGTTATTTATTTTTGGTTAAATAACGCCTTTAATTTATCTTTGACAAATTGGAAATCGATAATCTCCTCCAATAATTACTTCGGATCATCGATAAAAATAAACAAGAAAGCTGTTACTTAAAGCAGGACGTTTTCACAATAATGAATTGAAACGAAATTTAGTTCGCCATTAAATTATTAATATACTGGGCCTTGAATACATCTAAACGGTTTCTTATAAGTAGGTTAACCATTCACTTAATTAGACTAGTTTTCAACTTCAAAACTATAATTGCAGACAGCCCGCAGAAGTGAGATTTCAATAAAAATGTATTTTTGTATAACAGAATGCGATGTTTTCGGAATACAGCATGGAGGTGAAGTACATATTGGGATTCGATAACTCGGTCGACGGCCTCGCAACAGGGATTCTCGTAGAAGGTTATTGCTTTAGTAATGCATTATGTATTAGAAAACAGAAATGTGAAAAGTCTAAAAAAGCGTTAAGTTTTAAATCTTATACTTCATACGGAGCTAGACTTTTTATGTTTTCTTTCCACAATGTTCTACTATTGTTTTGATAACTTTTATGAAAAAAGAAGTATTTATGTTTCGAATTTGGTTGCAGATTGATTGAAGTCACTGTTTAAATGAATATATGCATCGGAACTTATGGTAAAAGACCTATGTCAGTTATTTCACAACTGTATCTTATGAATTTTTATTGTTTTGTGCCTCAGATTGTGACGATCTTCACATCGGTGCAGATGTTTTTCTTTTGCCTTAAATGAAATAAAAAGTATTAAAATTTATTTTAAATAAAGTTAAACAACATTTACTTTGTAAAAGCCAAATTAATTGCCTACAACATTCTGCAGAACATTCAACTTTCTCTTCGATGCTTGCAGATTTTGGTTACTAATCTTCGTCCTTTCTAGGTTACAATTATTGGTCGCCCAGATTTTTTGCCGCGAATATTATCGTTTGTCGCTTGCTCGTAATTTTTTTTTATGTCACCAACTATTGCCTTTGATAGATTCATTTCGTTTCTGTTGCATCGATTGTCGAATTATGATTTCGCGCACTTTTTGTCTTGTCACTTCCTGAGTCATATTTTTTGTTAAATAAATACTAGTCGTATAAAACTCGACTTAGTCAAAATAAATGATGACGCCCACTTTTTTGCATTGTTTCTAAAGTCTATTAATTTTTTTGTGAAGTAAAACATTAATTATATCTTCCAATAATGACAATTGACATTCATTTTGTTACGCTTAAAGATATTATTTATTAATAAAAAGTTTAGATCGCGACATCCTGCTTTCACTTTTTGACCTAATATTGCATTAGGATTGACAAATTGCAGCCAGTTTGCTAATTAATAAGTCATGCGTGCTGTCAAAGCATAATGAAAGTTTTAAGAGTTTTGTTCCAAGACGGTTTTGATTGCGGTGGATTTTTCAAGAATCTTCTGTACAGCTGTTTCGGCCCTATTTGGGGCTTCGTCAGTAAGAAGCGCAGTTCGAGAATTCCACTGCAAACCAAACCGATCTGTCCTAGTTATTCGCAATTGCGGTGTAATAGTAATGATTATCATTACTATGCTCGAGGGAACACTTTACTTATTTTTTAAAGTTAAAATGTTGAATTTTTACTACTTAAAGTAAGCCGTCAACATTCAATTGTTAAGGTTCGTATAACATTTTACAGATGATGTAGTAAACCTTGAATAAGATTTATTATGAAACGTTGACTTGCAAGCTCCATTCTTCCACCTCACACAGATCATTCAGATCTCTTGAGGTTTTTTACGGTATCAAAACTGATGTCTCTTTCTGGTGTTTTGTAGCTAATCGTACAGGATCTTAATAAATAAAACTCTAGTGTTTGTTGTAGGCCCTCGTATTTAAAGAGGAGATGTTAAATACGTGTGTTGTTGTAGAATTGTTGCTAAGTGAAAAGTCCTCTTCAAATCAAACCTTGTCGTATACTTTCTTTTTGCAAGTGCACTTAATAAATTCGGCAATCTATTTTTAGTTGCTAATTAGAGCTGAATTGTATTTAATTCTTGATACCAGATAGTAATCTTTTTTGAAAACAAATATCAAAATATGGGCACTCCAAAGAAAACAATACCCCTGGTCTAAGGTTGTTGACATGTTATCAATTTAATAAGATCTCGAAACAAATTTGGTTTGAATCACCTCTCATCACACTAAATAATAAACGTTTCAGACGATTGATTTTAGTTGATATCGGGTACTCACTGTCTTTAGGTAATATCAAAAGTTTCTCTTGTGAACATAAAAGAAAAAAGATATTCTCTTCAACTCAAAATGAATTATAAAATTATATTTTATTACAATCAAGTTTACTCCGAGAATTAAAATTGTTATGTTTTTGAGTAAAACAAATTAGTATCATATCAACTAAACATATTAGAAATTTGATAAATAATATTTTTATTTATAATTTTAATTTTGCTGAATTTAAATGACTGAACTAGAACATAATTACTGTTGTTAATGTTATACTTTAGTAATGTGTAAATGAAAGTGAAAAATATATAGTTCATTTTATACAATATACCAAGTTGTACTTTATCGCGAAGTTTAGATTAAGCTTAGACACGCATACATGATTAATTAGGAAGTTTCTAAGTTATTATAGTTATTTAAAAACTTGAATTATTTTGGCTCTAGTATTTGTCGATGGGATGGTTGGCAAAACTTTTGCTTTCGACCTGTGCGTATTTTTTTGTAAAGGATAATAATTTTGGCTGTGTTTGTTTCTACGCAATAAAAAGCATAGCAGGAGTTGAACACTTCCCAAAACACAATTAAACTCACTCTAGAAATTTAAATGGAGTGCCATAAATTGCGGTCTTTAAAACCGAGGAGTCGTAAATTTTCCGATTGATTGTGTAATAGTAATCCCGTGGCCTATCTAGACTGCCTCGAGAATAGCACATGTACTAGTAACTGAACGAATTTGCTTTGTTGCACACACGTAAAACAAAAGTTGTATCTGGGATCTTTGTTCACGTTCCAATTTTAACCCTTTTGGAACCTAAAATTGCTAATTAGCATCTTCACGGTCGTAAGCAGCAAAATTTATTGTGAACCACTGTAAGGAGTTAATTACGTGGTTATATTTGTAACAAAGCATTTAACTTGTCGTAAATTTATGAGAAATGTTTGGTGTAGCAATACCAGTTTATTATTATGTGGGTAAAAATACTGAAGTTCGGTATTTAATACCTTGCTTTATAAGTAAGTAATAAATACCACTAACAAATTTTAATTTGTGTCACATATTTTAAATTACTATAGGTAATTAAATAATTTATTACTTAAAAGGTGAAATAAAATTACATAAAAGTTAAAGTAGATCATGAAAATAGAAATAATCGGAAATATTAAAGTTTTTTTTCTAGGGAGTAATAAATTGTTACTTTGCAAACACGAAATGCTTAAAATGTAAGTAGAATTCGAATTTATCAATTAAGTTAAATTTAATATTTATTATTTCGAACATCAATCTGTCGTAGTGAGCATGAAACATTTAATTTAACACGTCATAGACAATGAATGTTCAATGAACTTTTCTTAAACGAAGATTGTAACATAATGTTTTGTAAAATAAATTTTCGTTCTCAAGATTTTTGAATTTGAAAATTGTGAACTGACCTCTATAATTTTGAAGATCTAATGAGACTCTTTATAAAGCTAGGCTGTAAGTTGTACAATGTAAACAGGGTCCTTCAGACATACACTTCTATCGTAAATATATAAAAATGAAAAAGTGATGTTCTATTTCAACGATTAGTAGGTACTATGTATTAAAGGCATAATTAGGAGATTATAGCCCGAGAGTAAATTTTAAATGCTCGAGGGTTGTTATCTATGAATATTCTCGTGGTACATACAACGTTTTATTTAATTTTGCTATTGAAATGGCCAAAATTTATGAATTCGATATTTTTATTTCGTATACGAGTGATGTGCAGATGCAGATCATAGTGGTGCATATTGTTTGCGTTACTATGGGTTTGTTTACTATTTTGTTTACAAACGATTAAAAATTTTAAAATGATGAAAGAAGGTGAAAACGTTTATTCTTCGGAAATTTTGGAAGAATTTGAGGCAACCCAACTGAAATTGATTCCTAAAATGTCAAAGGATTTGTACGAGAAAGAGTACCAGAAATTTTGCGAGTGGCGATGTGCAAAAAGTGTGGATAGTTGCGATGAAAAATTAGTTATGGCGTATTTATCTCAAATAGTAAGTAAACTTACAGTGATACTGTAATTCATTGATCGCTAATTAATAACTGATTTGTAGTCTAGAGTTTACAAACCATCATACCTTTGGTCCATGTATTCTAAGTTGAAGATGATTAAGATTAAGGCAGGTATTGACATGTCGAAGTTAAAATAAAATAAAATAAAAATAGACTGTCAATTTCGACATGTTGATGCAGTTCCCAGCCAGTGGGGAAGAACTCACTTGGAAAAATGTCTCGAATGATCTCTGATTTTCTGAAGCTACCTGATGCCAATAAATACACGCGGCATTGCTTGGAAAGTAGTGATGACACAAGGATTTTGAACTTTAGTGGATGGCGTTCGGATAAGGTGGCCGAATCTTACGGAAAAAAATCCCTACAAATATTGGCGGAAAGTGGTGGTGACGCAAGGACTTTGAAGCAATTGAGTGGTTGCCGTTCGGATAAGGTAACCGAATCTACAAAAAAAAATTCAGATCGACCAAAGCATTTCTGGTCAATCGGTGATAAGAATACCCTAGACAAATGGAGGATCTGTTAGCGTTGGAGTTCAGGCAACGTTACGATTAGAAATCCAAGTAATTACAGTTTCATTTTCTATAAATGTTGTTCTAGCAATGTAATAATTGTTAATAATAAAGCTTAGATTGTATTCTGATTATTGTTTGAATTCGTGAAGTTATTGTAGCTTAGCAACTTTAAAACTCTCGGCTATAAACGTCAAATTATGCCCACATTTAGGTGCCAATAAACAAGATTATAGTTCTGAAAGAAAATAAAAGGTATGAATGTACCAACCATTTAGAGTTTACTTAAAATTAAGTTTGAGAAGGGATCGATGGAAAATTTTTCCCTCTAAACGTTTGGCATTTAAAAAAGTTTGGGAACTCCTGATCTATTATGTACACACACATATCTAAAATTCAAGTTTACAAATATATAAATATCCAGTAATAAACTGATATTATTTTTATGTAAATATCGTCCACTCGGACGACACATGTTTACGTTTTTTCAATTGTGCCTTCATTTGACAATATGAAGGGAAAATTTTTGGCGAGATTCGCCTGGCAAATCACCAAACGGATCTGTCACCTCGTAATTGTTATTTATTAAAGTTGTTGATATAACAAGTAAAAGGCGCACCTGTTCCGGTGGTGAATAACTTTTAATAAAAGAAAATTGTTAAATGTATTTCCACAATAATAATAATAATGCTGTTTAGACATGTATTAAAAAAAAAATGTTGCCATACAAATGACAAATAAATTAAAATAAGAAAGAGATTAATTACTCAATTTTTAATAAATTCCCTTATTAATTAATTAATGTGTATAGCCATAGCCAGTAAACAAAATGTTGGTCACGAAGCTCAAAATTTTAATTATAAACATAACAAATATAAGTTCATTGAAGAGGAGTAAAATTTAAATAATTACTTGGAATCGTTTTGAATTGTGCTTGTGTGGAAGATTTTCAGTTTATTCGGTTTATTCGTTTCACGACAGAATCTATAGAGATTTGTTTAATCGGTCGTACAAACACACTAAGCACCTGAAATATGTTCTTGCTTGCAATTCTTGCGATTTTGTTTACACGCCGTGACTCTACATGTAAACCGGGGCTCGGAATGCGATGCGATTATCGAGCGCAAGCGAAAACACGAGAGTTAACCGGGATTATTTCCAAACATCGGTTGCCTTTCTTGGCCTCGAATCTATTCATAATGAGAATGAGGTATTTCTCATTTAGTAGCAATAATTCTCTCAGATGATGAAATATTTATTGCACTTGGCCTTCTTTTCTGTGCTGCACTCAAACTGAGGCATTTCACAATTCGATAAAATATGAAGACTGCTTCTCGTGTTGGCTGCATAAACAGCTTTACTTAATCTGACGAGTTATTTCCTGAAACCTTCTCCGATCAGATAGATTAAATATTAAAATCAATTGTTTCCTTACAATATCTTATATAATAATAATAATAATAATAAATCAGTTTATTAGGCATCACCTTTATACAAAGCATAAATCAGGAGCAGAATAATCACGCCTAATGGGTGTGGGGTCAGATGAACTAGTAACAAGTTACAGTTCCCTGATCTACCCCCCGCACCTCCAAAATCAAAAGAATACATTTGATCCACGTGAACAGAAAAATAAAAATGAAAAGAATAATATACTACATAATAATACCTCTTGGCAAACTTACACAGATTAGATACATAAATCTAATTAACTAATAAAAGTAAATGCACACACAAAAGAGACATCTGAATGTTTTGGAAAATATGAATTACTCAGCCTTGCCCACTGAAAAGCATACGATACAGCCTTGTTTTAAACGTGAATGGTGACAGTTGCAAAAAACCTGTAGGTAACGAGTTCAAAACATTAACAATTTGATAGTTGTAACATTTTTTAAAGAATTCGAAATTATGGCGAGGAATTGTCAAGAGATCTTTGCGTCTTATGTTGATGTTATGAACATCCGTTCGGAACTGAATTTTATTGTAGAGGTAAGGAGGACATTTATATAAAATAATTTTATGAAAAAAAATTGCACTGTGTAAATAACGTCTGTTTTTCATATTGAGCCATTGAAGTTCATTTAGTTTATGAGAAATAGGACATCTACGTCTTATGCCGCATATAAGTCTCATGCAACAATTCTGAACTCTTTGTATACGAGAAGAATCAGAAACTAACAAACACGGGCCATACACACTATCGCAGAAGTTAAAATGCGATAGGACCAATGACTCACATAGCAAGCGTTTAATTGACGGGGAGAAGAAATGTCGATTAACGTAGATTAATTTTAGATTTAAAAAAGCGCGTTGAATAATTTTGGTAACATGAAAAGTAAATTTAAGATCAGAATCAAGATATAATCCTAAACTGCGACAACAGTCAGAAAGTGACAAGTCGATATCATCCAGACGCAGATTAATTAAGTGAGAAATATGAGAGCGATGTTTCTTTTTGCCGAACAGCATAACGTTAGTTTTGGCGGCATTAAGACGCAGGCCATGACTATTTGATATTTTCACAAGATTTTTTAAATCATCATTTATCCTATCGCACGCTACATTAACCTCCTCAATATTAAATGCATAATACAACTGTGTGTCATCCGCATAAAGATGAAATTTACAATATTTAAGAGATGACGATAACTGAGAAGTATAAATAGAATATAACAAGGGACCCAGGATAGAGCCCTGAGGAACACCACAATAAACGCTTAAGGCATCAGATAAAACGTTACTACAAAATACTCTTTGAGTTCGGCCATTAAGGTAATTATGAAATAAACTTAGTGCAGAGTCGCACAAGCCAATAGACTTTAAAATAGCCAGCAATACCTTGTGATTAATAAGGTCGAACGCTTTAGTGTAATCCAGTAATATTAATAGGACCATCTTATTGTCATCAACCTCGGTAATTACATCATCAATTACATTATGCATCGCACTGCAACAACTGTAGCCTGGCCGGAATCCAGACTGCATCACAGGTAGAATGTTGTGGACTTTGAGAAATTCTCTGAGTTGTTTATCTAAGATTTTTTCAAGAATTTTAGATAATACAGGGAGAATGCTGATTGGACGCAAGTCACGAAACGATTTAGGGTTTTTATTTTTAGGTAAAGGTAAGATGCGAGCTTCTTTCCACATTACTGGAAAGACACTGTGGACAATGCAATAATTAATGATATGTGCGAACACCGGCAGCAGAAAAGGACAACAAAAAGTCAATAAGTCAATATTCAAGTTATCAGTACCGCTTGCTTTGCTGGAAAAACTCAAAAGAAGTCTAGCAATAACATCCTCTGTTACAGGAGAGAATTCGAAACATTGTCCGTTAAGAAGATTATTACAGTAAAAATTCACAGTTTCAGGAAATTCAGAACCAAAATTATTTAACGATTCCAAAAGGAATTTATTAATTTTATTAACATCGTTAAGAACATCCGGTATAGCAAATTGTCTACTCTCCTGTGTACCCAGTTTATGCAGTTGCTTCCACATTTCTTTAGAGCTGCTGTTTGCAATAATACTACTAAAATATGCTCTTTTCTCACATCTAACTGCCTCAGTAACAAGATTCCTCAGAGTTTTATAGTAAGTCCAATGTTCATTCCGACCAGAACGTTTGAAACGTGCCAAAGACTTATCTCTGATATTCATCATAAATCTTAGATTATCAGTCATCCACGGACAATGTTTTTTAGTAGCGATAAACTTTCTAATTGGAATATGCACATCAAAAAGCAGTGTTAGGTTTGCATTAAGAAAGTCGACCATTTCATCAATATTATCCATCTGATAAATTACATGCCAAGGAATTGAATACAAGTCAGCATTGAAGTCGATTAAGCTAATATTTTTGAAATCACGATAAAAATGTGAAAAAGGGGCTGAGCCGCATGGCTTATAGAATAGAGTTGTGCACCAAATTAATGAGTGATCGGAAATTTCATGAACATCAATAGTACCAGAATCGAGAATGACATTTTCTTTGTTGGTAATTATAAAATCAATAAGAGAAGTGGCATTAGCAGTAATACGTGTTGGTTCATTAATAATTTGCTTTAAGTTAAAAGTTTCTAACAGGTCGAGAAACTGAAGAACTGAAGAATCTAAAGATGATAGGAGGTTAATATTAAAGTCGCCGAGAACATATATACAGTCATAAGACAAAGATAATTCCAATAATGTTTCCTCAAGATAAGGAAAGAAATTAGAAAAATTAAAATTAGGTGGCCTGTAAACTACACCCACTAAAATACACATAGAATTAATTGATATTTTGACCCACATATGTTCAATAAATGCGTTAATCTCTGATTTAATTATAGTATATTTGATATTTTTCTTTATAAAAGCTCCCACTCCTCCACCCCTTGTACAACGATCACATCTGAGAAAATCGTAATCTGTGATAAGAAGTGAATCAGTGCTAATGTCATCGGAAAGCCAAGTTTCGGTTAAGAACAAAATATCAAAATCATTTACTATGATAGTATCTTTGATTACTTGAAAACTGCTAAATAAAGATCTGACATTCAGATGAGCGACTCTTGTGTGTGACTCACTCATGAAATTATAATAAATTTATGAATAAACGAAAAAATATTATAATAATCCCATTACGGCAAAAACTTAAATGAAAGTAAACAGACAGAATATGAATAAGGATTAAGAATAGTATAATTAATTAATGGGGAAAGAAGAAAAAGAAAAGAAAGAAACAGCAAAAACAAATCGAGCACTAACAAGCAGGATTACTAAAGAATAAACTAAATTACACTGAGGATAAATGAAATAAAATAAAAGGTATCACCACCAAAATTAGAGTACAGGGTAATCAACGTGTGGCTCCAGACTGACGTTCTTTGAGAAGATCCATGTCGTTGTCGTTCCAAATACGGTGCGATTTATTTTCAAATCGAACATAAATGTTGCCATTGAAGGACCAGGAGTTTCTAACACCAAATCGTTCCGAAGCCTTTTTTAGAAGTTGCACTCTTGCAGATGTAAGATCTTCCTTAATGATATACTTAGAACCTTTCAGTAATTTTTTGCTTGCCAGAACACTCCGGCACATACTATGCGTACCAAATTTAATGATGACGGCTCGCTTCTTCCGATTGGTATTATTTTCAGCTGTGAGACTTTTGCCTGTTCTGTGACATATATCAATGTCTTTGTTACTAATGTCCAGTTGTAGTTTATTTCGTAAGATATCCAAGGTTTTGGTCTTGACGTCTTCATTTGCTTCTTCAGGTACTCCGAAAAGTCTTACGCAACTGCGTCTGGAATATTGCTCGAGACGGTCGAGTTTAAAATGTAGCTCGGCATTTTCAGTCTCTAATTTAGATATTTTAGACTCAAGATTGTTCACAATGTTGTCTAATTTCTTGTTGATGTCTTCGATTCCAGTTTTTAGATCGGCGATGTCGCGCTCTGACCCCACGCCTAATTTATCAACGTGTATCGTATTAAACACCTCTTTTATTAGTTCAACATATTCTTCGCGTTGACTTTTTGTCAAGACCATTTTTACACAAAGATTCGGTAACGCTAGAGGGCAAACTGGCAAACAAATCTCACGTTGATTCACTGAACGAAAACACTTGAAATTGCTAATTAATGAGGAGCAACACAGATCACGTCTACTCTGCACGCGCCATTAACGTATATTTAGCGCAAATTTTCTATATTGTAAGAAAGTCATTAGTAACAAAAAATTATAACTTTAGATACTTATGCATCAGTAAAAATTATATAAGTACTTCAAATATCAACAAAAATAAATAACTAAAATACTTCTTTAATTGTTTAAGTGCTTTGTATAAAGAACAAACCTTCGAGTTTTATTTTTAAATTTGGAAATATATAAACAATAGTATTATTATTTTATATAATATGTTAATTAGTTGTCCAGACAGTCGTAATTATATTTAACACTTGTTACACATAATACAATATTATTCTTATTAATTAAAGTAAATGCATTTTTTTTTATTTCAAACTTAAATCTCGCAAAAAGTATGAACCAAAATGTAGACAAACTACATATTTTTGGAATTAGAAAAAATATCTTTCTTACTTTGAGAAAATATACTTAGTATTCCATTTAAAAGAACAAAGTCGATACTCACTTGTTACGTTTCCGATTGTCATTTGTTTTCATTTTTAGTAAATTTTAGCGGTTTAGGTAAATGTATACGTCTAAAAATAAGTGATGATGAGTAGGTACCATTCAAAATATAAACAAAAATCCTGTACGTTTATGCATGTAAACAAACAAATCCTTAAAATTTGTATGAGTCTCCATATTAAAATTTGTGTTTAAAATGCATTTGCATTGTATCGAACAGTAAAGCGATTCGCTAAGTAAATTTTTAACTAATTATTGAACCCCGTAAGAGCAAGGCCATTACTCGTTCTGAAATGCGGAGATTCTGCCAGATATATCATCAAATTTACAAACCCCATACGTCATGTAAATATCGACAAAGACGTTTGTGAATTCACTAGTTTTTACAATGCGGTTATTAAACTTACTTTACAACAGTATTTATTTCGTTCATCGTCTACTATTTATTTGCCAGGAATGTGTACAATATTTCATTAATTATTTCTGGAAACCTAAACGACATGAAATGTTCTGTGATGTCTATTCTTTTAATATTTTTTCTTTGTTGATCTATTCAAGACTCACGCTGTATAAAACATTTTATAAACAATCTAGTTAAAAAAGGAAATAAATGGGTCCCAGTGATGTGTTCAGAAATTAGTTATTTTCAAAATACAGTAGACTCTCGATAATGTGAACGAATTAAAACATGTTTGACGTTATCGAATTATTTACATTAGCGAATGCAACTTTTAATATGAGTTTTATACCTACAAAAAAACTGTGAATAAGGGTTGGCTTGACTTTGTGTGTCTCAGTACATTCGTACATTGTGAATGAATTGTGTTTACTTAGCACATGTTTTCGTTAGTGGGTGTTTATGTTATCGAGCGTCTACTGTATTGAATTTGTTCCTTACTTTTCGAACTTACGGTATGTAAAATTATGGAAAAAATGAAAAAAAAAAAATTGTTTCGTAAATTTTCTAAAATTGTACCCAAAAAGACGATACGCCACTAATTTTTGAGTGTAGCGACAGTTAATGCTTGTTGTCAAGTACCAAAGTTTATTACCTTATTAATTATTTCATCTTCAAATTAAGTGTTATTGTCTGACATGTTAATTGCCACTTCATTTATTTGGTAGGCTATTTTTAGAAAACAGCTTATTTTATTGTTCAGATACAAGATAATAATCTTATTGCCAATACATCTTCATATGCAAGTGTCACTTACAGGAAAATAGACCCAAACTCGAAGGTTATTGAGACATTATCTTTCTAAATAAGATCTCAAAATGTAAGTATTTTGAATCAGCATAATTATGAATTATGTACTTAATGAAAAGAAAGATTTTAATTTTTAAATAATTAAAGTCTTTAATGCAATGTATGCAATAGTATTTCATGGATTATAATGCTCAACGTTTTTGAGTACATTTAAATAAAATAAATGAAGATGAAATAAGATGAAGATGAAATAGGAAATGTGATTTCTTTGTATGTTTACTTAGGGTTCTGTTGACATTTGTTCATGTAAAGAAACTAATGAGGAATATATTTGGCAGACAAGTCCGATAAATGTGTGTCAATGAGGGATCTGTCTACAGATAGATCCGACGCATATTCGCATGTTCTAGGAAAAGTATGTTGACATGTACCGCTACAGGTACGTACTCCTACTATTTTCGAAACTACTATTAGACAAGAACGGAAAAGAAGCCTTCAAACGCACACGTACAATTTCATTTGATCCATATTTATTAAACTGATTGTGAATCATCCAAGAATTATATCAATTGATTATGTTAAATTACTATAACTCTCTTAGGACCGGTACTTTGAATACCGATTAACTTTAACCTTTGATTTATTCCCATAGAAACAATTGTCTCTACAATTGTAGGCATGGCAATAAACCAAAGGTTAAAGTTAATCGGTGTTCAAAGTACCGGCCCTTAGACTATTTAATAATAAACTTTTAATAATTCGTAAAATTTTTCTATTTCATTCCTCTATAGGTAAAACATGATGTAAACACGAATTGAACAGTACATTTGTACGTAAATTTTATTTATTTAAGTAAGTGAATTTGAATTGACATCTGGTTTACACGAGTAGGACCCAGATTTATCCAAAAAACTAGTTCGTCCTGATTTGTGAGCTGAAATATCTAGAGTGAGTTGGTATGAACTGATAAAAGCGACTGCCATCGTGCTTGTAAAGTACTCGTACGTTTTGCAATATAAACTTTTGAAGACCCCAAATATTTATATTTATGCTTAATTTGTTGGTTCTACAATTGAGTATTTCAAAATTTTTTGTGCCACTGTGTTGTTGTTATACGTTATAAGAAAAGTCTAATAATAATGTTGATATTGCTTATATATACACACAGGTGTTTCACAACGCATAGAGAAGAGGAAAGAGGTATCAAAGGAGGAGATCAAAGTAAATCTTTTTTTCTTAATTCGCTTTTGTGCAAGATTCAATAGCAAGAAAATTATAGCAGTTTAAATTTCTTATAAATTTACAACTAACGCTGAAATTAGTAAGGAAAGATTAGAAATAATATAATAGTTTTTACATTTCCAAGGAAACATATTTCTTGCAAATGCTTTGCTGTTACTTTAATGTTAAAGTACATACCCAACAAAAATTTTATGGCAAAAGGAGCAAGTAGAAATTTTTTAAATAATAAACTTATCATGCAAAATATAAATTTATCATAAAATAAACTATAAATTTATCAAAACCAAAATAGTACCTATTCAAAATGTTGAACCTGTATTTGAACCCCTAGGAACAATTGCTTTCACAATTGTTGCTATGGGAATAAACTGATACTTAAAATTAACTAGTAATAGAAAACAGGGCCTTTACGGTAAACTATCTTAACTTCGACAGTTAAAGGAATTGGAATTCCTTTTGGAATTTGTTTTCTAGTTTTATTTTAATTACTCAGTGGCCCGCAACAATTTAAACGCCAGTTTTTTTAATTATTTATTGTTTGTTTGCATTTTTGTCTTTCGGCCATTAACCATTCCAGACAGTTACGACGTATATTTAGCTGGGTCTAAGTTATTGGTCAGCGCAAACATTCATGATTACTGGGTATGATTCGAACCTACGCCGCCGAGTGACACGACTTCCAAAGTCGGCTAGGCTGACCGCTAAACCCCTCGGCCAACCATTATTTTTTTTAGTTAAATATTGTTGTTTTTAGATACCCCCAATTCTATTTTAAAACGTATTTTATTACCACATTTAGTAACGATTGCTTGTTAATTAATTAAACTTTAACTTGCTCTAACTCTCTGGTTATTGAGATATTATTAAAAAGAAAAAAAGTACTTTGATCTCCCCTAGCTACCCTTTACGTTATGACACCCTACATTATGTATTGTGTTTTGAAAGTTTGTTTCTTGTTATGCTTTTATTATTTTTGGTTTAAAGTGTGAATAAATGTTTGTAAATTGCAAAAACAGGCATATTAAATAAAATTAAATTGAAAATTTACGTACAGGTAAATAATTTTTCAGTAAAAGTACGTTTTACAAAACATGGAGAACGCTCCCCAAAATTGATTGTGCTAATATTGTAAAAATTAACTGCACGTTGAGTAATTTGATGTTCAGTTGAATTAATTTGCTTGGCATAGTAAAGCTCTCTTTTTAAAATTACGCGTTACACAAACTTCTAAAAATGAGAGCTTTTTAATTGGCATCATAAATAATTAATGGTCAAAAAGAAAAATGAAGTGATTATGTCAACGTTCTTTGTGTGCATGCTGGAACGTCTGACCCTGATTTACGTAACGCCTGTTAAATTTAGAATAAGAATTCCGAAAATGTGACATTTTAAGAAAGTCCGACAATTTTAGAAAGTGTTGCTGCGTGGTTTCATTTGAAAAGGTTGTGATTATTTTTCTCTTCAAAATTCCTCTATAAATATTAGTTATGACTTATTGCCTTCTAAAGAATTTCTAATGGTAATACTTATTAAGTTTATATATAGAACAAAGCAATGACAATGTTTACCTTAATTTACCCATTTATTTTTATCCAAATTTAAATTATTGTATATTATAGGTAAAAGTAATCGAATATTTTAAAAACACTTTACAACACTTGTGAATTTTAAATAACTACCTAGCGAAGAACATTAGTATTACGTAGTAACTCTAATGTTGTGGAGTACTGGTTGCAGTACAGTATGAACTTAGTTAATATGAAAATTAATCAAAATTGTGTAACTGGCAGTATAGAATGCGTTAGGAAAGAGTTTATATATGTATTTCGGCCTTATTGGGCTTCATCAGAACTCTGTACCTTAAAAATTTTTTGGTTTCTTGAAAAATTTAGAATAACTTACCCCTTTTTTGAATTTCTAAAATCCCAAAACACAAGAACAGGAATTAATGATAAAAATATAAAATTCTTTTGCAAATTATACAAGGAAGCGATTGCAAACTTGATTTTTTAGTTAATATAGAAAAATAAACCATTTCGGTGGAATTGAGTATGCATATATTATCTCAATGGATTATAGTATTTTGAAGTTACTTTAATTTCTTCATTTATTTGTTCAACAAATGAATCGGCCCACTTAAAAAAATTGCATTAAATTTAGATTAAATTAGAAAAAAGTTGACATAACTGCAGCATAACGTAACCTCCATCGCTTCTTTCAGGGATTCATCCGAAGAAAAACGTGACAAATTAAAAACGTGTTTTTTTATTTTAGGAAAGAAATAAAAGTCACTTGGTGGTAAGTCCGAGCTGTAGGGTATAAATTTATCGTTATAAAGCCATACTCGTTGATTACTTCTCGGACTTGATAAGCTTTGTGGACTCGCAATTGTATGATTATAGTCTTTTTATCACTACTATTGTGATGCATTTTTTCTTTTTTCATGAATTCAATTAGTTAGATTCCTTCCATATCCCAAAACACCGACGCAATTATTTTTTTTATTATTAAAAATTAATAATTTATAAACGTATAAAATTATATTATGTTCGTGCGGGCACGTGTTTTATAGTTTCATGCCTGCCCTACCCTATCGAAATTTCTTAGATGAAAATTTGACCACCATACATTTACACATATAAAATTGGAGATATAAATGATTGTAATAGTTTCAGACCAATAACCTCCTTTCCGCTTTATCTGCGTTTTTTAAAAGTATCTTGGTTGATATCCATAAGTTTTCATCAAATAATAACTTCCACGCGGATTTTATCCAAGAAGTTCACGAACTCTTGTCTTTTGTGAGTCATATTCTCATGGCAATGGAGAGCGAGACACTATTTCTTGACCTTTCTAAAGCTTTTGAGTGCATTAGAAAGGTAGACCTGTTAGGTATTAGAGGTATTGCAAACAATGTTATGAAATCCTTTCTTTCCAAGGCACAGGGTAGTTATGTACTACCAGAGTCAGGAATTTAAATCAGGTATTCTTAGCTGTTCCAGCTTAGGTGTGACTCTTGGTCCCTTATTTTTCATTATATTTCTCAATGATAAACAAGGCAGTCGGATCGCATGACCGATGTGACCATGTTGATGATTCCAAAGACTGTGCATCAGTTGCAAGTATCAAAGAATGGGGCTCAGAAAACGGTCCTCTTATAAATAACGACTAAACTAAATGTTCTGAACATGTCCAGAACATGAAGGATATTAGTATTTAATGCTAAGAGTTTAAGATGTTGTATGTGTGCTGGTGTGAGCCCTAATTGTTTTCAGAATATTTTCAATGTATGTGTTCTACTTAATGTTAGAGCTTAGTTTAAGACATTGTGACCAATTCAAACATGTTTATATTCTATACCTCCTTGTATCTATTCAAAAAGTTTTCCCATCCAGTGTGTGTTGATCTCATTTTTTCGCATGTTCACATAGATTCCTTACTTGATCAGTAAACGCTAAATTGATATTTAACTTTGACATAACGTCAATAGAGAGTCATAACTAATAATTACGATTTATTACGTATTGAAACCAAACAAAATAAAACATTGAAAATAATGTTGAATGTGAATTCATAACAGATGTTGAAAATGGCCTCCGTCTTCTTCGAAACATTTTCTAACCCTTCTGTGACATTCATTAATAACATTTTACAAAATGTGGGGAGAATTGTTTACTTCATCATACTTTTCGATGATTCTTTGGATAGGTTCCTGTAAATCATTAACATTAACGGGCGTTTCAAAAATGGAAACAAATGGGCCAAACAAAGAAATCCAAAGGAGATTGATCGTAAGATCGGGGAGGCCATATGTTAGCCATATTTCTGCTAATTATCTGATCTCCAAAAAACTCTTGAAGGAAATCTAAATTATCTCCAGCAGCATGGGCTGTTGCACCATCCTGCTGGAAATATCCAAATTGCAACTCGTCATCAAGCAGTTGATTAATAAATAGATACAAAATCTCTTTCCGAGATCTAAGTGCTGTTAGTGTGCCACAAAAAAATGTTGGACCTATCAATCTTCTTCGACTTAAACCTATTCAAACACCAATTCTTTGTGGAGTGAGTGGAGCTTCAATGAAAATATGAGGGTTCTCTGTACTCCAGATCCTCATATTTTGGGAATTAATGTATCCTGTTAAATAGAACCAGGCCTTATCGGAAAAGAAAGTTTTTCCAACAAACCGTCATTGTCAATATTGTTTAAAAACAAATGACAGTATCTTCGCCTTGGTTCAAAATCTACTGGAAGCGATTTATGCACGGCAGTCAAACAGTAAGGGTCCTGTCTTAGAATAGTTCTGCAGGTCCCGACAGAAAGATTGCTGTGACAGGTGATAGATAGAAGTGCGAGAACTATCAGTTATAATTTGTCTCACATTTTTAACTACCTCATCAGTTCTTACTTTAGACCTACCTGATACCTGTTTTCTAGCCACATTACCAGTTTCTCCGAATAGTCCTACAGAGTACTGAAGTTGATTAACAAATTTGTAGTACAGAAATACAATTTCTGGAATTTTTTTCTGAAATTCTGCAATACAATCAGGAATAGTTTACTTGTCTGTTTAAGGTACGGATCAAGTAAGGAACATACGTGAACATGTGAAAAAATGAAAGCAACACACTAGATAGGAAAACTTTTTGTACACATGTTAGTATTTAATGCTAAGATTTAAAATGTTGTATTAAGTATGTGTGCAGGTGTGTGCCCTAATTGTTTTCAGAATATTTTCAATATATGTGTTCTACTTAGTGCTAGCGACATTGTGACCATTTGAAACATGTGTATATTCTATACCTTCTTGTATAATCCATTCACGATCTTTTTGCATTCTAGTAGGCCATGTTTTTTTCATTATGTTATGTGCATGTGTTTTGAAGGTAGTCAAAATGTGACGTGAAAAAAATTATGACATAGTCACGTCAGCTATATTGACTATGTTGCCAATACTTAAATAAACTTGAACTACAATACCATGATCAAAGTAACTTAAAACGAATAACTAATTATTTAATTATATATTTTAATCCTGTCAAAATGCCGAAAATTATAAGCGGGCAAACCAAACAAGCCATAAAAAATCCTACAGTTATTATAAAAAGGATCGTCCAGATTTCACACAAGATGAAATTATAAGCAGGTTGATAGATATACATGGAGTAAGGCTTACATAAATTAAATGAGCCCCATTTTCTAATGTAGATATATGTATGTTTTAGATTTCGCAAAGAACAATAACTAAAATTTTGAAAGCAGGACCTGACAATTTGAAAACATCTTTATCTGGCAGACGTAAAAAGACGGTTATATTAACAAATTACATGTTTCGGAAAGATTAGCAACGACTAATTTGGCAATATAATTTGAAAAATGGATATTTCACTTAGGACACATTCCTCCATTCATTATTACATTAGGAGAATCTGATTCAGAATCAGAAGTTGATGATGAATCAGATGAATCAATGGAAGGGGAATAGGGAACATTTAATTTGGCATCAAAATTTTGTAGTGTAGAAAACGCATGTATATCTGTAAAACTTATAAATAGACTGCGACGATCCTTTTAGCAGTCAAAAGTAATAGCCATGAATATGCACGAATATAAGCAGATTTACAGAATTCTAGTGTTAGCAGAAAATTCTGATGGTGTGCGAATTGGAGGAGGTAGTGAAAGTAGACAGAATTTTAAATGAGATCTAGCTTATGGTCTTCTCGGGAAAAATGATAAGATATTTTACATAAATATGGCCATGGAAAAGGTTCTGAGATACCGGCAACAGCAAGAAGATCCTGTTCATATAATGCTTTTGCGCCACCTGCAGCGCACCTCTACACCATTGCCAGGCACCAAACTTGAATCCCCTTCAGAAATTAATCCCGGCCTCGAGTATTCATCCCTTCTGTGACAGCGAGGCGAAAATGGTCGCTAGCCCTATAATAAGACCATCCAGGGTCTGAGAACGACAGTTCTTCGGTCTGAACAAGTCCGAAAAAAACTCCTGGCTGAACAAGCCATTCTCACGGGTTGCACAAGCCCATACACCTCTCCACACACTGCACAAGCAGCAAGATCCATTTAGCCACACCATTGTGCACAAGATTCTTAGAAAACACAAATATTCTGTCATTATTGTTTATTATCATATCTGGAGTCACATTTGTTAATAAAGAAACACTTCTTCGCTTTGTGGCATAATTGTTGACTAAGAACACGCAAACAACACACCTCACCCCAAACTTTCTCAATGAAAAAAATAATTAATCATTTAACGTTTATTCGAGACGATATTTCTCGTTTTCATGGAATACTTTGTACAGCACAATTGAACTGGCAACATTGGCAGTGGCAGTTTTCAAAAACGTAACCACAAAATTAAAAACGAACGTCAATAAAATTTCTGACAAGTAAATTTTTTTTGTAGTACCAACAAAAATGTCACCCTAACACGGCCTACTCTGAATGCAAAAAGATCTTGAACAGAGTATACCTATAAGTACCTACAAAAAAATAAGTAAGTTGATGTAATTTTGAATGTCTCACTGAACGTGTCAAATAAATTAATTTTTAACATTTCTGGCGTGATGTTCATTTTATTTAAATAGTGTCTTCAATCTTGTCTCTCACCTCTTGAATGGTAGAACAAGAAGCACTAGTTGATTCAAGTATTTCTATACGTTTCTTATAGACGGAAATTACCTAATATCTGAAAAAAATGTATTCAAAACTCAAAACTACTAATAAATGTCACTAAGCCACAAAATATCTTTTAGTGATTCTGTGCTACACTGTGCTGAATAATGTTCGAACTTTCTTCTTCAGTTGTTTTTTATTGTATTGTATAAAATTTATCATTGATATTTTATTATACAACAGCCATTGCGGAATGAAAAAAATGTCTTCCAGGCGTAAACGTTTGCAGATTTTTGATCACATTGTATAATTGCTTCCTACTAAGTAATTACACTGTGCTCGAAAACAGTTTGTTTACAGTTTGTTTGTTTACAGTTTGTTTACCACGCCCAAATAAATGTATATATATATATATATATATATCGTGACTCATCCTAAATGAATATTCGTGAATCATATAAATAATTTTGCAAAACCGATGTGCAATTGATGGAGTTGCGATTTTTTCTAGTTCATCTAATAAATTGTTAGCATCTGGATATAATAGTTTTATTATGTTACAAAAAAACTTCCATTCTTTTTAATTTTCTTATTTTTAAATTTAGTAATATTACTAAATTACTTTCTTGTGATCGTCAATAAAAACTTTGAATTAGTCTGTGTAAGTTTTGTATTACATTTTTTTTTCTAGATTTGAATGTTTTAATTATCCTAGCTATGAACTGTAAAAAAACGATTTTATGAAAAAATAAATAAATAATTGAAAAATGAAACAATCAACTGGGGCCGTATTTTAATGAGAGACCGTATATGGTTTCCTCGGGAATCAAGAGTATCTCAGTATAAAAATAGAAATTACTTGCTATGTTGCAAATTAAAATAAAGTTAAGTAACGAGGTGCTTGTGAATACTTGAGGTGATTATTACCGCTATTGTAACGATTCTTATCACGGACTGCAAATCACTTTAATTCGATCTTCATCGATCATTACCCAAATACATAATTCGTTTGATGCTTTGATAAGCCATGTACTGAAATAACCTTGTATTGTCGGTGGAGCAGACAGATTTTAGGCAGTTTGGTCTAATCGCGCTTGACAAGGCCTCAGTAACAAGCATCCAAAAACTGCAGCTGTGAATCTTGATTGCTAAAGCTGATAACGTCGATATAGTACCTATTTATTACTTCATTGCTTTTATGGTATTATGTGATTCATAAACACTTCTATTTTTCGAACGAATTTTTAATTTTGTATTTCTAAATTTGTATTTTCGAAATAATAATAATTTTACTATAATAATATCTGAGTGTGATTTGGAAAGTAAAGTTCATTGCATTGAAATTAATCCTTCTTGCATGGAATAATACAGGTATTTTGTTTTTGGAAAGTGTAGGTACTTTTCTAAAATTAAGTATAATTTGGCATTGTGTATTTTAAGATGACTTTCAGATTTTACATATGCACTATTAAGTAAGAACAGCGAGTATAAATTGTTAACTTATGTATTCTAGAATAAAACTTCGAGAGTTTACAATTTTTCTTGTCAAGATTTATATTATTTTTAAGAATTTTATTGCTTATAATTTCACGTTTTACCATTTTAGTTATTTTCCAATTTATTAGACAATATTAATGCGTAAAAATAGTTATCATTTTGTATAATATATAAAAAAAACTGGTCTCTTACCACAATTAATTCATGCCTATATATTAGTTAATGAATTATTACAGTTTTATAACATTTATAAAAATATCATGCAAAATAGAGAACTGTAACAATTTTTCATTGCAAATAGACTTGTCTTTTTTTAAACTTTGTTGCATGTTGGTCTTGACTGAAATGGAATCCTGGAGCATCATCTGCTTCGACTTTATTTGAGGCTTCTTTAGTAGAAGAGCTTGAGAAAATCTCTAACCTAGAATTTAAAAATAACACGTGTATTATAGAAAATATTTAATCAAATGTTAAAATAACAGCAAAATGTGTAAGTATTAGTTATACTCGTTCTTTTTTTCTATAATACCTGTCAAATGTTTCTGAAGTTGGTACCTTGACCTTAATTAGATAATTTCAAAAATTTCTGTCCTATGTTTAGTGATAAAGACAGGGTGATTTTTTTTCATTATTTATGGTGTTTCTTATTTAGGTAACTAGCGCCAAAGCGACGAAAATTTGCGTTAAATGAAATATTGTTTAGATCAGTTAAGAGCTCTGTCTCATGGGATCCTATTTTCACTTCTTCTTTCTTCTTGGGTACTTCGACGTAAACTAAGCACTGAAACTAGACAAGGAAAAAATAAAGAATATCCGTTACCAAACTCAAACCTTCGAATTTATCCGGTGTATATACTGGGTAATTCTTGAATAGACCGACAAAGAAAAGATGGTAAAAGAATTGATAGAAAATTGTTTTTTTTATTCGCCTGATTATCAAATTGGCTGTTATTTCGTCTCCTTTTAATGTTTTATCTATTTTTGGACTGTGTCTTCTAATTCTACTTTTGTTACTTTCCACTCATTCTTAGTGTTCTTCACGTTCATAAATGTCTTCTACTCGTCATTTCTTTATTTTCTTCCAACATATTCTTAAAATATTGCGCACCGTACAACCAGCGTCTTCCAAACCAAGATTACAGCTGTCAAATCTAAAAGCCATGATGCGGTCACAGAAAAACTAGTCTGCAGTTACTTCCTCGGGGACCTTCACAGGAGCAGAAAAAAATATTTGGCTACATGTAGGAAAAGTTAACAATAATACTACGGCAGATGACATTTCAAACTTTTTAAAGAACAAATGTCCCAGCATAAAGAACTTGGACGTTAAACGACTACAAACAAAAGGTGTTAATCAAGCCTTTAAAATTGGTATTGATCAGCAAGTTCAAGACAAAGTAATGAATCTTACATTCTGGCCCATCGGAATCACGGTTCGAAGATTTTTCTTTCGAAATTTTCGGATTATTCGACAGGAACAAAGTCTGCAACAAACCATGACCATAGTCATCTGTGTGTTGACAGTTTTCCATTGGAATGCTCAGAGCTTGAGGAATAAAATTTTGGAATTTGAAGCTTTGGAAGTTAATTATGATATAATTTGCATATCCGAACATTGGATGGAGAAAGAAGAATTTAGTTCGTTAATGATGGGTGACTTTACTGTTATTGACAGTTTTTCTCGAACAATATACTCTCATGGTGGCGTCGCTATTTTAGCTAAAGCAAATATTTGCAATAACGTTACTTGTCGGACTGATATTAGTTCATTATCAATTGAACTTCACTGTGAATTGTGCGCTACTAATGTCGATTATCTAAACTTAGTACTAGTAACAATAATATCGCTCCCCGGCGGGTGATTTCAATGTTTTTATTAGTGTTATGACTAGTTTATTAGAAAAATTGACAAAAGAGAAAAGTCTATAATAATAAATGGTGATTTTAACATTTGGTTTGATAGAGTAGAGGTAAAAACTCAGACTTTTTCTGATTTGTTAACCTCTTACGGTTTAAATACTACTATTACAGAAAATATTAGGGCGAATCATTGTCTTGACAATGTCTTAACAAATATTGTTAGTAACTATTCTGCCTTTTCTGTTCATACCTCTTTATCCGATCACCTAGCCGTTGTTTTCGCAAGGAATATTGATAAGCCAATACATAGTTCTATAAAAATTGTTTGTAGACCTGTGACTCGGCAAGGTTTGTTCTTGCTCCATCAAATTGTGCAAAATACTGATTGATCTTTTATAGATTACTATTAAGTCGATATAAATACTAAATTCAAGATTTTTGTCCAAATTATCGAAGATGCTGTTAATTTGTCCTTCCCTGAAAAGTGTAAATTTGTACATGACAGGAAAAGAATTAAATTAAATTGGTTTAATGATCACTTGGTTCAAATGAAAAAATTATCGTAGATCTTATCGCAGGAATTTAATAGAGGCAAAAAACGTGCTCATGATGATTTCATAAAAAATTCGAATTGTTCCCCTAGTAGAGCAATGTGGCAAATTATATCCGATTATAATGCTAAATCTTGTACTAATGCAGATATTTCCCTAATCCCTGACGACTTTAATGATTACTTCACTAATGTGGCTAATAATATCGTCCAAAATTTGCCGGACAGTGAAATTACATTTCACCTCTTACTTACAACAAGTGAGTCAATTAGAGAAATTCGAATTTTTGGAGATTTTAATTAATGAAACTAGAGAAATAATTTTCAATTTAAATAGCAGCAACACAAAAGATGTTTATGGTATATATTTCAAAATATTGCGTACGGTTGTACACTATGTCGTTGGGCCCCTAACTATGGTATACAATTATTGTTTAAGAGATAATGTTTTTCCCTCAACACTAAAAATCTCCCGAATCATCCCTATTCACAAAAAGGGTTCTCTTGATGATCCAAACAATTTTCGTCCAATTTCTATTGTCCTTGTTTGGTCCAAGATTTTCGAAAAGGCATTGAAAAAACGAATTTGCACCTATTTAAAGAATCATAATATTCTAAGTACAGCACAATTTGGTTTTCAAAAATCTCTGTCAACTACTAATGCAATTAATCAGCTTGTATTAAACATTAACAACGCCTTCAACAATTGTGCTTACGCTTCTGCCTTATTTTGCGTTTTAGCGCGCGTTTCTTTTGATACTCTCGCGAATAAATTATTATTTTATGGTTTCTCAGAGAGGGCAGTGAAATTTCTTAACTCGTATCTAAGAGACAGAAAGCAGGTGACCCTGGGTAATGACAAATCTCAATTTCATAATATTTGCCACGGTGTGCCACAAGGCTCGGTGCTAGGTCCGATCTTATTTCTAATTTATATTATCGACCTTCCTCGCGCAGTTCCCGACGCCGATGTAATTCTTTTTGCTGATGTCACTACTATAGTAAAAATTGGAAATAAAATAGATGAGCTATAATAGTAAGATAGAGTATGCTAAGTTAGACCTCGAAGAATGGTTCGTTTCTAACAAGTTAAAACTCAATGAAAATAAGACAAAAAAATGTTGTTTTCCCTAAAAAAAATCGATAGCGAATTAATAGCTAACCCTGAAAAGGTCAAATTTTTAGGTATTTATTTGGACTCTAAATTACGATGGGATATCCATTCCGATCACATAGCCACAAAAGCAGCATCGAGTATACACTTGTTATGTAATTTAGCTCGACTAGTTTCGGAAAAGATTTTGCTCTCCGTGTATTATGGTTTGATACAATCCAGGATTTCCTACGCTCTACTAATTTGGGGCCATGCGCCCTCAACTCAACGTATTTTTTCGCTTCAGAGAAGGGCAATTAGGATTATAGCTGGACTCAATTACAGGGATGATTGTAAAGCAGAGTCCAGACGATTCAAAATTTTAACTATGCCATGTCTTTATAGTTTGCAATGTTTGTTACATGTTAAACAAAATCTTGCCACTTACATTACCCACGAAGAAAAACACGAGTACAATACGAGAAATAAATCCCACATATGTATTAGTCAGCAAAGGATTAACAAGACGTGTTGCGGTATAAATTAGTTTGAAGGTTTGAAGGTATTTAATCTGTTGCCCGTAGAGATTAGGCAGTTACCATTTGCGAATTTTAATAAAATTTTTAAACAATATTTTATAGAGAACGGTATAAGTGAAATTGTGAATCATTGTTTTGCGAATTTACAGTCCGACAGTTACTAAAATTGTCTTATTTTATTTGACTTGTGTACCTACACATATTTTGTCTTAACACCAATAAAAATATTATTATTATTATTATTATTATTATTATTATTATATTCTGTTTTTCATGATTATGAGACAAGTGTTTTCATGATTATGAGACAAGCGATAGTCAGTCAACTTTTTTTTTCAAATAGCAGCACTTATATATTCTTTTCATTCACCTTGATACAAATTTTTTTCTGAATTCAACGGTCTATTTCAACTTCAATTTTTAGAATACTATAGGAAAATAATTTTGCTAAATAAAAATGAAACGTCTTGCTTCCCATAGTTATTTTGCTACAAGGCCCAGGTAGACCTTTGGCGCCCTTTAAGCTGATGCGTCCTTATATAATTGCTCCCTTAGCACCTACACCATTGGGGACATGTGAGCAGAAGATAAAGCCAGAGATGAAACACGGAAGAATAAACTAAAATTAAATTTAATTGAAATTAATTACTAATTATTTAACAATTTACAGTAAATAACAAATTATTTAATAAATTATACTGAATATTTTAATAAAGATTCACAATTTTAATTCGCAATTATTGGGTTGGCAGATAAATGATTGGGTTTTTTCTATTAGAGGATAATACTCGTCTCGAAATGTAATAAGTTTCGTTATAAATCGAAGCTTGTTTTAGAAAAAAATGCACCATTTCTTTAACACTTACTTGTTTGGCATATACTTCAAAATGAAAATTCAAAAGGCACATTTTCCTTGTATTTTGTTCCATTAATTTGAAGACGAAAAAAAGCGCTTTGTAAGCTCATAAGAAGTTAAAATGACGGCAGTGTTACATCAAAAGTAGGGAGTTTGCCTTGAATAAGTCATTTATAAGAAGTGGAATGAATAAATACAAAATAAATGTATAAGGTTCCGTAAAATAATTTTGAATCAATGTTTATGGCTTGCATGGTTTGGTCATCTGTTTTCTGGTCATATTTGTTGTTAAAAGAAAAGGAACAAACAGGTCCCTAAATGCAAAAGTCGATAGGATTAACAATAAAATGTGCCAAAGATCTGCTGTCACAAAAAAAGAAGCATGTTGAGATAAAAGCGGAAAATAAGAACAAAGTAACAGCACAGTTGTCTACTAGAGTTAATTAGATGATAACGAAAAATATGCTAAAAGTTAATAAGAAACTGTTTGGCAATTTCGAAAAGGCTACTGTTAATAATAAGCATTTAACATATTTTGAAGTATTTTGAAATTAAAATTTTAATTTTAATTTATAAATTGTGTACAAAACACACATACCTTAACTAGTTTGTTGAATCTAAATTGGATGTGTTAAATGACACCAAAGTACGTCAGTTGCAAATTCTTACGCACGAACGACTTCGGCCAAAGAAAACATGCTATTATTTAGGCGCGAAAATTTCCCCTCGTTACTGCTTTATAAAAAAAATATATGTATGTGTATATGAGATTCACTTGGCAATAGAGTTCGCTTGAAGAACATTGCAACATTCGATTTATTTTCTTGTTCAATATAGTATATTTTCATGTTATAAAAATCACAAACGCGAAATATTTGTTTTGTATTTCATATTTTTTGTATCGCTTTTGTTTTTTGTTATTTTTTCGCCATGCAGACCATGTTTGAAGTTCTGTTACTATGTCCCGAATTGGGGTGATTGCGCATGTATGTCAAGATCACGAGGGGGACGCAAATAGAACGTTCGGCTTTTATTTGCACGCACTGACAGAAATGTGCATGCTATAAATAGCAGGCTAACAAAATAAATCCGATCGATGTGTGCACGCGAATTAATCATTCAAGAACGGCAGTTTTTAATTCGCCGCGAAATTAGATACACGCGCGCCCTCTGAATTCTAAAAATGAAAAACCGAAAGCGATGCGTTCATTGATGAACACTTTTTTAAATACTGCGGCGTGTATTTACAAGAGAAACTCGAAAAGAATCTAAAACATCGCGTTCTACTAATTGCTTGAGGTGTTGCCAAATATTTCAAGCGCGTTAATTTATTTACGTGGCTTTCTTTTGAAAATGTACCCAAAGGAAATTTATGTTTTTTGTGAACGAATGCAGAAGATATTTGATGACAAAAAATTAAATAAATAAAACACTTATGGAATAGAGAAAGTGGTATTAAATCTTAATAAATTCCTTACTGGTTGGTGTCTTCTTATTAATTTTGTTCACTTCTCCCTGTTATTATGACGCAATGTGACTTATTGGAAGTTAGAGTACAACAGGTCAACTAAGGCCCGGTTTTTCGACATAGTTTAACTTTAATCTTCAGTTTATTTCTATTGCTTCTGTAAGAATAAACAGAAGATTACAGTTAAACTGTGATCGGAAAAACCATTCATCAGTCTAAATTTTTTTATGCATTTAAAGCTGGGTTATATAAAAGATTTAAATCAGGATTCATTTAAGTTTAAATTTAGAATGTGACGTGCACTATAGTTTATGTTATAATGTATGTTGAATCAGGAAATATATTACATTCCACCCTCTATTTATTATAGACATTATTTTACAATTTTTAGATTTTTTATACAGCAAGAGAAACAAAAAATGTTATAATAACACCTAAAGAAAACACGTGCTCGAGTAAATTCTGTAGTTTTTATTTAAAATATATCTGACACCCTGAAAATTATAAACTTTTATCTGTACTAACCCCTGAAAATAATTTGAACTGTCTCGCATTGCTTAGTTTCGACTGTTGTATGTACAAATTCCATCAGGATTTCAATTTAATGGTGCAGTTAACTAATAAAATTGTGAAATTTTTCTTGATAATGATGTTTACGGTAACTATTTCGTGCAATTCGATGCGAGCTGGGAATTTCCGCAATGTAGAATGCTCAGACTATCTCCGGTCTGTTGGGAATATTTGGATAAAAAAAATCGGTTCAATGTACGTCTGCTGGCTACCTTGGCGGAAAATAATAAGCACATGTTGCAATTTGGCAGAATTAAACACGTAGCCTACTTTTCGAGTATGTTAATATAAAATTAAAATTATGGCGATTAATAAATGTAATTAGGTAACACTCATTTAATACTCCTTGCCGATGCTGATGAATCTGTCGAAAAGTTTGTTAATAGAATTGATTTTTAAAATATTTAAATTATGTACGAATTAGCACAAAAAAGAAAACAATCAATCTCACTTAGTTTATGAAATAAAAAGTTTAATTTCTAATTCACTTTATATAGGATACTATCCAAAATTAACAAAAAGATAAAAGTTTCAAAAGACAGTTTGTTGAATTGTACAAAATTAAAATTACATATATCAAATGCTGTTCAGAAAAGTACCATTTTCCAATTTCAATTATGCAGGATGTCCCAACAGTGTGTTCTCGGGCAATATTTGGAAAACTACTGAAGATATAAAAAAAAAATTTCAACGTATTTTTTTTTAATCTTACGTTCTACAATATAAAATTATTTTCATCTATACAGAGTGAATCAAAATAGTGCTGCCTTTTTTATTTCAAATGGCATACCCAACATATGAAATAAAATTTGGATTGCTAATAAAACTCTACATATTTTCTTCATAATATTGTCTCTACCTAAACCTAACAGTTCTTGAGATATTTAACATTTTATCTAAAAATTGCCATTTGCAGCAACTATTTTATTTAGTCATATTTATTTATTTTTAACTAAGAAAAGGATTTTTGGTACAGATGTAGTTGATACCAACGAAGTATAATAGTAAACCATATAAAGATGCTTCAAATCCGTGACAAGTTGTGATTAACTCGCAGTGCAGAGGTAGATTTTTATTATAAACAAACGAATTTTATTAAACATATTTATTACTATTACTATTACAGTTCGTTGGTTGATATATAAGCTTACTTTTATCTATACAGGATGGTTATGGTAATAAACAAAATATCACAAATTTCAAAATTTTCTTAAATAGTACGCCTTATATTTTTCTATACTAAATTCTTCGTTTAATAAAGTATTTTCATTTTTGTTAAGTATGTCTTACACCTATCTGTGATATTTGTTGAGATTTTCAAATCTAGTTAAATTTTTTGTTTTAAAACGAATAATTGTTTAATTGGCCGTGGAAAAGCAGCAAACAAATGAACTAGTTGACGTTAATAATTAATTAGTAGTGGGTTATCTATGATGTTAGTGACTAGTAATAAAATTTTGATAAAATATTTTAATAATTAATTTTTCAAGCTACAATTATGTACAAACATTACTTTTTTAAACACGTGTGTAAATTTTTTGTACTTACACTATACATACCTACTCTATGAATTTGTCAGAGAGGCGCTAGGCAGAGAGATATTGTACGCTGCGGTTCCGATCGACTTACTAAGTACTTTCCTTCGGCATTCGTCTTACATACTGGGAAAACGCAAGAATACCCAATTCGAAGGATTTGATATGAATCCGACACATAAGTGCTCCATCTCTCATATAGGACCCATATTCACCAGGAGAGGATTCGAACCCACACCTATAGTTGCAGGACCAAGCATCAAGCCCGTGGCCAGCGGACTCAACCAACTCGGCTATGCAACCATTTAAGAAAGAAATATTTAAATAAAGCTAAAAATTCTTGACAACAAATTCACAACTAAAGGTTCCCAACTGTCTAACACTTTAAAAATTAATTATTAATGACAGCTGTTGTCCACGGCCACTCTAGACAATTATTTGCTTTAAAAGAAATAATTCAAATAGATCTCAAAAAATATCACAGATAGGTATAAGGCATACTTAACAAAAATGAAAGTACTTTATTGAACGAAATATTTAAGATAGAAAAATATAGGCTACGGTATTTATGAAAATTGAGTTTTGTCATTTTGAAATTATTAATGTTTTGTTATTACAATAACTAACTTGTAGCGATAAAAGTACATTTAATAATGGCTATTAATTGTTATCAATGCTTGTATGTAGATGTAGAAATTATGATCTGATTCTGTTTCTAAAATTTATTGAACGATTATTATTGTAAGTTCACATTGTAATAATTGTTATTTATTTCAGCATTGTGATAGACGATTTTGATTCAGCCAAAGAGTCCAGTAGCTGTTCATCCGATACCAGCACAAGCAGTTGTAGCGTAAACACGAAGGAAGAAGAGAAGCAACCTGAAATGCCGGAAGTGTCCTTATATCAACCACAACAAAGACCATACAGTAGACAGTCATCGGACGCATCCATTAAAAAAATTTTGGTAAGATGTGCGTGGGATACTGTACAAGGTGATGAAAACCAATGTTACTAAAGTTAAAGGTTTCCTAAATTTATGTACTTCCTATGTTGGATGCAGTTTATGAGAAAGGGAAAACGTGAGGTAAATTGTGACATGATTGGTCCACAACGCTGTCCAGGATTTCATATAAAACAATGTAATTTATTATAAATTAGAATTTTAATATGTGCGTTATTATATTTATAGTTAATTTAAGAATTAGAAGTTTTTGAATTTTCAAAATCACAGGATTTTAAAGCCTTTTCGATCGGAAACACTTTAGGGCCTTTTTATGGCAATATTGAGAGGTAATTTTTTTTAATTTTTGTCAGGAAAATACAATAATTTATAATTTAAAAAGGATTTAACTAAAATTCAATGTTAATTATACCTTTTGCAGAGGGAAATAAATAAAGAAGTGGACAGTGTGGACCAGTGACGTAATAGAAGTGTGCGCATGTTCGAAAATTTAGGTATAACATTTATATTTTGGTAACCTTGGACGAAAACAAGTTACTCAATATATATGCCATTCTTGCAAAACTGTAATAACGAATTTTGAAATACACTTTTTTTGTCACAGGAAGAAGCCGAACACAGAAAACACGAATTTTGGAAGTTAATCGACGAGCACCATGCCGTAATTGAGAACCTGAAGAAAATAGAACAGCAAGAAAACAGTGCGCCTGTCTGTAAAATCACCCCGACACCGGTTAGCACTTAAAAGTATCACCAACGTCTTTAGTATTAATTTCATTAAGAAGAAACTCAAGAAAACCTGAAGAAATAATCTAACCATATATTTTCAAATCATATTAGTTAAACTTATACGTTATTTCTCTACATAAGTATATATTGGTGCTCTGTCGTTAATATAATAGTCAGGGATGTCTCACTTTTTAATTGCGGTCAAAAATAAAAAGTTATAGACCAACGTAATAATTTAGACTACTCAATCAACGAACGGTTTAATTCGAGCATTTATAGTTTTTTGTTTTTTTTAAATATGATATAGTTTTGTAATAGATAATGTGATGTCACTATTTTGTTTTTAGTGAATCTTTTACACTAACTTGCCAATAAATGTGATACAAACTTGAGAAAATATTTTGTAATCCAGCTCAGAATTGTAATGAATATGTGACTGCATCTGCATTATTTATACCTGTTCTCATAGAACTGGTTAACAAAATTATTTATGACTGTCATTTAATTTTTTTTCTATCCAAAATCAAACTAATATTTGCTTTGTTTTGAGTGGGTACATAACTGAAAATGTAATTCTTTAATGTTTCGGCCTTCAACCGTCTGATACGACTACGTTAGAAATAGTTATTTATTGTTATACACTAACTATTTAAAATGCTCATCAATTAGCATTTGTTAAGACTGCTTTTTAGAGTAACGGTAATGTAAAATAATGATTATTGTTGTAAAGTAAGTAAATGTGATTGTTTCAGTTAATATTGATCACTTGTAATGAAGTTTTCTAGAAATTCATATAAATACTATATTTCAATAACATTTGTGTTTCATTTCTTTATTGAAATAAGAGAGATTTAGTTAAATTAATATAGCTGTTCTGATTTTGGCCTTACTGAGCAACTAAATTTTATCTCACAATTGCATAATTACTTCGTTTTTAGTCCTTTACTTTTACTTCAGGAATTTTTTCGTGTACTATTTTTTTATTTGATATTTTTTACATTCTTTATCCGTACAATTATTTCGCTTTTCCTTATCATGATAATTTTTAAATTTAGTGGTATGCGTTTTTATTTCCCTCCACATATTATCCACCATGTACAGTTCTGTCGTAGTTTCCGTTGAATTGTCACGATGAAATGATTAACTCAAATATTGTAGAATCAATCAATCTCTATATTTCTATTTAGGTATATTTGAAATACCAATTCTTTACGTTTCTATAGTTAAAATAACCAATAATTTGTAAGAATTTATTTGTCAATCAGCTTTTAAAATTTAAATCAATGTTTTCCTCTACATTGACAGCTTCTTATGCTTCAGCGAGACGTCAACATTTAAACGACAAGTTGTCCTCTTTGTCCATTTTTGGAGTTTAACCTGGGGAAAAAACATTAAGTTTTAACAATAATTTTTTTATTTTGTTCAAAGAAAGACCAATGGAAGAAATGCGCCTACATTACAAAGTAGGACGTGTATCTGAAGGTGAATACAATTTACATGTAGATACATAAGTAAGAAAGACATGAGGCATGAAAAGAGAAAAATAAGGAGAAAGCCAACAAAAATATTATTTTCACTATGGATTTACAAGCGATTTTAATGGTCTCTAAACAAAAAATATCCATGTTATAGTATAAAACAATGTTGTGTGTGTACAATTTCTGCTCATACATCTTAAATAGTAAACAATAGTTTAGGTCGCGATATCCTGCAAGTGATTGATTAATAATGTATCACATTTGCAAGATAATTAGGACAAGTCGGTTTGCTTGCAGTGGAGTTCTCGAGCTACTCTTCTGTTGAAGAGGCCCCAAATAGGGCCAAAACAGCTGTATAGGATATTTTCGAGGAATTCATTGCAATAAAAACCGATTTGTGACAAATTTTTTAAATAATAAAGTTGGATTCTGCTATATATGGATGGAGGGGTCATTGCGGAAAAGTTTGGTATCATTAATGCTCACTCACCATCATTGATCAACAAACCTGCATTCAAAAGCTGGTTTTTTAACAATAACTTCAATAAGGAAGCAGGAATTTACAATTATAAGAAATTGCATTGCAATTCTTATGGTGCGTAACCAAAGTGAACATCTGGTATAATAGGACAATCCGATATTTGTGTTTAAATAATTGTTTTGGCTTGCTCAAATTAAAATCAGTTTTATCTATTGAGTTTGGTGTAAGAGCAGATTTTTACTTAACTATTGTAGGTACATATTCTAAATTCTGCCCCTAGATTTCTCTCTTGAACTTTAATATTCATTTTAATTATTTATTTATTTTATTATTAAAGTACACTATAGACTATTGTATGTACATGCCTAGAGAGGAATAAAGCCACTATTATTATATTATTATAAAATTACAAAGACATTGTTGGTGAACTTTTTGAAAGTTATATAGGCATTAGATTGTTACATGAGCCTGAAAATACAGTTTTTAGAATCGCACTTGAACTTTCTTCTTCAGAATCTCGGTGACTATTTCTTTTCACCCTTTCTAACAAATTTTTGTCAACCATAAAAGACCCGAGTCGTAATTTCCTTGTTTGTACGTTTTTAGTTTCAGTTTCAGGAATCGCTCTCAACGCCCTTTTTATATGAAATGAAATTTTAGTCTTTGCCCGTCACTACATACAATGCATTTCATAAAGTCTGTAATACATGGAAAATTACACCATTTCTAAAAAACCGTATTCCGCCAAATTTTATCTGATCAACTGGTGCTTATGTTGATTTTTGTTTTGATAGATGCACGAATTGATATCAGTAAATAATAAAATTTTTTCCATGTGTTACGAACTTCGAATTAACAAATGCAATTAATGGTATGTATAGTATTCATTCAATGTTGTCGTCTAGAGTGCTGTCATAGGCTTAGTTATATTTAATTAGTTAATAAAATCCATAGGCTGGGTTACTTAAAACATTTAGGCCGGGATAAAATTTAAGCCTACGTTAGAATGTGACACATATTATGATGTACAGCATTGTGTGCGTCACATACTAACTTATACGCAATGCACATTTACGCTGGTATTCATAGTCCCATCATACCTATGTCAAGTTTCACTTAAGTTCAAAGTGTAACTTACTGCTGGATTCTGTTTCATAAACTCTCGATTATTTTCCAAACTAAGACCAGTCTAATTAAAATAATACCTATTGGAATTGAAGCACGCAACTTTGGAAAGCTTCGTCGGTAAACCTGCACATATCAAGCCATTGGTGCGATGGCCTCTATTAATATCACGACTTGCTGTATTGATACCGTTGAAATTTTTTTAATTAATAATGGCTACATAAATTAAAATTAATCAAAATTGCATACAATGCAAAAGAAAAATCATTACTGACGATTTAGGATAAAAATAGTATCACAATTTAAAATAACTTGTTAAGTATAACTTAAGACATAAATGAAGCTCTTTTAAGATAAACTACAATTTCTGCTATACTTGGTCAATTATGAAACAAGATTCTTACATTAAGTAAGACTTGAGATTCAAGTTGAACTTAGACTTGTCTATGAATATAGGCAGTAGACAACGTGGTGTGGACATCGAACGAAGACGTGGTCCGTGTTTGAGTCACTACCATGTTAACAAATGGGAAAATGCAAATAGAGGAGATGTGGCGAGGGTGCGTCAATTCAGCGATTCTTCCACGTCTCTTTCCAGTATCAAGGGACGCATAAAATTGACGTGTGCCTTCGCCATCGGACGCGAATTAATTGAGAAGAATGAAACATTACTCAATTCTGAAATAGGTTAGGGATACAGAGATTATGTAGTTCTTTCATTACATCGAATATACCATACTCTCTTCCTTTTTTCAACCACAAAGGGTATACCTAAAATTTTCTTCGTCGTTGAATATTGGCAAGTTGCATAAAAGCCAGGATCATCTTCATCATTTGTGTTCCAGGACATGTTGACATATTCAGGTCGCAGAACTTTATACCTCTTCTATTTGCTTTCACCACGTCATATTCACGCCACGTCTTCGTGCGACGTCCACGCCACGTCCTCTCCATATGCATTGCACCTTTGGCTTAAATCTCTTATCCAACCCAGTCTAGTAATTCAGGATGAAATAGTATTTATAAATCTAATTTATATAAAATTAAAGAACCCATTTATGTGGAAATTTCTCAAGCAATCTAACTGTCACAATAAGATTTTGCAAAATTTACAATCGCGGACACGAAGAGGTCCCTATTGCGGAAACTGCCTATTCATCATTTTAAAATGTACACAAAAAGAGATAATCGAAATTTTCCTTTAGCGAAGCATTCGGTATGCTATTTTGGACTTTAAGAAATAAAAAATGTGTATGTACAAACAATTCGCATCGAACTCGTACGGAGATTTCAGATTTCTTAGGAGATACGGGAAATTAAATTACAGATTAAAAATCGCCACGTAGATAGGCGTTTATAAGCAAAAATTGGCAGGCGATCAAAATATCTTATCACCACTGCCCATACTGCTGCGATATTGAAGCAATCTGGTCGCTAAGCAATCAGATTGTGGCAACCGGATTGCTCTTTGGGTAATGTTGCGCGAATCAAATGAAACAAAAAGTTGTAATAAAAATGTCTTTTATTTGGTATATTTCGGTCACAGCCTACATACAAATTAATTACAAATATAAACATTTTCATGGTTTCAGGTGACTGGTACATTTTCGATAAATATTTTTGATTACATATATATGTGTTTTGTGTAATGATGCCTAAAATTATTAATTAATGAAATTATTGGATAATTAACATGTAATTCTTCGTTAACTAAATTAATTATAATGTTACGTCGTACAGTTTTTAAAATTAATTTAAAAACCAACATTTTACTATAAATTTTTAAACAATAGTTTGCTACAAAATTTTATAAATTTATTATTTACCCCGTAAGAAGTTACCAACGTGCTGCGAAACGTCGACTTCTTAAAATGAATTTAAATGCTGAACGACGGAAATTTATTATAAATTGTTTAAAAAAATTCAATGACGAGAAAGTGCTTTTACTATAAATTAATTTTATTAAACAAAGAGTCTTAAACTAATATTTAATTAAATAATATGTATTAATTAATTAATAATTTAGTAATTAAAGTAGATTCTTATCCGGTGAAATAGTGTAATAAATTATTTTAATCGGACACTAAAATTGATACTATCGCTCGACGTTTCACTATCGTTTGATAGCTTCGTCAGGAGTGAAAATGATAATAATAATTTAGTGTTGGCAGAATATAGACATGAAAAACAGATGTTTTTTCTCTGAACTAAGTTCTTTTTCTATGAACAAAGTTTAATTTAATGAAAATTGCAAGCACGAAAAAAGAGTTACATTTTATATTGCCATGGAGAGACGAAGTAATGTTTTACTCTAATAAAATCTACTCTCGAAAGCTCCACTGCACTAACCATTCGCATAATCAGATTAAATATTGCGCTCGTCTGCAAAATAAAGTGTTAATAATAACAAGAAAAATTGTCTGTAGATACCTAGTAAAGCAACGTTATTTTAATAATAAATGTTTACATCGAAACGGTAATACTTATATATATTCTTTTGATGTTAAAATGAGTAGTTTCTTTCGCAACGAACTCAAAACTTTTGCATCGAAGACACAGAAAATGGATGAAAACTAAAAGGAACGCTCTGTCCCAAAGGACTTGTATTATTTTTTCTTCGAGCGTTCGAAAACAATGTTTGCCAACTCAGAAGATGTCGGTATAACATGATCTATTTTGTATATTCCAAGTAAAAATAGTTTCTTCCAGGAGTAAAATATTTTTTAATCAATTGAAAACAATTAAAAAACAAGTTTACTACAATTTTTTTCATAGTAATACCCATCGTAACCGGAGGGTTTTGAATTATCTTTAAAGAATTTTAAATATTATATTCTCGTCCATTATTTACTCTATTTCATTTTCTCAATCTTTGTTAATTTCTCTTATGTTGATATATGAAAAATTATAATCTATTTACATTATAGAATTTATCACAACACCCCTTCATATTTTAATTTAATTTGATATTTGATCATCTTTTCAGTCTCTTCTTTAATTAATAATTCGATTGAAAGCAGATAACTTTTAATGGAAATAAATGTGGATAAAAACATCATGATAATAAATGAGAGTGTAAAGGATAAGAACAGAAGAAGAATACAAATTCAAGGAAATACATTAAAAAGAATGTCGGTATTTGAATCCCTAGAAAGTATGATGCTAACAGAAGACGGATAGATAGAGACTTGCACATATCGCATCGAATAAGGCCACAAATTTGTATTATGCTATTAATAAGACATTACTGAGAAAGAAAGAAATTAATCAGGAAATAAAGATGAGAATTTATAACACATAACAATACTTGTTATCGCTATGTAAATCAAGGCCACTATAGAGAAAACATGAACGAATAACAAAGCAGAAGTCAAGTGTGGATCTGTTTTCGAGCGGAACCAAACGTGCCGAATGTTTTCCGAATATATATACAGGCTGATTGTGATAGTTTTGCAAAGTTTTGAAACATGTAATATATCATTATAAATGGTAACGATTGAAAATTTTTCCGTTTGAGAACCACTACCCTATCATACATCATTAAAAGAAAAAATTCTCTCCTCAAAAAAAAAAAAAATTAACGTTTTATGTTAGCAAGGCTAGTGGTTCTCAAACAGTTTCGGAAAAATTTTCAACTGCAATTTTTTCGAAAACTATTACCTTTTTGTTAAGAACATATGAGTTCAATCGTTGCCATTTATAGTGATATATTACAGGTTTCAAGCTTTGCACAACTATCACAGTCACCCTCTATGTATACATACCATATGTCCAAATAAATTTTTGACAGAGGTATGGAAGTACAAACGTATGTCGTAACCAACCAGTTTTTGATGTTAGTTACAAGTCAAGATGTAAAATGTGGCAAATTAAACTTCGATTTTACTTAACTACTCAAGAACTACACAATATTTTCATGTAAATAATAGATTATAATTTAATAGGAGAATGCTACAGTAAATCTAATTGGACAGCAAGTCGTCAATTAATAAATTGTCAAGTAAATAAATAAATTGCTGTAGTAATCTGTCTTCCATGATCTACCTTTATCAAAAATTTATTTGGACATATACCGTGCATTCAATTAAATTCCTAATTAAAGTAGGCCATGACTTCAGTGTTTTTTCTTCTAAAGGTTAGTAATACTGATAACTATCCAATTAATTTTTTGCGCTAACATAACCTCCCAATACACGTTTGTGCATTCAAGGTGAAGGACAACATTTTCAGCGTTTGTTTTAAGCGTTAATATTGTTCTAAATTGAAATAATTAAGTGATTCTCTGAATTTTGAGTTTACACATTTTTTATGTGATGTCATAATTACATAATATGACACTGACAGTTATTGACAACTGTCCCTCATTCTTGTACTGAGCGTTGCCAACTTTATATAAAAAATTACAGTTTACTTTAATGAGGAATTCATTTGAAGGCACGGTAGTTTATACATTTCAATGTAATGGAAACAAAAAATAAGGCTAACGCAACGAGCATTTGTTTAGATTAATTTGCTCGTTCTGTTTGTTCGTATTAAAATATTCTAATGTGGATGCACTTTTAGAAGAATTATTGGTAAAACTAAATGAGATAGAGAAGTGAGGACTTCAGAAAATTGACAAACCAAGAAAGTATAGTGGAAAAAGTAGAGACAAAGAAACTAAATTGGTTTGAACGCATTATACGAATGGATGGAATTACACTGATGAAAAGAATTATGGAAGCTGGAAGAGTGGGAAAAAGAAGGGGAAAACCGAGAAAGCGATGGATCAATAAAATAAATGAACTAAAAAAAAAGAAAGAAAGGAAAGACAGCAAGAGAAATTATCAAAGAACAGGAATAAATCGAAAAATGGAAGAATGGAGAAAAATCTGCTAAGGTGATTAATATCAAAGACTGTATTAGGGTGTGAAGAATTAGCGAAGAAGAAGAAGAAATAGCTCAGGACATCATACTTCTAAAGCACGTTTTCGTAGATTTCGAACAAATCCCAAGTCAAATTTTATTTAAACTAATGATAATCGTATATAGCTGAAGTGAAAACTGAAATTCAATTAAAATGAATTCCCGTTCATGTACGTAGGTCTCACATGTTATAACCGTAATAATTGTAGTAATTAGAGTTCAATGTGAGAACTTATTAACGTAATTAGATCAAGGAAAATGTGAATCATGTTATCCTTGGCATCCCAATTAAAAGTTCCCTGTAAATTGTGCGACCTAGATTCACGAACATCATTAAAAGTTTAGCCCGGGGATATTTTATTTATCTTTGGAAGGTATTTTATGTGTACGTTTTTTTTTCTATAATTACGGCCTCGTTTCTTTAAACGCCGTCACGGAGGCTCCTAATCCAGTTATTTAAAATTTTTGTTAGCCGGCAATAACAGATTGATAAAGAAATAATTTCTTTCTTACGATTTACTAATTTTTAAAAAGAAATTCTTGATTTTGTTAGATTAATTTTATATTGTTAGATTATTAAGTTTGTTTTATTAAAGATTGTGAAGGTTTTATTTGGTAAGCATTAAAGTCTTATAAACATATAATAACGGACAGTCCTATTCGCCAATATTATTTTATTTTGAACGTATTATATTAATACCTAAATCTTAAAATAATGCATGGAGGATCCCCTAATATTTTTATTATTATTTTAGCAGTAATTTAAGGATCATAAAAATACTTAATGATTATCATTTCATTTTCTGTAAAGTATGTACGTTTATATTTAATGAAAATAGAAAACGCATATCGAATTCATTGTAGTAGAAGTTCCATTTATTGAAGATGGAAACAATGTTATTAATACGAAAACATTTATTTCTCCAATGCTCTTCGCTAAAGTGCACAATGGTGTTCAATAAGAACCATTATGTTCAATTTATACATATTGTTTCGGAAGTTATGTTATTCATTGAAACCACAAATGAACTGTCCGATCACTTGCAAATGTTTGCAATAATTTTGCATCGAACAAGAAAGACCTCAATTACAGCGATATTTTGTTGTGATATGTATCAATCCATATTATGAAACATTATTTAGTTTAATTGCCAGATACAACAAGTTTAAATAAAGAAAGCGCAAGAATGTCAACGTTTTTTAGATATCGTTGTTACTGAAAGCATAATTGTTCTTCAAATGTTAAATTGTAGTTTCGTTTAAGTATTTATGTTTCGTCAGTTGCATTTTAGGTTATACATAAAGTGTTACTTTTGGTACTTTATTGTTTAGTTTGTATAAAATTAGTAATCATTACAAAGCTGTATATTCTTGCTACAACAAGTGTTTTTGTTTGAAAATTATTTTTATAAAGATAAGTTGAGAAAAACTGCTACTTTGCTGGAGTAGATTTGAACTTAAGTTGTGTGCATGTATTCAGGCTTGTTTTCTCAGAAAATATAATAAAATAATCTGAAATGTGCAGCTGTAATTAATAAATCCAGCAGCATTTAAATAATAAATGGAATAATGGAAAATTGTCAAATTTCAAGTTTGTTACATCTCCACAGATTCGAACTTTTCAATTTGTTTTTGGCACCACAACAATAGGTGCAGCCCATTAACTAGATTGCATAGTCATTTGAGCTCTTCTTTAAATTTAACTTTAAACGTAGATTGGTCTCGGCTTGAAGAATTTTCACTGCGTTTGATTTAAGACGAAATGAAGCTTCGAATGAGTTGCATCCGCTCAATTCTTCTTTGAAAAGTTGTCATTGATGATTGTTGTGTTAACTGAAGACCCTGAAGGCTTCATAGATGCAGATGATACAAGTTATATAAATTCTAGTGCATTAACTAATTCTGAACCAATCAAACATATCAATCAATAACAAAAGTTAAACAACACTTTGAAGGTTTAAACAGAATGCAACGCCGTTACGTCAAGGTTACTGTATATTGAAGATAGCGCCAACTTTCTATCACATTCTCTCGTATCTTTTTTCATTTGTGGTTAAATTCATTCATAAACTCCGTAGTGACAGTAACTTCTTATGTATCTATTTTCTTTTTTTTAGCGTTTCATCTATGGTTTCATCGCGTCCTTTTTAATTTGGGGGACGCAAACCGCAGAAACAAATGGCGGTATCTTCTAAATACAGTAACCTTAAGTTACGAGCTGTTGCAATGGCGCCTCCAAAAATTTTCAAAAATTAGCAAAATTGGGAAATTTTCTGCACTTCCCCGTCTCTTCAAAAGACATGCACAGACAAAGCGGCGTGGAACGTCATCAATCTAACCTAAAAATATAAATAATTTTTCGTACATGAATACATTTAAAGTATTTATATTGTTATATACGTTTATGTTACAACTGGTGTATTGTATGTTGTAATATTCACATATTATGACGTTTTCCGCCGTCAAAGTTGGAAGTTGATCAACTTTTCGCGTAAAACGCCGATTGACGTCATTTATTCTGTGCAATGACATACATCTTTGTATTTAACTTTCATTTGACAGATAACGGCGCGTAACGGCGATGCATTCTGTTCAACCCTAATAATGAAAACGAAATAAATTTCAAATAAACACTAACACAATTTTATGGCGGAAAAATTTCCGCCCCAATTGAGATTCGAACTCGAGTCTTCTGGTTACACGCCAGGCGCTCCGAGTTCGATTATTTGTACTCCAATAAAAATTATAACAAAGATGGTAAATTAAGTTTATATTACTTATATTTAAATAATTTATGTAAAAAAATATTTAATCCTTAATTTTGCGATGAAGACCCCGCCCAACTAAATTACTTCTATAATAAAAGCACTTTCCTGCCTGTTGAAAATATGTAATTTATTTGTTCGATCAATTATAGCTACTACTTTATGATAAATTACTTTCCTTGCTATAGAAGATGTCTGTTAACTACCCCTATACATAGAGGGTGATTCTTGAATAGACAGGCAAAAATACATATGTTGAACATGGAAAAAAATGTTAAAAATTTATCCGGAATGCACATTACGTCAATGCATAAGACTAATTAAAATTTAAGGGAAGGGGAACACATAATCTTGGGCCATAAAAGGATGCCGAAATGTTTATGATGAACACTTTATTTACAAGACAATTTAAATTGAAATTAAAGAAAAATACTAGGAATTCGTAACACGGAAATTTGAATTGTTTTCGTATTGTAGTGATTTATTTGTTTACTGTGAAAGCAGGTGTTCAAAGTAATGACGTTGTTATTTAATAAAAAAAATTGTACGGAATAATTTACTTTATTTGACTTCTATGCATTTGACCAGTAAATATTTTCAGTCGATCACGTCAATTCCATTTAAAGATCAAGACCCTAACGCCACACCGTAACAATCATAAAGCTATAGAACACTTTTATGGCTATATTTATTTCGTTCATCTACTACTCTCTCTTATATCGACATTTTGGGAATAATTTTTCATTATACACAGAGTGACTGTGATAGTGTGTAAAACTTGAAACCTGTAATACATCACTATAAATGGTAACGATAGAATTCATATGTCCTTCATAAAAAGTTAATAGTTTTCGAGAAAATTGTAGTTGAAAATTTTTCCGAAACTGTTTGAGAACCACTGGCCTTGCTATCATAAAACGTTAAAAAAATTTCAATTACGATTTACTCGAAAACTATTAACTTTTTGTTATGCACATAGGAGTTACCGTTTACGTTTGAAGCTTTGCACAACTATTACAAACACCTATATTTCTAGCAAATTAAAATATATAAAATTGTTTCCACGTTCCCATGTCTATTCTTTGACCATTTTTTCCTTGTCGGTCTATTCAAGAATCACTTTGTATATAGGATGTCAGGAACTCGACTGATTTAATTTCAGACGATGATAAGTTGAATCAAAACAAAAAAGAAATATTACATGATATAGTGTTCTAAATGTAACCGTGAGAGATGAAAAAAAAATAGGTTTCTGAAAACTTGGTAGTATCTACTGAAATGCATTTAACTTTGTGAGTCATTTGATTAAATTTTTTTGGGAAATGAAGCTAAAGTACTAAAACAATATTGTAAAATTTAACTTACATTTGATTTTCTAAATTGCGGCAATGCGTTAGTGAATGTGGGTTTTACAACTACATTAAAAATTTCCGAAATAATTATCTGGAAAAAAGTAGGTTGCAAGCGCTCATTGGAGGCTTCTGTTTAATACCACCTAATTGTTTTTTCGATTGATTGCGCTTTCAGAGTACCTCCATCATCTCTTATTTGCTACATGCGGTTAAAATAGAATATGAGAATATTCTGAGAGTGCTGAGTAGTCTGTCGAAAACGCTATCGGTAGTTTGTTTGATAAGACGTTATTTTCAATGCTTGTTTTGTAATGCAGGTAGTCCGTTTGAAAGAAGTTAGACAATGATTTTACAATATTTATAAATATGAAGATAGTTTACTAGATAATACTAGAGCTAGATAAAAACTAGAATATTTTCTTTTAAGAATACAGTTATTTGAAGTATGAACGTATATGACAAGTCATCGACATCTAATATACCAATCACCTTCTTTATTTCCGTTTGATTACAATTGGCACAATGATCGAGACATAACTGTAATGATAATGAGAATGCACACTCGAATGTATTCTTGAATATTTACAAACTACAGATCATGAAAAAATAGGTTTCGTAATTGCGTAGAATAGGCATTTTTCGTTGCTGACATAGAAAACTATAAAACATTTTTACCAGTGGAAACACTCAATATGAGTTAACTGCAACTGTACGTGTACATAATAACATTAAGACTTTATATATTTTATCACAAGTGACTAGGAAAACATGAAAATAACTGACGGGAATGATGGAAAAATGGTGGCAGCGACGTTGTAATTCTTCGTGCCTAATGATGATGGTACTTTGCTAGATAAACGCTTGGAGATCAATGGTAATTTTACCATTCTCGAAGCACCTTTCTTATTGAATACGATATTTCTAAAAAATTGACATCGTTTTTATAGCGAATTCAATTTTTCTAAATGAAGCAAAAATCAATTGTTTTCTACACTTTTGAATACTGAAATATTTTATGATTTTGTTATTACATATTCACAGAAAATGTGTACCGTGCAACTTATAATACCTATACTTAAAAGTAATATAAAAAGAAATGGTTCACGTAGATTAAGAATAAAAAATAAAATATTTTGATTTGTATCACAAAGTTCTAAAAACTACTGTTTTTAATAAAATACTTTTTTGGGCAACTGTACTCGAAGTGACCATTTTGCATACGCAACGGAATCCGTGAAATTGAAATTCTGTTTACGACGAATTTCTAATTCCAAAATTTGAAGGTTTTATACGGTTGCTCAAAAAATGTACACCTTATTGCGAAATCCTTTAACGTCCTCGAGATTGTCCTGCCTCGGCCGCATATGGCCTCGGCGACAATTTTTCTCTCGGTACGTTAAAGAACAATTTCGCGGCCTTGGTATACAAATAACTATAACGAAAACTGGAGATTATATATTATGCGTTGTTGAAATTGGCTGTCTAAGTACATAAACAAAATAAAGCAAAAAACAGACAAAAGCTGTAGCATTTTAAGGAGGATGTATGATGGTTTGATCTTGGTTCGTCAAGGTGAAATAAAGACCAACCTCATTTTTTTTAATAAGACCCTAACTTTCTAAAACCCAAATTGATAACTCTTCCCAGGATAAATTAAACAAGGCCATACAAGAGCAGAGAAAGGAAAGTTCACTAATATTTCCAACATAGGTCAAACCAATATAACCATCACACATCCTTCTTGAAATTCTACAATTTTATTTTGACACATTCTTTTGTATTTTGCGTTAAGTTTTACGTATCTAGTAGTCTCACTTTAAATGCGGGACCTTATTGTGCTTGAAAATATTTCTTCCAAAGTAATCCTGGTTAACTTAAAGTAAACACACCAATGTTGGCCATCCTCCCAGTTACTGGCATACATTGCTCTTAAATCGATTGTATTTAAGTTATATTTCTCGCGATTTATTTAGTCTCCTGCTTATAGATGTAGTATTTCGATGTTATTTTCACCTCAATAGAACAATTGCTTTGTTTGCGTCAGTGGTTTAATTAAGCTGCCAATAATTGGGAATGTATTAATTTTATTTAATAAAATAATTAGTATGTTTACTCTATGTTATTTTTTTTAAATAACATTATTTATGAAGAAGGTAATGTATGAGCATACTTCAACAGCACGAAGTGATGCGTTTCATTTTGTCAGTTGAAATTTTACTTACTTCTTGAAAAACTTTTAAAATCTGTTAATTTTCAACGTATCGCTGTGTTAGTTGAGTTAGTCGCCAACTAGTGCAACAAAACATGGAAACGTATGCGATAAATTCTCTTCTTGAAAACAAAATGAATCTATAATCTATTAATTGGTTTTACAAAAATCTTAATAATTAGTTTCAGTTGTACTATATCTTAAGAATTAAAAAATTATAATATCTTTTATGTTTATTATATGTATTCTTTTGATATGTTTTACGTAACAGCGGTGTAGCAAAACATTTTTGCGCTGTGACTTCTTAACTCACACTCTAAAAGTAAAACCCACTCAAGAATTGCTTCTATTATCTTACAATCTCTGTGTGTTAAATAGCAGTGATTAGATCCAAAACTAACCTCAGCATTATTAATTAATTTATATCGGTAATTAAAAAAAAGTTTAATTGTACTATTTGAATACTTGGAAGAAATAATTTTGAAAAGTCAGAGGTTTTTAATTAATTATGTCTAACAATTACTTTGTACATTTTTATGAGGTATTTAGAGGTAGGTAGTATTAAATCAATGTTGAATAAGACCAGTGTACCTAAATTGGTCTTTTTAGGAAAATGAAATAAACAGACCATAACAAAATTTCTGTGAATGAATTGCTATTTTGGTACAGAAGAATTTCTAGCAGAGATATTAAGTTTCAAGAATTTGAAATAATTTTATGAATTTCTTAAATCTTTAAAAAAATTGATGCAATGGTTTTGTTGAAATTATTATTTAATAATTATATAAAGCTAGGATAAAAATATATATTCTTATAATATAAAAAATATTATTAAAAACACGTATTAGATCAATAAAATGAAATTAAGATACGATTCTTCAGTTCTCTTTGCTTTAATCTGAATTCATTATTAATTTACTTTCAACTTTCGTACTTAAATTTAAACATAATAAACAGAATACTAAACATTTTACTAAAATTTTCAAATGTATTTGGAAGATTTTGATTAAAAAATTTTTAGTAAAGATATCTTGTTGAATTTTGTCAATACGTCACCTTACTTTCAAAACCTCCTAAGTTCATTTTTACAACCATGAGGTTTTAAAAACTTTGGAATGAATAGCCTTCTTATTTTCACCTGTTAAAAAACCGTGAACTTAGAAGGTCTTGAAAGTAAGGTGACCAACTTCCTTTGTAATATTTTTTTTGAGGTTAGGAAGGTAACCTTAATTAATTAATTTTTAGAAAGGGGCATTCGTTGAGAAACTATTTCCAGTCTTTGTAATTTTTGATGACTTTTCTAGTTTAGTTACAAAAAAGAAAAATTTTTCTTAAGGGCACTTTAGATGCCAGTAATTATCTCGTGTAAATGGTAATTTGGACGTGCAATTGCTAGCAAATAGTAGTCGTATATGCGATTTTTTTAATTAGAACCTGCTTTATCTGCATGCGATTTTTCCAGGGAATCTAGTTACTTCTCCATTAGGTGTACCATCAACATAAATATTTTGGAATTATTAGCTATTATTGTCCAGTTACACAATATACCGAAAATTTCATCAATTGATACTACCGTTGTTAGCATTAAAGTTGCTCATTATTTAATAGTATTCAAATAGAACGAATGATATAAGAAATAATCTTAATTTAAATGTTTTTAAAATGAGTCGCAGCAAACCGATAAATGTACAAAATATACCCTTATCAATTTTCATTCTATAATCCGTTCACTCGATTTTCTCGTTAGAGCAGGCCATATCTCGTCTCGTTAAGTTGCTGGCATTAATTTTAATGGATGCCAGAATCTGACACGGAAAATATTATGACAATTCCACACCACTGATCTGAATCTGATGCCAAATGCGAAGGATGTTCGCTTTTCGAGAATAACCATGTGGATTTAGTTATTTCAAGAGATACAAAGTCACTTAAATTGGGGCAAAGCTGCGCGCAATTTTATGCTAATTAATGAATTAATTAAATGTTAATTATGCTAAATTAATTTACGGTTTTCAAGATATTCGAAGAAAACGAAAAATTAGGATATTTGTTTTTAATTTTTTTAATAAAATCCGTTAAGATATGTATTTCTGAGTTCGACATTATTACGGCTCTTTTTTACAAGGAATTTAATTTTGCCATCACCTTTATCACCACAACAAAAATTTCAAAGAAACGACATCCAACTTTCTTTTTTTCTTGTGGGCGCCATCTTGAATTTTTATGCTTTTCAATAACGACGTTATTACAATGAATACTTGATGGTCGAACTTAAAAATACATATTTTTAACACTTTTTCTTAAAAAAAATTAAAAACAGAAATCGTGATCTCATGAAAGATATGTGAATTTTCATTTCGCTTATTAACCAGCATAGAAAGGCGCAACTTTACCCAATTTAATCGACTTCATATCTCTTCAAACAACTAAGATCCCCGTGGTTGTCCTTGAGAAACGTATCCATTTACGATTTTTTGATATTCTAGAGGGCCTTGCTTTTTTTGTTAAGTTACCTGTATGTATTTTTATTGTCAAAATCTAACGTGAAATAGTTTATGTATTAAGGGCATTAAGATGATGTCTATGCTCGAGCGATGAGTTTAAAAAGTCGAGGGTCGCTAGGCCTGAAAGCTTTTAAGTCACCAGAGGGCATAGACATCAATGAATGCCCGTAGTACATGTCTATTTATGTCTTACCACCAATTCTATACCTTCGAGAATAAAAATTTAATATTGATATGATTGTTATCTGTTATATGAAGTTTATCGTTTTGAATGATTTGTGAATTTGGTAGCTAGGGAAAACAAAAAAACAAAAGTTTGTTTTGCACAAAATGCTGGCAAAACGAAATACAGAATGATGAATGATGAGGAAATCATTGAAATTCCCGCAGAAATTCTGGAAAAAGCTGCGAAAGCAACGGAAAATATATTGCCCCGAAAGTTAAAAGAATTGTAGGACAATACTGGAATTTGACAAATTTAGAAAATGGATGACAGGCAATGGTGCTGCACTCATTAATGTAACAGTTTTGTTGGGATATTTTGAAAAATTGGCATGTCGAACATTGTTGCTATTGTAATTATTATTGTAATTTGCTTACTTATTTACAGTCTGGAAAGTTTTTTCCAAATTCGCTCTGGGCAAAGTTTTCTATGCTCAAGGAAACAGTACTACTGAACCAAAATACCCCAAGGTAGTAGCTTATTTAAAACAAGGATCTAAAGGATGCGAACCAAAAAAACCGAAGGTTCTAACTCGAGAGGAAGTGGTAAAGTTTATTCAGGAAGCATCAAGTGAAACGTTTCTTATGATGAAAGTGGCGGTATTATTTGGGGTGTTTGGAAGTTGCAGGTGGGAAGAATTAGTGAATATGTTAATTGATCATATAGAGGACTGGGGTGAAGTTATTGTTGTGACCGTACCCGAAACAAAAACCGACAAGAAATGTATTTTTACCATTATTGATGAAGAAACAGTGGGTTCTTTGAAGCTGATAAGAAAATATGGATCATTGCGATCACAAAGCTGTGTTACGGAGGTATTTTGTAAATTAAAGAAACGGCCGCTGCTGTGCTCAGGCTGTTGGAGAAAATGCATTTGCAAAGATCCCTGTTACCATAGCAAAATATTTAAATTTGAAAGATGCCGATCAATACACAGGTCATTATTTGCGAAGAACGTCAGCCACCTTACTAGCAGATGCAGGGGCAAGTATGACTATATTAAAGAGACATGGCGGCTGGAGAAATAGCAGTGTTGTGGAAGGATATTTAAAAGACAGTATCGCATCCAAAAATAAAGTCGCGAATCTTCAAGCTGGAGAGTCTTCAATGTCAAATACAGCAACCTTACAATTAGATGGGACAAGTTGCTTCCATTACTGGTACATTTAATAATTGTTCTTTCATTGTAAATGAAAATAAATAAAATGAAAAATGTCAACTTCGTGTTTGTATTTTATTAACCTGTCTACAACTATAGTAACCATTAATGCCCTAGAGCATAATCTTAAATTTTTTGACCGCATATTGAAGTTGTTAATAGCTGATAATACTGGTAAGGCACAAAAATTATTATAGTGTCACGTCAGCTGTACTGATAGTGTTGCCAATCAAGGTTCCTAAATCTAAAGGTTGCCTGGGTTTCATAAGCACAATTGTTTGATTTTAATTTGTGGGCAAAGTGCGCTGGGCGGTCATTGGACTAGTGACAGGCTCGCAATGATTTTTTGTGTATTTATTATAAGTTATTTCATGGTTATTTCACTTTATGTATTATACTTTATATATTTTAACTGAAATATACTGTTCAGTGTATTATAACCTCTACTATAGGGTAAATTCAAGGTATGATGTTTTATATTTTTCAATAAATGTTTCATAATTACTAGATGCCTTCGAATTGTTCTGTATCGATTTGTCGTAACGATACAAACATCACTAGAGTAATTGGAGTTAAAATAGCTTCATTTCCTTTCCCAAAGGAAAGGGAACTATGGCAAGAATAGATCAGTAGATGTCATCGTAGTGACACTTTTAGTATGAATAATGCACGAATCAGTTCATTACATTTTTCTATAGAAAATTTTGAAAAGGATATAAAGTCAGAGGTATATTTAAAAAAAATACTAGATGTAAGTATGTATTATTTTTGGGGGCAATTTAAGAGATCATTATTTTAATTTGCAAAGTATATTTACACTAAGGAATATCGCAAATACTTTTGAAAGTATTAATCAGTATATCCTTTAATATAAATCAATTAACTTTAAACATTCTTTTTTTTAAATATGTATTTTTTAATGTGTACAATGTTATATTTAATGATAATCGTATCAACACTATTATTGCATGTTTAAATTCTATATAGTTCGATGACGTAAATACCGACCGGAAGCGAATATCTTCGAATGCAACCCAGGCAACCTTTAAATTTAGTAACCTTGGTTGCCAATACGTAACTTACCTGGACTGTGGTGGCATAATTAAAGTAAAAAGCAACTTAAAATAAAAATATATTTTATAATTTTTGTCAAAATACCAAAAGTTATAAGCTCAAAACTAAATGAGTAGTACTGAAGACGTTTAATTATTATAAAAAGGATCGCCCAGACTTGAAAAAAGACGAAATTATAAGCAGGTTGGCGGATATACAAGCTGTTTCAAATTCGATCCTCACCATTAGGATCTCGCCTATTTGAACCTACCGTCTAAGGTTTAAGCAAAGTTGAAAAATTTTATGAACATTAATAAATAATCAGCAGAGAAATAATTTCTGTGTTATCTCTTATTCGAAAAAATTTTAAAAATGAAAACTTGTCATTTTCTTATTTTGCTTCCATTTTCTTTATTCGAAGGGATATGAAAAAAATAAAAGTGCTCTTTTATGACACTTGAATTCTCTACATATTGATCAAGACCATTTTGCTTTATCATGTTTTGCCAAAATGATATCATCATCAAGTTTATTTTTTTATGGTCGCTATATTGAAATTACGCCTAAAAGAATCTACTCTTCCTGACGATTACAATATATACACTGTTCACGATCTTTTTGCATTCAGAGTATGCCGTGTTAGGGTGACATTTTTGTTAGTACCACAAAAAAATATACTTGTCAGAAATTTGATTGACGTTCGTTTTTAATTTTGTGGGTACGTTTTTGAAAACTGCCACTGCCAATGTTGCCAGTTCAATTATGCTGTACAAAGTATTCCATGAAAATGAGAAATATCGTCTCGAATAAACGTTAAATGATTAATTATTTTTTTCATTGAGAAAGTTTGGGGTGAGGTGTTGTTTGCGTGTTCTTAGTTAACAATTGTGCCATAAAGCGAAGAAGTGTTTCTTTATTAACAAATGTGACACTAGATATGATAATAAACAATAATGACAGAATGTTTGTTTGTGTTTTCATAGAATCTTGTGCACAGTGGTGTGGCTAAATGGATCTTGCTACTTGTGCAGCTGGTGGAGAGGTGTTTCGGCTTGTGCAACCCGTGAGGATGACTTGTTCAGCCAGGAGTTTTTTTCGAACTTGTTCAAACCGAAGAACTGTCGTTCTCAGGCCCTGGATGGTCTTATTATAGGGCTAGCGACCATTTTCGCCTCGCTGTCGCAGAAGGGGTGAATACTCGAGGCCGGGATGATTTTCTGAAGGGGATTCGAGTTTGGTGCCTGGCAATGGTGTAGAGGTGCGCTGCAGGTGGCGGAAAAACATTATATGAAGGGATATTTAAATAACAGGATCTTCTTGCTGTTGCTGGGTGTCTCAGAACCTTTTCCATGGCCATATTTATCTAAAATATCTTATCATTTTTCCCGAGAAGACCATAAGCTAGATCTTATTTAAAATTCTGTCTACTTTCACTACTTCCTCCAATACGCACACCATTAGAATCCTCTGCTAACACTAGAATTCTGCAAATCTGCTTATATTTGTGTATATTCGTGGCTATTAGTTTTGACTGCTAAAAGGATCGTCGCAGTCTATTTATAAGTTTTACAGATATGCATGCGTTTCTACACTACAAAATTTTGATGCCAAATTAAATGTTCCCTATTCCCCTTTCATTGATTTCATAGAAGAATCTGATCATCATCAATTTCTGATTCTGAATCAGATTCTCCTAATGTAGTAATGAAAAGAGGAATATTTTGAAACGAAAAATTTCCCATATGTTTCGTCCAGTCTTCCGAAATTAATTTTTCACAATGATTACAAAAATTTTGCCACATGTCGGGGGTACATTTTGAAAAAGCCTCACGCCATAAATTTGCAATCCTATCTTTCGATACTGGTTGCGAATTTATGTGCTTATTGTAAAAGCCTTTGCACTGACCCCATGCAATCACAATAGGATTGTATTGAAAATAGAATGGAGGCAATCTAAGAACTTTATAAAAGTGTTCCTTCAAAATTACGTCAGTCGCGTATCGTTTTGTTGTACCGTCTATTCTAAAAGGCCATAATTGTTTTTTTTTGTAATTTTGCCCTCAATTTCGACATTGTGTTTAACCAACCACTTATGCATTTGACAGAAAAATATGGGTGATTTGTCCAACTGGACCAAGTGATACTGTGCATTGTCCATCACCACCACACATTTTCGTTGCAACTTGTTTAGTGCAGGAACCACCCAATTTTGAAAAATTTCTGCATTCATGTTTTTATGGTAGTCTCTGTCATTGTTCGTCGAGTCAAGTAACAAGTCACACCCTTCCAAAAAGCCAAGTTTTGTTCCCGCATGCAAAATTGTAAAACGTTTCCCTTCACTTTTAATTTTGGCTGGGTTACTTTTCAAATTTGTTTCTTATATCCATCGATGAACCGCAGACCCATTTTGGTAGATCCACGTTTCATAGAGGTACACGAAAAAGAAAGAAATTTTGGATGCAACGACGTGTTTTTGTTCACATAAAATTTTGCGTCCGTTAATCATTTTGTGTTTTTAACCCATAGATTTCATAATTTTGAATAAAGTTGTTCTCCTCCTTTAAATTCCAAAGTATCGCGAGCGTCTGTAAGTAATCGTCCAAAGTAAAATATTCATTTTTCAAATTATATTGCCAAATTAGTCGTTGCAAATCTTTCCGAAACGTGTAATTTGTAAATATATCCGTCTTTTTACGTCTGCCAGATGAAGATGTTTTCAAATTGTCAGGTCTTGCTTTCAAAGTTTTAGTTATTATTCTTTGCGAAATTTAAAACATTCATATACCTACATTAGAAAATAGGGCTCATTTAATTTACTTACTTACTTACTTTAATTTACTTATTTACTTACTTACTTACTTTATGTATATCTATCAACCTGCTTATAATTTCATCTTGTGTGAAATCTGGACGATCCTTTTTATAATAATTGTAGGCCTTTTTATGGCTTGTTTGGGGTGCCCGCTTATAATTTTCGGCATTTTGACAGAATTAAAAAATGTAATTAAATAATTAGCTATTTGTTTTAAGTTACTTTGATCATGGCATTGTAGTTCAAGTTTATTTAAGTATTGGCAACATAGTCAATACAACTGACGTGACAATGTCATAATTTTTTTCACGTCAGATTTTGACTACATGCACGTAACATAACGAAAAAAAAAACATGGTCTACTAGAATGCAAAAAGATAGTGAATGGAAATTAGCACATCTTATCAAAATTATTTAAAATAATGTTAGAATTAAAAATATTTAATATGAGTTAAGAATAGTTGTAGTTAACTGAAATAACGAGAGTAAAAAACCATATTCGTTAAAACAAAGTAAAAATAACTCAAATGATCAATGCAGCTTTACGAATCTAGACAAAAAAACATATAAAATTTTTGGAATCCCATGCCAATTTCCTGCAGTTCAAATGAGCTGGGATATTGAATACCCGGTGTATTATCACTACTATGTTTCTAAAATATTTGTTAAGACTTTTTTTAATTTCCGTAACATTGATTATTGACGCAGAGGAGGACAGATTCAACGTTAAGTATATTATTTACTAATGACAAACTGTGTAGTGTAGCGGTAAATAATATTCTATTATTGGCCAAATAATCTTTATCTTTTAGAGGTGTGGTGAGAACCTCAACCAATGATTTGTACTAGGGCTCTATGAATTTTAGCTACGCCACTGGTCTTAATTCGCCTTCTCTGATGAGGGAACCGATTGCAAATAAAATCACAGGAGTTTGCAAGATAAACACTAAAACTCGATGAAGCGTTATTTGTTTGTTCCAAAAGAGGGATGGGCGCAGCATTAATACCAGAAGGATACATGGACAAGGAAAATTCGGAATCTTCGATCAAAACGGTGAGGCCAGCAATATGTGACAAGTATTTTTAAAATAATGTCTTCAATGGAGATGAAAAGGTTTATTTTATAAAGTTGTGCCAAACATCACATTGAGATTAAAGGGGAAAGGTGTGTAGGAGGTACACATAGCAAAGAGCGTTTAACAGTTCTTGTTTGTGCCAATATAAGAGGAACAAAGAAAAGAGAGTTGTGGTTGTTGGAAAATCAAAAAATTCTAGATGTTTTAAGAACTGAATTTCGTTGTCTGTGAACTATAAAAGCAAGAGGAAAGCTTGGATGACGTTGCAATTCGAAGAGGAACTAAGAAAATGGGATAGAGAATCAGAAAAGAAAAACAGAACATTTTTTCTTGTAAACAACTGTAGTGCCACGTTCAAAAGAGAGATTTTCGTGACTTGCATGGATAAAAAACTGGAGTTCAAAGTCACACATTTAGATGCCATAATTATGGTTAATACAGCCTGGAAAAGAGTATCTGCTAACACGATCAACAATTGTTTCTAACGTATACAAATTAGTATTTTTTATTTATTTGCAGTATTTTTGCTTCAATGTGTTTCTGAATTATATTAACCCACTCTTTAACATTAGATTCAGCTCCGACAGTACTACGTAAGTGCTTAAGACGTTCACAGCGTTGAATCCTCATATTTTTAGTCGTTTTCTTGTTTTGCTTCAAACATTTTTTAATTACTTACATAAATTATATTTTAAATTTTTTTCAAGAACTTTGAAACGAAATACTGTTTAATAGTTAAGATAAGTTTGGTTAAAAGCAATTTAGAGACGCTTGTACATATATTATTATTTAGACAATTTTAATAGAATTTAATTTAGAATACAAATATGTACAAACATACTGGGCGTTTCATTAAAACATTTCTTAATTTCAGCATATATCGCTCTTATGCGATGCTCATTTGTTTTACTGTGAACATCAATAAAATTTTGGACTAGTCTACACAGTGAGAATTTTTTAATGAAGAACATATGTAATGTAAAGGGTGTCTCAGTAAGAACTTAAATTTTAAATGGGAAAAAAAGAGAAATTTTTCTTAATTTATAAAGACTATATGTTGACGTTAAATATAACATAATATATCAGTCAAATTGCTGCTGCGTTTCCGCTGGCAGATTTGTATTTGTTTGACAAAATTTTGGGATATCTTTTGGAGTAAAAGCGGCTGAATTTCGCGCCTTCGATTTCTTCTTTGAGTTGTCACACAGTGGTTCGCATAGACCTAACTTTTCAAAAAACCCAACCCAACCCCAGAGAAAGAAATTCAAAGGGGTTAAATCGCAACTTCTGGACGGCTAGTTTTGATTTCCAAAACGAGAGATGACACGCCCTGGGAACTTCGTTTGCAATAATTCATTGTTTCGCGTGCAATGCGTCAGGTCACGCCATCCTGTTGAAATCATTAGTCATTCATATCCAGCCCATCCAATTCCCACCAAAAAAATTTGTCAACATGGTACGGTAGCGAACGCCATAGACAGTCACGGAAATTTCTTCATCGCTTTCAAAAAAGTATGGTCCGACAATCCCTCCTGCCTACATGGCACACCAAAGTGTTACTTTTTAGGATGCATCGGATGTTCTTGCATGGCATGTGGATTCTCTGCTCCCCAGATCCGAGAATTCTGCTTATTGACGTAACCGTTTAAGTGGAAGTGCGCCTCATCACTGAAGAACGCGTCGTTAATTTGCTGTTGTTCCAAGAGCCAATTGCTGAAGTTTCTATGCTGTTCATGATCGATCGGTTCTTGGGTCAACTGGATTTTGTAAGCATGAAAGTGTAAATATTTTTTTAATTCGTTGGAGAGTACTGCGATAGATGTCTCATCTTTTAATGAAAACGTTATTTCAAATTTCTTTATTAAATTTTCAATAGGGGGCCGTGACGGACAATTATGCACATCAAAATGATTACTTAACTTGCGAATTGTCCCCGTAAAATTCTCTCTATTTTTGAAATGAGTTCTTTTAAAGTGTAACATTCTTCTAAAGTGTTCTTATTGAGACACCCTACATATATACAGCGTGTTTCATTGAAGATGCATCAAACTTGAGCGTCACATTTCTGACATTAATTCAAATAAAATATCTTAATAAAAAAATTTTATCGGAGCAAGTTGAAATTTGCATAATTTGGAATCGACGTTTTTTGAACACTGTAGCGCGCGGAATCGTGAAACAAAACCGGCGATCTAAATTGCATTTATAAATGCCACACTGCTGCAGGGGTGGTAATAAATCCATAAACATCGAAGAAATTTATGACTAGATTTTATTTTGCCCTTGACTGAAAGCTCGGTGTATTCAACTTTGCCACACGTCGAATGCAGCAGCAATGTGAAATCGCGTGGATATTTAAACTTATTTAATTTAATAATAAATTACAAATGTGGGGCTGTGCAAAAAAATGCATTTAGTATGTATGTTGTCGCACATTACAAATTGTTATTAAAATAAAATTTGTCGAATCTTATAAATAAAAACATTTATTTTTATTACATTAGTATTATTAAAATCAAGTTTTCTTCCAGATGAAAATTATGGAAATTAATTAAAATTGTGTAACTGGCAATGTAGAAAGTGTTAGGAAAGAGTTTATACATGTATTTCGGCCTTATTTTAATTAATTTTCATAATTTTCTTTTGGCAAGAAAACTTGATTTTATAATTGTCAATTTGTTGCCTTAGTAACATCAAACAAATATTTTCAAAATGTCACTTTTGTAGTTTTACTAGAGAATGCAATCGCTTCCTTGTATAATTTGCAAAAGATTTTCATATTTTTATCATTAATTCCTGTTCTTGTGTTTTGGGATTTTAGAAATTCAAAAAATGGGGTAAGTTTTTCTAAATTTTTCAATAAACCAATTTTTTTTAAGGTACAGAGTTCTGATGAGGCCCAATAAGGCCACAATACATGTACAAACTCTTGCTATATTGCCAGTTACACAATTTTAATTAATTTTCATTATTATTATTATTAATTAATTATTATTTTTATTGATTGCCAACAACCATGATGTTTTAAATGTGTTTTGCCGAATCGACTGGGGCGACACTCTAGAGGCAATTAACCAATTAACCGATTTCATATGTGAATGAGTAACAATCCATTCATTCTCATTTAAAGTCCGTCTTAAAAATATGCGACTTTGCTTTCCCTTCGATTTTCTCTAAATTTATTCGTTACAGAGAAAATTTTACAAAGAAACTTTTCTTTCTTTTCCCGACATCTACCCGCATACCAAGTTTGATGCATCTTCAATGAAACACCCAGTTTTATATTGAAATTAAAAAAATACACTTTTTGAGGATTTATTATTTTATTTTTTCATTTGGAGCAGTTATTATTGGTTTAAAAACATTGTTTTGAATTAGATAGTTTCTGTATTTAAGCAATATTTCTATTAAAAATTAAAGGTTAATTTTTTCGATCCCAATATAAATTTTCTCAAAAATTGTCTTATGCAAGAGGTTAAATTTCTACATGACAATTTTGACAGATACATGACCTACTAAAATAACAACAAAAAATACTTTAAGAAATTTCGATGACATCATAACATGTAGATTACATGGATCACCTACATATTTAAGTTCAATGTCAAAAAGTGTATAACAAATGAAAAGTCGACCTGTTTTTGGATTTTCATTAAAACTTTTTATCGAATTTGTTTGTTACTATTACATTATATATCCTTCATCTATGATAGTAACGAAGCCCATATATATGTTACAATCTATGCTCGATTTTAAAAAACTCACTTTTGCTATTGTAGTAGGGATGCATACATACTGCTATTACTGTTATTTTAGCTTCTTTTATATTTATGATTTTTATGTATCTATTAATAATAATTTAGTTCGTGATTTGTCGTACATCAATTAAATTTTACACATTAAAGGATTAAAGGAAAAATTATGATCCCAAGGTATTTCAACATGTTGCTATTACTGTTGCTATTTTTGTTAAGAAAAACAAACATGAGGGGACTGATTAAAAGATGCAACTGTCACCACCAGACTAACACAAACACCAGTTTCAAAGCAGTTCCGATGTGTAACATCGTAGAGGTTTTGCAATTATTTAGAGGCACCTCCTAAGCTAACTTATTAGACCAAGAGAAAATGTATTTTGACTGATTTAATAACATGTACGGTTTCATTTGTTTAACGACTAGAATCAGAATTACATGGGAATTCATTTAAGACCAAGCACGAATACGAAAGACGAAGGATTAAAAAGTTATTTTTTTACATTAAATTTAAATTCGCATTTTAGTAGAGCCATAAATACAGGTAACTTTAATTTGGAGCGGAGTTCGAATATATCCAAGCGACATTAATTAACTAATGTACAAAGCTCGCGAATAAATTAAATACGCCGCTGGAGTGTTCGAAAATGTTAAATTGATGTTTATAAAACCGTAAGAATTTGAATAAATAATGAATTTGATTGTAAAGAAACAATTGAGAACTTGTTTTTAATTAACAATAATAATTATGCCTTCAATTTTTTTAAACTGTTTGTGATATGCGTGTAAACAAATGACCATTTACAGGAACCTAGTTTATAACATGTGTACAAAAAGTATTCCTATCTACAGTATGTGCCAAAAGTATGGAAACTTTAATAAAATGTTTATTAAATCTATTCAACTATGAACATTTACAAAAAAATATTATAATTAATTAAATCGTATTAACAATATTTATCATAAACAAAAATACATTAAGAAAATCAACACTTGAAATAACTATAAGAAATAATATTATTTGCGGACAAAAGTATGGAAATCATGGAAACTTAATTTGTATGATTGAGAAACATCAGCTAGTTAATATTTTGTTGGAAATCCTTTTAAGTGTAATACAGTTCTGCATCGATTTGTCATGGAATCGACTAACTTAGAACAAAAATCCACCGGAATTCTTTGCCATTCACGCTCAAGAGCTTGCCATAGATCCTTCTTATTTGAAAAATTGATTGTTTTAATTTTCAATCCAATATAATGCCAAAGGTGCTCAATTGGATTGAGGTCTGGTGACTGAGACGGCCATTCCAGCAATTCGATATGATTCTCCATAAACCAATCCTTTACCAACCTTGAAGAATGTTTGGGATCGTTGTCTTGTTGAAATATCCATCGCAATGGCATTTCTTCTTCCGCATATGGCAGCATATAATTTGTATGTCTCTGTATATGTAACGATCCATAATACCCTCTCTTCTTACTATTGGACCAGGACCAGAACGCGAGAAACATCCCCACACCATTACATTGCCTCCACCAAATTTTACAGTAGGAACTTGATATTTGGGATTGAATCTTTCGCACTTTGGTCGCCTTACGTAACGTTTGTCGTCAGAGTTAAATAGACAAAATTTGCTTTCATCGCTCCATAAAACTGTATTCCACTTTCCTAGTGACCAGTTAATATGATTCTAAGTGTTGTCTTACCTGGTCTTCCAGTTTTAACTATCTTCGAAACTGTTCCTTTAAGGATAGACAATTGTTTCGATATATCACACTGTCCCTTCCCTTCTTTATACAGCTGGATTATTTTATTTTTTAAATGTAAGGAATAATACTTAACTTTAGGCATTTTAAACAAAAAATTTGAAAAGATTACAATGAAGCTTCCACTGACAGCGACATTCAATAAATTAAATGACACTTGCAGGTCTTACATTGTTTTCCATGGCTAGGGGCGAATGTTTAATATGTAAAACTCAGGTTTCCATACTTTTGTCCACCGGATAATCATTATATTTCATATAACTATAGCAAGTAAAGTTTTTTTAAATTAATTTTTGTTGAGAATAAACATTACAACTAAGATTAATTTAATTTCATTAAACTTTTTATATTATTTATTATTAAACATTTCTTAACTTGTGTCCTATGAAAGTTCCATACTTTTGGCCAGTACTGTATCTGTTTTTTATAAGAATAGTAATGAGAGCAACACACTAGATGGGAAAACTTTTGTACACATGTTAGCATGTTTAAATTCGTAGTTTTTAATAAAAAAAAAAAGAAAAAGGTTACGCTCTCATGTTTGTAGGTAAATATGTACGTTATTTAAGTATAAACAATAAGGAATAACGTATGTTCTATATGAAAAATTTTTCAATGTAAAAGTTTGGTATTAATAAAGTCAGTTATTATTATTATTAAATATTTTTTCCAAAATCAAAAATAAAAAACAAAAGTTAAAGGGAGAACGTGTAATGTAAAGAAAAAAGGTTTTGCAAATAATTATTTGATTCGAGACCTGCTTACAGTAAATTTTTGTTAATTATTTTATAAATATTTTTGTTAGAAAGAGCAATGGGTGTGCTCAAAAAGAAATAAAAATCATGAGAAATGTCACTAAAATAATAATCTTAATGAATTCAAAACAAATTCATGGAAATTGCACAAAATTGTTACAAATAAAATTTTAAATATTTAAGATGAATGAAAACTAAAATGAATTCTACAGAAAATCGCGAAAATGGAAAAAACGATTTTTTTATTAGACAATTTAGCCTATTACATTTCATTTTTATCATAGCCATAAATATAATATATCGGGTGTCCATTTCACAATGATATATTGCAATTTAACATGGGAAAACAAAAATTATACTTTTTTTCTCTTGATACTTTTTCAAATTTGTAATTTGTTTAAAATCCCGGAATATTATATTAGTCTTGTTTTAGAAAGGGTCTTTAGATTTTTGGATATTTTTTTTAAAGTTGCGTTCTGATATTCAAATAAAATTAAATCAGCTTACGAGATCTAATTCATCATTTAATATTTTATATGACATTTTCAATCTTTTCTTTCTTAGAAAACAGAATTTTAGTTACTTATTTGTCTATTTTCAAGGAAGTAGTTATCGTTAAATTCATGCAACATTGATGGAAATGTTTGAAGATATTCAAATTCCTGTTATGTATAGTCTAAGCTAGTTTGAAAGGAGCACTATGAAAAGGCTGATGGAATGTAAATTACTATTTTAAACCGTGATTTCATGTCTAAAGTAATGTAATGTTTTTTAGATTTATTTTGATTTATTTTTAAATGAAACACTTGATGAAACTAATAACTAATTTATTTACACACGACTTAACACTAATTTATTTATAACGGACTAAGACTAATTTATTTTTACAAGCCGAGCAATTACACAGTAAGTAACTCTACGTTGAACTCTAAGACTCATCGTCTTCGTGTATTTATACTAGAGGGGCGGCTTCTCCAGCAACCCCCAGCGTATTCTCGAATGCGTAGTCTGCAGAACCTTCGGGAGTCGGCCAGACTTCAAGGCGCTTGTCACGTCGGCCGTCGGCGGAGTGCATGACTCACTCTTAGTTCGTCACATTGCCCCCTTCTTAAAAACGTTTCGTCTCGGAACGTTCCTTGTGATAGCCTTGAAAGAGGATGTCGAAAACGACATGCTGGCCCCTTTCTGCAACTACCGGTTTGGAAGAAGTAGCAGTCCACAGTTTTCTCTTTTCCAACAGCTGCCTGTGGGTGGTGACTGCAGACCAGAACTTCGATCCCCGTTCCGTTGAAGATGATTTCTATCATGCTTCGGATGACCCTCCAGTCCAGCCCGTCAAGTCCGCAACCCAACTTGGGGATGGCCAATTTAGTCTCTTTGCCTTCTATCAGCTGCCTCTTCAGGCTACAAAGAGCTCTCCACATACTGTGATAGTCAGGTTTACCGCTTGATGTCTTCTTAGTAACTAAGTAGTACAAGCGTCGTCTCTGATCTGCGCTCGTGTCGATGATCTGCAGGCTCTTGCCTACCATGGGATGCTGTCTTCGGAGTACCTCGACTTGACCAAATTTCTTCCGGAAAACCTGGGCTACACCTTTGGACATTCTTAGGTCTTCTGCCACGCAGTGGGCCAGACTGTACTCTGGTGGCACTTGAAAAAGGTCTTGCTGTCTCTCCGTGGTTACTCCAAATCGTGCTTTACTTCCTGTGGCGTGATGAGACATAAAGGTTTCGAAGTTTATTTCGGAACCTTGCGTCCTTTGTACAGTCCCTTCATTCTCTTCTCCGTTGTAAGGAGCCATCCGGTTGAAGTGGATCACTTTGGGCTTGCCATTCGGGATCTTTTTGATGCGGTATATAACATCGTTGATCCGTTTTATCACTTTGTAAGGACCTTCCCAAGATGTCTGTAATTTTGGGGACAGACCTCGACGTCTCTGGGGATTATAAAGCCAGACCAGTGCTCCGGGTTGGTATCCCCCATTCTGAGCGTTGATGTCATAATGCTCCTTCATTCGGTCGCTGGCGGTCTGTATATTGTGACGCACTTGATTGTGAATGTTGTCCATTTTCCTGCGCAAACCGCTCACGTAGTCTTCGTCGGTAGGGACTTCGCCAGGCTTCACGCCGAATTTCAAGTCGCAGGGCAGTCTTGGCTCTCGCCCAAATACCACTTTCGCTGGGGTCTCTCCTGTGGTCTCATGAACGGACGAGCGGTATGCCAGTAGAAACAGGGGAATATACGTGTCCCAGTCTCTCTGGTGATCGGAGACGACCTTGGACAAATGTCGGTTGATGGTCCTGTTGAACCTTTCCACCATTCCGTCCGACTGTGGATGAAGCGCAGTGGTCCTAGTTTTCCGTACGCCGAGCAGAGTACACACATTCTTGAATAAGGTCGATTCAAAGTTCCTTCCTTGATCCGAATGCAGTTCCATGGGTGCACCATACCGACTGATCCATTCCTTGACAAGGATTTCAGCAATAGTGACCGCCTCTTGGTTAGGTAGGGCGTATGCTTCAACCCACTTGCTGAAATAGTCCATTACCACGACGATGTATTTATTTCCACTATTTGTTTCTGGAAATGGACCTGCTACATCGATGGCAACTCTCTCAAAAGGACTTCCCACGTTATACTGTTTCATGGGAGCCTTGCCTCGCCTGTGGGGACCGTTACTGGCTGCGCATACTACACATTTCCTGCACCAATTCTTTACGTCTTCTTTGCAATTCACCCAGTAGAATCGCTTGCGCACCTTCTCCATAGTCTTCTTAATTCCCAAATGTCCTCCCGAAGTACCATCGTGAAGTTCCCTCAGAACTTCTGGCACCCTATTCTTGGGAATTAGTAACTGTGTTTTCTGTTCCGTGCCTTCATGGTTCTCTATGCTTCGTTTGAGAAGACCATGATCCAGCACTATGGAGTCCCACTGCGCCCAGTATGATTTCACGGATGGCGCACAGGGTGCTATCTCTTCCCAAGTAGGCCTTGTCTCCCTACTTTTCCATTCCAGCACCAACTTCAAGTCCGTGTCGTTCTCCTGGTCTCGTCGCAATGCTTCGCCTTGCCATTTGTCGTCAACAATGGCCGTCCTTGCAGTCATGGCTACTTTCTCCTCCAGACGACTACAGTGCTTACAGTCTTCAGCACAGGGTCTTCTAGACAAAGCATCGGCATTTCTATGGCTTGTTCCTGCCCGATGCTGGATTTCAAAATCGTATTCCTGAAGTCGTTCGATCCATCGTGCAACTTGTCCTTCAGGATTCTTGAATCGGAGGAGCCATTTTAAGGCGGCATGGTCCGTCCTCAGGAGGAAGTGTCTACCATATAAGTATTTGTAGAAATGTTCTATCGTCTTTACCACGGCTAACAATTCCCTTCTGGTGACGCAATAGTTACGCTCCGGTTTTGACAGGACTTTGCTGAAATAGCCGATCACCTTTTCTTGCCCATCTTGTATCTGGGAAAGTACGCCACCAATACCAACGTTGCTAGCGTCTGTGTCCACGACGAACTTGCCTTCCGGGAGAGGGTAACTCAGAATAGGAGCACTTATCAAGTACTGCTTTAGGCGTTCAAAGCTGATTTGGCAATGCTGGTCCCATTCAAACGGGCGACCTTCTTCGGTGAGCTTTGTCAACGGCTTAGCGATGTCTGCAAATCCGGGAACATAGCGCCGATAGTAAGTACACAGGCCTAGGAAACTCCTTATGTGGTGTTTATTTTTGGGTGTTGGCCAGTCTCTCACCACCTGAATCTTCATTGGATCCACGGCGATTCCATTTCCGTTAACAATGTGGCCCAGATAATTCACTTCCTTCTGGAACAGATGGCACTTCTTAGGGCTAAGCTTTAGCCCAGCTCCGCGTAGCCGCTGGAACACTCCTTCCAGATTCTTCAGATGTTCGTCGAATGTTTTTCCCACCACAATTATGTCGTCCAGGTACACCATGCACGTTGTCCAGGACAGACCCTTCAGAACCGTCTCCATTAGCCTCTCGAATGTCGCTGGGGCATTACATAACCCGAACGGCATCACCGTGAATTGCCATAGTCCCATACCAATGGAAAATGCTGTCTTTTCTCGGTCTTCGGGCGCTAGCTCCACTTGCCAATATCCACTCTTTAAGTCTAAAGTCGAGAAGATCTTCGAACCGGCCAGAGTGTCCAAGGTATCATCAATCCGTGGCAGAGGATAGCTGTCTTTCTTGGTGACATGGTTGAGTAACCGATAGTCTACGCAGAACCTCGTGGATCCGTCCTTCTTCTTCACAAGCACTACTGGTGACGCCCACGGGCTGTTTGAGGGTTCTATTACATTGTCCTTTTCCATATCGCGAATAATGCGTTCCGCTTCCTCACGTTTCACCAACGGCAACCTCCTTGGAGCTTGACGGATGGGTCTTTCTTCTCCGGTCTCTATCTTGTGTTTGACGACGTCGGTTCTTCCCTTAGATCCGTTTTCTACTTCGAACACGTCCTGAAAGCGACCGATCAGGTCCCTTGCTTTTATCTTCTGCTCTGGAGTCAACTCCTGGGCTGACGGCATGACCATATCCAACAACTTCTTTGCGACCTTCCTCTCTTGCACCTTTACTTCAAGTTGGCGTGAAATGGAGGACACCATGGCGCAGCTTCCCAAGATTGTCCCCTTCTTGATGTTGACGGGGAAACAGTTGACGTTCATCAGGCGGACTGGTACTTCCTTTCTCGCCGTTAGCAGTGCTTTCCCAACGAGAACTCCTCTTCCAATCTTCAGATCGTCAGTATTGGGTTCAACCATAATAACTTGTCCATCTTGGAAAACGCCGTTCAGATTGGCGTCGACGATGACCTCGGTCCTGCTGGGTAGCACAACGTCTTCGGCGAGGATAACTCGAGCGGCCATGTCTCCTCGTTGGTGTAGAATCAATTCCTCGTTATTGACAGCCATGACACCACGCTTCAGATCCAATTGAAACCCGTGGGCACACATGACGTCCATTCCCAGAATCGCCTCGTCCTCTATTTCTGCTATCAGCGCACGGTGTTTGATGGGAGTCGTTCCAATGGTAATAATCACTTCTACTTCACCATGGACAGTTGCTGATGTTCCAGTTGCTGTCCTCAGTCTCCACTTAGTCGGTTCGGCGCGTTTTGATGACTTGATGACGTCGGGCCTCAAGATAGTCTTCGTCGCACCCGTATCCAGCAACATGGTGTGAGGGATGTCGTCAATGGTTGCATCCACGAAGACACTGCTGGTTAATTGTCGCAGGGATATCACTTGCCTGGGCTTTCGTCTTTAGGGGCTTTTGAATACGGGTCGACGTTTGCCCCACTGCACCGACCCGACTTAGTTTCCCTGTGGCTTCCTTCGTGGAGGATCCTGCCTGGGCTTGGGACACCGCCTGCGAACATGTCCCTCCTCCTGGCAATTCCAGCATACAAGCCGATTCTTCTGTTTCAAGACCTGCTCCACAATGCGGCGGATATCCTCGACAGTGGCACACTCCTTGGGTCGCTCCTCTGCAGCAGGTCGCAGTTTGACGTTTTCCTCTTCTTGGAAGTCCATAGCAGCTCGCACCTTGACCTGTCCTCTTGAGACTCTCTTCGCTGCCTCGTATTCCAAGGCGTAGGCCAATGCGTTCTTGGATGTCTTTGGGTGAGCCATTCTTAATGCCTGCTGGTTGTCCGGGTCACGAATTCCATCTATAAATGTCTGCACCGTCAAACATTGCAGGAATTCTACAGGAGCTGCAGGATACGCTAACTGGGCTAGGCGCGCTACGTCGGCTTCAAATTCCTGAAGACTCTCTCCGGACTTCTGACAACGATTCCTCAGCTGCGCATGGTACACCTCTGTCAGATGCGCCTGACCATAACGCATTTCCAGCCTGTTCACCAGCTTGTTGAAATCTTCTTGTTCCTCTGGCGGCATCGTTTGCAGCACATCGATAGCCTCTCCCCTCAAGGCCACAATTAACGAAGTGGCTTTCTCACTGGCCGTCCATCCATTCGCCTTTGCTGCTGCTTCAAATTGTTTGAAGTAATTTGGCCAAGAAGACTTCCCATCGAACGTCGGTGGTTTTATTTTTAAATTTGAAGTTCCCGCTGGTCCTTCCAAAGTTCGGGCCTCATTATTCTCTAGCACTTCTGCTGGTAACTGATCCCCGAATATTCGCATCCCTGCTATGATTTGTTCTAGATTTTTAATTTTGTTATCCTGCTGGAATATTATTTCTTCCACATTTTCTTGCAGGTTCCTTGTTTCTTCTGAAATTTTAACCACTAGTTTTTCTTCGAGTCCTTTTGACTGCTCTAGAAATTCATCCTTCAAATTTTCGGACTGTTCTAGAAGTTTCTCGTCTAAATTTCGGGATTGTTCTAGAAACTTCTCGTCTAAATTTCTGGATTGTTCTAGAAGCTTATCGTTTAAATTTCTGGATTGTTCCCGAAGTTCGTCTCTGAAGTTTCCAGATTGTTCTCGAAGTTTCTGGTCTAAATTTCCAGATTGTTCTAGAAGTTTCTCGTCCAAATTTCTGGATTGTTCCCGAAGTTCATCTCTGAAGTTTCCAGATTGTTCTCGAAGCTTCTGGTCTAAATTTCCAGATTGTTCTAGAAGTTTCTCGTCCAAATTTCTGGATTGTTCCCGAAGTTCGTCCTTGAGATTTCCAGATTGTTCTCGAAACTTCTCGTCTAAGATTCTCGATATATCGGTCGAACCACACGTAATTTCGAACAAGAATGCTTCTGGATCATCCCCAGCTGACTGGAGAGCTTCTCGAAGCCGCTGTTGAAGTGCAGCTTTCAAACCGGAAGTTTCCAGCTCTCGTTCTTCTAATTCTATTTTTAGTTCGGCCACTTTTAAGTCTTTCAACAGCACTTTCTTTGTAGCCATTGTTTTTCCGAGCACTACACTTTATTTAATGATTTATTTAATTTTAATTTGATTTAATTGTTTATTTATTTTCACGAACCGCACACCGGACACCACTGTAATGTTTTTTAGATTTATTTTGATTTATTTTTAAATGAAACACTTGATGAAACTAATAACTAATTTATTTACACACGACTTAACACTAATTTATTTATAACGGACTAAGACTAATTTATTTTTACAAGCCGAGCAATTACACAGTAAGTAACTCTACGTTGAACTCTAAGACTCATCGTCTTCGTGTATTTATACTAGAGGGGCGGCTTCTCCAGCAACCCCCAGCGTATTCTCGAATGCGTAGTCTGCAGAACCTTCGGGAGTCGGCCAGACTTCAAGGCGCTTGTCACGTCGGCCGTCGGCGGAGTGCATGACTCACTCTTAGTTCGTCACAGTAATATAAAAAGAGAAAAAAATTCCTCAATCGGATTTGAACTCGTGACCCCATCGTTGCGAACCATTTGTTATTTTCGTTAAACACATGCAGATAAAATTTTTTTTCTTATAAAAAAATTAATAATTAAAATAGCCCAAATTTAGTATGGAAACACTTCAAACTCCATAATCTTTCCGGTTATAACCTACAATTTCAATTTCAAGTTTACTCAGGAAGAAAATATAAAGCAATTTCTGTTTTCCCACGTCTCATTGTCACATGGACAAACTGTATATTTATGCACGGTCGCATTATAATTTGACAATTATACATGAATTTCCTTAACAAAATCGCCTTTTTATACCCGTCTGTCTCTTTATAGCTCAGTGGACTAGAATGAAACGTCAAAAAATGATATTCTGTTGAAAAGTTTAAATCGCGATATCCTGCGATTATTTTTTGACCTAACAATGCGTTAGAAATGACAAATTGTAACCGTTTGCTACTTAATAAGTCATCCCATACAAAGCGGCCAAAGCATATTAAAACACACTTACAACAAAATTTTTAATGATATTATAATACATACAATTTAAAGACTTGCACAATGATGAACTAAGATGCAGTCTTTTACTTTTTCTGCAGCTTCATCAACTTCGTTCATTTTCCAGCTTCTAAATACCACTGAATTACTGAACCCAAAATAAAACTGGCACTAGTAAGCAATGTGTCTACTGTTGTGTTCTCGCTTCCATTGTTACACATAAAATTTCAAATTTGATCAAAGCAATCGCTAGATGTGTATGGGTAATCTAATTCCTTTCAGAAATATTTTTTAATTACAAAATTTACGACCGTGCATAAAGTTATGTATGTACCACGGGCATAACTTATTTTTAACGTATTTTTAATTAAATTATCTCGTTTTACAGATCTAACAAAACCATTACATCAACATGATTTTGAAAACGTCTTTCTTGATAAATTTTTAACATTTAAAGTACTTCAAATTGTTTAAGCTTACTTTTTTCTATTTTTAAAAATTCCTGTAATATTAAAAATTTAAGTTTGTCAATAGGGTTTTAATTTTGCTGTAATCTGTTTCAATATATAATTAATGTGAAATACAACTATTTCATGGAAATAGAAATAACTAAATTATTTTTTAATACTGAAGATAAATTTGTAAGTTTGATTGAAGTAGATAGATTAAAATATTGAATGTTGCGTGATATAAAGTAGGGTACCGATATTTTCTGTGAATATTGATACATTTATGTGCCTTTGCACATACTTTAAATTTGTACAAAATTTCATACAACACTAGCACCATGCATCATTCCACAGCTACCATTTTTAATAATAACTATATCCGAACCTCTGGAAACAGCGAAGCTTTCTATCATGCTTCTGGAACCCCTCATAGTCCTCGGTCTATCGGAAGTGATGAGAATTTTTGGTGTCTCCCTAAATACTCTCGGAGTCTCGGCTTCGTTCGACAGCATTTCAGAGCTTTCAGGCTTCGCCATGGGCACTAGAAGAAAATCACCGGCCACTTTACCGCTGAAGTAGCAATCTCTTTGCACGTGGTTAATAAAAGACGCATGGTCTCCTACGGTCGCTGCGGCGCTGGGTGCAACCGGATCCGATGTTTGATGGCTGCGATACGTGAAACCCAAAGCCGTAAGAAAGTCATCCACGACTTTACGGACGGCAGCTCTTAGCTCCGCGTTGCGGTAACCATAAACCCAAGGATTGAAAGCGCTGCTGGCTAAAATTGGCAGAGCTAAGTAGACGGTCACCCATTCCGAAAGGATGTTTGTGCCAACGAAAACATCCATCAACATGCAAGTCTGCAATCAAAAATAATGCTTTACTGAGTAGTGAACGCTATTTCAAGTGTCTTTTAAGTGGTAGGAAATAGTTATTCGATCAAGTCACGAAATAGTTACACTGTTCTACTGCCCTTAAACATACAGAACAATCTCGACATTAAAAAAAAAAACTAGGACAAGCCGGAGAGATTCTTCTGTTGACGAGATCCCAAACAAGGCCAAAACAGTTGTCCAGAGGATGCTGGAGGAAACCATTCCCGACTAAAAATTCGAACATTATGATTGGATATTTGTAAGCAGACACGAGGTTTTTAAATAATGCGAAAAGCATAGTGTTATTGATCGTTTGTCTTTACATCTTGAAAATTAAATAAAGTTTTTTTTTTCTATTACGAACTAAATCCGTGGACATATGCTATGCATGCCTGTATTTACAAGGAAAACAAATTTATATGAATGAAAAACTTTGGTGACTTATTTTCTAAACCTCTGCAATAACATATTTACGTCACAGGCACACACCTTTAGGGCTAACATCAAAAGTAAATTAAATTTTATACTGTTCGGATATATTAAATCACTCGGGTAGCAACTCACCTGGAAAGGCAGCCAAAGTGCAAGGAACATTCCGGCGGTAATTGCCAACGCTAAGCCATAACGCGGGGGTCCCGAGATGCCGGGGCCGTGATGCAGGGAATGCCTCACTTCGGATATTGCTCTTGCATGTCCCCTCGCCACGAAATAAATGTAACCGTAGCAAATGAGAAGAATCAATGCACCGGGGCCGTAGACGGCGCAGAACATAAATAACTGAATAGGCCTCGCTACCAGCACTCCGAACGAACAGTCTTTCGTCCTGAAATATCAAACAATTCGATAATAGAGGGAAAATTTGAGTTTCCGGTAGTAAAGGATTTTATTTATGGGTGATGTTGTTTAGTTTCTGTGGAATCACTTCATATAAAGCTAAAAGGAATTCCAAACATTTTGTAATATAAAAGATGTACTTTTACAGTGAATGTAATTATGGAATAAAATATAAAGCAATTCATAATAAATTATATTGACACGCTAAAAAAAGATCATTCTTACGTTTTCCAATTATTTGTTTTATTAAGATTTTGATGTCATATTTACTGATTCAAATCGCGCACTAGACTCTGTTAATAGGTATAATGGTTCACTGCGGAACAAGTAAAGAACGTTTCAGTCATTTTTAACACCACCTAGAACGTGCGTAGATAGTTCTCTAATAACTCGTACATGGCGTGACTATCATAAGAAAAGTTGATTATCGGCGTTGTGCATTTAATAATATTGGGCGTTTTCGAAAATTGGAGCGTTATATACCGGTTACTCTATTTTCTCACTCTTACATGCATTAAATATTTTATATTCTCTTTATTGATAAGTTAAGGATTTAAATTTAAATTTCACAATGTATTAAATAAAATTTTTGACTAATAATAATATTAATTTATGTAATGAATTATCTCACGCGGACTCTGAAAAATGGCACAAATGCTCAACGTTTCACTATCGCTTGAAAGCTTCGTCAGAAGTGAAAATAAATAAGCAAGTTGCCAAGTAAAAAAGTAAATAGTTGTGTTTTTTTTTGTTTTAATATAATATTAAAATTGACAGATCTATATCCTACTTAACGAACCTAGAAAATTACAAAATATGTCATTTAAGTTAACAAAATCCGTACGTTTATTAACAGAGTTCAATGACTTTTTAATTTTACACATTTCTATAAAACGTCTTTTAAAAATATTAAACTCAAAATATAAAATATTAGTATTTTCAAAATCAAAATTGTTGTTATTTTTTAATGATTAAGCATTAAATGATTTTGATTATTTTTTTGTATATGATATTTATGTCGGTGTAATCGTTTTTTAAAATTTTGGCTTGTTTCTCCTACATAACATGAATTGCAAGTTAAACATTTAATTTCATAAACCACATTTAATTTAAAACACCAAAATTAAAACAATCTAAGATCTGTCAATTTTAATATTATATTAAAACAAAAAAATGAAAAAATGATCGTTTTACAGTTTTAGTTTCCCTTAACAACTTTATTTACTTTTTTACTTGACAACTTGTTTATTTATTTTCGCTACTGACGAAGCTATCAAGCGATAGTGAAACGTTGAGCATTTGTGTCATTTTTCAGTGTCCGTTTGAGATAATTCATTACACAATTGTCAATTTTCTATTCGCTATTGTGGATTTAGATTAGAACATTTCCGTGGAACATTTCCCTAACATTTTTGCACAAGTTTTTCGCATTTTAATTTTTTTTCTAAATTTGGATGACGTGAACCTTCTTAAAGCCGCAAATTTGCTCACGAGTTTCTTATAGTTCTATTATTTTTCTTAGATAATTATACAGGGTCTTACGTTTGGAGGAAATTGAATGGGAAGACAGATCAAAGTAAAGCTTTTTTTATTTCACTAATAGTTTTCAAGTTTTAAGGAAACATGTTTCAACAACAACAGAAAATTTAATATAATAAATTAAATAAATAAATTAATTAATTAATAAATATTGACAACTTTTTATTTTCATTCCTGACGAAGCTATAAATCGATAGTGAAACGTAGAGCGTTAGTCCCAATTTGAAGTGTCCGTTAAAATAATTTATTATACAATTTTTATCGGACAACAATCTACTTTATTTAAAAAACTTAATGGTAAAGGCAACCAGTAGAAATTTTTCTAATTTATAGACGAATTTTTGTCATTAATTCTTGAATTTGTTATTTCGGAAGAAAAATTAAAATTAAAATCGTCAGTTTTAATGTTTGCGTCTACACATTTTTTTTTGAAATTAGTTTGCGTAAAATTATCCAGCACAGTTACATCCTTAACTGAGCGGGACTTATTTTTCAACATATTAACCATTTCAATCAATTCACTAATTTTATTTTTCTGATTAATCAATTTATTCAATTCTGCCTCCATATCTATAGCTTCCTCTTTAAACTTATCAAAATCCTCTTTTTGATAGTTAAGTTGTCTTTTCTTGAGACAAATCTACTGAGAGATTTTTTTATCGAAATTTGATAATCATCTAATTCGCTAGCGCTAGAACAATCGCTATTCGTGGTCACATTCTCGGGACAACAAACTAACTTGTTACCTTCCAAAAGACTATTTTTAGTTTAGATAGGCAGCATCTATGAATTACTTTGAAGCAGTTTGTGCATACTGAAGCGGTCGCGAGTTTGATTAGTGTTGAAAACAAATCGCGTTTGTTTATTTGATTGCAATTTATAAGTCGGAGCATGCCACCGGAAACGACTCGGTTTTCATATTTATGGTCTTTTAGAGCACCGATTTCGTAAAGGGCACGTGAAGCATAGTAATTGTCATATTATAAATCAGAGCTGCTTTCAAGGGTTGTCTTTGTACGCGTTAGAGTCTTTGAAAGAATTCGTCACGCAAGCACTCATGTTATTGTAAAATTTAGAAAAGGATCCTCTGGGATCGCAGAAGACAAGAATTTGGCTTTTGTTTTGAAACTGTTCAACGAGCTCGGGAAGTAATAAATATGTCAATCGACATTTGTATAGCGTCTAGTTATTGTCAAGAATTTTGGAAAGTCGCAACATGTGCAAGACCACCGGGGTACCTAGTGACTGTCGCGCAAATTAGGGGTGGAAAGTACCGGGAACGAGAAAAAAGCGTGAGCTTCTTTCTGAACTAAAAGCGTTTGTTGTTGTTTATTTAAGTTGCTTCCGGGGATGGGGAGGAGTCTAATTTGTCACTCGCGAAGGAGAATAAAAAAAAAAACTAGACAGAAGATTCAAATCTTTCGAACGGACGGCTGATTTTTAATTTAACTCGAGCAATTTTTTCTCTGAGTGCTTGCAGTTGGTTTCATATCTTTCTCATAATTATATTTAAATCATATTCTTTCGGGACGTTAAAATTATAGTGGATTCAGAGAAGGGAAATTTAATAAATAAACGCGAATTCAACGCCGCAAAAAGGATTACATAATAACAAGTGCGCGAGTGAATCAGTGGAACGGGGATAGGTCCCCGTTCCGCGATGCGCACCTTACTGATTCACTATAATAATTGCATGAATTTTTATATTTCTTTTCACATACTTGGTGGTATAAATTTGGTTAAGAATTATTTTAATTGGCTCATCAATCTGTGACTTGAAAAATCTGTAAAGTGCCAGCTTTGCATTGCTTAGGCAATCTTTTTGTTTATTTTTGATACTTGCTTGGAACCAAAGTTAAAACTCAATAAATTTAGTAGTTTGGGCGATCTGTGATTTAATCAACCAGAGAAAATTAACTACACCTAAAATCTATTGATCGATTTCAAGTATAGTGTATTTTTTTGTAATTTAGTTCTACCTTTTTTTTTCGATATCCTCGGGGAAATCGGAGGGGCATCTGCAGCTCAACTCACTGGCTAGGCAAAGTTATATCTGCCGACGAACACAGTGCGGCCAGCACAGTTTAACTCAGAAATCAAGGCAAATTTAATACTCGTTACGAATTCCATAGAATTACGAGGCCAACAATTTGAACTACCTATAAATAGACATCTTCTTAACAGAATCTCTCTCACACCGTGTGTGTGTGGACTAAAGTGCGGTCTTCGCCGAAAAATTTGCAGATTAATTGAAAGCAATTTGTCGAGCGTCTGAAAGAGCCATAACCGCAAAAGCGGAGTGCCAATAAAACAGTTAACTGGGTCCTTGCGCAAACAAGTTAGTTCGATAATAGGTTTAGCCGACGAAAAACGACGTAGAGGGATCTGAAAAAAGGGGTACATTGTACCACCCTCTGAGGCACGAGGACGTAGTAGACGAAAGATCCGACCCTGTGACTAGATTAATTAGGTTAGCAACAGGTTATCTCTTCCATCACCTCCACAAGGAGTCCGTGAAAAACCAGCGGCAGTTGCTGTTAATTAACGTGCAAATTGATCGCCGGAGCGAACTTTTATATCACGTACATCTCCGAACATCAGATTGACTGACACAGACACACTGTCACATTGTGCGCTGGTTGATTATTCATTGCGTCTTCGAGTACTATCTCAGGTGGCACACACGAGTACCAAGACAAAGCTATTTTGAACAAAAAATAAATTAATTGTCGATCTCATTTAAGTCACAAAGTTGCCACAGCCATTAATTGCGTGGGCACCAAGCCACCAACTGGTGAATTGAGATAAATTAGATCGCTACAATATTCGATATGAAATACGTTAAGCGAATTTTATTGTACTTCTTTGAAAAGCGTATATTTTATATTGTTTCCAACGAGGTTTTTATGCTCAATTTATCAGATCCCTTAGTGGCTGGTAGAAGGAGTTTTTACCTTTTTTTTACAATAAATATTTAATTAACTTTCAAGTCTCGCATTTTTATTGATACGTATTTAGTTCCTTTAATCTCTTAAATTTATTCACCGTCTCACCAGAATTAGAATCCAGTTACGACAACGCAGGGTCCTGTTTTAATTAGACGATCACGAACAATCGGCATTCAAAGTTTTTTTTAATTGTGGGGATTCCGAAAAAAGGTCGAACGGTAGTATTGTCGCAGAGTATTGTTCTTGTCACCAGATGTAAACGTAACTGTAGTAGGTAGCCAGCCGGTAGCTAGGGTCTTAGGGCATTGCATGCTATTACAATGACATTGTCGATTTTTTTTTTGGAATCCCTCCGAAGAGAATATTTGGATAATTATGCGGCTATTTTCGTTGAGTACAGTCAATAAATTTTTCGGTCCAGCAAATTAATTTGTCAATAAATTTAGTTTGTTTTTGTTTGGACCGTGTTTATTACTTATTTAGTTGTCCGTAAAGTCAACAAACAAGGTGGCACGTACATAATACATAATAATTGTTAACGGATTTACTACAACATCCAAAAATCGAAGATTCAGGATTAACAATTTTATAAATTCCTGTTTAAATAGCAAACAAAACATCAAGTTTTTATAGGAAAAAGAAACAATTTTCACGCAAAACAACAGTAACAAGAAACTTCGAAGTCACTTAACGCATTCAAGAAACTGTAATTTGCGACAGGATTTCTCACCCGAGTCAACTCCGCGGAGGCTCGGCCCCTCTCAAAGCCGTACAAAAAAAGAAATAGCATAATTAGTATAATTTTAAATTAATAAAATATTTTTGATTTTACAAATTCACTAGTTTAAAGGTAACGAATAAATATTCGGAAATTGTTTTGAGCATTTGACATTTTACCTACCATGAAAGTAAACGCCACATTTCATTTTGCGCTAACTTTTTTATTCCTACATTTTAACATTTTTTTAAAATTCAGTATATAATTGGTATTATTCTAAAAAACAAAATACCTATTGAACATATTAATCCAAAAATATATACTAAATAAGTAAATGCGAATCAAAATTTATTTGTTAAGTCGGAAAAGTTTTTACAGATTCTCATTATTAATTCTCCAGCATAGTCCGAACCTGCATCACTTATTCCGTCGACGTTCTCCTGTAAATTCCTGCTTTTTTACAGCAAAATTTAATTCCCGGATCCGCCGTGTTCGTCGTCTGAAATATCTTTGATGTGCACGACGCAAAATTAAAAATGTTTCGCGAAAAGCGACTGCTTCTTATTTCGCGCACAAATAATTTTACACACAATAAATAAGCTTTATTCTGTTGTCGGGGCATAAGATTAACGTTGATACTTTTTTCTTTGTTCGCTGAAAAATGAAGGGTGCAAATTGTGGCAGTGAATTTTTAAACGAGAATTAAATTCGGTGTTTCCCTGAAGTTGGGTTTGATGCGGTTCCGTGAATAAAAATTCTTTTAAATCACTGTTTCACTTACTGAAGATTTATCAATTATTATGAACGATGAAATTCATTAAGTAGGGGGCCCTCGAGAAATTACCGCTTAATATTAGTTTTTTAGTATAATGCCAATGATTGAATTACAAATTGCTGTCGGATTACAAAAACTTACAAATGATGCCCGGGAAATATTTACCTTCGTTGATTTCAAAGACAATAGAGTATGAGGTTGCCGAATAAGAAAAAGAATAATGTAAATACTATGTATATAGCATTAAATTAAACCAAGCAAAAAAATTGAAAACCAGTTAGATAATTGTAGAAATAATGAAAACCAAGGATGGGTGATGATTTTGCAGATTATATGGAGTCATGTGCTAAACTTTATTGAATGTGACAAGATTCTCAGAGAAGAAAGGTAGCCTATTAATAGACAATACCAGGTATTATACACAGAGTGGTGATAAAGTCTCTCATAGTATGTTTTGTTGTTTTGCAAAATCCTGAAACAATTCAATTTTTAATTTTAAAAAGACTCATTTTTTTCGATAGGTGTTTGTTTCTCTGCTGTGACGTCATCATTAATTTTTTAAATTGCAACCCTAACTTTTTCATGCAGATTTTGATCGTCCTTAAATGGTAATATAAAAAAAATAATACCTTTCACAACAAGTTTTATGGCCCAAAAGAAGAAGTTCAATTGCAAAGCAACTGAGACTAAATTAACTAAAAGTAACAATAAAATTAAAGAAACAGTTACAGATACCAAATCACGATCGTAAACTAAGCTGCACTAAATTGAAGTGCCAGAAATTAAGAGGTAAGAGGGTCGCATTAATGGTAAGTCTGAAGTAATAACAATTCCAGTAAATTGTCAATAATGATTTTATGACAAATGGGGATTACCGCATTACCATTACCCCCCATTTGTCATTAAGTCATTATTAACAATTTACTGGAATAGAACTAAACTAAACTACAAAACTAATTGTTTGGAGATCTAAATATTTGTATTAAATAATGTTCTTAAATTATAATGAAAAATATCACTTATTTTACAAATTTTATAATAAGAAGCTATGTTTTTTTTTTTCATCAAAAAATCAAAACCAACTTGATGAAGTTTTCTATTGAATAGTAATCATTTAAGTGCTATAGATTTTTGACAATCGCAGACAAAATTATTTTGTGGTTAATTATCCAATTGAAAATTAGTAAATGTAACTCTTGTTTCCGCAATTGTTTTTTCAATGCTGTTACTACTACTAATATTTTTCTTTCAAGTTTTTTATAAGCTAATTTATAATCTATTGTTATTTATAATTTACAAACGTATTACTGCTTGTGTATGCATTAAATACTACAGCAAACTTGAGCATAAATTAACCAGAACTGAGAAATCCTTGCAACTGAAACTAAAATGTAGGTCAATTCACGAAGGAGTTTGTACTTGTACCGCAGTTCCAACTTTGGCTTGGCTTTATTAACGTTGTTTCTATAATTTTTCAACTGCGGGAGATAAACAAATATGAGAAAGTTTTAATTTGGATTGTTTGTTGTAGATACCTGAGAAAGATGAAATATCTGTTAACATGGAGTGAAAATTTTCCCTTAAATTATACTGCGGAATGCTTATGCCACACGGCGCTAAGTTTTATAAATACAGAGGTGAATCTGTATCATAAACTTTTATAACTATTAACTATATATTAACTATACATCGCTTGCTCATGTTGACTTTAATTACCTGAATCTTATACATGCAAGATAACTGGACGAACATTCAATAACGAATAACTTTTTAGAAATACAGTTGGTCAAATTTTCGTTTCGATGTGAAGGTTTTAAACCTAACCATAGAAGAATAAACTGTCTTATTAAGTATACTTTAGGTTTGCATTAACTTTGCTCTTTTTTCTTTGAGAAACCGAGCATATATCGCGATTTAGAGTATATATAATTGCTTTTATCGACTTGAATTTGGAAGGGTAATTAAGAATCATCCTGCATGTTATGATTAAATTTTGTAAATTAGAAAGTAAATTTAATTAACTGCAGGTTAATCAAATTAAATGAATATTGTACGCATATACATCAAACTTCTCAATAATTTATTATGTTGGCATCATCATATTTGTTCTACTTTACTTGGAGGTAAGAACCTTTGATCTACCTTCCTTTCTTAAAGCTGTAATTAAATTATGACATCGACGTCTTTTATTTATTTATTTATTTTGTATTCCGTTGAAATTGAGAAGGGAATTTCAAGAAGACTTCAAACGACAGGACGTCGTTGCATCCGGTAACACACAGGAAGCTCCGCAAGACGCCAGATTGTGAAACCTACGTAGTTTTATATTAATTTTGCAGCTGCATCGTTAAATTTTTTGTTTTCTAAAGAGATATGCATTTTAGAGTAAATAAATTAATTTTCGTGGTATAAAATATAACTCAAACAAAATTTTTAATAAAACGAAATATACAGTGTCCACGGATTTTCTACAAAAGAGGATTAACTTGTACATTCTAGGAAAAAATCTTTTTTTTTGCTTTTTTTTGCTTGCATTAAACTTATAAAAAATCTCGTTATTGCTTTAAATAAAAAAAGTACTTGCTTACTCTCAAAAATTTGTTCAAATTAAATTTAGAATTATCAATTAAATTTTTCCTTATGTGATTGTCGGTTATTAATACTCTTAGTTAAATAGTTACATTGCACCAGTAGATTTATTTAGTAAAATGTTACGGAATCGGTAGAACTAATTACTACTTCGACCATTAATAAATTTAGGCCGATTTACTTAGCTTTAATCTTCAGATTATTCCTATAGTAAGAATTATTTGTACAATTGTTCGTATGGTAATAAATCGGAAGATAAAAGTTAATTGAAAGTGAATAAACCGGGTCTTATTGTAAAATATCCTGTCATTCGGTCACAATTAATATGTTAAAGAGCAGATTCCAAAAATTTGATGAGTCTGGTTTTGGGGTGGAGCCTGTAACTAATATCAATCGATATTTGCCGTTAACTCTATTCTCTAGAATGGAGCTAACTGCAAATAGCGATTGATATTAGTTACAAAATTATACCTTTGAATAGTTAAGTAACGTGCATAGAAAATTCAGAAACATGGTTGAAAAGTACGTGATATAATATAAAATATTGTCGCATCATTTTACAACCAAGTATGGGGTCATGTAATACATATAGACCGATTCTTGACTAATCTGACATACATAAGACAAGAACCAAAAGTTTACATCTTTAAAGCGTGCGATAAACGTTTATGGTTGTGTTACGCAGAGAATCAAAATTCTTAAAAAAAAGTAATTTTTCTAATAAAAGTACCAATTTGGATAATTTTTAATATAAGGATCTACAGGAAGACAAGTCACCTTTCCAGATGGTTTTAGTAATTTGAGGTGAACAGCTAGTGTGAAAAACAGGGTTACCACAACACAGATTTCCCAATAACTCTCTTGAGGTTAAGTTTTTAGAAAGGAACGTTCACATTTGGAAACTTTCTCGTGTCTTTGTATTTGTTGATAATTCTTACACTTTAGTGAGATATTGTTTTATTGGGTGATAGTTTGTCTCCCATCCTTATAGTATACAGGATGAGTCTGAAAAGACGCCTACGTGAATTGCGTCGGTGTTTATTCTCGGATTTGAACGGTCAAAAATCAAATGAAATGGCAATAAAAGCACTATAATGTACCATTTTTTATATCTTTAAATAATTTAAACACTTATTTTTGAAATTAATAGAAAATAATTGAAAGAAATACATTAGTTTATTAATATGAAACGACGTAATAGTTTCTGGACAATAAATGATACAGTTTTAGGTAATTAATGTAGCGTCTATAAGTATTTTCACTTAGGGCCGGTTTATCAATTGCAAGTTACTTTAAGTTAACTTCGCCTTCCGAGACGGGAGTCGTGGAGCACCGCCGATGCCGGTCCAAAGCCCGGATAAAGGAAGGTGGACCCAAGGGATCACATCTAGTGAACGGGTGGGGCGTGCCTGTGTTACCCTAGCCGAGTTCACATCGTACTTCAACTTGTCTTCGGTGGGACTCCTCTATATTCTGTCCTATTGGAGACTCTCTTGACTACGACTCTTGATTCTTCAGATCCCGACGCTATTAGGTAACGAGGGCTAGGGATCTCTAGTTTCCATCCTATTCTATATTATTCTCTTCTATCGATGGATGGTCGACGACTTCGGACTGCGATAAATTGATATTGATTTGGTTAAAACAGGTTTTAACGCATTGGGCTAGCGCCACGGGACGAAGCCTCATACTTATATCCTAATATGTAGTTTCCGATGGGCCCTCGGCCTGGCAAGCATCCACGGGGCACCCACTACTGTCGGAGGGGTAGGGGCTCGGAAACCTGTTAGGGCGGTAAGGGTTAATAGTCACAGGAAGATGCTTTTCCTTCCGTAGTTGACAGGGACTGATACAGGGGAGGAACTCCTTGGTGTGGCGGAGATCCCGCTAACATGGGTATACCCTATCAGGACTGCCTCGTAGATAGGGATTGAAACGTACTGAATGGATTTGAATTTGAAAGAGGACCCATCATCTGAAATGGGACTAATTGATGAGGAGGAAGTAATTGTAATAGAGCCGGAAGATAAACTAAGCAAAGGAAGAGATGGATAGACTTCTACGCCTCTTGGTCACAAGTCCAAGGAACGGGAAGGGAGTAATACAATAGAAAAAGGCCGAGAAGATACGCTGACTAAGGTGTTAAAATTTGGCAGGTTAAATATGCTAAGTGGACTGAAGAGATGCAACTCGCTTCAGGGGACTACTAAAAAAAAGGAAGTTAGCCGATATATCTATAAACGATGAAGACATTCGTACTCTGGAGCTCCCTATGGTTTTTACTCTCGGAGAATCCTTTGAGAAGATCGAGAAGTTAATGCGAGCCGTGGAGAAAGAAATCTCACAAAATGTAAACACTAAAGAGAAATTAAAAACATAGCGAAACTCCTTAGGAGACAGGTAGACGTTCCAAATAAGCAAGCAGTTAAAGATTGGCTCGAGACTAAGAGACATTTGAAAGAAGAAGCTGTGATGCGAGAGGCAAATGCACAAGTTAATTTAAGTGACTTCGAGGAGGGTGAAGGAAATAAAACACATAAAATTACGAAAGCATTGGTACGCAAACGAGGGATGATGGGGACAAAATAAGAACACTTAATGATTTAAACAGCTTCGAAGATTAGCAGAGCACAAAGGAGAAGGAATGGCTAAGGGATGTATACAGAAAAACCGAGATTAAACTGGAAAACCCTTTGGAAGACAATAATATTGCAATAAAGGTGGTTCTGATTGAACCAGAAGATCCCATAATGTAGAGGAGTATACAGAGATTATATAAAAACAGATATCCAGATCTGGCAGAAATACAAGAGAAATTTGAAGTAAGGAGAGAATGTAAAACAAAAAAGGGTAATGTAGTAGGACGTGCCGACAATAGAATTATAAAGCATTCTTACCCGAAGAGAAAAAAGACCACCAGGACGTATGGGATATATTACAAAACATTAAATAGAAGCTGAGAAGGAGGATATGATAGCTTTACATCACATAAACGAATTGACCGTGGAGGATTTTAGAAAAATGGTAGAACTGGTGTTTAGCGACATAGAGAACATACACATTGTGATCTATACACATGCTCAGAAAATGGAACCTCAGAACATATCCATGATTAAAAGAGGGGAACATAAAACGTATGCAATGACGGTCACACAGGAAAACAAAGACTTTAAGACAATATTACAGGAAGTTAAAGGAGGTATCAAGAATAACCCGTCGACAACGGTGATAAGAGGTGTGAGAAGCACGAGGAATGGAAGGTTACTTATAGCGACAGATAAGAACGAAGAGGCTTTCAACAATATAATGCAGGCGATTAAAGGCATATCAAACGAGATAAATGTGAGAAAGAATGAGATGCGAGTAGAAGCGTTTACATTACATATTAAAGGCATAGAAGCTGCAACGGAGAGGCAAGAAGTGTTAACAGCAATTGAAAATGGAGTTGGCAGTTTAAAGGACAAAAAGTATAGACTAAGTGAATTGAAACCCAACGGAAAAGATGGTAAGGCAATTACACTAACCATCAATAAGGAAGATGCGAAGGTAATCACTAAGGATTAGCTAAGAATCGGGCTGGTGCCTTGTTTCCTCGAGAAAAGAGTAAGAGTCCTCAATAGCTACAAATGCTGGGAATACGGACATAACGCAAAAGGATGCAATGGCCTATATAGGGTGAATTTGCGCCGAAAATGTGGAGAACCAGGTCATGTGGTAAAAGATTGCAATAGGTAGGAGTTCTGTCCGTTGTGCAATGTTGAAGGACACAAAGCTGGGGCATGACGATGCGATGAGTTCAGAAAAGCCGCAAATAATTGCGAGAGAAGACGATCAAGACAGTAATTAAAAATGGCTCCTTTCAAAGAAAATTATTTAACACAGGGGAATTCTGGCGAGCTGCGTAATGTAGTTAGTAAGAAAAGGACAGAACAAAAGGAGGATACAAGGATTTATGTTATACAAGCGAACTTAAATCGTAGCAGAAGGGCGCATGAATTATTGTCATAAACAATGATCGAAAAAAAGATCGACCTGGGAATCGTGACAGAACCTAATCAAAAACTAGTCAAGAGAGGAGCCTGATATGTTGAACAGAAATCGGATGTAGAGATAGTGTGTAACACAAAAGACAATTCTATCGGAAAATATAAGGACGGGAATGGATACGTTTGGATAAAGATGGAGTCAGTAATATATTACGGGTGTTATATTTCGCCAAACATAAGCCTAAAGGAGTTTCAAACATATTTAGAGGAACTGGATACAAGTATAAAGTCTAATAGGAGTCAAAAGCAAGGCGTAGTCATCGTGGGGGATTTGAATTCGAAATCTCCGGAATGGGAGGATGCAAGATTGGATAAGAGAGGCGAAAGGTTGGGGGAGTGGATATCCAGTTTGGATCTAATAGTCCAGCATGTTGGCCGTAAGCCTACTTTTATGAGAGAAAATAGTTCCTCAGTGCTTGACATTACCTTGATTTCGCTTAGTTTAGCAAACAAGATAGAGAATTGGTCAGTCGAGGATAGCGAAACGCTCAATGACTACAACTATATCACTTTTTTCTACGGGAAGCCGAAGGAAGATAGCCCCAGTTGGAGGAGGTTGGAATATCAAGAAGGTCAACGAAACTAAGTTAAAAAACCGATGAACCAAGTTGCCGAGGAAAATGAAAAAACTCACATAACGACAAAACAGTTCGTGGAATTGATCCGAACTATCTGTGACTACACAATGCGAGTAGAATAAAGGGTAAACGAACACCCAAAAAAAAAAAAAAAACACCCCGTACGTCGAGATAGCAGAGTTGAGGAAGAATAGTCTGAGAGCAAAATGACATGGTTAGAGGGCATAAGAAAGGTAACTAACTACAGTATATACGATTGCAATAGAAGTATAAAGAGACTAGACGCTAATTTAACTTGAAGGCTTCCGCGGCCGTCGTCCATTGTTAAATTCTTGGCTTCCGGTTGGAACCGCATGTCTCGGATTTCTTCACTGCCGACGTTTCGTTCTCCGTTGCAGAAGAACTTCTTCAGGGCTGCTGTTGGTGGTGATGCTGCTACTGCTGCTGCTGTTGGTCTTGCCATAACATTTTTTTCTGTTGTCAGACAATTTAGTATCTTCTAGTTTATAATATTAATGTGAAATATATCTAGAAAGACGTAGAACTACTTAGATAGATTCTATGTGTTTAATTTATTTTTCTGGCATTCAAAATAAATTTAAAACACCAGGTAATTCGTTGATGTTCATATTTTCAGTTTTATTATTATTTATTTATTATTTTTAAATTATCGTCATTTGTTTGTCTGTGACGGAATACTTATAGATACTACATGATTTACCTTAAAACACGTGTCATTCATTGCTCAGTAACTGTTTATTATATCATTTCATATTAATAATGTTGGAGCGTTTTTTTTTTGTCTTATTCGGGTCAAAATGATAATAACATTAAACAGGGCATACCTAGTTCTGATAAACACTCGTTCGCTGGTTAGTCCCTTCTAGTCATCTCTCTCTCTCCTCGTCTCGCTTAGCGTGCATACGATGCGTCGTGAGTGTGACATACTTAAGTTGGCAACACTGAAAAGTGAAGTCAGACAAGAGGTGTCAATCTCTAGTAGCTAGAGAAGTAAAACTTGTAAACCACCGAATCATTGACATTACTAAATAAATGTTATAAAACAAAACCTTTTTAAGATATAAGCTGGCATATAACATGGCGCAGTCAAGTGAAAAAGAGGTGAAGTAAAAGCGAAGTGAAAGAAACCAAAGACGAAGCACGTGGAAAGTAGTACGGTGAACAAGAAGCCATTTTTTTTTGTGAAATTGACAACATGGAATCGTCGATGAAACCCCCTGTAATGCTAACTTTTGAAGGTAACATAAAAGAAAATTGGAAACGATGGAAGCAACGGTTTCAGTTATATCTCAAAGCGACAGGCTTAGATAATAAACCGCAAGACAGGCAGTGTGCTGTTCTTCTCCACACGATTGGTGATGAGGCATTAGATAAATTTAATACTTTCAATCTTACTGAGGAACAGAGCAAAAATGTTAACGATGTAATGGCTGCATTTGAAAATTTCTGCACACCGAAAGCTAATGAGAGCGTAGACCGACATCTATTTTTCACACGCATACAACAAGTCAATGAAAATTTCTCAACATTCGTTACTGACTTAAAAAGACTAAGTAGCACATGTGGTTTTGGTGAACTCCGAAATAGTCTTATTAAAGATAGAATTATATGTGGTATACGTGACCCAGAAATAAAAGGTAAATTACTAAGGGAAGAAAATTTAACCTTGGACAGGAGCATTGACATATGCAAGGCTGCAGAACTTGCACAGATTCAAGTAAAAACAATCGATGACGATACGAAAGTACACCTAATAAAGTCAACACAACTCAAGACTCAAGAACAAATAAACAAAAGAAAGGGTCGGCAGTTTCCTAATCAGACAACAAGGCACCAGAACAGTTTCGGGAAGTCCACATCGTTGCAGGGCAAGGCAACTCGTGCAACAGCACACGTGGAAGAACACCAGAAGAGACCACAGCAACGTACATGTTCCAAGTGCGGCCAGTTACACAAAAGAAATCAATGTCCGGCATACGGTAAAATTTGCCATTTTTGTAATAAAAATAATCATTTTGCAAAAGTTTGTAGAGTAAGAAAAATAAATAGAGTAGAATCAAGCGAAAACAATTTACCAGATAAAGTAGATTCTTTGTTTATTGGTTCATTGTTTAATCAGGATGCAAACTTTGATTGGTGTGAAATGATTATTATAAATTATAAACATAAAACTAAAGTAAAATATGATACTGGTGCGCATTGCAATGTAATATCGCTTAATCAGTTAGCAAAAATAGGAATTTGTAATCCTATTCTAGAGAAAACATCAGTTAAACTTAGTGCCTTTGGTGGTAGTAAAATCAAAGTAGTCGGAAAGTATTCTTTAACGTGCAAATTTCCACAGAAAGAAAATAAAATTTTAGATTTTATAGTAATTGAACAAGTTTTTCAGAGAGCACAAGAAAGAAACGTGAAATTTAATTTAAAAAAATGTAGTTTTGCTACAAATCAAGTAAAGTATGTAGGTCACATATTCTCAGATAAAGGCATTGAACCAGACAATGAAAAAATAAAGGCAATTTCAGAAATGAAAAGCCCTACAAACAAAAGCGAATTAGAAACCTTCCTAGGAATGATTACCTATGTAAGTAAATTCATTCCTAATGTATCCCAGGCAACCGTAACTTTGAGAAATTTAACAAAGAAATATATACCATGGAATTGGGACGCCAATGCGGAAAAAGCATTCTGTGAACTTAAAGAAATTTTGGTTAGTAAACCAGTATTAAAATATTATGATGTTGACAAACCTGTAACCTTGAGCGTTGATGCATCACAGAACGGGTTAGGCTGTGTACTAATACAGAACAACCTCCCAGTAGCTTACGCTAGCAAAGCATTAACCGAAACTGAGCAAAGATATGCTCAAATTGAAAAAGAAGCTCTTGCAATAGCGTATGCCTGTAAAAAATTCCATGATTATATTTTTGGCAAAATTGTAGTAATCGAAAGTGATCACAAGCCGTTGGAATCAATATTCAAAAAACCTCTTTGTGATGTACCAGCTAGATTACAAAGAATACGATTAAGATTACAGCAATATGATGTAATAATACGATACAAACCAGGAAAGGAGCTTCTTATAGCAGATGCATTATCACGCGCATACATAGAAGACAATTTACTTGACCTTGAGAAAGAAATTAGTGCTCAAGTTTGCCTTCTTACAGAAAACTTGCCAATCTCTATTAAGAGAAAAGAAGAATTCATAAGAGAAACTGAGAGTGATGAAGAAATGCAACTCTTAAAGAAATTTATTCAGAAAGGTTGGCCAAAAGAAAAATCTCAGGTTCCAGACATATTAAAACCATATTTCACGTCTCGAGATGAACTAAGCATAATTGACGACATGATATTCAAAGGAAACAGAATTGTAGTTCCAAACAACTTTAGAAAAGACATGCTTAGAAGAATACACTATGCACACATGGGTATGGAGAAATGTAAAAACAGGGCACGAAACATTTTATATTGGCCGTCAATGAACAAAAAAATAGAAGACTTAGTGCAAAACTGTTCATCATGCATTACATTTCAAAGAGCAAACAAGAAGGAACCACTGATTCTGAGAGATGTACCAAATGGACCGTTGCAAGTGTTAGGTCTCGACTTATTCGATTTTAAAAATGCGGAATGGTTACTTGTGATTGATTACTTTAGTAAATATGTAGAAGTAGTAAAACTTCCAAATATGACAGGCACTACAATAGTAGCAAAGTTAAAATCAATATTTGCGCGTTTCGGAATTCCTTATGTAGTGTACTCAGACAATGGAACACATTTCATAAATGCTCAGTGCAAAGAATTTGCAAAAGAATGGGACTTCGAATGGCGTACAAGTAGTCCAATCTATCCAGAATCAAATGGTATGGCAGAAGTTCACATAAAGACGATCAAAAGAATGTTTAAGAAAATAGAAAACAGTAATCGTGATCCAAATATAGCGTTACTTGAATACAGAAACACGCCTATATGCAGTGAAATTCAATCACCAAATGAAATTATGTTTAGACATCAAACGAGAGGAATCCTACCTGTTCCAATCAAACAAGAAACTACCCAATATTACAAAGAAACAAAAGAGAAACTACAAAATCGTCAACTAAAACAAAAATATTATCATGACAGATCAGCGAGTGAATTAAAACCATTAGAAAAAGGTGACAGAACATACGTGTATAAAGAACCCAACAAACCTTTAATACCCGCAAGGATAACAAATATTTGCAACCGTCCCAGATCTTATGAAGTTCAGTTAGAAACGGGATCAAAAATAGAGCGTAATCGTAGACACATCTTTAAGGGACCAAACAATATTCAATCGGAAAAAGTAAAAGAAAAAAGCGATGAAGATAAGACAAAAGAAAAATGCAATGAAGAAAATGTAAACGAAAAATGTGATGAATCAAGAACAATGGAAACCAACTTAAAGTGTAAAAACAATAACACTGTAATACAAACGCAAATGACGCAGCATTTAAAAGATAACACTTCATCTCAAATGATAACTAAATCAGGTCGAACTGTAAAAACTCCCATAAAGTACAGTAACTATGTAACATATTAATAACATTAAAAAAATGTATTATTTGTAAGCATTTGTTTATTTTCTTTTTATTTTAAGAAGGGAGATGTGACATACTTAAGTTGGCAACACTGAAAAGTGAAGTCAGACAAGAGGTGTCAATCTCTAGTAGCTAGAGAAGTAAAACTTGTAAACCACCGAATCATTGACATTACTAAATAAATGTTATAAAACAAAACCTTTTTAAGATATAAGCTGGCATATAACAGTGAGAAACGATACACATACAACAAACAATGTGACTTACATCGGATGTCCGAAAATACATTAAATACTACTCACCGGGGGGCATTGCGCGCCCCCGCGGGATCCAATGGCGAATCTAGTAGCAGCGGTTCCCTCATATTGATAATTGACACTACGGAAGTTATCCTCGGACGTTGTCTTCTTATCTTCGCATGCATTAACCCCACATTCACCTGTTAATATAAAAACCCACCCTCCCGATGGATATTAGCATACCTTGCCTCCTAAGCTTACGTTCTTAGGATCAATTGATGCCACCCATCGCGTAAGTGTCAGCACACTCCGTTTTCGGATCCAGTGAACATCATGTCATGTTAGACCTCTCTGGAGCACAATGCTACCACCAGGTCAGGAACACAACCAGCTGAATTCCCATTCACAATGAATACAGAATACCAGCTGATCGTCTTGCCGATATCGTGCACTTCATCAGCGTTACTCACCACTGCGGCAAGTCACACGAATATCGTATACTGGTGCACGGCAACACCCCTGGCCAACGCCCCGGATCACTGCCACCAGGACGTTATTCATCTATCCGAATAACTCCATACCACTGCACGATCCTCATCCCGCATTGCCAATAATGGGGTGTACCGCGATACTACCTCTACCAGAACATCGTCTCCTCAAGACAATATTCTGCTACCACACATTCGGTAACACATCCCGCCGTTTCAACGCGTAACACCAGGCCAATTCGTTATGCCCTATACCGCAACGTTTCTCACTCTGCTTTCACGCGAAGACTGCCCTTCCTTTCGTCCTAATACTTTACATGCCTTCGACTACCTTATCGTCAAAACATAAACAAGCATCCCCTGATATACAGATATTTATTAGGCATTTTAAACTACAGACTAATTCATTTCTTAAAAATAATTTTGGCTACAATAATTTATTTTTTTTTTTTTATTATTTTCAAAAATAAGTGTTTATTGCAGCACATCACTGAATGCAGAAAATACAATAACAACAAATATATCATGGCGTTTAAAAAACAAAAGTCATGCAGTCATGCAGCTGCCTTAAATGTATTAAGAATGCAAGTATTTTTTCTGCCATTTCATTTGACTTTTTGACTGTTCAAATCCGACAACAAACACCAGTGGCGGCTGATTCAAGGAAGCACAGGAGCACGTGCCTCCCAAGTTAATCGAGCTTTCATATATTTATTCGATCATCACTATTTTATATTCTTTAATAATAAATTAGAACAAATTATAAGAAATCAGTTTGTTAAGCCTCAATACTTATTTCTCAACCAATATTTACATCTACAAGTTCCCAAGAACGTGACATTGCCGTTACAATAGATGGTTTGTTTATCAGGTTGTCATGACAACAAAACTAAGGAACGCCCACAGCGGAGCACAATTTACTTTGTGTATTCAATTAAATTGTTTGTGTATTCAATTAAATTGTTTCGCAGGTTGCAGTGCTGCATTAATAAATTCGATGGCGTATAATATCCGTTCACGATCTTTTTAGATTCAGAGTAGGCCATGTTAGGGTGACATTTTTGTTGGTATCACTAAAGAATATATTTGTGTGAAAATTTGTCCAAAAAGAAGTAAAAAGCATAAGTTACTTTGCTTTCACCATTTAGTAGATTCATTGCATTTTTTTGATAATACCTATACATGAAACAGTTTTATACTGCCTCCCTGTAAAATAATGTACGAGCCGCCACCGATAAACACCGACGTTATTCGCGTTTTTTTGGACTCGGACCGTATAACTGAGTATTTGTCTAATCTGTAATTTAAATAAACAAGATTTTATAAAATGTTTAAAATGCCTTACATTTTGCTGACTCAGCAGTTTGTGGAATAAATTAAATTAATAAATAAAATATAAATATAATAAATAAAATAAAACTAAAATAATCTGGACATTTGTGAATAATGAATTGGGCAACAATAACAAGAAGGAAGCTCCAGCTTTTTTATATAACAATGGTAAACCCCTTATTAACCTTCAAGAAATATGCAGTACGTTCGGCGAGTACTTCGCTAGTAGTGCTAAACGAAAACTTGATACTCATTTTGGAACATTACCGGCTATCGCTTTCTTAAGCATTTTCTCGAAAGTGTTCGAAAAGATAAAGTTTAATCGGGTTGCGGATTATTTGAAGAAGTTCAACTTACTTTCGGATGGTCAACATGGGTTCAGAGCTGGAAAATCTACAGAAATAGCATGTAGTAGTTTCATTGACCAAATACACCTTGAACTTGACAATAAAAGGTATGTAGCGGTGATTTCGTACGACTTAACATGTGCTTTTGACACAGTGGATCATGATATGGGAGTTGCTCAGGGATCCGTTTTTGGGCCACTTGTATTTTTATTGTTTATTAATGACTTATCAAAACACTTAAAGAATGTGTTCCTTCTTAATTATGCTGATGACAGTCAGTTGTGGTTAGTGGAGAAGACCCTGATCAAGCCCAATTACACATCAATAATGTTAATAGCGAGATAATTAGATGGTATGCATCTAATAGGGTAATTCTTAATAAGGAGAAACCCAATATTTATTTTTTCAACGAAAGCCTATGACACCTTTTGAATGTATTAAACTTTTAGGAATTTATATAGACGCCAATTTGTCTTGGGAGTCTCACATAGACTGTAAAACAAACTTAACTCCGTTTATTTTGTTTTATTTAGATTGAAGAAATCAATGAAGGACACAAACAATTTGATTCAGATATACTATGATTTAGGATACTGTAATTTGTCATACAATATTTTATGCTGGAGTGGCGCAACCAATATAAATAGTGCTTATTTTACAAAAAAGATTAATTAGACTTATACAGCGTGGAAACTAAGTAACGGATAAAATCCATAACTCGGTTAATATTTGTGATAAATCAAAAATCTAAAAGGGGTATAGCGATTAAAATTATAGCGCATAAGAAGAAGTCATTTTCAGATATTTTCATGAATTTTTTTTGAAGTTATGACGTCATCAAGGTTTTTTTTAAATGACAACCTATATTTTTTATTTTTCATTTCGGTGGGATTTTTTAACCTACTTTCAACAGTATAAAATTTTGGATCGATTATATAACAAAAAATTCAAGAAAAACAGTCTCAAAGTTTTAATAGTAAAGTTGAAGAAATAAACAGAATATCTAGTTAGCTAGGTGTAAAACAAACAAAATTTGTTTGATTGACAAGAACTTGTAAATACCTGTCACAATAAAGTAAGTGAGTGTTTTTATTCCCTGTGGATAGTAGGAGTTACACCAATTATTAAAAACCTTCTTTTACCAATAGTAGGAGTTACACCAATTATTAAAAACCTTCTTTTACCAAAATGGTGTTGCTGACAGAAAAACAAAGAGTTGAAGTTTTAATGATGGTTGGGTATGGCGATCGAATTAGAACTCATCAAGAGGTGTGTCGACTTTTTATAGACAAATATCCTGATCAGCAAATAGGTCAATCCACAGTCAGCAGAATAGAAAATAAATTTCGAAATTACGGTACTGTGAAAGACCTTCCAAAAACTGGCCACCCTAAGACAAAATTAATCGACGATGTGCAGCTTGATATTTTACTAGAAATAGAAAATAATCCGCATTCGACTAGTCGAGACATTGCTTTAGAGCACAACCTGAGCCATACCTCGGTACTGAAACTTTTAAAAATGCAAAAGTTTCATCCGTATAAAGTAAAATTGGTCCATGAGTTAGCAGAAACTGACTATGATCATAGACAAGAATTTTGTGAAGAAATGTTGGAAATTTGCATTCGCGATCTAATGTTCTCGCGGCGTATAATTTTTTCTGATGAGGCAAGTTTTACTTTACATGGAACTGTTAACAGACATAATTGTCGATATTGGTCTAGGGAAAATCCCCTCTGGATGCAAGAAGCTCATACTCAACATCCCCAGAAGCTCAATGTATGGACAGGAATTGTCGGTGACAGAATTTTAGGGCCATTCTTTATCGAAGGTAATTTAACTGGTGAGAAATATCTACACTTCTTACAATTCGAATTAGTACCTGCATTGGCGATATTATTCCCTAATGAAAATGACTGTGACGTACCAAACAATAACATTTGGATGCAACACGACGGTGCTCCGCCACACTACGCAGTTGATGTGCGACGTTATTTGGACGAGGTGTTCCCAGGTAGATGGATAGGAAGAAGAGGTCCAATGGAATGGCCGGCTAGATCCCCTGATCTAACGCCATTAGACTTTTTTCTGTGGGGGTACTTAAAAAGCAAGGTGTATAAAAATCGACCTAACAACTTAGACGATCTTAAAGAAAGAATTCGACAGGAGTGTAGGTTAATAACACCTCAAACTATTCAAAATGTGATAAATGAATTTTATGAGCGTCTTGGGTATTGTCAGTTGGTGCAGGGTCGTCAGTTTGAACATTTATTGTGATTCCAATGACTGTCAAAATCAAATTTTGTTTATTTTACACCTTAATTTTGTTTATTTTACACCTGGCTACCTAGGTTTTCAGTTCATTTCATTCAACGTTACTATTTTACTATTAAAACTTTGAGACTGTTTTTCTTGAATTTTTTGTTATGTAATCGATCCAAAATTTTATACTGTTGAAAGTAGGTTAAAAAATCCCACCGAAATGAAAAATAAAAAATATAGGTTGTCATTTAAAAAAAACCTTGATGACGTCATAACTTCAAAAAAAATTCATGAAAATATCTGAAAATGATTTCTTCTTATGCGCTATAATTTTAATCGCTATACCCCTTTTAGATTTTTGATTTATCACAAATATTAACCGAGTTATGGATTTTATCCGTTACTTAGTTTCCACGCATACCGTTCAGACAGACCTGTAAAACAGCATTTATCCAGCATAGGATATTAACTGTCGTTGAAATTTATATTTATAAAAGTTGCTTATTTGTGCATCAGTTTAAAGGTAATTTTCAGAAAAATAATTATTATCACAATTATGGTACTTGTCATGGGACCGAATGTATTACAACTAGACACAGTACAGCGCAGTATAAGAGGAGTCCTTGTTATGTATAGTGATTTATACTTACCTAAGTTGGTATCGTTGTGAAGTGAGGAATAGACTACTTACTTACCTACAGGGGATTAACAGTAAAAAAGTGTAGTGTATTTTGTTTGTAAATAAATAATTAAACAATAACGTGTCATCTTATGTAGAATATAAAACAGTCCGTCTTATGCAGCTGTTGAATTTTACAATCATTTGCCACGAGATCTACGTAATATTGATAATTTGAAGCTGCGAGACTATTTTCTCAACAGAGCACTGTACTCTGTCTCCGAATTTATAGACAATTGATTGATGTACAAGTATCTTATACTCATGTCTTAATGTAGTTTAGTTACTACGATGACGTGTCATATATCTGTGTGGTCGCAATGGCAAATAAATTTTTATTATTATTATTATTATTATTATTATTATTAAATAAATCTTTTACCTGTATTGTGTATCACTAATTCCCGCATGTCATTACGTAGTTCTTTTTAATTTAAAGTTAGCGCGCCGGTGTCTTCTTTGTTCACGAAGACTGTACATTTTTAATGGTGTGCATTACACCAAAAGATTTTTAAAAGACGCATTGTATAGGAGCTTACGCAAGATATTTTGAAATCGGTGCTTTTCAATAGCTTTTCAGAACTGAAAGTTAGCAATAATGAGAAGAACATCTCCCTCAGGACACTGCAGTTACGAAATACATTTTTTTTACTCCACACGGTTAATAATTAAAAAACATACATCTTTGCTAAGGCAGAATATAAAAATAATATTTAATATCTCAATTAACGAAATAAAAAAGCAAATAAAATAAACGACAATGTTAGTATGTTAGTAGTGGAATTTTCATTACATCTTAGCTAACAATTAATACATAGGGTAAGATGGTGTAAAAGTAAGACAACGAAAATTTTGGATAAAAGTAAGACAAATCATAATTTTTCACTAAAAATAATATTCAGGATGTTAAAACGCCAAATTGGTTATTATATATTAGTATATTGTAGAACCTAAATATATATTTTTAGGAAACTACTATTAAGTTGGCATCACACGGCTTGCGATAATATAATATATAGGGTGATTCTTCAATAGACCACCAAATAATAATCCGTACAAGAATAGAAATCACAGATTATAGTTAAACTGTTAAATGTAACCAGCTGAAAGAAGAGCTTTAAAATATTTACGACAATATTGATAAAACATGCATGCAGTAAATTATTTAGTACAAATTTTATAAAATGAGAATAACAGAGGTTTGCAATTTGATCATCAAGTTTATTCCCACCAGCATTACAAACTTTGTTTCTCGTTAAGTTTGCCCATTTACGTCCGAAAAAAATTATTTGTTTGTCTCAAATAAGCTGTTAGTTTTTGCAAAAATAAATAAATTTCACCAGCTTTTAAGTAAGTAATAAATGTGCAATAACAAACAGGTGGCTTTACAATTATGGCCGCAGATGTTTATAATTTGTGATTTTATGGTACCTATGCCCAATAAAAACTCCACCTCTATAATAAGCATCGTTTAGTGGCCTTGTTTTCGTGAAGTTTAGTAGTTATTTACAATCAGACGGAAGTGTACATTGACAGAACGCAAAATGAATTGCTTTTCGATATCAGAAAAAACCAATATGGTTTTGTTATATGGCGAAGCATTAAAAAATGCACGTCGCGCTCGTCGTTTGTGGATCGAAAAATTTCCTTTATAAGTGTCGCATAGAAGCACTTTTGCTTCGGTGGTGGAGCATTAGCGTGATCACGGACATTTTTGTCCTGCAAATGGTCGTGGCCCAAAGACAACTCCATGAGTGTCGGATGCTGAGATAAATATTTTAAATATTGTCGACAAAGAACCCAGCATCGGTACTAGAAGATTGGCACACACTGCTGGAATTTCCCAATCGACGGCTTGGAGAATTCTCCGTCAACAGGGACTGCATCCATACCGGTGTACAAAAAGTACAAACATTACAGCTGGGAGATGCAAATCATCGTATTAGGTTTTGTCAGTGGATATTACATAAAATTGACTAAAACAACGAATTTTAAACGTGATATCGTTCACCGATGAAGCTCATTTTACTCGGTGTTCGAAACTCTTATAAAACACACGTATGGAGTGACGAAAATCCACAGCGATTTGTTACATTCAAATTCCATATTTTAATATTTTCTTTTTTAGTAAGTTAGGAAATAAATAAAAAGAAAATGACATTAGTTTTAAAATTTTTCTCATACTCGCTATTCCAATTTCCATTTAAAATAGTTAGTTCGATCAAGGCTATCGTATCATCGTTTTTCTGGAGTTGTTTGTCTCGTTTTGGTCCGGTCGAAGTAAATTCGGAGCGAGGAGATTCATTTTTAAAACGTGTTTCCGTCTGAAATTGTTGATAGCAGAATATTCAAATTTCTGGTTTTGATTTTATTTTCGATTCTATGGTATTTGGACGAATTTGGATGAGTTTTTTTTGATTTAATCGATACAAATTTTGGATTTTAAGCTAGATAATTTATCGAAATACGTAAGTTCTAAGCATGTGTAACTTCTTCAGAAGGATCGTGAAGTTTTGCTTCATCAAATATTTCAGGCGACGAGAAATAGACCAACTTTGGTTCAAGTTTTGCTTGGAAATCGGCATACATCAGAGTTTACAGAGTTTTAAAATGAGTATTTAACTTTTCGCTGGATGGCATATTCACTGGGGTAGGCTTATTTCTTTGAACTTCAGATTTAATAATATTCCATATAGTTTTAATTTTTTTGTCAGATTTATTTATGTTATTTATATTTTTATACTGTCTTTCTGCACTAGTCGCATCATTAAAACTTTGTTTAAGTTTTTGAAAAATCTGTTTTATATCCTCGTCCCCGTGACTTTATAAGCACTGTAAATTAGATCTAAAGTTTATTTTTTTTGCACGTAGTTCTGGTGATAGAATATCACGTCTAGTACTTTTATGACATGGTCGTAAAGGAAAACACATATTGAAATAATATAGAAAAATAGTCATAAAAAAGTTCATTTTATTATTGGTATCTTCTCTTAATTGTAGATTTGTCCATGATTCCAATTTTATTACATTTGCAAACTTTTCCTTATTGGTTACAAGGACGTCAGGATTAGCCACTGATTTCCGGAAGCGAATAAAGAGTTCTGTAGCAGATAAGTTTTCTATTTTCTTTAATTGTTTTTTTTTATTGTTCACTAATAATAAAAAAAAACTAATAATCATAATAATTAACCTAAGGTTTGCGATACATATAAGCCGCCCAGATCTGAACGGTACCGAGAATTTGTTTCGGAAATATCTTAATGTGTTTTAATTGTTTTCAAGGGATTTTATTGATTTAAAGATTCTCCTATACTAATGTTGCGAACATTTGAATTATTCTAAATGTTAATATATTTGGTTTATTATTGAATTATACAAACATTCAAATATTTTCGTTTTATTTTATTTTATTATAGTTTGAGGAAGAGCAGAAGATGCCCAATCCCTTCTCCACTTAGTGGCCGGAGCAGTGTAAATGTTCTGTTGCAAACTTTGGAAATTACACTATATTTTTTTTATTAACGAGTAAATCTTTAGCTCTTTGAAATGTACTGTTGTAAATTTTCGGCAAATGTTTGGGCTGGTATTGTTGCTAATTGTTTGATCGGTCCTTATATTTTACCGCAGCATTTGAATACCATAAATTATTTAGAATCTGTGTCCTCAGCTGTACGATGCGATATGTGGTACTTACATGATGGAGCGCCCCCTCATGCAGCTCGTGTTGTGAGAGAGTGGTTAAACACTAATTACAATAATAAGTGAATTGGATGCTATGGTTCAGTACTTTGGCCCCCGCGGTCTCCAGACTTAAGTCCCTGTGATTTTTTTTGTGGGGTGCATGAAACAGCTTGTCTCTTCTACCCCAGTGCATACTGTACAGGAGTGAACGCTCGTACATGCTGCTGAAGTGTTTCGAAATACACCTGATGTTTTCGAACGTTTAAGGGAAAACTCGAGAAAACGAACTATAGCTTGCATTGATTCAGTTTGAGCATCTGTTTTGACAGGTAAAACCTGTTTCTAAAAATAAATAAATTTATTATATGTGAGTTTAGGGTTCCTGTAAGTTATTCTCTTGATACAGAAGATTAAAATCTTCGAAGCTAGGTCGTTGTAAATGAAAAATGCAAATAAATCAGTTAGTAGCCAATCATATTATAGCAATACGGTTAATATGTATTACACCATGTGGAATCTAGAGATTTGATACTAGATTTCGAGACGTAATATATTGTGATGTATATTATATTATCGCAAGCCGTGTGAAGCCAGCTTTAGCATTATGCTTCGATATTTTTCTCTATTTGAACATGTCGCGTGTTACATCTTAAAAAGTTTAAAAATGAAGCGGTAAACTTTTTTTAACTAGCCATGTTGAATTATCGGACATGCTGGGTGAAAGTCGCCTTTGAATCGGCGATCCCTTCCAACCACTTTATAATAAAGCGCGAAATTATACCATCAACCAGTGTGTCTGGTATTTATTGTATGGGACAAATTAGAGACAGTTGCAAATAAACAAATAATTCACATTTTAGATTAGAGTTCATCCAAATGCCTAAAAATTACGTACTAAAAACGAGGCTGTACACTGAGGAACTCTCAGAGTTTCTCAACAAATTGTATTTGTTATTAATTTTGACAAATTGTAAAATGTACATGTAAAATAAAAGTAACGAGTTATAGTTAAAAAGTATGGCTGTTTCATGTTTGTTAGCTGTAGTTTAAGAAGTTAAAAAATTATGTTCCTATTTCTTTTTTCTTTCGGTAGAATTTATGTTTTGTTTTATATTTCTATAGTCTTTGTTATAATAAAAAAAAATATTTACATAACTTGTGACTCATTTTTTAACTAGACCGTCTTAATATCATCCCAGCAATGACAAATAGTTCACAAACTTACATATACATCTGAAAATACTGCGTCCATTCTTACTCATGCGTGTCTCAGTATTACCCCCAAAGGCAGTTTAAAAATGAGGACAATTTTTAATTTTACTCAGAAAAATTATTTAATTCGGTAAAACATTTTACACTGAAACTACTCCCTAATAAAATCTGGATATGATGGACATTTTTTATAATGTATTTCATAAATAGGGACGTCTGAAAATTAAAAGTTTTTAAAAGTATCTCAAATTTTTTTTTCTAGTAGCAAAGCCTCATTTTTCATGATTACATTTTCTTATACAACCTGATTCCTGATTATTATGTCTTCTGGTAAGGAGTGGCTATGGAAAACACAAAGAGTTTTTGAAGAAGCTACCAAACTCTAGCAAAACATTGAGATTTATTCGATTTTTAAACCATCCATGAAAAGAAATTAGAAAATTGATTTGAAAATATTACTTTTAGAAAGTTCACCAATCGATACGTTATTTTTTCTCAGTTATTTGAGCGGTGCAAAAGTTAAAAATGGTGGTGTATAAGAGTTCATAAGGGGTGCAACCAGATGCAATAAAACAATTTTGAAAATTTCCACAGGGGTGGATTACGGTTAATTTGGTCCCTCGCAGTGAACTTTGTTAAAACTTATTTTTGTTAATTTGAATATCTTAACTTTAATATCTGCTTAACTAAAACTTTATAAAACACTTTCTTTCTTTATAATATAAGTTACTTACGATCAATTTCTTGACAAGTCCACGCCCGTCTTCACTGGATTATTCTGGAGACTTTTCATCGTCCAAACTTAATACCATTCAAGAGTTAATTAATGCATTGTTGTACTAGTAAGATTATTTGCCTAATCGGAATATAACAAGTTAAAGGATATAATATATTAATGATAATATGAGTAATTAAAAAATTTACGATAACATAAAATTTAAATATGTGTTAAAATAAATTAGAACGTAAATTTTTCATGTTTCTAATCGACTTTGTGACATGGATTTCATTCTTTTCGCACGTCCGTCGAGTAGAAATTTCATGGAGCATGAAATTTAATTACCTAATAATTGAATTATTGATTCAGTTCTTATTTGATCGTGAAGTCATGAAAGCAGTTTTGATAAATTTAAAATTTCAATGAAATGAAACCTAAAACGAAGTGATAATATTTATCTTGAGCTCTGATCTACTTAGCATTTTTACGATTTGTGATGAAAGTGAACTTTCCCAAGTAATGCATAGAACATAATACTTATTTAACACCCTACGTATGTAATAAATATTTTTTGATCAATAATCATTGACATTTTCAGTTCTTTATGTCATATTATTCTGGAAGTATTTTACTTTAGAATTTAAAACTATTTACAGGTGAGGTTGAAAAGTTTTTTTATCCTTCCTGCCACTAATTAATCAAGATTAAAGCAACGCTTTAACAGTGTCACCGTTAAGATATACGGTCTCTACAATTCCTCGCGGTAATGGCGATTATAAAACTGTTCTGACACAAAATATCCCCATATAATTAACGGCGTTTTGGATATTGGATATTGTGCATGGGCAGCAAATGAATGGAAACCGGAAGTTGTTAATTCTTCCGCTTGTTCAATTATATTTAGTCAAGGTAGTGAATAGCTTTTTTTTGCTCGTTGAAAAATAGTTCTGCCGTGAGGAAAGGATGTCGAAAAAACTTCGAAATAATTAATTTCCTTTCAGAATTATACTAAACATGGCGAGAGATTTTGTGCCCGGCGACGGTGGCCTGAACCATCCCTTGGACTTTCATCCCTGTGATACTCCTCGTGGAATGATGTATTACAAGATGGATGTGCTCACCGACGTGCAGCAGAAAAAGCTCAACGATTTCAAGAGAAGGACCGTAGTCGAAGACGAAAAGTATCTAGCAAAACATCCACAGGTAATACTCACCAACGCAGAAAAATGGAAAGCTTAATCTTTTATGGTAGGTCAGAGCGTGTGTGGCCATTATGACAAGGGAGGTTTTGAAAGAGCGTCCGAGGTGTAACATTCACGATACAATTGCCAAGTATTTTGCGCAGCCAAGGACAAACATCGAAGCAGATATATCTGACTATATTACTTCACGAGTACGTTATCATCACTTTTCATTTATCCAAATCTATTTACTTAGTGGTCAGTAATTTTTTGTATTTGTCTCAAATATAAACAATGTGATAAGAATCAATTATAAAAAATTAGAAAAAAAAAAAATAATTTTGAAAACATCACTACTACTTTCCACGCAACTGAAAAAGCTAATAAATTCTAGAGGACCATAGCGAGGGAAGGAGATAGCCACGTTGATTTGCTCACATCTGCGACATCCCTCATTTCACAGTTTGATTCGATAGATAAGGTAACTCAAACTATGAGCTTGGACATTACCAGAAGCTTCCGGGAGTTAGGAAAACATATATCAGAACAGGTACGTATGAAAATTACACCAAGAATGGAATGCTCATATTCCATTGTTTCAAACAGACGAAGGAATCTTCGCATATGATCCCTCCTGAACAAGCACTTCCCGACGAGAAAATCACAGAGCTCTTCATTCGGAATATATTGACCGAAAGAGTCGAGGAGAATATAATCTCCAAGGAAGTTGAAGATTTGGAAGAAATCCTTCGAATTGAGTCTTACCGACACTTTCATGATTCATTCATCGCTGAGGATACGAAAAGTCAAGAGTCTGGGGGGTTTGTTTCTACTCTCGAAATTCCGAAGGACGAAGTTGAGGAATTACATAAAATATTAGAGGAGCTAATTCAGAAAACCGTGAATAGTGTGGCTGATAGAGGCGAACCTGGGGGGGTTAATGATGTGAGGGAAAGAGACGAGGTGGAAGTCGAAGAAATTAGAGAAATTATAATGAGTCTCTTGAAAAGTGTTGAGATGGGGGATGCAGTTGCTGGAGTTGAAAAAACTGTTGAAATTGAGACGGACGTACAAAATTTAATAAGGGAATCGATGGTAACTGAAAAAGAGCAAAATTTAAAAGGTGAACCGATGATTACTGAAGGTGTGTTAAATCTAAAAAGCGAACCAAAAGTAACTCAAGATGAGCAAAACTTAATGGAAATGGAAAATAAACTAATAAAAGGTGAACCGATAGTAACTGAAACTCAAAATATAAAAGAAAATCTAATGGCAACTGAAGGCGAGCTGGTGGTAACTAGAGATGAACAGAATTTAAAAGGCGAGATGTTGATAAATGAAGACGTGCAACGTTTAAAAGATGGGCCGGTAGTAACTGAAGGCGAACAAAATTTTAAAGAGGGAGTTGATGGTAACTGAAGATGTACAGGATTTAAATATACGAACCAATGGTAACTAAAGATTAGAATTTGAAACGCTAATAACTGATGAGCTAAATTTAAGTAATTAATCTGAAACAAAATTAAAAATGATAGCAATAAAAGTCTCTTATGAATCGTGTTACTAAACTAAATTTTAATATTTAAATTGAAGTGACTAGAAATTAATCTTAAATTACAAGTTTGATTTTTTTTGTTTAGTTTGTTATATCACCTTTACAGAGTAAATCTCAAACTGGTTACTCTAATCACTATATGTATGTTTAAAATATCAATAAAATATTATTTTAAAAATCAAGGCGGCCTTAAAAATATGCTTAAAAACTTCTAAATCACTCTTTTAGTTAGCAAATGATAATATGTATTCGAATATTTGAAACGTTACAAAATGAATTAATAATAAAGATATTAATATCTTGATATTTTAAATATAAAGAGCTCATCCAATTATCAACATATATGCTTTTGCAATCAGGAAAGAATTATGTTTAATTTTAGCAACCAATATACAAGGTATTCCTTTAAAGAAAACAAAAACTATAATTTTCTTTACTTTGCACATTTGTTATTTTTGATAACTCTAAAAGATAATATGTGTGAATTCTTAAAACTTCTGCATTTACAGTTTTACTCTAATTCTTAAAATAAAACCTTTAGGTAGGGTGGAAAATAAAAAAAAACCTGTACCTATAGATGTCACATTCATATCTTAATAACAGACTTATTATGTAATTAAGGTAGATTCTTGTCCGGTGAAATTGTGTAATGAATTATCTCAAACGGACACTGAAAATGGCTCAATGTTTCACTATCGCTTGAAAGCTATCAAGCGATAGTGAAACGTTGAGCATTTGTGCCATTTTCAGTATTGAGATAATTCATTATACTTATTATGTATCTACAGGATACTAGAAACCAAATTGTTTTGCATAAAGCCTTGCTGCCGCTGCACTGTTTGTTTCCTCTACTTTATTCAAGAGTGAATATTATGTCCGTTATTTCATTGTTAGAGTGCATTTTTAATTTGCACTTTGAAAAAAAACTATGCAACATTTAGTATTGGTATATAAAATAACAGCTAATGCTTTCAGGGCATAATTAATTTTCTTACCAAATTTTTAATTTCTAAAGCAATGTAATCTTTCGACCTAAATACTTGAAAACGGTTAATCTGGATGTTAAGATGGAACATTTTACATTGATCAATGTAAATGGTATCATAAGAAAGCATATGTTATTGTGAAACACTTATGAGCACATATCGGGTGTCCATTTGACATTAGATTCTGTGATGTGCAATCACTGAAGCTAAATGTGTGTATGTGTGCACGCTACAGTTATTACTATTTGGTTTAATTGTTAAGTACAGTGATTAAATTATACCTCTAATACTGAACGAGTTACAAGGTCCACCACTTCGATTTATGTAACAAAAAACTTGGTGCTAATTTGTCTCCAGAAGACATTGATTGTTGCCACCGTTTGGCAGGAAAAGAAGGCTCTCATCGACCAATCATTATCAGTTTGTAAGTAAAGCGGCGTTTACCACCAATGGTAACATTTCACTGAAAACTTCAAATAAAATTTATAAAATCCGTTCCCTAAATAATTCTAAAAAAAAATTCTCTCCATTTTATTGTTTCGCAGTAGTGTGCACATGTACAAGTATAATTCGCACATTCTTTTGTAAAAGGCATTATTTAATTTGAAGAATTCCTTATATTTTTTTTTCCATTTATTTCCTTTTATTTTTTGTATCTTCTTTGTTAAAGTCACGTGACGTGTATGCTACTTTTAAATTTCATTTTCTTGCATTTTGTACCGAAATTCTTATGTAATTGTTTCATACAGTAAATTGTTTCATGTTAAAATTGCACATATTAACGGTAGATCCCGAAATTGCTTGACGTGAAAACAATGCTCATTCAAGAAAATATTGATATTTTAACAATATCCGAGGTTAAATTCTAACATTCCGTGACGTGAAAACAATGCTCATTCAAGAAAATATTGATATTTGAACAATATCCGAGGTTAAATTCTAACATTCCTAATTCTAGGATAAGTATGGGCTGTTATACTATTACTAGAAAAGATCGTACGAGTCGCGGGGGAGGTGTTGCAATATTTATTCGTAATTGTTTGCGTTTTTCCATATTACCATTTAATAATACTATAGAGCAAATTATCGTGGGTTTTGCCTACAGACAGCCGCAATCTGATTATGAAATTTTTCTTAGTAAATTGGGAAATTCTATGGGATCATACATGCCACTCTCTGATAGAATTTACTGTAACTTCATGTATTGATCTTTTCAAATCTGATCATTCGGCTACTTTATTTTTTACCCAGTTTTTAGATTTTATTGTTGCAAGACAACTTATTTCTCAACCGACTATATTAACGAACACCTCAGCAACTTTAATTGATGTAATTATTACTAAAATTAATTAAAATTGTGTAACTGGCAATATAGAAAGTGTTAGGAAAGAGTTTATACATGTATTTCGGCCTTATTGGGCCTCATCAGAACTCTGTATCTTAAAAAATTTTTGGATTATTGAAAAATTTAGAAAAACTTACCCCTTTTTTGAATTTCTAAAATCCCAAAAAAACAAGAACAGGAATTAATGATAAAAAATGAAAATCTTTTTTTTCTAAATTTTTCAATAAACCAAATTTTTTTAAGGTACAGAGTTCTGATAAGGCCCAATAAGGCCGAAATACATATATAAACTCTTTCCTAACACTTTCTATATTGCCAGTTACACAATTTTAATTAATTTTCATAATTTTCATCTGGCAAGAAAACTTGATTTTGTAATTATTACTATGGATGATTCCTACACCGTTGAGGCAATTGCTCCATGCTACTTTTCCGGCCACGACTTCATTTATTATATCGATCACACGGAAGAAGAGGGTTATATCTCAAAAAACTCCATTTGCAAGATTTTCATAACAAACTGCTTAAAACTGATCTAAGTTTTATGAAGAGAATAACTGAGCTGACATTGTCAGCTGAGTTATTCTATTCTATTCCATAAAACTTAAGTTAGTTATTCCCTTCATAAAACTTAGGTCAGTTTTAAGCAGTTTGTTATGAAAATCTTGCAAACGGAGTTTTTTGAGATATAACCCTCTTCTTCCGTGTGATCGATATGCATGATGTAAAAATTAAACATTCGTACATGCAGATCCTATAAATATTTTAACTATGAACTGTTTCAATCTGATTTGCAAAGTATTCCTAGTATTGTCGATAAAATAAATTTCTTTAATAGGTTATTGGCTGTTCACGTTCCCTAGGTAACAAATAGATGGTTGACAGATTTCTTATGTCCTTACATGACAAAGCGAGAAAGAAATACATGATAACAGGTTTATTACGACACCAGAATTACTCTAAATGTCTCAGAAATTTTACTAATTACAACTCAACGTAGTTTATTGCCATATTTTCGTCGAGGAAAGCCTTTACTCGCCTACCGTCTTCTAGGTATATCACTCTTCGTTTACGTTTGTTCATAAATGTTGATATGGGCCAAAATATTGCTGTAATCACAGAATTGATAGTACTGATACCAGGTTACTTGTGTGGTTTTTGAACGTTTTATGGGTGGCGCTTCTGTTTGTAGTACTCGATGGTGGTTTGTAACTCCAAATGTGTGATGACGCTTCCCCAGAAAATTATTTTTTTTTTAACAGTGTTTGGTGTTGAAGAAATTCTAGATGTTTCTCTGGAATTCATCAGTGCAGATATATGTTCTACCTTGCACCTACACATATGATCAATGCGGTTGTTGGAAATTGGACTTGTTTATCTTTATTTTGGTAATATCACAGCAATATGTAAAATGTATTGATCTAAAGCTTAAGAATGTCGAGATATCTACACTTACAGTTGCAAGTTGTGACAAGAACCATATTTTAAGAAAATCAATAAAAAGGAAAAGGTGCAATTATATTTATCTACTATTAAATCTAAACGAACTTTTTTTTGTGGAAAATTGAATTGTCTAATTAATAAATTAAAATATGCAACCTCATCTTAAAACACTGCAGAAGAAATTAATGAATAAGTATTAGATTCTAGTCTTTTGGAAAAATTGCAAAATATAATTAATTCCAATAGATTACAAAACTTACATACACACTGTGAGGCGCTTTTATGTTCGTTTTTAAAAAATGAGCATTTTTAAGTCTTCGGAATAATTAATTAATTAATTAGTCAATTAAAAGTTCATGTAATTTTTTTTTAAATTTAGGTCCAATCTTTGCCCATTAGATATTCGAATAACTTGATTTTTCTCAATGGTTGTTTGATTTTGTGAAATATGTCTATGGTTATTGTGTGCTAAATAACTATTAGTCAGTTTATTAGGAGATGGAGAGACTGGCCCTTAATAAGAAAAATTGTGATTGGTCATTTAAAATTCAGCACATTTGTACGGAAAGAAATAAATAAAGCCCTTAAAACCACAAATTATTGTGTAAAAATTACACAAAAGTAAATATTTTATTTTTGAAATGTCTGTCTAACATATTTTTAATAAATATTCAATTTATTGCCGCGGTCACATTATAATGTTAAAAGCGCCGCAGATTGCACGGGCCTGTTTTAGGCTGTATTTCATAATTAACACTATCGTTCTGGAAAGAGAGCTTTTTTCTCGCCCTGCTAGCCCAGTTGTACCATACGTTCAAATAAATTTTTGATAAAGTTACAATAATTGTAATTTGAGAGCAAGCTGTCATTTATAAATTGCCACAGTAATCTGAGACAAACTTTTTATCTTCCATGGTCTATCTTAATCAAAATTTTATTTGGACGTATGGTACAATACCAATTTGAATTTAAGCTAAAACTTAAACCTATAACAACGATTATTTCAACTATTGCTATTAAGGGTTTAAGCTTTTCTTTAAAGTTAAGCTGGAATTAAATAACTAGGCCTAAATGAACTATCGCAATGGAGGACTATTTACCCTCTGTATAAATGGTACGAATCTTTTGTGTAATTCTGCATATTATTAACAATTACCTAATTTGTTAAGCAAAAATGAAATCACCAGAGCCAACAGTTGCCAACAATTAGCAAACAGTTTTATCTGGTGACAAAGATACACTACATCGAATATCATTCGCTAATTTTAGTAACGTTTTCGATTTATGCTACATTGCTAACTATTAGAGTGGCAGATCAACTAAATTACATTCAATTAACAATCGGTGTAACAAACAGGTATTTTGTATAGAAATTTGTTTATTTTAAATGAAACGAAATTATAAACGCAAGCTAAATAAATCACTCGACTATGTAAGAGGTGGAAATGATCAGTTTATTTCTATGAAATATTTTTGTAAAGATTGAATCAAAGCCCTAGATTTTGGGCGTAAAACCAAAAAGGCTCTCTCATACTCTCGTCGTAGTATCCAGAAGAGAACAGTGTCCCGACGAGATCTTGTAAATTGATAAATTCGAACAGTTCATTCAATTTTATCTTTTAACCCCCGTTCCTTATTTGTATCGACGGAATTTTGGTGAATACAGCCATGTAAAATCATATGTTTCGAAGTTACATTAAGGGTCGGTTTATTCACTTTATTTTCCGATTTATTGACATAGTAACGATTGTACAAATAATTGTTACTATAGTAACAATTATTGTTACTATGGATACAAATTGAAGATTAAAGTTACTTGAAAGTGAAAGCCTAAGTAATATTAAATACTTACTCAAAGGAATTATCATGTATCATGGTATACGCTAGAGGCGTAAATCCAACAAGCGTGGAATATATCCAGAACACTACAATATATCTCTCGATGGCTGAGTGTGTTATGAGATTGTTGTATCTCAGTGGACGAGCCAGTGAGGTGAATCTATCGACAGCAATGGCGACCATAACTAGCACGGATACACAACATAACGTCGTTGCCACGCCATAACTCAGCAAACACACGCGCGCACTGGTAAAACTCTGAGCACCTCCCAGTTCCAGATACATACCAACAGGCATGAACATACCGATGCCCAAGTCCGAGGTGGCCAAAGACATAACAAGATAATTACTGGGCGTCCTTAAACGCTTGAAACGATACATTGCCACTAGAACTAGGGAATTTCCGATCAGGATCATCGGAGAAAACAGAAACACTAATAACACTGCGATGGTCACGGACAGGGGCGAGTTTAACCGGGAGTTGCTCTTGGTGATGTTGACGTCCAGAATAGAGACGTTTTCCGTTGGGTCCATCTCGACTGTGTATAACACCAGAGCTTGATGACTATGGTTGAAAAGGGAGGTGTCCATAAATACATTGGGGGTGACGTTTAGTGTGAGACTTTCTAGAAATGACGACGTTGCTGTGGTGTTGATATGGTTGGTGTTGTTCCGTTGGAATATTTAGAATTTTTTGGTTTTCAACTATTGAGCCTGGAACAAAAACAAATTTTTAATTTTTCTTGTAAAGTAATAAATTAACAGGCGAGCAAAACAAAAATGAGTTCGGTAGGTCTTGCACCTTTTAATTCTAGTTGCATTAAATTATAAATAAACGTCAAGAGCAATAAATTTTCTTTATATATATTAACTTTGGATTTACCCAAGTAGAGATCAAAAGTATCAATAGTAAATATTATCTTCTTCGTCAATTTGTTTTAATTCTTGATAAATTATTTGATATTTCGAGAAATAAATTGAAAAAAAAATCATAAATTGTGTAAACTAGAAATTCAGAGAAATTAGATCGACAAAAATTTGGCTCTTACTTCCAGCGAATGAAATTGAAAATATTGCGATTTTTACCTTAATATTATTGCCTTCACAACATCGTTTAACAATTTACTTCGATAAAGTTTTCAATTTCCGTTGGCAATAGATTGGTTTAATGAAAGCGACTGCTGCATGCGGGTCGTTTTCATTAAGAGAAGCTTTTCGTCTGAAAATTTTATTTCCTTGAAAAAATATTTTTAAGAAATATGAGGTGATATATTTCTGATATCTGTTCGGCCTTAGAAATTTACGTTTAAACGTAAATTAATTTTTGGAATATTGGAAAAACAACTTTGTATAATGATAAGAAAACTCAGAATGTTATCGAGCATTAGTAATGTCATGAACTTTAATAGTTCCAGTTCTTTTACATATCTTTTAATAAAACATAGATGTAAGTACCTAGCTACATGTTAACTTATACTTATATTATTAGATGGAGTAAATGCCCGATGGTTTTTTAAAGGTGCGTTTCTGTGTTAGGTGTAAGTAAGGAATTTGTTGAAAAGTTTGGATCCCAAAAAAATACTGCCTTATCCTATTTCTAGCCAAGTTGCACACGGCGACATCCACCATACCCATGAAAGTACAAGTTTCGGTATTTTTTTACTATTTGCACATGTATAAAGAAGGAAAGATAAAATTTTCAATTGTATTTACAAGATTAAAATCCAAATTAGGTACCTACATTATTCTTTCTTGAGCGACAAAAGCTTTGCGATCGCTGAAACTAAGGAATTTCAGGTAATGATGGTATTAGAAGGTCGTTATTTTCAGCACATTCGTAGATGCATCCAAATTTGAAACAGATGAACTTTTGACATTTGATACACGCTTTAAGCTAAACAGTTTAGTCATTGACCGGGGTGTCAATTTATGAACGCATCTCAAAAGGGAAATATAAATGACGTACTTTATGATGTAGTCAAAATACTAATTGCATGTAAAAATAGGTTTGTATTGTTCGTTATTCTAAAAGCTGTCACTTATAGTTTACGGTCACTGGTTCATTGTTTACTTTTTATAGCTTCAAAACAACGCGATTCAACGGCGTCATATGTAGGCGGTTTGCAATACTATGCAATTGTGTTTTTAAAGAAAATAAACAATAATAATGTTAATGATAATAATAAAGAAAATAAAGAATACTTCGCCGATTACACAGTACAACAAATTTTCCATTTTTTCATATTTCTTTATGAATTATGTACAAGGTTATCTTATTTTATACTACTAATAATAATTATAAAAACAAATTTCCTCTATCACGTCTGGTTGCGGAAAAATATTACAGAATTTTGAATCAAAATTGGACACTTATTTCTGAACAGAGGTGGTAACAAATTAAATTCATATTGATGATACAATAATAACTAACTATTATGCTATTGTGGAACGTATTTAGAAAGTTTTCCTCTTCACTTTTCCTTTATATTGGGATTCAGAACATTCCGAAATTAACGTCCAACAGTAGTCGGCAAGCATCTCGCTATTCCATTTGCCCTGATAGCGTTTTTCAATAGTGGAAATGTCCTGATGAAATCTTTCCCCGTGCTCATCACTAACATCGCCAAGATTCTGGGGAAAAGGTCCAGGTGGGCATTCAAGAAGTGTATTTTAAGGCTCATATTACAGCCTAATGCATGGTAACTTCTAAGAAGTTCACCAACAATTTCTTCTTCTTTTCAGATTTTTTATTTCCTAAGAAATTTTGTGTCACGTTCTTAAATGCATTCCAAGCAACCCGTTCTAAATCGTTTAAGATTACGTCAAATTGTCAATCTTGTAGTACCACTTTAATTTAGGGTCATAAAAATTCCTTCTTTAAGTTTTGTATCACAATTTTTTTTAAGGTAATAAACACTAGTATTACTATCATAAATTGACTTAATTTGAGTTAAATAACCTGTTTCTAGGGTCTTATATACCCAAATACGCATAGATCTATTAATTCCATGAATTGATTCCAGAGAAAAAAGTGGAGTGATTTAAGGGCTATGACGTATAAATCAAGCCAGACATGTTAAAATCTTTTCGGACATATCCGTTAGCATGATAATCTATTGAAATTTTGTGTTAACTTGCTAATAAAAGATAGTATCTCTAGACGTAGTAAATTTTTACATATTAAAAAAAAACATTTTTAAAAATATTTTCAGAATGAGAATGAAAAAGTATATAAGGCACAGGTATCAAAGTGTAAGAAAAAAAAACCTGTTGACCAGTGTTATCGAAATAATACTGGATACTAATATAATTGCAACTTGCCACTCTTTGTCGGGTTTACGAAGCACCAATATTTGGCGAGAAGGATGAAATTGTTATGCACCTACTCCGTCTTTAGGGCGATATTAAGGGGAATAACGTGTCTGCTAAGTCCGCTAAGTAATTTGGATTTCTTAACATAGTCCGTTTATTCTTGGTATACTCTGCCACCAGCCCAAAGAACAAAGGAAGAGTTTGTACTCTTCTTTTGGAAGTTGATCACCTTTCGTTGAATATAAATCGGTAAACTTCTAAACTATTATATTAAATTTAGATAATGAAAATAACAGCGCCCGTACATTAGCGCCAAACGGTTGAAACGAGGGAAGGGGGTTGAGCCGATGAAATGCTTAATGGGATTTTATACGACCTAAGTTAGATGACTTGCTGTGTTTCCACACTAGAGAACTTTTCACGTAACGTGCCAATTGAAACTAAATGCTTGAGTATGTACAGGGTGGATCAATTTCGTTGTCTCTTATGGGCATCTCTGCAACTATAAGAGATAGAAAAAAACTAGTGGCCAAGTCTCGATCTCTTTTTTAGAGATAAAGTCAATAACGTAAACAAAAATTGGCTACCTTCTTTTGTTTTCGAGTTATAAGCAAAAATTAACATTTTCAACTTTTCAACAATCGCGCATATCTCGTTTATTTTTACAGATATTAAAAGACTGTTTTAACATCATTAGGACACTTTTTTAAACACAATTCAGTGGAATAGTTGGTTTTTTGCTATTTAGTTGAATTTTCGAGTTATAACATAAAGTTATATTTTTCTAAATGGAAATCATAGTAGGCAATGTCATCATTAAATAGAGAATTTTTTTCTGTTTTCAAAAATATATACTTTGTTGGGTTTATTTCTTACAGTTAATACAATAAACAGCTTTTTTATTATTCTTCAGCGTATTATGTTCTTAGTAGGCCATGCCGACATTTTTTTTTGTTTTTATTAAATATCAACCATCTCTTGTTCAAATATTTTGACAGTTGTAGCTGCGTAAATAATTCATCACCTCTTCTCGTTACTTTTCCAAATGCCATTCGAAAATTTTGAGAAATATAATATGCTGGAATGTTATGTCCAAGCGAATAAAAATTCCCGTGCAGCAACTGAATTATATTTTATTAAATATCCAGAGAGGAGCTAACCAAGTGAAAAAATATTTGGGAGATTAGAAAGTAATCTAATTAATTTTGGGCAGTTCAAGAAACCTCGACCAAAAGAGTACAATACACAAAATCAAGAAGAAGCAGTTTTGAACGTTATTGGTATTACTACCGCAAATCTGAAGATATCGAGTCGCCAAATTGAACAAGAAGTTGGAGTGTCACATTCTCGTTCTCTAAAAATTTTAAAGAAAAATAAATTCAAGCCATACAAAATTCAATTAGCTCACCATTTACATAAAGGTGATTCGCAACACCGAACAGAATTTTGCTGGCGGTTTTTAGAGAAATTACAAGAAGATGATTTTTTTTCTGGAAAAGTAATTTGGACCGATGAAGTTCACATTAGCAGTGCTGAAGTTTTTAATCGTAACAATGAACATTGGTGGGCTGGGCTGGGCTGGGTTTGTCCGCATGGACAAACATAATCCTTCAAGGCAAATATGGTTTCAATGTATGGTGTGCACTAATGGGAAATCGTGTTCTAGCCTATCATATTTATCATGAAAATTTTAATTCGGCACAGTATTTACGAATTTTGGAAACTCACATTGAAAAGCCGATTGACAACATGCCATTAAATGAGAGAAGAAATTTGTTTTTCCAACATGACGGATGCCCAGTTCACACGGCTAGAAATGTTACGAACTTTTTGAATACAAATTTTGGCAATAACTGGCTAGGAGCAAACGGACCAAATAAGTGGCCGCCTAGGTCGCCCCCTAGATTTCTTTTTGTGGGGGCACATTAAAAATAAATTATATGTAATGGAACATAATAATATTTATTTTAAAATTTGTTTGAATTCTGTATCAAATATACATATTTATAACGCAGTAAGGGGACTTAGAAAACGATGTCAATTATGTTTAGAAAACAATGGACGACAGTTCGAAAATTTGGTTTAATAGGTGTTTAGTTTTGTTTATATTATATCTTATCAATTTTTGTTTATTTAGTGAAATATAATTTAGTTGCACGAGATATTTTTTGAAGATATATTATTTCAGTATATTGCGCGCGATCTGGCAAAAACTCTTATCTGACATTTCGTAAATTTTTTAGGAGGCGCAAAGTTAGAACATTTAGACACATGTAAAAGTATTATTATAATTAATTTTTTTTAGTTTATAACGCAATGGTCGTTCTATAAAACATGATAATAAATTCATTTTTAAAACAAAGTCAGTCAAGTGGTTTTGCCATAAGGGCATTTTGGAAAATCACGAGAAAAGATATTAAATTATTTAAGCAGCTACAACAATAAAAAACAAAAAAAAATGTAGGCATGGCCTACTAAGAACATACTACCCCCAAGAAAAAATAAAAAAGCGGTTTACTGTATTAACTGTACGAAATAAACCCAACAAAGTATATATTTTTGAAAACAGAAAAAAATTCTCTATTTAATGATGACATTGCCTACTATGATTTCCATTTAGAAAAATATAACTTTATGTTATAACTCGAAAATTCAACTAAATAGCAAAAAACCAACTATTCCACTGAATTGTGTTTAAAAAAGTGTCCTAATGATGTTAAAACAGTCTTTTAATATCTGTAAAAATAAACGAGATATGCGCGATTGTTGAAAAGTTGAAAATGTTAATTTTTGCTTATAACTCGAAAACAAAAGAAGGTAGCCAATTTTTGTTTACGTTATTGACTTTATCTCTAGAAAAGAGATCGAGACTTGGCCACTAGTTTTTTTCTATCTCTTATAGTTGCAGAGATGCCCATAAGAAACATCGAAATTGATCCATACTGTACTTTGTATTTTGATTTTTGCTAGCCTGAACTGCACTCTGACTGCAACTTGCATCGAATGCTCGCCTCTGCGCTTCAATAGTGCATCCGTTTTTTTCAGACTAAACATCCGGTACAGTGGATTATCGCACCTTAAGCATTTCTTTAGCTGCATTATACAGGGTATTACATCACCTCTAATTTTAACGATTCAATTGCTTCTACTACCTTTTCGTCTATTTGAAATGTGATTCCCTTTTTAGTTAAACTTGGTCCGCAATATTAGAGAAGTGTTTTATAAACCATCTGTACCAACCCATTAATCCTAAAAATGCCCTCACATCCTTGACATTTCGTGGAATTGGAAATTATTTTATAGCTTTCTATTTTTCAGGATCAGGTTTTAATATCCTCCATTGTTATAATATGCCCTAGGTACTTGACTTCTTTCATTAGAAAATTGTATTTACTCGATTTTAGTTTAATGTTTGCATCCCATAACCTATCAACAACTAATTTAATTTTTTTAATATGTTCTAATCCGTTGGGGTAAAAAACCATAATATTGTCTAAGTCCAAAGGTATTTTGTTATATTCTCAATGACCCCATGGTATAGAGAAAGCAGGTATTCCTTAGCTTTCTCCTCCATGTCAATTTGGAGATAGGCAGCTCTTACATCGAATACGCTAAACAATGTAGATTTCCCAAAATATTCAAATGTTTCATGTAAATTTGGAGGGGGATAATAATCACGTTTATTGGTCACATTTAACTTTCTATAAATTTTGGTATCTTTGTCAATCTCTCCATATTCTTATAGGATTAATAATGAGTCTCGGTCTTTTTTTTTTATTATACAGCTCGCGAAAGGCTGCTAGCATAGCCATATGTCGTTCTGTAGTGCTGAAAGTTACATATGTTTATCCCAATCAATAATTTATGAAAAAGTTTCACCTATTTTTTCATTGGCTTTCAATATATTCGAAAAAAGTAAGAATCACGATTTTAGTTTTTATTTATTTTTTTATTAAAAACAATTAAGTTAATCATTTTAAAGTCAGATATTGTTAAGACACGTTTTTATGAGGAATTTAAATATTCCAAGGTCTTTCTCGTGCCACCAAGAATTGCGAACAAACCACATTCAATTTTTATTAACTTCTATTAACTTCACCTTAGATTTTTACACTGTTAAATGAAGCTTCTTTTTCTGATTACAATAGTGTTTCAAACTTGATGATAGGAATTAGATTCTGGAGAAAATTTCGAAATCACCTGTGTGGCAAAGAGTGCTTTTAAAACAAAAAGCAACACTTTTGTTTTAAAAAAGAAAATTCTCGGTTCAATTCAAGTTTATTGTTCAATACAATAATAAAATGTAATTTTCGAATTAAAATAAAAACGAGAATAGAAATAAAAAAAATAAATAAAAACGAAAATTGATGTTCTTACTTTTGAATATCTTGAAAAAATAGGTGAGATTTGTTTATAGTTAGAGCAAAAATACGCACTTTGTTCCAATTTAACGAATTTCGTATCTCTTAAGATAACCAGATCCCTATGGTTAGGCTAGAAAAGTGGACACCTGTACAAAATGAATTGTCAAACATATCGAAAATTTATCTCTATGTTCATGTAATTTTTATGTGTTTACGTCCGTTGTGAATGAGCGCCTACATTTTCACATTTGACAATGTAAAAATAAATTCTGTTAATTTGACATACGTACATATTTGATTTTAAATAAATGGAAATATTATTTTAAAACGCTTTAAAATCTCTTTGTTATACGGTGAGTTACATTTAATAACGAAGGAAAAGGGAAATGCAGGAAATCTAAAAAAAAAATATTAATTTGAAAATGTCATACATGTTACGGATTGTAATTTTCAGATAATAAAAAGAAATAGGTTGAAATTTTCTTATCTTTGCTTCTTTTCTTGGTGGCATTTCAGATTTTTACATTTCATGGTTTACAAATAAATAAAAGTGTAAAGAAAGATTTTCTGTTCCCTAAAGAATGTTCAGTTTTTTTATTCGTTCGGAAAATATATGAAAGTAGCATTCTGCAGCATGTACGAAACTTTTAAATCATCGAATGCATATGAAAAATCATGTTTTCTAATATCAAGGAAATGTATAAAATAGGCGAGAAAACGAAGAGACGAATTTGAAAAAACGCCCATAATAAAGGATGAAGATGATAACTCCAATAAAAATAACCAGGAGATTCTAAAAAACTATATTCTTTAGCTTCATAGAATTTCCTATTATTATTTTGAAATTCCGAAAAAATCGGAAAACTTGAAAGTACATAATATTTATATTGCAAGAGATAGCAATATGGTATTTCATTTTATTTTACATAAATAGCAATTAATTTAAATTCCAGTTAGATAAATAAATATACCACGTTTCGCAATTAAAAATTATTTTTACTTTAATTGAACATTATAAAATTTGCATTATTTTGTTTTAGTTAATTTATTAATTAAATGAATTGAACTAAGGTTTCAGACTAATTACTATTTGGGAATAATTTGCTTCTGGAAGCAATCATTTCACTTTAGAATAGCCTTGGTTCCTAAGTAATTGGAGGAAATTACACAGATTATTACATTGTCGCGCACTATAGCCGATATCTATTTGGGGAAGTTCTGACCCTATTGTTATTACTATCAAAGATACTGGCAAGGAATGTTTTTTATTATTATAACTATCATTATAATTACGACCATCCGTAGATGTTAAATTGAAATGACATGTGTTAACAACTTGGTACTAACAGTAAAATTCGTAATTAACTCCAAAAGCTTTGTTTCTCTTATGTTCGTGCCTTTCGTACAGCTCTTTGATATTATAAAACGTTTATGACGTACTTACAACTGGGAATTCGTCATAACATACTTTTTGGATAAATTTTTAATTTTATTCATAAACTGTCCCATAGAATTTTTTTCTCGTTATTTATGACTTCCGCATTTAATTTGGCAAGCTATTCTCAGTCATCCTGTATACAGGTGTTCCAGCCTTCTGAGGATGGGAAATATACATTCTACTAAAATTTTATTAATAAAAATTGTACAGGTTCGTATTCTGTATTATAAAAAATTATTTTCAACTGTACAGGGTTTTATTTATTAACACTATGCGATTACTGTTTTTTTTTATAGTACTTGAAGAGCTAATAAAAACGATATAACGGCATATTAACCTATTTTTAGTAGTTTTTGAGTTATTTTGTATTTTGCGCGAGAAATAATTAAATTCAATTGAAATTGTACTAATTTTTTTTAAATTAAAAATCCTGTAGCCAAGCTACCATTTTCAGTACACATACAAGTTAAAAGCATTTCATGAGATCTATAATTAGGTGGATGTTAGATTTCATGAAATGCTTTTAATTTGTGAGTATGTACACTGAAGGTGAAGAAATACGTATCTACAGATACACAATAATTATGGGAAGAGGTTACTTTTTAATTATCAAAATAAGGGAGTAATTTTTTGTCGTTACAGTATCTTTTACAGTGGCAGCTTAAGAAATCTTGCTTACTTCCAGATGACAATACAGAAGTCGAATGAAGAGCTTTTTTCTTAATTCGCTTTTGTGAACAAATCAATAACAAGAATGTTATACTAGTTTAAATTTCTTATAAATTTACGACCACTTATTAACTACCACTGACATTAATAAGGGAGAGTTAGAAATTATAATAACTTGGTCGCGAAGACGATCCTGGACTAGTCCTCGACAAAATCACTCTGCGATTATTGGCGTTCGCGGAGCAAAGAATCTTAGATTTTGACAACAAATTTGTCGTTCGCAGTGACATTAGGATGAGTATATGATTAGTCCATAACGCATCAGATCGATTCGAGGATTGTAGCGTGGATTATTTGTACGTGCATACGCAGTGAAAACTTTTTTCTGAGCAATTGGTTTTTCATCTTGTTCAGTTGTATAAAAACGCTGATGCATTTACAAGTTTAATATACATTTGTTACATTCTAAATATTTATACATTAAAAATAACCAAATTTGAAATAAATGAACTTCAAACAATTCTTCTTTAAGAAGGTAGGCACCCTTAAAATAATCCTGCTTAAATTCTTGTATTTAAGGTATTCTTCAAACATTGTGTATTTCCGGGTTGTTTCAGACAAGTAAATACGTTCGCGGAGATTTGTCAATTTCAGATCAGTCTCGAGTCGCACATGCGTAAAACGGTGTGGGTTATTTACCTCGTACCGGTTAAGGACGAATCGTTTCCGAGACAACCATGGTTGTCTCTGGTTTCCGTGAACAAAGCTAATATAAACCCTCGTTCACAATGGACGTAAGACATAATAAGAACGTACAATATACGTAAAACATAATAAAAATTTTAGTTAATTTTCGTAAAACATAATGTTAAACAAATGGAAATTAAATGATCGTGTTCACAATGATAAAACGAAAAGTTTATGTTTTACGAATAGTTTACGATCGCACATAAGGAACAACTTTACGTAATTTTTACGTGCAAATCTAGGTGTTTATAAGTTGTCATAAACTAAGTTGGTATTACAAATTCGTACCGCCAAAATGTGATAAGTATAAAAACACGATGTGTAAAACCATGCTTCGAGCCTTCGTTGTTCAAGTTCCAATATTACTCGTCAAAATTCTCCGCTATTTTTGTCGGTCCACACTAATGGGTTGTTCGAGGACATATACATATCAATAATTGCGATTTTCTTTCGTAATCACAAGATCAGTAGTAATTGTGATTGTAACGTGGATTTATTTTTTAATTTAAGTTTCGCTTGAGTTTTTGTGGTTACTGAACGCAAAATTACTTTTACGAAAAACGAGTTACTAAAGGTTTACGTATATCTTATGGTCTTAATCCATTGTGAACAAGGACTAACAGTTTTCACGTTTTCAAGAAAACATATTTCTTACAGATGCTGATAGTTTGCTGTTATTTAATTTTAAACTACGTATCCAACAAAAATTAATGGAAAAGCAGTAGGTAGAAATCTTTTTTATTAATAAAACTTATTTTACAAAATACAGTTTTATCGTAAAATGAACTCTAAATTTATCAAAACCAAAATTAGGTGGGTGTTCATAATGTTAACCCTGAATTTCAATGCATATTTCATTGTTTAAATTATTTCCATGAACTTGCGCAACACCTGTAGAACTCATTATGGCTGATAACTTTTGCACAAGATATTTTCCTTTATAATAAAATTATTAAGTAGCAAACTTGTCAATTTATCAATTCTAATGCGATGCTAGGTCAAAAAATAATCGCAAGATGTTGCGACATAAACTTTTCATTATAATTAGTAGGCAAGGGGCTTTTGAGGAAATCCATACCAATGATGCATCCTATATATTTTCGATCTTTAATTCATTCTAAAATCGAAATATGTAAAGATATGCAAGATATTCCATTTAAATTTTTAATTTCCGTTTTAACCGGATATGATACACATCATTTCATAGTGACTTTATTAGAAGACCTATACTATTCATACCAAATGTTATTTTCTTTAAGAATATATATATATATAATCAATGTCCACTTCTACCAATTATGGTGTGTGGATATACATATAACATCATTGGTATACGAATTTGGACTATTCTTTTTTGTCTTGCGCTTTTCGTTTAGCTTTTTCCCATGTACTTCCTTTCTTCATCAGCAACTCAATTATAGTATTATCCCATGTCTTTTTAGGTCCACCTTTCTTCCTCTTCTTGTATAATTTTGCTTTCCATACCTCTACCACCTGTCTTTTCCCTCTCATGCGTTGCAGGTGCCCCCACCTACTTAGTTGTTTTTTCTCGATGTATGTATTTAGCGATTCTATGTTCAGTTCTTCTCGTATTTTGTATATCTAATTTTGTCTTTTTTGTAACACCTTTGTTCTTTCTCAGGTACTTCATTTCTGCTGCTTGTAATTTACATTTTTGTCTATTTGTCAGTACCCATGTCTCACAACCGAAAGTCAATATTGGTCTGTATATTGTTTTATAGACGCTTATCTTTGTTTTCTATGACACTTCCTTCTTTCCTATCATAGCATTATAGGTTTTAATTGCTTTATCTATTCTGTTGTTAATTTCTGCATCTTGTGTTCCCGTATTCTCAATCATAACTCCTAGATATTATAAAATCTTTAAGAATAAGAATAAAAAAGTTATAGGGGTGCGAAAACCAATTTGAATTACCCGATATATCAATATCAATTCTTGAACGACTTAAACTAAAAAATTTTAAATTACAATCAAAAATATTCAATCTAATAAAATTTAAAATTTTATAAATTATATAATCAATAAGATGGCGTCCTGGATAATAAATTAAATAGTGTAACGATGATCGAGTTTTAGGACGAAATCAAGATTAATGAAATATGCTTCAGCTGACATTTATTTAAAACCTTCTTCAGAGCCTATAAAGGTTACAAAGTTAACATCATTCTAACAACACAGTTTGAATTACTACCTCTGATATAATAAATTACAACGACAACCCAAGATTGGTTGGAGTTAAAACAACAGCAACTACATTGTGGTAAAAAATTTCTTCGGTTCTCCCATTTTGGTAGCTTTATCATTAATGACATCCATTGTTTAAATTGTTTCACGCAATCCAAACCATAGTTGATATTGATGTTTTGATAGAAACCCATTGTTCAAAAATTCCGTGCGAAAACCAGTAATCAGTAAGATGGCGTCCTGGATATTAAATTAAAAAAAAATATCTCATAACGTAAAAACTGTTAAAGTTACTTTGTTAATATCACAAACTAATTATTAAGTGTTTTTGTTATCATGGAATATCACAAAGTAACGGCGGAACGTGTTAATTAATTTCACACACTATAGTGTATTAAAATATTAGTCGTTCCATTTGAAAAAAAAAGTATTTTTCTGTGTTTGAATATCTTTGAGTAGAGTGGTATATTTTAGACACCTGTAGGTTAATATATATATATGGAATCTTTAAGAACCTTAAAGCCTCAAATTCAATATTAGCTATTACATTAAAATTGCTTCAATAAGAGCTGTGATATTATTTTTTGAAAATCAGATTGCAGAATTCAGATTTTTAAGAAACTATTTGTCTGTTTATTAGTAGATTCAAATGCATATACATAATACACATTGATATTAATTTAACTTGAAGGTTTCCGCGGCCGTCGTCCATTGTTGAATTCTTGGCTTCCGGTTGGAACCGCGTGTCTCGGATTTCTTCACTGCCGACGTTTCGTTCTCCGTTGCAGAAGAACTTCTTCAGGGCTGCTGTTGATGGTGATGCTGCTACTGCTGCTGCTTCGCGTTTGTCGTTGTCAGTCTCAACGACAACGACAAACAGCAGCAGCAGCCCTGAAGAAGTTCTTCTGCAACGGAGAACGAAACGTCGGCAGTGAAGAAATCCGAGACACGCGGTTCCAACCGGAAGCCAAGATTTCAACACATTGATATTAATTTACATAAAACTCTTTCTTTTTTTGGAACAGTACATATATTTTTGTATCACTTGTTATTATAGTTTTCAAATATCTAAATAAACTATTAACAAATTTTTTTTTCCTTATTTACTGTAAAATATTCAAGGATTAGGAAGGGAAAACCCCCGTCAATCTAAAATTAATAAACGGAGGTTATAACACGAGAAGCTTAATTAAGTGTCGCACAAATTAACTCGCAAAGCAAATTACGGAGCATATTTTATGAAACTTTGCTAGTGGGTTAATATTAAATCCCCTAAGTATTTTAGACCCAAAGAATTTTCGAAACAGGACTGATTTTTTTTCTGAAACTAGAACTCAAAATAATTAAGGGAGCTACGCTAATAACGAAGAGAAGCGTTTCTAGATTAAAAAAAATCTGACAAGAAACTTATCGGATAAATTAAATTAATAGCTTACTGTAATGTAACTTAATTAATTATAAAATCAAGTTTTCAGCTAAAGGAATACCTAAAATAAATGTAACAGGAGCAGACTAACTCACACAATAAACAAATGTAAAATTATAATCTATATAAGTATTATTATCACAAATTTATTAATTTCGAAGATACGTAGTACTCACGCAAAGTGAATAAAGTGCGTTAAAAATCGTAGGCTTATGTCAGATGCAAATATTGCAAAGTTACTCGTAAGTTAAACCATACGATTATTATACACTTAATCTAACTTTTTATGCTCATTTAATAAACAATTTTCTACAAAATGGATAATAAAACGCAATGTAATAAAATCTTTATTTTGTTACAAAATGTGCTTAAAATACCCATCACCTTCTACATAACATTTTAAAATACTACGTTTAAAGGAACTGACGACTACATTTTCTAAGTTCGGTTTTGATTCATTTCTTCATTTCTTTGCCTTATTCCCTATTGCACTTCTTCTAAATTGTTTATAAGGGTTGCAAATATTGAATTTTGAAGAAAACGTCGTTAGAGCATTTCAATCATCATAAAACTCGTGAAGCATGGGCAATGTTTCTGGTGGTGTTGCACCATCATGCTGAAAGTAACTAATTTATCGTAGTGAACGTTCTCCAAAATTTCAATTCAGTATCTTGCCGCATTTCGTTTAAATTTTAACGTTTAAAATTTCTTAAGACACGTTCAGTTTCATGAAATAGCGTAACACGTTGGTCCAGTGTAACATTAAAATGGTTATAGTCAATAATCAACTCTGGAAATTCAGCTTTTGAACTCTTCTAAACAATCTGGTCTGGAGTATACCCAATTGCCCTCGACTTTACGTCCTTTACGAAAATACGATTCTAACGTAGATACTCTAAGTTCAGTAGCAAACATTTTCGGCAGTTTCAGTTTTAAAACAAACACCTCGAAAATGTAAACAAGAACTTCGAAAATGTAAACAAAACTTTGGATAACTGACCAAGTCGATAGCTCGCAGTTATTCAAGATCGTAACATACGCACTAAGATACGTCGTTCGGACATAAAATAAAAGCAAGTTCAGAGTAGTGATGTAAATAATTCGAATTAAAATATTCGTTGCATCCAAGTACACGGATACTCGGGTTAATCCGAGTACTTTCTCTCGCACGAATTCGGAATCGAATTCGAATCAATTTCCCTTCAAACTGAGTACTCGGATATTCGGATTAAAATTAATCCGAGTATTCGGGTACTTGGATGAATTCTTTCAAAGTTTACATCGGCATACGCAACAGCAGCAATAGAGTCTACAATCGCAAATTTCCAATGACTGTCTACGCATTAAACGAACCGCACACAATTCCAGTTTTTTTATTTATATAGTACTAATAAAAAATAAGAAACAATATAATGGAATTTCCTATTGCTGAACCTTTTAATAATTTATTCGAAATAATCGAAGACCTGTTTAGTAGGCGAAAGTAAAATGTTTTATGCATTAATTGCATAAATTTTTGGAAAAAATTTCTACAATTGTAGAATTATTTGCTACAAAAATTACACAAATAGGGACAAGTATAAATTTAAAAAAAAATGGTAAAAAAATGTGTCCTACATTATTTTCTGTAATGAATGTCACTTTTTACTGAGAAATTTCGAAGTTACGCCATATTATTACTGATGAAGATAATAGACATTAAATAGAACGTTGTGTTAACCAAGTTAATGGTTTTCTCGATTCGAATTCGTCTGATCCGAGGATTTCTGGTATTCGAATGTGCAGTACTCGAATGCGACGTCGCTAGCGCATTCGAATTCGAACTCGGATGATTCCGAGAATCTTTTCCATTCGAATGCGCATTCGAATTAACTTTCGCAGTTGTATTCGAATTCGAATGAACTGAGAATTTCGGTCGTTCGAATGCACAGTATGCGAATATCAAAATCATCCGAGTATTTACAACACTAGTTCAGAGCCTTTTCGATAACGGATTTTATTGGACGCACGTTATAATGTTAGAGTTTAGATTTAATTAGCAAATTAATGTCTCAATAATAAACTTACCATCTGGTTTCATTAAAAAAATAAAAAATCATGTAAATGTCAAGATATGGCACTTCAGGATTAGCTGATATTTATTTATTAATTTCAGATTATTTAATACACTTATTGTTAGTGCTACAAAGTTTCTATACTAAATTAAAAACAATGTGTAAATACGACAATCTTTTCAAAATATCTCTTGCGTTTTTAAATTAAAGATCGTTTTTCATTCCTTAGAACATTTCATGGACCAAATCGTTTTATATGGAAAGCTGAATAAAATTTAGAAGCCATATTTGAACGAATTGTGAAAACTCCCGATTTATTTTTGTACGCCTCTAAAATCTATTACCCTGATTTGTATTCATTGAATGTGTCACCCTTTAAATTTATCTTGTTATTATCTTTCGAAGAATCGAAACGTAAGAGTGGCATTGTATTGATTGAATTGCGGTTATTTTTGCCTACTTAATTTATTAAAAACCAATATTTAATTTAATATATCGTGTGTGGTTTTCTTCTCATACTCCTAAAATATTCGGCATAAACAAAAATTCAAGTGCTGTGTTTATTCCATCTAAAAGCAAAAATATCCGTTCTACAGGGTGTTCAGTTTCTTGGATCCAGAACATAATATTTTTATTTCTAACAAAATGCTCTATTTAATTACTAGGGAAAAGAATTCGGCACACTTGTTGCGTGATCAGTAAGAAAATTAAGTATGCCCTGATGGATTCCGCAAGGAAACGCAAATAACTGATATTGGGAACAAAAGTAGATCTTATGGTCTTAGATTATTTTCTCAAGCAATTTTTTTCATCAAATTAATTCACCTCTCTGGATGCAATTTGAAGCAAAATAAATTCGATTGGAAAAGTATAATTATGTACTTTAAAATGGTAAGTAAATGTTTTTTTTTCACATAGAGCCATTCATAGTAGTGATGTAAATAATTCGAATTAAAATATTCGTTGCATCCAAGTACTCGGATAAAGTAAAATGTTTTATGCATATATTGCATAAATTTTTGGAAACAATTTCTACAATTGTAGAATTATTTGCTACAAAAATTACACAAATAGGGACAAGTATAAATTGTAGTACAAAATTTAAAAAAATGGTAAAAAAATTGTGTGTCCTATATAATTTTTTGTAATGAATGTCACATTTTACTGAGAAATTACAAAGTTACGCCATATTATTACTGATGAAGATAATAGACGTTAAATAGAGCGTTGTGTATAACCAAGTTAATGGTTTTCTCGATGTTGCATTCGAATTCCTGTGATCCGAGGATTTCTGATATTCGAATGCACAGTATTTGAATGCTACGTCGCTAGCGCATTCGAATTCGGATGATTCCAAGAATCTTTTTTATTCGAATGCGCATTCGAATTAACTTTCGCAGTTGCATTCGAATTCGAATTCGAATGAACCGAGAATTTCGTTCATTCGAATGCACAGTATTCGAATATCAAAATCATCCGAGTATTTACAACACTAATTCATAGTCCATAACACGTGGGAATTTACCATATTTTCGAAAGACTAAAATTTACGTTTAATACGTTGTATAAAACAGTTTGTTTACCTGTTTTATTTACAAAATAAGTTTATTTATTAAAAGGGCAGTGTAACGAAAATGTATTTTTTAAAGCAAAATTTATATTTTATATTTTGTTTTCAGTTTCCCGCCAGATTTTAAGTGATCAACTAGATGTGATTGTTTGATTTTTGTTTTGATAAGTGTACGAACTAATTCTAATATAAATAAATACCTGTAATAAAAACTTTTCGCAAAAATCAATAATAAAACTTTTGCCCATGTCTTACGAACTTTATAAATGGTGTTGTATATTGAACGGGCTGATGATTTTAGGAGACATAAAATATGGAACAACTCCACAGTTTTATTTCAAATGTTTTTTTTCCGGAAGTTATCGATTCCAGAAAAGAATCAAAGTATAGAACTCGATTGTTATTCGTTAAAAAATCTATTAAGAAAATTAAAAACTGATTGATAATAACAATAATAACAATAATATTTAATTATGAAATAAATAACTTTAAATTGCAGTTTAAAGCTTTTAATTTTCAAGTACATGTTCTCTGTCTCTGCAATAAATTTTAAATTTTCGCGGTAAAACTGCACACGTACACTGCAATCGTACGATTACACGATAAGTCTGCATTTAACTCCACCTTTTGCCCCTCCTTCGGTATACTTCGTTATAAATGTTACTTTATTTAAAACCGACTATTTTTAATTTATATTTTTATTAAAAGCGTTACAATACCTATGATGTTAAGGTACTGTTAAGGTATTGTTCGAAATTAAGTTTATATTTCTATGAATATGTACATTTTGTAAATATATAATATGATTTATAATTGTTAATTTAATAAGTCATATTGAAAATAATTACAAGGAAATTTGAAATTATTTGATTTGTATGTTATTCTCATGAAAAAGAGAATTCAGCTGGAATTTGAATCGTCTTCGTAAATTGAAAAACTTAATGGAAATTTAATTGCGAATCAGGTCAAGAATCCTCTTTCTTCTCAGTTGAAAAAAAGAATTTGCTTTTATAAAATAATAATAAAAGTATTTTTAATAAACTGAACTTGTACTAACTCTGAGTATGAAGGAATTTCTTTTTCCTCCGGAAAAAAAAACTTCGATTTCTCATCAATGTAACGTTCAATTTTTAATCGAAACAATATAATTACACAATTAGAGTAAACTCTTGTCCGATGAAAATTTGTATAACAAATTCTTTTTACTCTTTTAACGAACACTTTAAAAATCGCACATTTTTCACTTTTGACAATGCTATCAATCGATAGCAAAACGTTCTGCGATTTTTAAAATGTTCGTTAAAATATTTAAATGAATTTGCATTACGATTGGAGTGAAATGTGTAACTAATATTAATTAATGAAATATAATTTATTCCACCAAGTCACAATGTAGAATGATGTACAATGATGTCTTAGATTAGTAGTACAATCAGAATGAAAAACAACGTCTCTCCGGAAAAATGTAGATGCTGATCGCCATAACAAGCAGGTGACCAAGCAACAAATGTTGACAAGAATTCGATGCGTGCCTGTCCGCTTTTCAGCCCGTTTGTTATAGTAGCTAGAAGCCTAAAAGTGATTTCGCCGCAATTTAATTTTTCATCGGACAAGAAAAATGGCATACAAAAATTCATCAAACGATGAAGTATTTACAAAGAACCAGCTAGTTTAAATAGTTACAGGTATACATGGTTATAACTAATATAAGGCTCACCATGGGGGTCTCATAGACTATAAAAGACACAAAGACGGCTAAATTTTAAGAAAGTTGCGCTATTTTGGGGTCTATAAAAATGTGCAAAAAATCTCTTCTATTATCTTTATTCATTTCTGAAATGTACAAAAAACTGAAAATTTTCAATTTCCAAAATGTTGCATATCTTGTTTATTTATGAAGATACAATCACAAAATTAAAATTAGGTTAAGATTATAGTTTTACAGATACGACTATCAACTATTTTTTTCTTATGGGCTCTATTTTAGATGTGGTATAAAAGAAAATCTGAATACGATAATATGACATACTTAAGACTTTGTTTTAAAATAAAATATATCATTACTAAGAAATATTTCCAGAAAATAACATTTTTAATGTTAATTAATTAATTTAATTTAATAATACCTATTTGTTAATTTAATAATTATTTTAGTTCTACGTTTGTAGGTATACGTCTACTAGATTAAAAATTTTTTGAAAATATTTCTTAATAATGTAATATTTTGTTTTAAAACAAAAAAAATAAGTGTATCATATCATCACATTCAGATTTTATTTTTGTATGAATACTTAAGAGAGCGTCCAAAAGAAAAAAAATTGTCGACAGTCGTAACTGTGAAACTGTCAATCCTAATCTATTTCTTCTGACGGTAATTACATTGCTTATCGAATGTAATGTAAAATTTTCGAATTTTAGCAACATGTTCAAAATTTTCAAAATAGACAATTTTTAATTTTTGAAGATATGTATTTCGGAAATGAATAAAGATATTTTTTTGCGTATTTTTATAGAACCCAACATAGCGCAACCTTCTTGTAATTTAACCGTTTTTATATTTCTTACAGTTCACGAGATCCCCATGGTAACCTCTGTGTCTACAGGTTTTTCCCAAAGCCAACCCTACCTACCTACCTATCTATCTATTTCTTCTGGCGGTATTACATTGCTTATCGAATGTAATATAAAATTTTCGAATTTTGTGATTGTATAAATAAGCAATATGTCCAAAATTTTCAAAATAGAGAATTTTCAGTTTTTTGAAGATATATATTTCGGAAATTAATAAAGATATTTTTTTGCACATTTTTATAGAACCCAACATAGCGCAACCTTCTTGTAATTTAACCGTTTTTATATTTCTTATAGTTCACGAGATACCCATGGTAACCTCTGTGGCTACAGGTTTTTGCCAAAGCCAACCCTACCTACCTACCGACCCATCTACCTATCTATCTATCTATCTATTCCTATGGTGAGCTTTTAATTAGTTGTAACTCTATACCGAGTGAGTATTTTCAATCCGGAACATAGGAAGTTAGTATAACTACCCTTAACAATGACATATTTGATTTAAATCATATTCAAAACATCAAAAAATAAAAGCAAATATTATTTTAAATTTAAAAATTTAATTAATTAATTTAATTTTAAATACTTTTACATCTTAGGAACAATAGACAAGTTGTTTTCAATCCGGAACATAAAAATCACAAAAAAGGGACTAATTATTGAATTCAAGTTTTATAATTTTATTAAAAACTAAAGATTAAAAACAAATTGAACGATTTCTTACAAATTACAGTAAAAATTCAAATAACCCTCCATTTTGCGCCTAACAATACCCTAACCTATTATAAAATCCATTAATCACATTGGTTAGTGTTTCAGGGTTAATACGTGCTCATTCTTCAAATATTGTATTCCTCAAAGTATTAGTATTTGTGTGCTCTATTTGATAAATTTTGTTTTTCAGATGGCCCCACAGAAAAAAATCACAGGGCTCTAAGTCTGGCGATCTGGCGGGGCAGTTAATTATTCCACCACGACCAATCCATCGATTTGGAAAAGTTAGGTCTAAATATTCCCAAATACCTATTCCAAAATGCGCAGAACAGCCATCGTTGAAGCCAAACCTCTTGATTTTCACGTGCTGCTTCTTTTACTGTAGGGCCAACATTGTTAATTAAAGTTGTAAATAAGAATTAGAGTTTAAATTTTCAATAATTTCAAACGGTCCAATAATTTTATTGATCAATATTTCCGCTCAAATATTAATTTTTTGAGGATACTGCGTCCTTGTGATAAAACTAATATTCGGATTTGCTTGGGCCCAATATCTAATATTTTGAGTACTGGGCTTGTTGGTAAGAGTAAACGTGCATTCGTCCGTGAAACAAATGGACAAAAGAAAGTTAGGTTCTTAATTTGCATGTTCTTGCATTTCTTCGTAAAATGTATTTCGACTTTCTTCTTCAATTTGAAATATTTCTTGACAGCAATTAATTTTGTACGGAGGGTATTTATAGCTCCTACACATCCGTAAGATACATTGCATTCCCTTACAATGACCCTTATAACATCCTTATAATATTTTTTTCTACTGTAGCTTTTTTAGTTCGCCTACTACCTATTATTTTTGCTGAATAAGATACGTAAATTTTAAGTAGATTAGGTACTTCCTTTGCTTTTGGGAACTACAGTTCCTATATTTTCAAATTTTGTTATAAAACGATGTATGTTAATGTAGATATAGTAGGGCTGTTCAGATATCTAACAGAAAATAAATCACGCACATTCCTTATTCTGACTGCATTGTAAAATGTTTTTACTACAAAATTTTTTCTTCAATGGTATAATTGACATTTATTTCGCTATTTCAGTTTGACAACTTAGAAACAGTAGATAGATTTAAAGGCAAGAATAGTCATATTTATGGCTTTTAGGTATGTTCCAGATTGAGAACGATTTATTTGTTGGTCCTAAGATGTAAAAATACTTGAAATTAAATTAATTAATTAAATTTTTAATTAAAATTCTTATTTGAATTTATTTATTGATGTTTTTAATATGATTTTAACTTAAAATGTCATTATTAAGGGAAGTCATGCTAACCTCCTATGTTCTGGATTGAAAATGCTCACTCGGTATATCGAAAACCTTTATTAGTCACCAGCTTTATACATCATGACTAATAATTATAGATATAATGAAATAAGATATCGAAAAGATACAAAAAATATTTTTGTATTATAAGTTTTATCAATAAATATGTAAATTTGCTGATTGCAACATAATTCGAATATTTCGTCTTTAACTTTTTTAATATGCTAGTAATATTAAAAAAACAACCTTAGAGTTAAATGCATGAGAAGCAGACGAACGTTGCACAAACTTTAATTAAAATTTAATTAGACTGCACGCCTGGAATTATGTTTACCTACCAGTTCAAACATTTACAGTAAATTTAACATACAAGGAGCATGTGAAATTTAAAACCTAACGACGTAAATAAATTCCTCTTCGCGCTTTTTCACAGGGGAAGTGAATTTGATTAAGCCGTAAAAAGCAGAAATAAATTCAAGTTGTAATTATTTGCATACGCGACCAAACAAAGTTAATGAAAAATAATACTTAATCCAAAGAGAATTCCATTTGAACACAACCGAGTTACCTGAGTAAATCATAAAAATAGCGGCGCTAATTTAATGAGTTCTCCCGAAAGAAAGGTTAATTTCATTCTAAATATATCACTTTAAATGCGAGACTATTTTATACAAAGATAGGTGTGATATTTTCAGGTTTGTTACTTATTTTTCATAAATATGTTAATGTAATATTAAGTTTATAAAATGCACCGTAATAACTGAGAAGCTAATTTTGTTACGAACAGAGTGAAGTGCGAGTCAATTTGTTCTAAATATATCACATTAAATTGGCGCCCTCAATACATTTCCATATTTAGAAGAGACGTTTTGGGGTCTCCTACTTCCTTTTCCATAAATATGTTAATGTAATAATAAATTAAGTTTGTAAATTTGCGCGAAAAATCGCATGAAGACGGAATATATTCATGAAAAACGATTTAATCTAAATACATTTGCATATATCCGCGTTCGGACTTCATTTCCACTCGTCATGATTTGAATTAGAATTTCATCAAAGGCTAGTCTACTTCAATGTAAAAATAGAAATTCTTACTTTGTGCATCATCAAATATACGTTTCTGTATGTGAACTATGACGTCCTTTTCATAATGTGCCTAATAATGAATTTGACTAAATTATGTATGTGTATTGCTTTCAGTAGAGTGTTATAATCGTCATTCTTAATAAAACTGTCAACTGAGTAAGAAAGTTTGGTTTCAAATTCTAACACAAAATGAATTTACTTGCAACACTCTCAATTAAGTCCCTATACTATAGTCTGTTAGGATATAGCTATTTAAAATCAAATATTCAGAGTTACCACAGAGACGAAATTATTAACAAACACCACCTGTGATGCTGTAAAATGTTGAGCTCTTCATGATAGAACCATATTGTGTATCGAACAATCGAACGAGGAGGGCGCCACACTGAAATTTACTTTTCTTTAAATTAATGTTGCTTGTTAATAATTTGACTACCATGTTAAGACTTTTCCTAATAATTTTTCCTGTATCTTTTAAAATAAAGCCAATAAAATCACTTTACTCTTGTCCGAACCTCATTTATAGCGCCTAACCCATATACCTTTGGACATTGTTCCAACTTTCACAATGTAAGTTTAGTTTGAGATGATGCCACGTATTTATAAAATACCAAAATTTTTCTGCTACTACTAATAAAAAAAAAACATATGGCCCGACTTAACTTTTATTCAACGGCCCCTGGTAGTCCACACCAGTGCCACTTAACAGCGATGATTAATTTTATTCGAACTCTTCTACCGTCGTCCAAATATATCAACTGATGTTTCCGCTTGTTAGCTCCTTTCCCTTACGTGAAGAAACACCGGTGAGTCTTCTTTAACATTTTTCTTGAAATCCATTACATTCGTTTAAGCGTAATATCTCTTTCCTACCTTAAAATTTGAAATAAAATAATGGTTTTGGTATTATTGTTTTTCAAGTTTGACCACAAACAAGTCTTTATGTGATTGGAACCAGCTATTTACGTGTATTGTAATCATTTTCCCTCCTCATCATAATATTAAATTTGATGAGTCCAGATAATTATAAAATATTCGTTTCATATCGAATCCTACGTATGAGTGGCTAGATAAGATATTAAATAACGAACATTGAAATTGTGGGGCTTACATGAAACTTGATTAAAGGAAAACTTACCGCGCTGGCAATTGCATTGAAATTGCAATTACAATCGGAGCAATGATTTTCAATTTGCGCGAGTTAATTGAATCGAGTCATTCTTTTGCTGTCAAGAGAAGTGAGCAAGTTCGTAATAAAAATAGCGTTATCGCTTTAGCTTCACTTAGAAAATGTAAAAGGAATTCATTGATTTTTAAATGGTCGGATATGCCGATCGTTTTGAATTGTTTTCGTATTTTCTACGTCAATTAGTAAATAAGATAATTTTTCAAATAAAAATTAAAGGAATCTATATTTGAATTGACACTTTGCAATCTATCTAGTTGTTTTTTAAGCTATGATATGTTCCTATAAGTACACAGTATGAGCGAGAATGATTTGAATTTTCCACGTCTATCAAATTATTTTTATTTATGGTGTGTGGCGTTCATGAAAAATAAATCAAATAATTAATATTACAGTTTTGAAATATGATTAATTAATTAATTGAATTATAAATACATTAATCTCTTTACCCACATTTGCGTTCCAGTTCCAAATTTACAAAAAGAAATTAAACGGGGGAAATTAAAACTAATATCAATCATTTTCGCTCGCACTTTACATGCATCGAATCGAATGTCGCAAATGTCGGAAAATACAAAATATGAATACCAAAAGATAAGCACGGGAAGTTCAATGTTTATAATACCTGGGCTTAATATTTGAGTTATGAGTTATGTATATCGAATATTTGAGAGCGTTATACATTGCAAATTTATCGAGTTGAACATAATTATAATTATTATTTCGTTCCTAAGTAATTACGAACCCCATGCGACTCTGAGTCGTGGGTGGAACTATATATTCGACAAGTGGGTAAACATAAATCCACCATTCCCCTCTGTTTCCCTCATTTGCTCTTTCAAACATCAACATTCGAAATGCATCACACAAAGAATATGGAAATATGTTCATGAAACTCACCATCCAAAATCTCGGTCGCAGTAAAACTTATAAAAATATGCCGTGCTGGTTTATATGGCATATTTTTATTATTTATTTATTAAATTATTATTATTTAATAAAATCAGAAAAATTTTGCGAATTTTGTGAAAAATGGAAGAAATTAATTCTATTCCTGCAGAAAATTTTTGAGGAAGCTTAAGAAGCAATACTGCGTGTATTGCCAGCTAATCCAAGGAAATTTAGGAAGTGTTTGCTGAATTTAAGAATTGGACAGAAAAACGGAGAGTAAAGGCAATAAATGAAGATGCTTTCATATTTTTTATATGTTAGGAAAAAATATGCAATTTCATCAATGTAGTCGAAATATTTTAGGTTGAAGAGTACTATAAAAGTTAACAAAAACAGAGGTATTTCAAGATGATAGACAGCTTATTTGAAGAGTGGATCTAGACGGTACAGACCGAAAAAGCAGCCGCTTTGGAAAAAAAGCATATCAAAAAAATTTTGACATTGGCATCCGAGGATCAGTGTTTGATGATTAAGGTAATAACTAAACTTAGGATAATTATGCATTAAAAAATTTCAAAATATGCATGCAAATATGCACCAAAATTATCAAAAATATGCACTTAAATATGCACTAAGAATTAAGTTTTGTAGAATAAATAGTAATTTTTTATATTAGCACATATTTATTTTTCTGTTAAAAAACACAAACAATTTTTTTAATTTTTAATTCTAAATTATTTAGTAAAGAATAATTAAAAACATAAAATCGTTATATTAAAATTAATTACATTATAGAAATAAATTATAATTACATTTAACTACAACATGGTGTGACAAATTCTCAAAAGTAAATTTGCGCCTATTGTCTGCAGGAATATTTTTGTACTGAAAAAAAACTCTCTCGACATCGCACGACACTATTGGCACTAATTCGTATTTTACGTCACTGGCACTTAAATGTTTATTTATTTTTTTTCATTAAGGGTCGATTCATTTCGCAACGCCTCACTTATATTCTTCAGTTGTTAATAGCCCGTATTTCTTGACAGCACTTCGTTTATTTTATTGATGAAAACATTTTTCTTGAGTTTAGCTAATGTTCTACCATTTCAATGCTGTCTTGTAAAGATAATCCCTTAGCTTCTAGCTTAGAAATTGCAATCGAAATGCATGCCAGATTAGCTCGAATGAAAATTAGAGCTTCTTGAATACCACATTTTCTCAGAATACTCTGTGCTTCTTTAATGCAATGCGCTTCCGTAGAGTCGAATTCATCAACAATTTTCTTCACAATTTCAAAATTTTCAACGTAATACACAGCAGCGTCGATTCAAGTTCCCCATTTTGTAATGATTGGCGCAAGTGGAAGTGGAACGTCTCCCGAAATTTCCCGAAACTTCTGAACACGACTTGGTGCTTTAAAAAAAATCTTTTTCACAGATGATATTAGCACATTAACGTTTGAATAAAGATTACGAACTAAATCAGCTACTCGATGTAAACCATGTGTCAAACAGGTCACATGCATCATGTTTGTATAAAATCTGTAGTCCCCGCATTGCTTTGCACATATATGGTGCAGCATCACCACAAACCGCCAGAACTTTTTCGTACAAAATCTCAGACGGCCACAATAAACTTAGACAGTCGTTGAAAAAACCAGCGACTATTGAATAATTCACTTTGTCCAATACAGATCAGTCAGCAGATATGATTTATTTTTTCTTCATTGACCCCTAATATACCAAACACAAAATTTGCTATGCATTTTTGTTCTTCATCTGTTGTTTCATCCAACGATACCCACATAGAATGATCCTTTACTTTTGCCCTTAATTTGTCCAATGTTGTTGTATACAACTCGGAAACATAGTTTTTTCTTAATGTCGATTCATCTGGAATATTTTGCTTTGTATATTTTTCCAAAAAATGGCAAAGAACTTCACTCTTTAATTTAGCTAACGGAATGTTGCACAAATAAAAGCCTTACAAAGTTCTTCATTGAATTCTGAGCGTTTAGTCCAGGTCCACTTACCGTTCGTTATTTCCCCTTTTATGATTTTTATTACTTGCATGTTTGCCGGTTCGAAGATGCTGCGTGACTTGAAACTTTTTGGTTGCCGTAACATAAACTTCGCAGTATTTACAAAATAACACACGTCCATCTGTTGTAAAATCATCGTAGTCCTTCACAAACTGATTTAATATTGCACTTACACACTTTTTTTCTTTAGGCATCTTGAGGGATGTTAATACTATTGCAATCAGCACACAACTAATGAAGGTTGATGAAATTTTCTGTAGGATTTCCTTGTAACATAAGAGGGGTACCCCATACCCTGGTAATCCTCTTATTATTTCCAAGTATTCTAATTTTAGAACACTATTTATGGAATTTCCAGCTTGTCTGCTATAAAGTGTCGGTTTTCACTTGGCAACAAGAAATAATGAAAAAGTTACAATTAAAACAAAAAATGCAACAAATTATGTATTAATGCCCTAAAGAATTAAAATATACATTTATTTATAAAAATGTTCAAAATATGCATTTGCATATGCAAATATGCAAAGGCATAATTATCCTAAGCCTAGTAATAACTAGGCTAGTTATTACTAGGCTTAGGATAAGATTTCTTAAAAAAGTACGTATTAATAGTTTCACTCAGAAACATTTTTCCGTTCCGCATAAGGCAGTAAATTAAATATTTACAAATATCAAAACACATCGTGACTCATGGCTGAATACGTTTAAGTAGGTAATCATCCATCTAAGAAATAGGCGATAAAGACAGGACGAATCTAACACATGTGATACTTGGATTACCGATGATGATGTCTTCTGAAGATTCTCCAAACCTCTATATAAAAAAATGGTACTCATCTATCGCACGAATCTCTTCCACACTCCGAGGCGTGGCCAGTACAGTCGAAGTAGTAAATTTTCGAACTATTTTAATGAGCCATAGGCCGAAATCATGAGACTGGTAATAACTCTTATAGACAATATTTATAGTTAAATTTTGAATTATTTTAGGTTGCATTAATAATGAAGGTCGTTGGTATCTGCAGATGTTCCATATCAAACACAATTGATATTGCAAGAAAAATTCAAGGAGAATCTTTCGATTCCAGACAAGAGGAGACATCCATATTCCTAGAAATTCCTCAAAAACTCTGCCAGACACTATGGTTTCCAAAAATATTGATAGCAATAAGATTGCTATCAACGGAAGCGAAATCAAATTTGATAAAAAGAACAAGGATTTTTGTATTAATATAAATTTAATAAATCAGATTGACTTATGTTCATTATTTTTTCATTCTTCTAAGAGTGGGATTGTCACCAGTAACCAGCAGAGATGAAGGCTTGTATTCAAACCGATGAAGCCAGGAAAAACACACTAATTTGTGTACGTGCAACTGTTTGTTGTACATAAGACAGAGATAAAAACTTATTTATACTTCTACCGCACTTTAAATCATGCGCATGTAATTTATAATAATAATAATAAGTTATTTTATATAGTTGACATGAAAATAATTATGGGCCAATTATAATTTCATTGTACGTAAAATAAATAATTTATAATAACAATTCAATTCTAAAATTTTTCGTAAGAAATTTAGATTAATAATATTTAAAATTTTTGTTGCAAAAAGAAGTGATCGCAGGATGTCGCGATTTAAATTATTCAATAATATTTAAGTTAAGAAAAATCTTTTCAAGCATGAACTGCTTGCGAAAACTTACTAACAAAGTTGACGTTTGAAAAATTTTCAAGAAAGCTAATGGATTCTCCTCATTTTATGAAAAGCGCGAATTTTGTTTCAAAAATAATGTTTCTTTTGTGGAACTTAATAAAAGAAGACGAGCTCTTGCCGGTCGTTATTTACAAGCACTCGTACAGATGCACGTGTCTCGCATGTGTATGCTCAACCCACATATTTAACAGCGGAAAATGACATGGAAGTAATGAAGCATACTGTTGCAATATTAGCGACCTGGATTTTACGTAAGCACCTCCCATTCCAGAAATAGGTCAGCTTTGTTGCAACTGAAATCTTGCACCTGAGGATACCTGTGAAGTATGTATTTGCGCTGTGTTTCGTTCAAGGATGTTGCGGATAATCAAAGTAGAAACTTAATTAAAAAAGGGAGTGGATTTATTGTGACTGTTCAGTGGAAGGTATAATAAATTAATTGCAGTTAATATACATTACTCAAAAAATAAAAGTAGTCATTTTTGTTTGTTTATCACATTATCACTGTTGAACATTTTTTAACATTCACTTGATTAAATGTAAATTAATTTAGTACAAATAAAGGGGCAGCACCAATGCCTTGTATGGATAATAGATAAGACGGTTTTGATTATTGGCCCACCAGTGATGATCTTCAGAACCCTGTCCCACGTGAACCGGTAAATGTGACAGCCGCTTAAGGATGCGGTGAACAAAATGTAATGCTTATTTTATGTGGTATCAAGAGTAAAAATAGTTTTATCAGTTTTCATAAAAAGTAAATAGTTAAGTTTTTCTTTTGCTACAATTTATCTATGGATATTTTTCTCTTTAACAAGGCTGAACACAATTATCACTGTGATTGATAACTTCCAAAATAAACTATGTATTTCTTAAAAATCTCGAAAAATGAATCAGAATTTTGAATCAGTATTTTCAAACTCAAATTTTTCTAGTAAAAAATGCTGAAAATATCTGAATTCGATTTAGTGCTCTTCCTACCCAGTTTTGTATCGCTATAATCTGAAGATTACGACATTTCTACTACTATTTGTTTAAAAAAAAAAATTAAAAATTCACAACGCGTGTGCTCTTATGTTCTTTTTTTAATAACACTAAATTTAGTCTCCTATGACAATGTCTGTAACGTGGAAATCTGAAGAATTGTAAAGTTATAGTGAAATTTTGGTGAAATTGTCAAAAACACTGCTCCGGTAGTCGAGTTGAGACGAGAGTGAGTGTGTTTTTCTCTCTAAAATTTTCAATTAAAGATTGAAACTTCTTTACAAAATTTGATTTATAGACAAAATAAGAGTAACTACCATTATGTAAATTTCCTGTGTGAATATTGTAATCATTTCAAGTGGTAACAATTAGCGCTCTATATATTCTTCTTAAATTGAAGTCGCTTCTTATTCATTAAAAACTAGGTAAAGAATATACAATGCAGGTCTTTTAAATCGCCATCTTGACGTCATGCCATTGTAAAGGGATAGTTCCTATAAAGCGGTCGACGAATGCGGCTTCGCACTGCAACGGGCGCATAGCGCCTTTTCCTTTGAAGCGTTAGTTGCTGAAGCCAACGTTTTCACATTTAACAAAATACTTTTTTTTTTATAGCGAACGTTAAAATGTGCTTTGTCCAACTCAAAACAGTGGATAAAACGAAATTTTAACAGCAAGGGTAGATAAAGTACTTTAATTTTGTTATTTGAATAAATATTAAACTTAATCATAGCAACAACCCACCTAGTTACTGAGATCATGACCATACATCGCGATTTTGACATATGATTGCTCTTTTTATTTTTCTGCGAAATTATTTAAATGTGTCTTTAACGTTTGCTATAAAAAAAATAGAATGTTACACACGACGGTAAAATTTAATTATCGTCTCGTGAAAATTTTTTTCACTCATCGATAAAAATCAATTTTACCGTCTTGTATAACAAATAACGGGCAGATGTAAATTGCGGCGATGGTTGGGAGTTAATCCATTCCGCAGGTTTCTCCCTAAAATATTTATAGTAAATTGCGGCGGATGGTCAAATAAATTATAAAAAAATTTCCTGAAATTAAATCAGAGAAGAGCTAGTGAGGGTGATATCTTTATATATCTAGCATTCTATTGCTTATTTATTATTCAATAAAATGAGTGAATTAAGAAAAGTAACTAGTAAGCGTGGAAGTGTATACCATTAGTTTTTTGTCTCCACGTCTTCTTATGAGAAATGTTTGAAGTCAATTTAGAAATATATAAAATAAACAAAATGGTATTTAAACCAAATCATATAACAATAGATTTTGAACAATCTATACATGCGGCTGTTCTTAGTATATGGCCTGATGCCGCTTTCTTTTAAACCAAGCATGGTGGCGTAAAATTTAATCTTTAGAATTAGCACCAGAATATAAAAATAAAGATTCTGAGATCGGAAAATTTCTGAAATATACGTTCGGACTTCAGTATTTAAAACTGGAAGAAGTGGGAGATTGCTTGGTATTTGATTTAGGTGAAATACAGCACACTGATCCTAGAGTTACCCAATGTATTGATTATTTAGTAAATGTTTATATATCGGAAGATTCTCTTTTTCCTCCAAAAATTTGGGCCTCACGTTCATCGAATATGTGTCGACAAATGCATGCGAGTCCTTTTACGCTAATTTTAATAATAATCCTTATAACAGCCATCCTTTATTGTATATATTTATTGAAACATTGTTGGGTTTTAAATTGACTCGTATATTAAAATAAATAGCGTCAATAAAATAAGGAAACCAAATGTACAAATGAATAATAAAATGAAATTTTTAGATTTAAGGTTAGACTTATTATACTACGAAAAAAGTACTATAAGTAGATTAACTTTTATAAAACAAGTGTGTTATTATTTTGGTGAAATGTAAAATATTTATGCTTAATTAATAAAAAATATATTTTACCAATGCTTTTTACATTATTTATTTGTTTAGCATTGCGTTATCATTTTGCAATTGTAGCTTAAATATATGAATCTAAAGAATATTTTTTAATACCTAACAACATTATGTCCACAATACACGTTTGTATATAGAAATATTACAATGTAGGTTTCCGCGAGTGTTGTATGTTGTAGTGTTCTTCCGGGTCTTCCTTCGCGTAAGGTTCTCAAAGGAACCGTTTGTGTCTTGGCAACGTTTCAGCAGAATCACATCCCTCCATCTTTAGGTCTTCTCTGCTGCTTGCTTGGTTCTGCTTATCGTTGTTATGCGAGACGATGATGTGATTCTGCCGAAACGTCGTCAAGACACAAACGGTTCTTTTGAGAACCCTACGCGGAAGATGACCCGGAAGAACACCACAACACATATACATATATATATATATATATATATATATATATGCTGTGTTGTTCTTCCGGGTATTCCTCCGCGTTGGGTTCTCAAAAGAACCTTTGTTGTCTTGACGACGTTTCGGCAGAATCACATCTGCCATCTTCAGGTCTTCTCGGCTGCTTTCTTCGTTCTGCTCCTCGTTGTTATGCGAGTGGAACTAACTTCTTGCGATGCCGGGGAGGGTTTATATACTGGGTTACGGTTACGCGTCGTTGCGCTCGGTTGGTTTTTTGTCTGGCTTCTTGTTGTTGGTCGCGCCGGTACGCTGGCTCCTCCCCCCGATGATCTCGGCTTTGACTGTAATGCTGGTTTCCACGATGTTGGTAGTCGTTGAGTGTCGTCTCTTGTGTTTAGATTCTTCGGGTGTTTTTCTATTTCTATGGCTTCACGTATGATCCTTTTGGAAGTGTGTTGTATGCTGGCTATTGTTTTTGTATTGTCAAAATCTATCTTGTGTGATGTGGCCGTTACATGTTGTGCAAGCGAAGAAGTTTTTTCGTTCTTCTCGACGGCATTGCGGTGTTCTTCTCTTCTCACACTGACTCTTCTGTTCGTCTGTCCCACGTAAACTTTTTCGCAGTCTTGGCAAGGGATTTTATATACTCCCTGGCTTTCTAATTCTATTTTTGTTTTTGGAGTTGGCAGGATGTTGCTGATTTTCTTATCTGTGTTGAACGTTGTTTCGATCTTATGCCTTCTGAGGACTCTGCTTATTTTGTCTGTTGTGCCTTTTACGTATGGCAAGCAGGTTCTTCCAAGTGGTTTCTCTTCTTCCTTTTCTTTTTTCTCCCGACGTGGTCTTTGTGCCCTGTTGATTTGTTTTTTTGAGAAACCGTTTTGAAGCAGCGCTTTCTCTAATTTCTCCATTTCCTGCTGCTTATTTTTCAAGTCTGTAAGCCTCTGCGATCTTGTTACTAGTGTCTTCACGACGGACTGTAGTTGCGCTGGATGATGATGCGACTGAGCGTTCAAGTAGCGATCTGTGTGTGTCGGTTTGCGGTACACTGAATATCCGAGACTTCCATTCTGTTGCTTCGTTATCAGTACGTCTAGGAATGGGAGGCTGTTGTCATTTTCTATTTCCATCGTGAATTTAATCTTCGGGTGTATTCCGTTGAGATGTTCGTGGAATCTTCGTAATTCTTCTTCTCCGTGTGTCCATATAACGAAAGTATCGTCGACGTACCTCAGCCATAAGAGAGGTTTGTGGCTTGCTGCTTCTATAGCTCTTACTTCCAGGTCTTCCATAAAAAGGTTGGCTATTATCGGTGATAATGGTGATCCCATAGGTGCTCCTTCTACCTGTTTGTACCGTTGTTCTTTAAATATGAAGTACGTATTCTTCAGACAATGCCTCGTCAGGTTTATGGTATCTTCTGAGATATGATATTTGCGTTGTATGATGTCCACTGCCTCTTCTGTTGGTATGTTAGTGAAGAGTGATACGATGTCGAAGCTTACTAGTAGATGTCCTGGTTCGACGGTGATGTTCTTTACACGATCGATGAAGTGGCTTGCGTTCTTCACGAAAGATTCCGCTTCTTCGGCGTAGGGTTGTAGTTGTTTCGCCAGGAATTTAGCTAGTTGCTGTAACGGTGATCCAATGGAACTGACGATTGGTCTGAGTGGAACTCCTTCCTTGTGTATCTTCGGCAGCCCATACAGTTTTGGACACTTAGACGATTTCTCCCTCGGGATCAGCTGGCGTTGCTGTTCTTCATTGATGGAACTTGCCTTAATTTTCGCTTTTGTTGTCTTCTCCAGGTACGTTGTTGGATCCGTAGCGATGGTTTTGTATGCTGGATCTTCTAAAAGCACTTTCATTTTCTCTTCGTAGTCTTTCATGTCCATTATAACGGTTGCGTTGCCTTTGTCTGCTGGTAGCACGATAATATCTTCGTTTCCCTTCAGCGAACGTAGAGCTCGGACTTCTTCTTGAGACAAGTTCTTTTTTGGTGGTTTTGCTGTGCGTAGTATCCTTGATATGTCTTGTCGTATGGTTTCTGCGGTATTTTCCGGTAATTCAGAAATAGATGCTTCCACGCTGCATATGATGTTCTCCACTGGTATGCGTGAAGGTGCAAAAATAGAATTAGAAAGCCAGGGAGTATATAAAATCCCTTGCCAAGACTGCGAAAAAGTTTACGTGGGACAGACGAACAGAAGAGTCAGTGTGAGAAGAGAAGAACACCGCAATGCCGTCGAGAAGAACGAAAAAACTTCTTCGCTTGCACAACATGTAACGGCCACATCACACAAGATAGATTTTGACAATACAAAAACAATAGCCAGCATACAACACACTTCCAAAAGGATCATACGTGAAGCCATAGAAATAGAAAAACACCCGAAGAATCTAAACACAAGAGACGACACTCAACGACTACCAACATCGTGGAAACCAGCATTACAGTCAAAGCCGAGATCATCGGGGGGAGGAGCCAGCGTACCGGCGCGACCAACAACAAGAAGCCAGACAAAAAACCAACCGAGCGCAACGACGCGTAACCGTAACCCAGTATATAAACCCTCCCCGGCATCGCAAGAAGTTAGTTCCACTCGCATAACAACGAGGAGCAGAACGAAGAAAGCAGCCGAGAAGACCTGAAGATGGCAGATGTGATTCTGCCGAAACGTCGTCGAGACAACAAAGGTTCTTTTGAGAACCCAACGCGGAGGAATACCCGGAAGAACAACACAGCATATAACACCCGCGGAAACCTACGTCGTAATATATTTTCTTCCAGCGTATAAAGTGAGCCCCACCTGTGGAAAATTTACGGTTCAAGTGAGGTCCATGTCAAACTGAGGACCGATATACGGACCTCACTTTACAAAATCATCAAAATTTTTTCTAGATGGAGCTGTAACTCTATAAATTGAAATTCTGCAAAAAAAATGTGGACCTCACTTGGTGAGTGTCATGCTCAAAATTGTATATCGTAGTTCCGCGGTTTTCCGTTTGAGGGCGCTGCTGGCGCGCGTATATTTTCTAACCATGTATATTTTTCTTTAACATTGTTCGACGTGCCCCGCACAAAATGAGGACCGTATAGGTGGCAACAGCGCATTCAGCAAATTCAATGTTTTAGCTCATTAATTGAGTTTAAGAAAACAAGCGCCAAAGTATTTAAGGAAACTCTAATGATAATATTCATCAGTTCTGCTAAATTTGTGCAGATAACTATATCCTATATCCTTAGTGGTTTGAAATTTTATCAGAGGTTTGGAAGTTTATTAGAGTTTCGTTTCCGTGCATTGTGTTATTTATGAAGCTCGCGTTTATATTTACTTTTTTTTTGATTTTGACAAAAATCAACGCTATTGATCGCATGCCATGTACTGAAGGACTTGACGCGGCTGGTAGCCATTCTAGCCATTCGAATTTTGCAACAATCGATCCCACAAGGTTACAGATTGTCTGATTATTACCTAATTACACAATAGGGTAGAGATCCTCATCGGGTCTGTACCTTCGAACGCATTGATAATGTGTACTAACATGATTGTGCGTACTTAACCGATGTAAGATGGGCTTTTAAACAAGACTGTCCTGCCGGCTGTGAAATAAGTCAAATAAATGTGTCAGATTCTCCTAACCGGCAATTTATTGTCGTTCACTATTTAGTGAATTGCCGTTGCAGCAAAATTACTCGAAATAAGAGGTACATCTAGGTGAACTGTCCTGTATCGTATGTGCGTGAGCCGAACTACTTGCACCGGATTGTAACTGGTCCGCGTCTTATCGCTTGATGCTGCATATCATTATAAATGCTGTTTTAATTACATTTATAATCTAGTAACTAGTAATTTCAATTAGTTGATTTACGTAACATACAAATACAGTGTAGAAAAAAGTAAGGAACAAATTCGATAAAAAACACTACATTTTTTGAGATTGAACTTGAATATACAGGGCGATACATGTAAATGATATAATGTCTTCAATTTTTTATATTAGTAGGTCATGTATTTGTCAAAATTGTGAAAAAATGTTTACCCCTTGCATAAGAAAATTTTTGAGAAAATTTATATTGCAATTCAAAAAAATTACTTTTCATTTTTAACAGGAATATTGAAAGATATCGGTTAAATGTAGAAAAATATGTAGTACCTAATTGAGATCAATGTTCTTAAATCAAAATTATAATAACTGCTCAAAATGCAAATTTTCTTATGCAAGAGGGAAAAATTTTTACACGGCAATTTTGACAGATCTACTAAAATAACAAAAAATATGTGGTTCCTTTTTAAAAAAAGTTCGAAGAAATCATTACATTTACATGTATCGCCCTGTATATTTGAGTTCAATCTCAAAAAGTGTATTTTTTCCACACTGTATGTCATAGGGAATAGAAGAAAAAAGTTGCTACTGTGCACTTTAGGCTGAATTATAATAGCAGATTTAATTAAATTAAAGTGTTTTAATTTTAATTTTAATTAAACGTCGTGAACGTAATTAAAAATAAAATTTTAATTAGTAACATTGCATTTTTCCAATGATATAAAATTGAGGTTACTTTCTGACAGTTGTAAATAAAATAAGAGTACTAAAACATACCTTCATTGTCATTTCAACGCATGCTAGAGTTTTTTTTTTTCAATTGTGCATATGTTATTTTCTATTATATTATTATGTACATTTCATTTTAAATTTGACAGTTCATTTTACTCACTATATCATTGTGTTGACGATAAATTTGAATTTGAGTTTATCTTGTACTCCCTAAGTTTAGAAATAAATGTCCAATTCAGTAGATTATTTTGTTCGAAAATTAGTGTTCAAGTTTGAGAACAAATTTATTTATGTCATAACCAATATTAAAAACCTCATCTATTCAATAAATCTTTAACTACTGTCGCGGCAAAAAAGTGAAGGCTTAGTAAACGTTAATTTTGTAATACTAAAACTTTTGTTTGGTGGTTGTAATTACGAACTGATACTTACAGATGATAATCAATAATAATTATTGTTTGTCATCCGTAAATATCAGTTCATAGCTAACGAGTGTCTAAATAAAAATCTGGTCAAGTAGGTTGTGGTCGAAAATTTGTTCGTTGCATGCATGTCGTTTCTAAGTTCAACGGCTAGGCTAACCTTTCAAGTGTAACGTCAAAGTGATTTTGTATTAAAAATAGTTTTTCTTTTCACAAACTACTAAAAAATGCCCTTTTCAATTGAAGAAAAGACGTTTATGATTGAAAGTTACTTTCGAAACGGTCGCAAAATTAACGGTGTCTGGTCCTATTCAATTCAAGACTCTTTTGGAGGAATTCCTTGTCCAGTTCCCAGAAATTGTTTTTGATTATAAACAATTTCTAGAGTGTCTAAATCGAAGTGTGGCATTCTTTCGACAAACTGGATCTTTAACAAGAAAAAAAGGAAGCGGAAGGCAAAAGAAACGTACTCTGGAAGTTATCAATGAAGTCAATCAGATAATGGAAGATGCACCTCGAACCTCTCTTCGTCACCTATCTCAACAAGTGCAGCTCTCTGTCGAAACGTGCCGTACAGTATTAAAAAAGGATTTACATCTTTATCCTTACCGGATAACTGTGCTTCCTGAATTGTTACAAACTGACTTTCCACAAAGATTTCAGTTTTGTCGCTGGTTTTTAGAAGTGTTACAAAATGATGACGCAACTTTAGATAGAACATTCTTCACCGATGAGGCCTGGTTTTATAGAAATGGGTACGTCAATTCACAAAACATGCGAATATGGAGCTCCGAAAATCCACATGCATTTGCAGAAACATCTTTACATCCTGAAAAATTTGGTGTGTGGGTAGCCTTTAGTGGTAGGAGATTAATAGGACCAATTTTCTTTGAAGGTGGCCTTAATTAATCGCTTTTAAGTTAGGTTTTTTTTTTAAATTCTGCCGTTTAATTTCAGGTAACATAAACTCAATTCGTTACCGAACTGAAATTTTACTACCATTCTTCCAACAATTACATGATGACGAATTACAAGGAGGATATTTTCAACAAGATGGTGCAACACCTCACTGTACTAGGGAGACTCTAGTACTAATACGAGAATTTTACGATAATCGTATTATTAGTCAGAATACGGAAATTCCCTGGCCCCCACGTTCCTGTGATTTAACTCCTTGTGACTTTTTTCTATGGCCCTACATCAAAAATAATATTTACTCAGCACCTATAAATAATTTGAACGATCTTAGAGAAGGTACATTTGATAAGTGTCAAGAAATCAACAACTCTCCGGATTTACTGCAAAATGTTGTTAATGGAATTAAAAACAGAATTATTAAATGTTACCAAGAAGGGGGTGGGCATATTCAGCATATTTTATAATAAACGTTTTTAAATTTCACGTTTTCATGTCTTTTACGGCAAAATCACTTTTAACAAGGAAATGATAATTCAGTATCAATTTTGACGTTACACTTGAAAGCTTAGCCGTTGAACTTAGAAGCGACATAAATTCTCGACCACAACCTACTTGACCAGATTTTTATTTAGACACTCGTTACAACCATCCAAAAGTTTTAGTATTATAAAATTGGTGTTTAAAAAAGTGTCCACATTTTTTTGGCCGCGACCGTATCTATAAATACTAATAATTAAATTGTATGTATACAGGATTATAACTAGTTAAAGGCTCCACCATACGAATGCTGTAAATTATAAGAGATACAACGACGGTTAAATTACAAGAAAGTTGCGCTATTTTGAAGTCTATAAAAATGTACAAAAAGATCTCTTCTATCTATGCCAATTTCTGAAATATCTTCAAAAAACTGAAAATTCTCAATTTCAAAAATATTGAATATCTTGTTTGTCTACGAAGATAAAATCATAAAATTTGGTTATTTTATATTCAATCCTATGGGCAATCTAATATAGTAGATTGACAGTTTTGCCAAATAAACAGGATATTAAAGATTTTCAAAATTGAGAATTTTCAGTTTTTTGAAGATATTTCAGAAATTGAATATAGGATAGAGGAGATTTTTTGCATATTCTTATAGTCACCGAAATAGCGCAACTTTCTTATAATTTAGTCGTTTTATAATTTACGAGATCTCCATGGTTAGCCTTTAATTACTTCTAACCTCGTATATCACTGGATAATTTTATTTTTAGTTTCTTGAACCAGATTATTAACTCATGGTAAGCTCAGTGGCAGTTGAGTTTGATGAATCAAATACCATTGTTGTTTACTTATAGGAGTAACAGATATTGGTAAATGCCTTCTCTAATATATTTAGGCAAAGTGGATTTTTTTCTTGGCTGGATTTATTGTATTTTCGTTCTCAACTTCCATATTTTCCGGTATTTTAAATTTCAGTTCCAAATTACAAATTGATAAATTGTTTATTAAACGTAGAAAGTTACCACAACAATTGTTTAACCTGCACATTATTAAGTAAACAACTGTCACTGATAGCCATTTTCCAAGCCTCCTCTTCGGAAACTTAATTTCAAAAATATCAAAATCTGACACTTATTTCTAAACAGAGGGAGTTTAATTTTATCTTGCACATTTCCATGTAGAGTAATTTTATTTTGTATATTTGCATTGAATGTAAAGATAAAACAATTAAATTTTTTCTTATTGTTTATAAGACTTGAAAAACAATAAAGCAAGAATTAAACACATACCGGGTGTCCCAAGCTATGTGCTCACTCTTATAGAATTTTTATATTTTAATCGGTTTACATGAAATTTTAAAAGAATAAATTAAATTAAAAAAATGAATTTTCCGACATACTATCGAGCACGGGAGGACTTCCGGTTTCGCAGGCAGTAATGCCAACTTTCTTATTTTAAATGGAACACCATCTCTATTTTTAGATATTTGGAATCTACAGATCATTGCGAGTCCAAATATGTATCATACGATAATTTTGGTTTCCATGAAAACAAAAATTAGTCTTTTGTTTCTTACTCCAGTAAGCTATGAATTGTGTATTTTCATTCTAATGCAATCAAGTAATTTGAGAAAATTTCTACTTTGATTGTTTTTTGATTTTTAACATTTTTACAGCATATCAAATTTTCAATAGGTCGTAACTAATTTTTTTATGAAATCTCATGTACTTCTTCAAGAAAATAAAATAAATTAAGTAATTTAATTAAAATCGATTATAACTGGAGTTTTGAGTAAAAAACAAATCAGAAGTTATTTAGTCATTATTATCTTTTATATTTTTATCGCACCTTTGTCTCTTTATTTTTCAAATGAAAAAAATGCTGCGCACTTGGTTTGTAGGAACGCGAGAAATGGCAACATTGTAGGACCTCACTTTGGTAGTTTCATATCTTTATACACGCATAACGGTCCTCGCTTTGTTAGCATTACGAAATATATATTCGGTGCTCACTTTAATAGACAGATAGTGCAGTCCTCACTTTGTACCGATATACACCGGAAAAAAAAGTTCGTCATCTTCCTTATTTTTGGAGTATACTCATGTGCCCTCTATTGCCCTTGTCAAAGTACGATTACAGTAATTTACTAGCATTTGTAGCATCACTCCTTCTAGTGGTCCTCACATTGTATGGTCCACGATGAGGCCTCACTTTGGTAGTTGGCCGTAAATATATATATATATATATATATATATATATAGTGAGGTCCATGTCAAACTGAGGACCGATATACGGACCTCACTTTACAAAATCATCAAAATTTTTTCTAGATGGTGCTGTAACTCTATAAATTGAAATTCTGCAAAAAAAATGCGGACCTCACTTGGTGAGTGCCATGCTCAAAATTGTATATCGTAGTTCCGCGGTTTTTCGTTTGAGGGCGCTGCTGGCGCGCGTATATTTTCTAACCATGTATATTTTTCTTTAACATTGTTCGACGTGCCCCGCACAAAATGAGGACCGTATAGGTGGCAACAGCGCATTCAACAAATTCAATGTTTTGTTTCATTAATTGAGTTTAAGAAAATAAGCGTCAAAGCATTTAAGGAAACTCTAATGGTAATATTCATCATTTCTGCTAAATTTGTGCAGATAACTATATCCTTAGTGGTTTGAAAGTTTATGAGAGGTTTGAAAGTTTATTAGAGTTTCGTTTCCGTGCATTATGTTATTATGAAGCCCGCGTTTATATTTACTTTTTTTTTATTTTGACAAAATCAACGCTATTGATCGCATGCCGCGTACTGAAGGGCTTGACGCGGCTGGGAACCATTCCAGCCATTCGAATTTTGGAACAATCGATCCCACAAGATACAGATTGTTTGATTATTACCCAATTACACAAACGAGTAGAGATCCTCATCGAACGCATTGATAATGTGTACCAACACGATTGCGTATACTTAACCGATGTAACAAGTGTAAGTAAGTGTGTCAGATTCTCCTAACCGGCAATTTATTGTCGTTCACTATCCAGTGAATTGCCGTTGCAGCAAAATTACTCGAAAAAAAGGGTACATCTATGTGAACTGCCCTGTATCGCATATGCGTGAGCCGACTACTTGCATCGGAATGTAACTCGTGCGCGTATTATCGCTTGATGCATGCATATCATTATAAGGGCCGTTTTAGTTACATTCATAATCTAGTAATTAGTAATTTCAATTAGTTGATTTACGTAACATACAAATACAGTGCAGAAAAAAGTAAGGAACAAATTCGATGTTTTTTTTTTAATTCAATATAAATTTTCTAATGCAAGAGGGAAAAATTTTTACACGGCAATTTTGACAGATACATAATCTACTAAAATAACAAAAAAATACGTGGTTCTCATTTAAAAAAATGTTCGAAGACTCAAAAAGTGTATAATTTAAAACAAAAATTGACTTGTTTTTGAATTTTTGTTAAAACTCAATAGGTCAATTATTATACAATTTGTTCCTTATTTTTTCCACACTGTATATCATAGGGAATAGAAGAAAGAAGTTGCTACTATGTACTTTAGGCTGAATTATAATGTAGATTTAATTAAATTGAAGTGTTTTAATTTTAATTGTAATTAAACGTCGTGAACGTAGGGGTTTCACTGCAAGTAAAATTAAATTTTACGTCTTAATTTATGCATAAATTACTAGGTTGTCAATGAAGCTTTAGACTATCTATTTCTTTTTGTATGATTTAATTGAATTTCTTGAAAATTTTTAATAGCGCAGTATTCCACAGCAAATTGCACTAATAGTTAGGTCGAAAAGAAATTGTCTTAAAAAATAATACATATTCTGTTTCCAAATAGCTAAAAATTTCTTGTTAAAAAGAAGTAAATGAACCAAATCAAATAGATTTATATCTTTCTTACGTTATTATTATCTATTATATTATTATGTATATTTCCTTTTAAATTTGACAGTTCATTTTAGTCACTATATCATTTTGTTGTGTTGACGATAAATTTGAATTTGAGTTTATCTTGTACTGCCTATGTTTAGAAATAAATGTCCAATTCAGTAGATTATTTTGTTCGAAAATAAGTGTTCAAGTTTGAGAACACATTTATTTATGTCATAACCAATATTAAAAACCTCATCTACTCAATAAATCTTTAACTACTGTTGCGGCTTTGTAAACGTTAATTTTGTAATACTAAAACTTTTGTTTGGTGGTTGTAATTACGAACTGATACCTACGGATGATAATCAGTAATAATTACTGTTTGTCATCCGTAAATATCAGTTCATAGCTACAACCACCCAAAAGTTTTAGTTAAATTTAATAAAATTGATGTTTAAAAAAGTGTCCACATTTTTTTTTTGGCCGCGACCGTTTCTATAAATACTAATAATTAAATTATATGTATACATGATTATAACTAGTTAGAGGCTCTAATATGCGAATATTGTAAATTATAAGAGGCACAAAGACGGTTAAATTACAAGAAAGTTGCGCTATTTTGAAGTCTTTAAATTGTACAAAAAAATCTCTTCTATCTATGCCAATTTCTGAAATACGAGGTATGATCAAAAACTACGGTGAATGAATTTTTAGAGCCGAAACTGCTAATGTTATATCCATTTCATGTCAAATGTGCGATAGCCTGATCCGTTGTGACAGACCGTGTTGAGTTTGAACTCGATCTAACTTGTCAGTCAGTATCCAGAGTTGATAGAGTGAGACCGTGTTTATCGTCTTGTCGCTTATCATGGATTTCGAACAACGCGTTAACATTAAATTTTGCTTTAAGTTGAAAAAACCTGCCAAAGAGGTTCATGAAATGTTAAAGTCGGTGTATGGAGATAAAGTGGTGACTCTGAAGACTGTTTACAAATGGTATGAGCGATTTAAAAACGGACATGAGTCGGTTGAAGACGAGCAACGATCGGGACGTCCATCGACCTCAAAAACACACGAAAACGTGCAAAATCTGGCACAAATTGTTCGTGCAAACAGAAGAATCACTATTCGAGAGCTTGCTGAAGAACTTAACATCTCTTACGGGTCTGTGCAAAGTATTTTAACTGATAATTTGCACATGAGACGAGTGAGTGCCAAATTTGTGGCCCGACTTTTGACTGACGAACAGAAGGCAAATCGTGTTTCAGTTTGCACGGAATTGAAGGATCGTCTTCAAGCAGATCCGGACTTTATAGCCAAAATTGTAACTGGGGATGAAACTTGGGTCTATGGCTATGACCCTGAGACAAAAATGCAGAGCTCCCAATGGAAAACCCCTGACTCCCCTCGCCCTAAAAAGGCACGTCAATCAAAATCGCAAATCAAGACAATGCTCATTGTTTTTTTCGATAGTGAGGGCATAGTGCGGTCAGAGTTCGTTCCAAGGGGAACAACCGTAAACTCTGAATTTTACAAAGGCCTACTGCAACGTTTGAGAAACGATATTCGAAGAAAGAGACCAGAAAAATGGACCAATGGCTTCCTTCTGTACCACGGTAATGCGCCGTGTCACACATCGCTTCTGGTTCGCGAGTTTTTGGCCAAGAAAAATCTTCCTGTGTGTCCACATCCGCCTTACTCACCAGATTTGGCACCATGCGATTTCGGCTTTTCCCAAAACTTAAAACTCTGCTAAAAGGAAAACGTTTCGATACCATTCCCGACATTCAGATAGCCACGAAAGAGCAGCTGAAAGCCCTTTCGAAAGAAGCGTTCCAGAAATGTTTCCAGTCATGGATTCAACGTTGAGACAAGTGCATTTTTTGCCAAGGAGAGTACTTTGAAGGAGATTAATTCCGTTTTCATGTAAACCTATTATTTTATTTATAATAAAATTATTCACCGTAGTTTTTGATCACACCTCGTATCTTCCAAAAACTGAAAATTCTCAATTTCAAAAATCTTGAATATCTTGTTTGTCTATGAAGATAAAATCACAAAATTTGGTAATTTTATATTATATTCGATGGGCAATCTAATACAGTAGATTGACAGTTTCGCAGATACGATTGCCAACTGTTTTTTATGGGCGCTATCTTAGATAGTCAATAATATGTGATACAAAATAAAATTTGAAAACGATGATATGACATGTTTATGCTTTTATTTTAAAACAAGATAAGTATCACATTATTAAGAAATATTTTCATAAAAATTTTAATCTAGTAATTGGATGCTTACAAACATTAAGAACTAAAAATATTAATGATTAACAAATCTTATTGAATTATAGTGTAAAAATACGTATGTACATAAAAATTGTTATTTTGATTAAAAACAAAAGCATGTTATCGTATTCAGATTTTATTTGTGTATATAAAAAAAAAAAACAGTGGAAGTCGTACACGCGAAACTGTCAATCCTAACCTATTTCTTCTGACTGCCTTAAGCTGAGTTCGTTTTTGTAACTCCGTTCAGTCTGTCGCACTTTTGTCTCATTCTTACTTGTAATAAAACTTACTCGCTCTCACTCTAATTTTGATCCATCCTCCACCGAGTGAAAGACGAACTCAGCCTTAGATTGCCCGTCGAATTTAATATGAAATCACCGAATTTTGTGATTTTGTATTCATAAATAAAGATATTAAAGATTTTCAAAATTGAGAATTTTCAGTTTTTTTGAAGATATTTCAGAAATTGAATATAGGATAGAGGAGATTTTTTTGCATATTCTTATAGTCACTGAAATAGCGCAACTTTCTTATAATTTAGTCGTTTTATAATTTACGAGATCTCCATGGTGAGCCTTTAATTACTTCTAACCTCGTATATCACTGGATAATTTTATTTTTAGTTTCTTGAACCAGATTATTAACTCATGGTAAGCTCAGTGGCAGTTGAGTTTGATGAATCAAATACCATTGTTGTTTACTTATAGGAGTAACAGCTACTGGTAAATGCCTTCTCTAATATATTTAGGCAAAGTGGGTTTTTTTCTTGGCTGGATTTATTCTGTTTTCGTTCTCAGCTTCCATATTTTCCGGTATTTTAAATTTCAGTTCCAAATTACAAATAGATAAATTGTTTATTAAACGTAGAAAGTTACAAAATCAAGTTTTCTTGCCAGATGAAAATTTTGAAAATTAATTAAAATTGTGTAACTGGCAGTATAGAAAGTGTTAGAAATTCAAAAAAGGGGTAAGTTTTTCTAAATTTTTCAATAAACTAAAATTTTTTAAGGTACAGAGTTCTGATGAAGCCCAATAAGGCCGAAATACATGTATAAACTCTTTCCTAACACTTTCTATACTGCCAGTTACACAATTTTAATTAATTTTCGTAGAAAGTTACCACAACAATTGTTTTAACTGCACATTATTAAGTAAACAACTGTCACTGATAGTCATTTTCCAGCCTCCTCTTCGGAAACTTAATTTAAAAAATATCAAAATCTGACACTTATTTCTGAACAGAGGGAGTTTAATTTTATCCTGCACATTTTCATGTAAAGTAATTTTATTTTGTACATTTGCATTGAACGTAAAGATAAAACTAATAATTGTTTTCTTATTGTTTACAAGACTTGAAAAACAATAAAGCAAGAATTAAACACATACCGGCTGTCCCACGCCATGTGCTCACTTTTCTAGAATTTTTATATTTTAATCGGTTTACATGAAATTTGAAAAGGATAAACTAAATTAAAAAAATGAGTTTTCCGACACACTAGCGAGCACGGTAGGGCTTCCAGTTTCGCAGGCAGTGATGTCAACTTTCTTAATTTAAATGGAACACCATCTATATTTTTACATATTTGTAATCTGCAGATCATTGCGAGTCCGAATATGTATCATACGATAATTTTGGTTTCCATGAAAACAAAAATTAGTCTTTTGTTTCTTACTCCAGTAAATTATGAATTGTGTATTTTTGTTCTAATGCAATCAAGTAATTTGAGAAAATTACTACTTTAATTGTTTCTTGATTTTTAACATTTTTACAGCATATCAAATTTTCGATAGGTCGTAACTAATTTTTTTATGAAATCTCATGTGCTTCTTCAATAAAATAAAATAAATTAATTAATTTAATTAAAATCGACTATAACTGGAGTTTTGAGTAAAAAACAAATCAGAAGTTATTTAGTCATTATTATCTTTTATATTTTTATCGCACCTTTGTCTCTTTACTTTTCAAATGAAAAAAAAAGCTGCGCACTTGGTTTGTAGGAACGCGAAAAATGGCAACATTGCAGGACCTCACTTTGGTAGTTTCATATCTTTATAAAGGGTATTCAATCTAACTAGGCAATGACGTCAATAACGGCTCTTCAATGAAGCCAACTTAACGCGCATTCATTATGTAAATTTTATGTACAATTAAGAGTCAATTAAGTTGGTAATACTGAGCGCTGTTGTCAGTAATCATTCTGTCAACTGTCAGTTATTGTTATTGTATGTTTGGAGCTTCGTTTGTAAATAGACAGTTTGCTTGTATATTTAAACAGTTTTTATAAAAACTAAAAGTGGTCTACTAAATTCTGAAGATGCCGAAACCTTTGTGTAGTCAATCCAAGCAATTGGTTGCTACGCTAATTTCATATTTTGAGAAAGAGCGTGATTGTGGAGGGCCAATGCTCCCATTAACTGCAGTGAGAGATGTAAGTTTTGCATGTCACATGTGACAATGTACTCATAATTTTAAAAATCACGTTTTTTTCTAGCGTGTCGCAGCAGCTCTACAATTGAGTTTCACAACAGTTAATCGTATTGCTGCAAATGTGTGTACTGGAAATGAATTACATACTTGCAGAAAACGTTCCCGTCCTAAAACCGTCTGTGAAATAAATGAGGCAAAGAAGATTGAAATTCGTAATGTTATATACATGATGTACGAACAAAGTAAGTTTTTAAAATAATAAATTTCAAGTTTTCTTTTTATTTATTGATGTTAATTGCAGAACAACATATCACATTAGATACACTACTTCCTAAGTTAAAGGAGAAGCACCTTTTTGAAGGGGGCCGAATTTCACTTTGGAAGATTTTAAAGGAAATAGGTTTCCGATGGAAAAAGGATGAACCCCGAAGGGGCCTTATGGAATTGACCCACATTGCTTTTAAACGAGTCGATTTTTTGAGCTCATACATTAAGAACAAGCATGAAAATTTGTACCAATTTGTGTTTCTTGATGAAACTTGGATATTCCAAGATGGCACGATTGGTCGGTCATGGCAGGATGACAACGTTAAAAGTGTGAAATCTACCAAAGTTGAAGGCAAAAGGTATGTTGAAAAGAATAACAGACATGAAAATAATTTTTGTATTATTATTTAGATACATCATTCTTCATGCTGGTAATGAAAATGGCTTCATAGAGGGTGCGGAATTAATATTCTCGACTTCTAAACAGCATGAGGATTATCATGGCTGCATGAATAAAGAAAATTTTCTAAGATGGTTTGAAAATCAATTATTGAAAAATTTACAACAACCTTCAATGATTATAATGGACAATGCATCTTATCACAGCACATTAGAAAATAATACCCCAACTTCATCTTGGAGAAAGATGCAGATTCAAGAATGGCTCAGAAACAATGGCATTGTTTTCGATGCAAATTTTCTAAAGCCTCAATTATTACAACTGGTGCTACTGTAAGTATTGGTTACCTTTGTTAATTAATAAGTAATTAATGAATTTTGATTCTAGCAATAAACCTCCAAAAACTTATGTGGCTGACACTATGGCTGAAAAATATGGACATAAAGTATTGCGTCTTCCACCGTACCACTGTATTTTTAACCCAATTGAAAATGTATGGGGCATTGTAAAGCTTTATTATAATAACCATGTGGGACGTGAAGGTAGGTCAGTTGAAAACTGCATCAATTTGTGGAGGGAAGCGGTACGCACAGTTACTCCTGAAAAATGGACAAACTGCATAAGACATGCTGAAAAAGAAATAAAAAAGTGGTGGGACAAAGAAATTCAGTTTGATGTAAGAGACATTTCTCCTCTTATCATAAATCTAAATGAGGACAGTGAGGATTCTGAATGGTCAGAAGATGAAGACATGTGATGTAATCTTTCATTCTACACAACGTTAGTATAAACTAGCTGGCGGCACTTCGCCGTAGTGTCTGGACCCGTTACCCGTTTGAGATAAATCCACCGTTGAAATACTCTAGGGAAGAAGCTGCTGGAAACCCTCTCCGGTTTAAATACACGTGCACAGGGAACTGGGGATCAGATTTCTTTAGTTTGACGTAGAGTTTAGTTACTGTTTGATCGCTCAGCTAGTGAAAATAAATTATTCATAGTCTGTTCTAAATAAAATCAGTGTTAAGTTTTGTAAATAAATTAGTTATTCTCATCGAGTATTTTATTTAAAAATAAATCAAAACGAACCCGAAATTCACTACAATACACTGGCATAACAGCTTTTTGGGTAAATCTTTAATTAATTATAAACTGCCCATAACATTTTTTAAATGTTTTTCCGTAATCTTTTACATTCATTCTCACATTTTTTTCTTGACAGAACATTACACCGTATAACGTTTACTTAACCTTAATCCATACAAACAATTACTTGTCAACATAGAAATTTGGCAACAACGTGATCGTGTGCCGTCATTAGATTCACTGACGTCATTGCCTAGTTAGACTGAATACCCTTTACACGCATAAGGGTCCTCGCTTTGTTGGCATTACGAAATATATATTCGGTGCTCACTTTAATAGCTAGATAGTGCAGTCCTCACTTTGTACCGATATACACCGGAAAAAAAAGTTCGTCATCTTCATTATTTTTGGAGTATACTCATGAGCCCTCTATTGCCCTTGTCAAAGTACTATTACAGTAATTTACTAGCATTTGTAGCATCATTCCTTCTGGTGGTCCTCACATTGTATGGTCCACGATGAGGCCTCACTTTGATAGTTGGCCGTAAATATATATATATATATTCGCCTAATTTGCGAAGAAGATTATAGAACTCTAACTGGCCATTCGCCGCAATTTACATATTTTTTAAACATCTATTCGACCAGCCGCCGCAATTTACAGGTTGGATTCATAAAATCCTGGACCGCCGCTGCAATTTACAATCGCCGCAAATAACTATTTCTAGCCACCTATGGCTGGGACTCGACTACCTCGAGAGGAATACGCCCGCAGCGCTTAACAATCATATACAATTAACTCAACAATTTTCTTAACTTAAATATTATTGAATAATTTAAATCGCGACATCCTGCGATCACTTCTTTCTTGCAACAAAAATTTTAAATATTACTAATCTAAATTTCTTATGTAAAAATTTTAAAATTGAGTTATTATTATTATAAACTATTTATTTTACGTATAATGAAATCATAAACACCAAAATCTGTTGGAGTTCAGAACGAAAGCTTCGAACAGGTTCGCTATTACTCAGTTGTTACCATAATGAGTAACACGCGTTTACAGTGGAAATAAGTTGCCAGCTGGCTTGCAACTTGTTCGAACTCCGAACTCTTTCAACTTACCAGTATTTCACGGATCGGGTTTGGTTCGTACAAATAACTTTTTCATAGCCCAATTTTGTAAAATATCAACGTGTAAAATGTCAATGAGAAATGTAGGGTGAGTATAAAGTTCCGCAATAAATTCATTATTCCGTAATAAATTTTTTTGTAAAAAATCCTGAAACAGGTCGATTTTGTTTACAAAAAAGATACTTTTTGACATAAGATGTTTTTTTCTATTATTTTTATTTTTTGACATAAGATGTTTATTTCTATTATTTTTATTCTTTGACATAAGATGTTTATTTCTACCGTCATTGGTTTTCAAGTGATGACGTCATCAAACATTTTTTTAATGACATCATACTAAATGAAAATGTTACTACCTTACATAACATTTTTTTTTTTTGAAAAAAATACATATTAAGTAAATAATTTTATGACTGATGTTTGACAAATGTTATGGTTCAAAGCAACATTTCTTGTGGAATCATGAGAATTTTCTTCAGCTTGAAGTAAAACATTTAGTTTAACTTCCTCGTTTATTTTGGGTCGACCACTACGCGGTAAATCTTTAACACTTCCAGTCTGTTCAAATTTGACAATTATTCTACTGACTGTAGATTTTGCGATAAATCTATCAGGATGTGTTTCATTAAACAACACACTAACTTCTTCATAACTCCTTCGTCTATTCCCATAACCAACCATTATTAAAACTTCAATTCGTTCTTTTTCATTTAAACGAGCCATTTTACCAAATTGAACAACTTTTTAACAAACTGTCGCAATTGAACCAATTGTCTTGTTTATTTGTTGTCTTGGTTTTATAAATTATGCATTAATTTGCTTAAGAATATAATTTGCGTTTTTTGAACTTAATACGTATTTTTTTCAAAAAAATTGTTACGTAAGGTATTAACATTTTTGCGCTGTAATTTAGCTCGTGAGCCAATCTATCAAAATTGATTAAGAAAAAAGTAGGTTGTCATTAAAAAAATGTTTGATGACGTCATCACTTGAAAACCAATGAAGGTAGAAATGAACATTTTATGTTAAAAAGTATCTTTTTTGAAAACAAAATCGACCTGTTTTAGGATTTTTTCCAAAAAAAAAAATAGTAAAGGTATAATGAATTTGTTGCGGAACTTTATACTCACACGTTGACACACATTGACATGAAAATTGCGCCGTGAAAAAATTATTTGTAAGAAATATCGCAACGTTTAAATTGAGTTTTAAACTGTGACTTAATTCCGGGCCTTAGAAACTAATACGTTAAAACTAATTTTAATTAAGACTCTGGAATATTGAATTTTACCACGTGTGATTATGGTAATGAAAGTCAATGTGTAGACTTAATTAGTTCAATAAACGGAACTCAAAACACTTGTAATTTAATATATGAAAACAGCTCCGAATTTAATCTTTCGTATACATGAATAAAATACTGTATTACTGAGAAAACACGATAAGAAAATTTGGTTGTCATGCAACGTCGAAAGGCATAATAACTCACACGTCAAATATGCGAATTATTTCAGCCGTTTGCCGGTTGGCGAGAAAACTGCTCCCAGAATAATGCAGGCTGCGATATTCGATCTGAGGAGAATTTGAAGAAGCGAAATGTTCCAATACCAGGATGAAATAAATTATAGAAATAAATAACCCAATCTAATACGGACGCATTTTGGTGATATACGGGCGGTCATTACGATTTAATCTGCTAAAGCTAGAATAGAATCGAAGCTAATTACAGAGATATTTTGGTATTGGCTGGTAGAAACAGGAACAGAAATTTATAGTCAAATGAAATAAATTATTATTGTCGGTAAGTGTAATAAATTTAACCATTTTTCGATAATCCATGCACGATATTTTAGACTCTAGAAGGCCATGCTTTTTTTTCGTTAAGTTACGTGCATAGACAACATAACTTTATTTTGATGGAAGCCAAAATCTGACGTGAAAAACGTTATGACAGTGTCACGCATAGACATGGTATAGTTGTAACTAGACTGAGTATAGAAAGTAAGGTAAGGGTCCCAACATAGAAAAAGGATCATCGATCACGCGACGGAAGAAAGAACCCGGATTGGTGTATTTGCCGGAACGTATTAGGAAAACAGTTTAGTCTGTTTATTTTGCCACATAATATAAAAATCAACATGTATTGTCAAAATTGTGTACATTATTAAATTCCGTTGCCTAGGTTAACGGAGAATATATGGGTTATCTTTCTTGTACTTCACATTTCCAGATTTGCCCATCATTTTTGCATGTTGCTAACGCTTTTCATAGTGTATTTAATATGTTATGTTACATTTGTCAGTTATTAAATCTGTGGTGTCTCGTCAGCTGTATTGACTATGTTGTCAATACGTACGAGGGAAGTCCCAGAAGTACCCGATGTAACAAAGAAAACACAAAAATTTTGGAACAAAAACATCTTTATTTCTTAACATAGTCTTCTTTCAACGCGATACACTTTTTCCAACGATGCTCAATAGCTTCGATACCGTTTTTGTAATGAGAGGCGTCGAGTTCTTCAAAATAGCCGTCAACTGCAGATTTCACCTCTTCATTATTAGCAAATTTTTTACCGAGCCATTTTTTCAAATTTGGAGAGAGAAAATAATCTAACGGGGCTAAATCTGGCGAGTAGGGTGCGTGAGGAAGTAATTTGAACTTTAATTCATTGATTTTGACCATCGTGATGACGAACGTGTTGTGATGAAGCAACACTTTCTTTTTTTTTTTCTTGATTTTATGACTGAAACGCTCCAAGTTCGGATTGATGGTTTCTCCTTTTTTAAGATAATCAATGAAAATGATACCACGCGTATCCCAAAAAAACAGACGCCTTAACCTTGCCAGCGGACGTAACTGTCTTCGCCTTCTTTGGAGCTGATTCTCCCTTTTGAGTCCATTGTTTCGACTATTCTTTCGTCTCTGGTGTGAAGTGATGGACCCATATTTCACCCATGGTTATAAATTGACGCAAAAACTCGGCTTTATTGCTCTTAAACATCACCAAATAATATTTTACAGTTGTAAACGAAGGAGCAGACTCCCCCAGTTGAACTGAGACCTTTCAAATGAAAATATTGTATCACGTAATGATGACCAATTTTTTTCCATGTTTACAAATTCACTGAGAGCGTTCATTGTTGACAGATGTCAAACGAATACTAAACAACGCATCGTCTTCAACTTTGAAACTTGAGTTTTAGAAGGTTCGTATTTTCGACCATAATATTTTTTTCGGCCAACATCCGCCATCTATGCATCAGGCCGGGTACTTCTGAGACTACCCTCATACCTAACGTGGACTGCGGTAGCATATTTAAAGTAAAATAGTATATTATACACAGTGCTATGATGAATTCTATTATTACTGAGGATATTCACAACATGAGCAAGCGTAGCAAGCAAGTTTTGAAATTATCGGAGGTAATAATGGCCATATAGTGGCTAGTATTATTGAGTCATAAAATATACTTTTTGTCTTTGACTATAAATACTATAAAATTTTAATTACCATAACAACAACAATTTTGAGAATTACATTAATTATAATTTTTAAAAGGACGAAGTGACAACTTGAAAACTTTTCTATCTGGTAGACGTAGAAAGGATATATTTGAAGTGCTCCAAATCAAAATGCAGTTTTCGACCAAACTGAAAAATTGGTCGATGACATCGTAACTTTTGTAGGTATCGCCCTGTACATTTAATTTCAATGTTATGTTATGCAGTCTTTGACTGCAAGAACTCTTATAATTGAATAATTAGATTACAGCATAAAATGTCATTTATTGACGAAACTAGTTGTTAAAAACTGCGTTTTGATTTGGAGTTTCTCATTTATACATCAAAAGCTAGGTTTGCAAATGTTTGTCTTGAGGCTCTTTCAAAATGTACTCCCGACATTTTATAGGCACTGTAAAAAGTATCGGTAGACTGGACACATCAAATGGGAACTAGTTCGTTTGAAAATATTCCTCCTTTTATTATTTCGCTTGGGGAATCTGATTCAGAATCAGAAATTGATGATGAATCAGATTCTTCTGTGGAATCAATAGAAGGGGAATGGGAAATATTTTACTTGGCATCAAAATTTATACATACATATCAAAACGGAAGCCTCGGATATTCAGTGTATCGCAAGCCTACACATACGGATCGGCACACAAACGCCCAGTCGCACAACCATCCAGCACAACTACAATCAGTTGTGAAAACATTCGTGATCACAAAGACTGGCGAATGCTAAAGAAAAATAGCAAGAAATGAAGAAATTAGAAACGGCACTACTCTAGAACGGATTCTCCGAAAAACAGATCAACAAAGCACAAAGACCACGACGAGAAAAACAAGAGCAAGAAGAAGCCACTAGGAAGGACGTGCTTACCGTACATAAAAGGCACAAAGGATAAAAAAGCAGGAAGCACAAAATCGAAACAATATTCAACACGGATAAGAAGATCTCCATCATTCTTCCTAATCCAAAAACAAAAATCCAACTAGAAAGTCAAAGAGTATATAAAATCCCTGAGAAGAGAAGAACACCGAAATGCTGTCGAGAAGAACGAAAGAACGTCTTCACTTTCACAGCACGTAACATCCACATCACACAAGATAGATTTTGACAATACAAAAACAGTAGCCAACGTACAGCACTTATCGAAAGGAATCATACGAGAAGCCATAGCAATAGAGAAACTTTCGAGAAATCTAAATACTAGAGACGATATTCAACGTTTACCAACAACATGGAAACGCTACAAACAAAACCGAGATCATCAAGACGAGGAGCCAGTCCACCGGCACGACCAATAACGAGAAGCCAGGTCAGAAAAACATCGTAACAACACGTGACCGCAACTCGGTATATAAATCATCACCGGCATCGACAGAAGTCAGTTCGACTCGCATAACAACGAGAAGCAGAACCAAACAAGCAGCAGAGAAAACCTGAAGATGGCAGATGTCAGATGTGATTCTGCCGAAACGTTGTCAGCAAAAACGGTTTTCTTGAGAAGCCTACGCGGAGGAAGACCCGGAAGAACATTACATCATATATATCTATATATATATTGCGGCGTCCATTTAGCACTCGGATTGGTGTATTTGTTGCCGGAATGTATTAGGAAAATAGTTTTTTATACACTGGTTTTTAAAAAATGACACTTTACAAACTAAATTTAACCTTTAAAGTATCTATTTTAGACACGGTTGTAGAATAAAATTATTTTGAGAAGTTTTTATATAAAAAGTTATGGTTTTTCTACATGGCCCGATGTAAATCTCACCTTTGTAGGAAGTTGATATAAGAACTAATTTCTGGAATATAAGTTATAGCGAACACTGTCGATTACGCTGGTGTTTGTGACTAGAACTTTTTCCTGTATTTATGAAGTGAAAACTGCCGAATTAATATTCTAAGTAAAGTTTAAATTACTGCTGCTTTGAGTACAGTAGCACCGAATCATGATTAACAGTCCATTTTTTTTTCTGCAACCGTATTAAATGTAAATGTAATACCGAAAACTGCAATTGAAGTTGATGTTTTTATCACTAATAGAAAAATGTGTGTTGCACCCCTTGTAGTTCCTAGAATTAAAAATGCTTTTAATCCTAAGAATTTTTACATTTAACATTTGGAGAGCGTTATTTCAAAAGTCAACAAATCCATATTTTAAAGGAAACACAATACTCTATTAGAGCTCGTTACATTGAAATCTTCTATAGATTTTGAGATTTTCTGTTTGCACTCAAAGGAATTCGTTAAGTTTTGCTCCATGAAAGTGTATCTCTTTCCACATTAAGGATTTTTTCAGTTTTGAAAAAAAAAACATGGATTTCAGCACCTTATAAAATAGGATTTTATGGATTGTTATTAAAAATTAGTTATTTTATGTTTTATGCAAATATTACCTGATACCTGAACCTGTCATAAACTGTCAAAAGTGGATTTGTTGACTTTTGAAATAACGCTCGAGAAAAAAATGACACTTTTAATCATAATACTATTCTTAGAATCCTACATGGATTTAAAATATTTCAAATTTGACATGGCGTTAATTTACACATGTACATGTGTAAATATATGAAACAATTCAAACATACTATTGGATGTATGTGCTAGACTACAACACAGTAGTTTCTAATTCGTAGAAGCCGCTTTATGTCAAGTTCAAACAGCAAGAATAGATAGCAATTGACAAAAGCTCCTTTATATTTGGATATCCTTCTATGCATACAAATTTTATTTACTTAATTTCAGTGTGTAAGTCAAAGCTGAAACTTAATTTCCCCAATTCCAAGTTCAACGGTAGTAGAGTAAATAACCGAAATAATGTTCTGTGAACTTTGTAAGGGTAATTTGTATTCGTAGGACGAATTCGTAATTTTACTTTCACTTTAATTGGTAATACGAGAATACGAGGGTGGTTCAAATTTAAAGGAGGCTTTCGGTAGTACAGTGCGCATGGACAATTAGACGATTAGCGTAGTTTAGTATTAGCGTAGTTTAGTATCGCCCTGATACTTTAACCAGTTGAATGCAAGTTGCTCAAATTAAATTAGATGACGAATCAAAAAGATTATTGCTTTTAATACTTATAGAAGACTTTTTATTTATAGTGGCAATTTTTTAAGAAATTATAATAATACTATCAAAGTTGCGAAATAAAATATTAAGAGAACTTCATAGTATGTACTACATGGGAATTTCAGAAAGAGAATCCTCAGTCAGAAGCTACGTTTGATGACGCAGATATTCAGAATATCTGTAGAAAATGTATTCCTTGTTAAACTTTGTTATCTAGTCCTCCTAAATACAGTTATCCTTGGCCTAGACCAATAGAACTCTGGTCTGGACTATATTTAGATTTTTTAGGGAAAAATATTCAGTTTTATTTAGTTTTTCGCTTTTTGAATTGTCCATTGCTATTGTGTCGGACAATGGTGCACATTTTTGTCGCAGAAATGTAGCGAATTTTTGAAGTTAAATGACATCAAGCATATTTGTATAGCTCCTTATCATCCATCTAGCAATGGAAAAACCGAAAATTTAGTTAACCTATCAAATTAATGCTAAAGAAAGAACATTTAGAAAAGAAAAATTTAGATAAATATCCATTTTTTAAATTGAAGTTAGACAAGTTAAGTTAATATTTGGTCACTACTTACGTAAATTTGATTAATTCGTCCTTGCTGCCCTAAGATAATAGGATCTAATTGCAATCGCTTTTTGACATTGTATAAGGATTGACAAATTTCTGCCAGTTTGATACTTAATAAGTCATACCATACAAGACAGCCAAGTGTGCTGTCAAAGCATAATTGAAAGTTTTTAAAAACGGCTAGCAACAAAATTTTTAAATGAAGTTTTAGGTAGAAATTCTGTAAATTTAAATGATTCAGAATCGCAACCTGTTAAAATAGTAGGTACGGGCTTATAGTGAAAGCATAGTTAAGATATGTTGACGATATCAGGTGTATACAGAGGATCCAGAACTACAAGAAATACTAATCCATATGAAAAAGAACAGGAGAATCTAAATTTATCTGCGCAGAAGAAGAAAAATAACGAACTGAATTCCTTACATCTAACGTTCAGAAGCATCCTTTACAGATTAGAAATTGTACTGAGAGTAAATATGGCTACAATAATGAACAACAACAGTCTTCATCAACGGTTACTCAGAAGACATCATAAATACGACTCATAGAATCGTAAATGCAAATACAAAACAACATAAATAAACCAGCTCCAGACACCCAATCATTATGGACCACATTCACATATTGTTGTGATATTTAACCAGACATAAATAAAAAATATAAAATGATAAAGAAAAAAAGATTTGAGACAGTAAATTTGAAAACAACTTTATTCACTCTATAATCAAATTCACATTTCAAAAATAGGAACTAGGTATTAAAGTGAGAAAATAAAATCAAAGGCAGTACAGAGTTGTATGGCGAAATGAGAGGACAAAAGTGGTCCTATGCACTTTTACTAGCGGCTGCGTGGGAGGAGTTATGCAATTACATGCAGAGTTTTTTTTACAAAACCAAGGGCAGCAAGGTTTTGGCCAGTCCGGCCAAAAGAGAGCAGAGTCCCGTCGAAGGAAGAGAAAGCTCGTTTACCTCGACGAGGGAGGAAGGTCCGGATCATTGCTGCCAACGTAGACGACGTGGGTCCTAATAATGAACAACTCTTACATGGACGCTAAAAAAAAGTGAAAGTGTTTTTTTTTAAAGAAGAAAAGATTTTTATTTTATTTATATCAAGGGTGAAAATGTTTATTTATTGTAATTTACAAAAGAGTATAATTTCGTTTTACTAAGTTTTAAAAGTTAAAAGTCTTTGAAAAAGGAAATTATTTTTAGTTTTATAAACAAACAATCAAATTGTAGATTAAGGTGTTCAATTTAAGAAATAATTGTATTTATACTTACCATTGTAAATCATGCGCCGACGTGAAGATCGAGGGAATATATTGAGGCACAGCAATACATTTTGTTATTAACAAATGAAAATTATTAAAACGTAAACAAAGCCGCAAGAATATTCTAGTTCGAACTATTGCCAACATAAATTTGTATAAATAAAAGGAACGGTGATGTTCGGCAATAGTTCGAACGCGCTCGTCTTTTCGCGGAAGCGCCGGAAAGAAACAAGTCGGAAGACAAGTCCGGACTTATTGCTGGGAGATTAGATTGAAAACCTCGATAGGTAGAGGAAGTAATTTGAGATTAAAAATTTCAATTATATAATTATTTTCTCAAAATCGTAAACAAATTTCAATTAAATTAATTATAAAATATTTAAGAAGAGTGCTTATTGTATTTATTTAAAAAAAAGGGCGAAATACATTTTATTTTAAACCGAAAACAATTTATATCGATTTGAATGCGAATTTGTCGATGTAAATTGTTTAAACCAAATTAAAAATTACTATTTAAAACTAAACTAAAGTAAATTGATTTGAATGCGAATTTGTCAATTCTACATTAGTTAAATCAAATAAGAATGCAAAGTCTTAAAATAAAATTGGATCGACTTGATTTAACTTGAAGGCTTCCGCGGCCGTCGTCCATTGTTGAATTCTTGGCTTCCGGTTGGAACCGCGTGTCTCGGATTTCTCTACTGCCGACGTTTCGTTCTTCGTTGCAGAAGAACTTCCTCAGGGCTGCTGCTGGTGGTGATGCTGCTGCTGTTGGTCTTGTTGCTGCTTCGCGTTAGTCGTTGAGACTGAGTAGGTAAGTCCGTTGTCGTGGTATTTATAGGAGCCGGTGGGAGCAGCGGGGTGGAACGGTGGGCGGGGCGGAACGGTATACCGGTGCGTGACGGATCGTTAATGAGATGTTTCCAAGTATTGTGAAGGTAGAAGCCATTGTCACGGTTTAGATTGTTGGGGTGTTTGAAAATTTCTATGGATTCACGGATTTTACGGTAAAGAAATGAGATGAGCGGGCTAGGAGTAGCAGCAGCCCTGAGGAAGTTCTTCTGCAACGAAGAACGAAACGTCGGCAGTAGAGAAATCCGAGACACGCGGTTCCAACCGGAAGCCAAGAATTCAACAATGGACGACGGCCGCGGAAGCCTTCAAGTTAAATTAAGAAGCCTCTACGGGGAGGACATCCAGAAGAAGACGAGACAGCTGGGACAGCTTCGACAAAAATTGGTAAGTTTAATTTGTACTTTAACATTTCTTATTCGTTGTCGTGATAATCATGTTATACCTACTTTCCTAACTGTTAAACACCACATCAAAACCTACACTTCCAACCAAATCCTTCGACGCACAAGTTTTGCCTTAGTTCGAGAACGCATCCAGTTCACCAGACACCAACTCTCCGATCTCTCTTATACAATTTTTCATCTTCATCTAGAACTTGCCAATACCCTCACACCAACAGACTGGCAACTAATAGACAGACTTACCCACGAACAAGCCACCCGCACTCGCGAACATGTCACCAATACCCACATCCGTAAATTCAACCAGCTGGTTTCAAAACAACTACCCAATCATCATCATAAACCTACTTCCTTAACACACACCGTGGTAAACAAATCTCGCTATCCCTTAACCGAGAATGAAATCTCCGTCCTCGCCAAAGGCCCAAATTTCGCCATAACCCCAAAAACCATACCCATTGATGACATCATAACTAGTGTTGAATCTGCCCTTATCAAACTTCCTTCCCATATTGCAGACCCTATTCGCCACGAAACTTCCAAAATTCTAAAAACAGCCAACCCCCCCAAACCAAACTGCACTAAATCTGAATTTCAAGCCCTCAAAACCTTGAAAACCAACCCAGACATAGTCATACTCCCCGCAGATAAAGGGAATGCAACTGTAGTTTTAGATCGTGCAGAATACGACCACAAAATCAATAACCTGTTAGACGACCCAGCTTACCAACCTTTACGACGCAACCCTACCTCCCGTATAGAACGCACCATAACGACCTTAATAAAATCTTCTTCTATCCCTCCAGACACACAAAAATCTTTGATACCTCGTGACTCTAGAATTCCCAGACTTTACGGATTCCCTAAAATTCACAAACCCGACACACCTTTACGTCCCATAGTCAGCGCAATCAACTCACCAACGTACAAAATCTCTAAATATCTAGCACACACCCTCAAACCATTTGCAGGTAATAGTGAAACCTTTATCCTCAATTCCCAACATTTCGTCCAAAAAAAAATTCACGATATATCCTTAGACCCGCAGGACCTTCTGGTCAGCTTCGATGTTGAATCCCTGTTCACCAAAGTGCCAATACCCGACACCGTTACTATTATCCAGCAACTGTTCGGAGCCCATAACCAACCCGAAGACCTAATTCCTTTGATAGAATGTTGCTTAACCTCAACTTATTTCATGTTCCGAGATCAATATTACGAACAAGTGTCAGGAACAGCCATGGGTTCCCCTTTATCCCCAATAGTAGCGAACATCTTTATGGAGGCTTTCGAACAACAAGCCCTTACTTCTTTCCCTCTCAAACCCAAATGTTGGTTCAGATATGTTGATGATATTTTTGCAATTTGGCCACATGGTAAGGAATCCTTGGACAACTTCTTTGAACACCTTAATTCCCAACATCCGGACATTCGTTTCACTTTGGAATACGAAAAGGACGGCCACTTACCTTTCCTTGATATCCTAGTAAGTCGCCTCCCGGACGGTAGATTAGGACATTCTGTGTATCGCAAACCAACTCATACTGATCGCTATCTGAACGCACATTCCCACCATCATCCTTCTCAAAAACAATCGGTCATCAACTCACTAGTTGATCGTGCCTTTACCCTATCAGAGTCCTCTTCACTCCAAACTGAACTAAACCATATAACAAAAGTCCTTCTCAACAACAATTATAACAAACACGACATCCAAAGATCCATTGCTCGTCATCGAACCCCCATTCCACCACGCCCTGAACCTGATGCACCGCCAGTTGCTACGGCTTACCTACCTTACATCCACACTATAACGGACCGAATAGGCAAAATCCTCAAACGACAAAACATCAAATCCATTTATTTACCCATGACAAAACTCTCAAACTACCTACCCTCCACGAAAGACCACATTCCCTTACAATCCGAAGGAGTATATCGTATTCCGTGTTCCTGTGGGCGTGTATACATCGGTGAAACTAAACGATCTGTCAGTACTCGTGTTTCTGAACATGAACGCTGCACCAGACTACTACAAACAACTGGTTCCGCCTTAGCTGAACATAAACTAGAAACCGGCCACCAAATCCAGTTTTCAGAAACAAAACTCCTAGCCCGCTCATCTCATTTCTTTAACCGTAAAATCCGTGAATCCATAGAAATTTTCAAACACCCCAACAATCTAAACCGTGACAATGGCTTCTACCTTCACAATACTTGGAAACATCTCATTAACGATCCGTCACGCACCGATATACCGTTCCGCCCCGCCCACCGTTCCACCCCGCTGCTCCCACCGGCTCCTATAAATACCACGACAACGGACTTACCTACTCAGTCTCAACGACTAACGCGAAGCAGCAACAAGACCAACAGCAGCAGCATCACCACCAGCAGCAGCCCTGAGGAAGTTCTTCTGCAACGAAGAACGAAACGTCGGCAGTAGAGAAATCCGAGACACGCGGTTCCAACCGGAAGCCAAGAATTCAACAATGGATCGACTTGAATGTGAATTCGTCAGTTTCCATAAAATATCATTTAAACATTATAAAATCTCTAAACAAAAAGGTCAAAATCAATAAAAAATTAGCAGACAATTTTTTTTTAATTCAAAATAAAAGAATAAATAAAATATAAATAGAAAAATTTTGCGTAACAAATAGCCTAGTGACAAGGAGAAGAGCCGGAGGAAATAGGAAAGAAAGTACAGGTAATGTTGAGGTAGGGTAGAAAGGGCAGGAAAACAAGAAAAACAAAATTGTTGCAAACATCATATTTACAAAATAATAATAATTTCGGCCACAAACACCTTTTCAAACAATAAATCACAGCATCAAAATTGATCAACAACGAAACACATCAATAACACAGCAATATGGAGGCCCCTATGTACAGGGTGGGCCAAATTCGACACTTAATAGGAAACTCCTATTTTTAGACGAGTTAGACAAAAACTGACCTCGGTCCCTGGAGCTCGATTTTTAAGACAAAATTAATGGTGAAGACCGCGTTTCGATATCTTGTACCGTTTAGGAGCTACAGGACGTTTTTCAAAGTTCTACGATTTTTAAAAACCTTAATAACTTTTTTGTTTATGAAAATTCTTGATTTCTGTAAAGACTTCTTTAAGGCACTTTTTCATGCAGAATTCATTGCTCTAAGTTATTTTTTTCCAAAATGCTCAATATTTGAGATATTAGCTAGAACTTTGATTTTTTATATGGAACACCCTATATATTTTTACAATTTCTGAAAAGAGCATAAAATTCTATTTACAAAAATATAAAACACTTGATATTTTATTCAAAAGATTTTTAAGTTGTAGAGCATTCATATTTTAATTAAAATTTTGATGGTTATTGCAACATTCAAGTAGGCTGTGGATGATAGCTAAGTATTTTTTGAAGATTCAATGAGCCATTAAAATATTACTTTATTTTTAATAAATATAACACAGTTATAACGAATAAATACTAATGTAATCGAGATTGCGCAAAAATTACATAAAGTATCAAATTGTCGGCCATTTTGTACTAAACATAAACGATTCCGTTTTGTTATGGTTTGAGATGACATCACCAATTCAAGGACTAGTACTGATGCATCTTTCTTATTCAATAAAGTCAGAAATCTTTGTTTCTTTAAAATTCGTATTGCAGAAGTTCTTGCTAAGATACTTGCTTTCCGTTTTGAGATTCATAATTTTTTTGTTTTATCAGTTTAAACGACTAAAAATTTATTACATTCTTTTTAAATCTCAAGAATATATCTCTGAGGGATTCTCATCTTTCAGGATACCACTCATGGTAAAGATTAATCGCTGCTTCTGAATTTTCGCCAATTTCTATAAAACACTTTAACATTTAATATTAGTAAAGAAGACAGTGGTTTAGAAATAACAAATCAAAAAGGAAATATAAATCAAAAAAGTTTATATCCTTAAATATAAATCAAAATAGATTGTATCCGTAGATACGTATTTCGGGAGCTACGCTGTCATCTTCAGCACACACGTACATTTACAAGTTAAAGGCACTTCATGAAGTCTTGAGTTGGTATAAATATTATAAATTTCTCGTAGTTTTCGTATAAGTTTAATTATCTCCCTAAGTCTATTTTATAGAGATAGTAAAATTCAAGAGAAATGCAAGTACTCTAAGATATTGTGTCAAATTTTGACAGCGGCCTACCAGGAAATTACAAAAACTTAAATCGCTTAGTTATCGTCATCCATAGCCTACTTCAGTGCTGTAAAAACAATTAAATTTTTGATTAAAACTTTGAAACTCTATTTTTCACAAACTGTTTGAATAAAATATCAAGTATTTTATATTTATATGAATGAAATTTTATACTCCTTTCAAAAACTTAAAAATATATAGGGTGTTCCATATAAAAATCAAAGTTCTTGCTAATATCTCAAATATTGAGCTGTTTAGAGAAAAATAATTTAGAGCAATGAATTCTGCATGAAAAAGTGCCTTAAGGAAGTTTTTACAGAAATCAAAAATTTTTATAAACAAAAAAGTTATGAAGGTTTTTAGAAATCGTAGAAATTTGAGAAACGCCCTGTAGCTCCTAAGCGGTACAAGATATCGAAATGCGGTCTTCACCATCAACTTTGTCTTAAAAATCGAGCTCCAGGGACCGAGGTCAGTTTTTGTCTAACTCTTCTAAAAATAGGTGCTTCCTATTAAAAGTGTCGAATTTGGCTCACCCTGTACACTACAACATAAAAACATTTACACCACACATGTAATTAGCATGCAGGACAATTGACAACGTAAAATTCATAATATTAAAATATAAACAAATTATATAAAAGTGAAGTCTACAAAATGGCATGCGCATGCACAGTTTTATAGACAGATACAAAAAATAATTAAACTCTTTCAAAATACTTCATAAATACTCAAAATCTCTAAAATCAGTAACACTTCAGACTTCGTCTATAATTCCCTTCCATTTAACATGGTGATTCTTGAATAGACCGATAATGACAAAATATTGAAAGCACATCGCAAAACTTCCGTAATATTTTTTATGTATTTTAGTTTTTAAGAAATAATTAATAAAATATCATACCCTTGACGATGCTTCCATGGTAAACTAATAGTAGACGATGAACAAGTAGGCACAAAATCTAACAAAATTCAATAAGTGCGTTCGGTGTGTTATTTTTTAAATTGACGGAATTACTTGTCGTAAATAATTGTAAATATTTCACTTTTTTATTTTTGAAAACGTAATTGATTTTATTAATCCCATAGCATTCATCATCAGATCTACATCTGTGTGTTATTAGTTGCGTAACACTAAAAACGTTTATTGCACGTTTTTAAAGTTGTAAATATTTGGTTCTGTTCTTATTCATGGGCGAAGTGTATATTTCTGATAAATTTTTAATTAATTATAAATTGTTGCAGAGTTTTAACATGTCCTGGGAAGTCTCATCTTTCGTCAGTCCATTCACGAATCACCCTGCTTAATCATGACAACCAGTCTCTATTTGATGGTGCACGCAGAAACTAGTCGGACAAACGAAATTTTAGACATAAAGACGCTCATCAGAATAGGAATAGAAAAAATGACATCGACTCCATAAAACAAGAAACACTAAACCAATAAAATGTACATTTATTCTCTTGAACATTTCTGTATTGTTCCTATTTATTTAATCAAGATTTTGTTTCATTTTATGTTATAATTAATGCGTTTTAATTAATTTTAATTGATAACAAAATTTGTTTAAGCAATAATTAGACTTGCATTGAAAGTGATTTTGTTATGTCAAATAGTCGTCTAATGCCTTACCCATTTAACTTGTTGTAAAAGGTACTTCATCCTTAAAGGATGATCAAGTCATCTTAACTTGTTATTTTCGGTTACTTCCTGTATGAACGTTACTTATTCCCTGACTCTGCATTCCTTACTAAGTTCCTCTAAATAATAATGTTATGCGATATGTATATACTTTCAAATAAAAGTCATAGTAGGCTAGGAAAAATGTTCAATATTAATTCGAGAGAATATAGGAAAAGCTTTGAGAGATATTAAGCACAATTGAGAGTATTCGACAATCACGGAAAAAGCCTCCTGTATTCGATCGATGCAAACATTTGATAAGCATTTACTTTAATTAAAATCTAAATATATAAATTATGTTACAGCGTCATACTTGTTTAAAATTTAAGATAAGATATAAAAATAAATGAAATTGTAATGAAAATAAATATGGTAAATATGCTGCCAACAATTCAGTTTGAAATTTGATATTTCTTTTGTGACCTGCGATTTACTTTAAGGACGAAGGTATCTACTAAAGGATATTATGTCAACTTGAAGAATATGTCGTCTTCACCGGCAATCACAAATATTTACGTTTTCTGACATGTAACAATCGATACAAAATAAAAAAGAAAACGAGGAACGTACTAAATGAGACGTTTCCTTGGATTTACACAATGCGTACATATACGGGCATTTTAGAAACTGGAATTTTTTTGCAGAGCAAAAGCAGGAAATATTACACATATATTTTCCTTTCTGAGAAAAGCTCGCTTACATTGTAAATAGATACTCCCTAGGCCGAGAGATAACCTATTTTGCCGCAATAATTAGGAATTAATATTAAATGAGAAAATCATTTAAATTAAATTATCTTTTAAACAAATTTGATGAGTTACTGTTTTAAATATTTCATAATTGTTTTCTCTCACTAATGACCAATGACTTATAGATATATAATACTTAAAATTCCGACAGCACAATTATTGAAATGTTGAATAACACACGTGTGAAAATCTGATTTATGAGAGTGCAACCATTGTTATTGTATATTCTTACGTGTACGGTGTATAATATGAGCTTATATAAAATAGATACCCTTTTTATTATAAATTAGAAAAGTATCATGACTTCCCTTGCTCGATTTCATGGCAACATTCACGAAATAAATGACATTTTGGTTTGAGAAATTTTTAATTGTTTTAAAACATTTTGAATACTCTAATTGAAAAATTAAATTAAATTTAAGTCGTTGTTGAGTATTTTAATTTTTAACGAGAAATGAATAAAACGTAATCCACTTTTAATTCAAGTATATATATATACGGTGTGGTGATAAAGTCCCACACCAAATTTATAATTTGTTATTTAATATGTTTTTTTGCAAAATCCTGATACAGGTCAGGTTAATTTTAAAAAGACACACTTTAGTGCAAAAATCTTTTCTTGATCGGTATTTGTTATTCCGCTCTGAAATCATCATTATTTTTTTTAATGGTAAAACTAATTTTCTCATATAGATTTTGATTGTCCTTCATGTCAGTTAAATGGTGATATAAAAAATTAGTATCTTACACAAGTTTTTCGAAAAACAGTAGACATTATAATTCAAAAATATTATTTTATTTTGATAATAATTTTGAAATTAAAAATAACAAGACGAAAGTCTGGGCCATATCTATTTTTTTACGAAAAACTTGTTGTAAAAGGTACTATTCATTTATATCTCCATTTAACTGACAACAAGGGCGATCAAAATCTACACAAAAAAGTTAGGACTGCCATTTAAAAAAATTAATGATGACCTTACAGCAGAAAAACAAATACCGATTGAGAAAAGATTTTCGCACTAAAATGTGTCCTTATTAAGATTAAAAATTGACCTATTTCAAGATTATGCAAAAATACATTAAATAAACTAATTATGAGCTTAGTGTGGGATTTTATCACCACTCTGTATACTCTTTCTATCAAAATGAGTACTCATTATTTTCATATTATGTTCTGCTGCAAATACTATTAAGAATTTCCTATTTTCTTGATTCTCCGTGTTTACTTTTCCTTCCGGTGGTTTTCCTGTACACCTCTTCTCGGCCGACTTTGGCGTTGCAGTCTCTTATAATTACTTTAATATTGTACTTTGGTGTTTTCCTAAAAAGCTCCTCTACCTCTATATTTCAATTCTTCATCTTTCTCTTCGCTTGATACGTGAACATTTATTAGGGATATTTTCCGATATTTACTCTTTATCTTTTAATTCTCTACTCACTAAAAAACCTGTAAATGATAAAGTTAATAATTTATTGTCAACATCCTGAATTGATTGATATGGAATAAGAAGGAATTGCGTATACTGAAAACGCCTTTGCCAAGATGAATTCTATAATGTAATTTAACATAACAAAATTGACTTCAACTGATTGCGAAAGTATTCTATTGGTTTTAATATTGTCAAAACATTTATTCTCGCATGAAATAAAATTATAAAACACAAAAATTATATCGACATATTAAAATGATTTTATTAATTGAATAATTTAATTTCTATTTGTTTTGCATCAGTAGCAAAAACTGATTTGCATATTTCCATAATTCAATAAAATTATAAAATCGTTCGAAATTGAAACTGCAAAATTTACGGCTTACTATTGCAGAAAAAAGAAATACTAAGTGCTAGAAAATAATACACTTTGACTCAATATTAAGTAGATAAGTTAATAATAGAACATACGAATATATATTTTTCATAATTAAAGTAGATTCTTGATATTTGAAGGTGAAAGTAAATATTTTATTTACTTTCACTTCTGACGAAGCTATCAAACGATAGCGAAACGTAGAGCGTTAGTGTCAATTTTAGTGTCCGTTTTTAAAATAATTGATTATATATTTTTCGATATATGATTATTCTTTCACACGATAGATATAAGTTTTAATTAATTGTATAATTAACAATTTGTTTTGGGATTAATTAGTATACATATACGGGGTCATTTACGTAACATGTAACAGTAAGTACAGACAGACAGAAAATTTCGAATGCCACTGTCATTCATTTGAATTATGAGTGTAAACCTGATTTTACGAACAAGTAACCTTACTTTCGACTTTAATCATACTTATGTCCACAGCAAAAATAATAACATAAGTCTAAATAATTCAATATTTTTATAGGGAATCAAAAGCTCTTTTAAATCATGGTATCAAATATGTTTTTCACTTCCGGTTTAACAGGAAGTACAGGAAACTTTTGTTTTTCAAATGAAATAATATATATTTTTTTTTAATTTATATTTAAAAGCAATTTCTCTCGTGAATTCAGAAATGTAACGCATGCAGGGGTCCCTATTATTTTCATTGCCGAAAAATTAAAATATTAAAAATGTTGAGACACTGAATTTCAAGTATGTCATGAAAATAACACAAATGATTGAAGTAACCAAAAACGAGAATGGCTTTTAGTGGTAACGGAAGTTCCTCTCTTGAGTCGTCATATCTAAATCTGTGACTGGTTATATGTAAATTTCATATTGCGATTAAACCGATAAATAATAAATACGGTTCAAACTAAAAAGCTCTCTGTTCTAAACGTCGATTTATTTCAGTTGAAAAATAGATGAAAATATGGAAATAATCGAAATTTCTTTCAACAACAAGACCACAGTCCTTAAACAAGTTTCTTAAGTTTGCTTAACCTAAATTGTGACAATGAAGTTATAATTAACATCACAAATTCATTTCGTTAACACTTTTTGTTAAGTCCAGTTGGCGAAAGTCGAAAATTGACATTACAAGTAATATTCTCACTAAAAGAATAATTTTGGTGTGCTTATGTATGGTAAACCACAATGTATAACTCGTGTAAGACATTTATCATTAGGTCTTTTCCAGCAACAGTTTCTGACTAGTTCGGAACCATCAGACACAGGTACCCATGGTAATAATGATCTATTTTAACAGCTCGATCAAGTGTACCTACAACTTTGATGAATTCATGCTTTTGATGGTTTCGAATTAGTCAGAAACTGCTGCTGAAACAAACCCATTATAACTTAAATATCACTACTGAAGTGTTGTTGTTGTATCGTAAATCTTGTCTGCATATGATTTGTATAATACTTGACATGCACTTAATTTACACTATGTAAAAATATAGAATCAAGTTTCGTAAACGGTTCGGTAATTTCATCAAGTGCTTTTCAGAAAGTAACAATATCAAAACAGACAATTAAGTAAGAAAAAGGGCCATTCAGCGGGCAGTTAAATATCCGACACGATAAATTCATTAGAGCTTGGAAGCCGTAATTTCCGCCCAAGCAATAAATCACTATACGCCAGTAACTTGCTAGAAACCCCGTAATGAGTTCGGCAAAGTTATAAAAACTCGGAACTGAATCTAAAGGGCACTTATATTACAGAAAGTAAAGTTTTACTGACGCTAGTTTAATATGAATTTCGATTTCGTTATAGATTGTGCGGAATAAAAGGAATTGTGTGGCAAAGTAATTTCAGAAAATTTTATTTCGTCTTTTTCTCCAATGTAGCAAATGTGTAAAAAAGTTATAGTGGTATTGCGTAAATGTTAAAAAAAGTACAGTATTTGTAATTTGCAAATAAATACTCTTTAAGTAGAAATTAAGTATTACTGTTTACAACAATAATATACAAAATTTCCTGCAAAAATTGTGAACAGATATTCAGTATGTACGGTTAATTTATCGTGGTTTATACTTACAAAGCAATCAAAAAACAGTGTTGCCTGCTTCTAAATTCTGGTAAACACCTAAGATTTTAATTTTAGAAAAAAAAAACTATGTTCGATAATTTATATCTCATAAAAAATAGAGTGTCACTGTTAAAAAAATGTTAGTAATATTTTTTGTCGTGAAGGTTACTTCAAATCATCACATTTTGCGGATACTAAGAACTTTAAAAGTTTGCAATATCAAAACTGAAGCAGATTGGACACTAATTTTTTCGATTTTCGCATTTTCAAGGATTAGTGATCAGTGTGATGCACTTTTTGGGCCACATTTCATTTACACCCTATATAAAAGGCAAACATTATTATCGGTTAAAAGTGCATTTGGCTTGTTTGGTTTCATAAACCCTTGCATGCAGAAAACAATATTCAATAAATAAAATAAAAATATAGTGTGGATAAAAAGTCTAAAGACTCGCTCCTAGTTAAGCTTTCAAAAAATGTACAGTGTGAATGCTACAACCTAAAATTATTTCGACACATGCAGAGGATTTTGTAAAATGAAACATCCTCTGTATTTTATTATCAACGTGTCTCCGGAATGACTTCGCGTTTCGTACAATGAAGCAAGAAATTCAGATTTCATGCTTTATAGTTCAGATCTGCTAAGCACAAAATGAATTTGTGTCAAATTTGCTATCGAAGGTCTTCATGGTTTCGAAATTAATGTAAGAAGAAATAAATCTGCGTAGGGTAAAGTGACCTTCCTTTTGAATTTAGGAGAAAAAAATTAGTAAGATAAAATGTTTTCGTTAATGCCATCTATTTGTTGATCAAAAAGGAAAAGCGTTGAGTTTATGTGTTAATGTGTGGAAATTATTTGAATAGTCATATTTTATTTGTTTTTTGAATAAACAGTGCGTATGTGCGTACTGACGATGGTAGTTGTCGAAATATGTATCTACGGATATCAATTAATTATGAATTAATTAATATTTTTGAAGTTATTTGAAATTTGGTGAATAATTGACGTTTTATTTACTGTGTATCTAAATCAATTTAATACTGTGGTTTAAGAAATAATTAAAAATTAATCTCCGCCCATAGTAATTTCTAACATATCGACACAAAACAGTTCATACACAAAAGGAGCAAGTTTGCAAGCACCACTTTGCCAAAACATTTAGTAGAACAGAAGAAGGAAAATTTGTAGTATTTTTATACCCAAAAATACGTATTCCGGCAGCTAAACTACCATCTTCAGTACACACACTGTCAAGTTAAAAGCACTTCAAGAAATCTATTTCAAGTATCGGTTTTCAACAGGAGTAAGTATAAAATAAAATAAAAGTAAAAGTATTTTAATGTACTGGGATATAAAAAAATTTATAAATGAAAAAAGATCGACCCTATAGAAAATTATATAAATTATGGAAAGCAAAACTTATGTCTGCAACAAGATGTGTGCTATTGTAAAAACCATTGTAATTGTAATGTAACTTATTAAATTAAAAAAAAAATTATGACAGCAACAGCAGTGATGACAATTAATAAATTCTAAAGCTTGTAGTAGACATTCCACTTGCTTTATGTCAACATTTCGCTATCAAGGACCTATCGACATACAGCGAAACGTAGACTTTACAAATTTTCTGATAATTTTCAACGGATAAAAATGTGTCTTAATTATACAGGGTGATTGAAATTCGAGGGCCAGCATGGGGATCTCGCTTATTATAAGAGATAGAGAATCGGTTAAATGGAAGCAAACTTGCCAAATATCATGCTCATTAATAATACGTTAAGAAATTTGAAATATCTTAAACGGTTTCTTCACAATCGAAAAAAAACTAAAAATTGCGATTTTCGAAAATCGAATATAACTTCTTTATTTATGATTTTTTCAAAATCTGTGAAAACATTCCTGAAGCCACTTTTTCTGCTTGATTGAATGCCGAGCGTACTTTATTTCTGGAGCGATTCGTTTTTGTTTTTCCAGAGCCAACTTCATTTTTTCTTATGGGCGCGATTTTTGTTGTTTAGACAGGTAGATAGCACATTTCTTTCTGAATTCATTGGTATGCCACACTTACTATTTTGTTTAAATTTTCATTGAGAAATTTTGAAAAAACTGAAATTAGATTCTTGTGCATATATAAGGCACGGTATTTCAGTTACAGATTAACTTTAAGCTTCAGTTTATTCCCATAGTAACAATTATTAAAACAATCGTTTCTATGGCAATAAACTGAAGATTAAAGTTAATCTGTAACTGAAATACCGGGCCTAAGTTAGCTTGTATTCAATTATATGCTGAGTAGCCAAGGAAACGTACACATTTGTTTAATTTATCTGTCATTAAATACAGAATGGCGTATTCAAATGAAGAAAAACGTGATATGTTGCGTATTTTTTATTTGTCACAACGAAATTCTATTACAAGTGCTCAGCGGTATTTAGAAACTTAACCGGAGAGAATTCAACAAAGTATTAGATATTTTTCCAAGTTGGATAACAATTTCATTCAAAATGGTACATTTTGAAACGCCGAAGAGAATGTACAGAAATAGAATACCGAAAGAAAATCAGAGCATATGTTCAAAAATATTTCCGTTTTCGGCAATACATAACCGTACACGTTTTCTGATACCATTTGTCAAACTCCGCTCTATTGTTCTACGTGGAATATGAGCTAAAGCATGAAGTACAGCGTTTCTTAGTTCTTCCACGTTGTTGTAATTATGTTTAAAAACATTATTCTTTAGGTTTCCCCATAGAAAAAAGTCTAAGGGGTTAAGGTCGGGTGATCGCGCCGGCCAGGTGACAGGTCCATTTGTTCCAATCCAACGCCTTGGAAAAATTTCGTCTAGGCGGTTTCGAACTCTTCAAGCGTTGTGTGCAGGAGCTCCGTTTTGGTGCCACCATAGTTCCCTTAAATGAATCAATGGAATGTCTTCGAAATAATTTAACAAATGTTGATTTAAAAAATTTAAATAACGTTCAGCGGTAAGAGTCTCTTCATATAAAAAAGGTCCAATTATTCGATCTCTCCATAAACCAACCCAGACGTTTATGCAAAAACGACGTAGGGGTCTTGCGTCATGATGTATGCGAGGATTTTCTCTAGACCAATAATGTTCATTATTGCGATTAAAAAGTCCAGAATTCGTAAAACTGCATTCATCTGTCCAAATGATGTTCTTAAGAAAATCGTCATCCCGTTCGGCAAGCCAGTGACAGAACTGCAATCGACGAGCATCGTCTCCTGGGTGCAACGTCTGGGTGATGTGAATTTTAAATGGTTTCATCTTTTCTTTTTTTAAAACTTGATGGATTCGATAATAAAATTAGTTTTAATTTTTCTTATCGATGTTCTAGGGTTTTCGTTTACCTTAAAAGTGAACATAAAGTATTTACTATTTAGGAATTATCTAACAAGAATCAACTTACTGCTGCTAATATGTTTTCTTTATTTTCTGCAGAAATTTTGCTTCCGTACTTTCTTCTTGGCTTTTCAAATGCACCATACTGAACTAAGTTGTTATCCAACTTGGAAAAATATCTAATACTTGGTTGAATTCTCTCTGGATAAGTTTCTAAATACCGCTGAGCACTTGTAATAGAATTTCGTTGCGACAAATAAAAAATACTCAACATATCACGTTTTTCGTCATTTGAATACGCCATTCTGTATTTAATGACAGATAAATTAAACAAATGTGTACGTTTTCTTGGCTACGCAACATATAATTGAATACAAACTAACTTAATATGTGCACATGAATCTATTTTCAGTTTTTTCAAAATTTCTCAATGAAAATTAAAACAAAATAGTAAGTGTGGCATACCAATGAATTCAGAAAGAAATGTGCTATCTACCTGTCTAAACAACAACAATCGCGCCCATAAGAAAAAATGAAGTTGGCTCTGAAAAAACAAAAACGAATCGCTCCAGAAATAAAGTACGCTCGGCCATTCAATCAAGCAGAAAAAGTGGCTTCAGGAATGTTTTCACAGATTTTGAAAAAATCATAAATAAAGAAGTTATATTCGATTTTCGAAAATCGCAATTTTTAGTTTTTTTCCGATTGTGAAGAAACCGTTTAAGATATTTCAAATTTCTTAACGTATTATTAATGAGCATGATATTTGGCAACTTTGCTTCCATTTAACCGATTCTCTATCTCTTATAATAAGCGAGATCCCCATGCTGGCCCTCGAATTTCAATCACCCTGTATAAAAGTTCAAAAGTCATCCAAACTGAAATAACACAGCAGTATCTTACAAGCAATTATGCTGGATTTTATTATGGCAACATCATATTGATATAAACTATTAATGCGTAAGTTTCAAAATATTAATTATAATTTTTTAGTTTTGATTACATATCTACACAAGCTTTAATACCTTAAGCAAATTTCTCATCTAATGTGTATATCTCGCCTTTTGGGAAATCACGGCGAAATTTTCTACGCCTGCAAATCAAGCAGCTCAGAAAAAAAAAACTTTAAACTAAGACGAGCTCGCAAAGTGGAAGTCCGGAGAGTTTGAGAAAGTCAAACAAAATTAAAAGATACTGCGAACGTGTTTTCACGAAACAAACTTAACATGGTATACTAGATGTCGATACACTGAAAGTTTGATTGCAAATGAGAAAGTTAGGAAGACAAGACTACCGTTTATTTGCTTTGTGCTTTTTAAATAAATGTATTTAAAATTGTTCAACGTGTTATTACCGTACAAACTGTACGAAAGAGTCTTTTTCGAAAGTGTGGATGTACTCGCTATACAATTGAATTCTTTTTCTTTTTTTCAGGGATATTTTTAAATATTTAAGGCAGTATCAAATAATAGGGAATCAAATGTTTATCAAAATTCTTTATTCGGTAGAATGAGAACTTTTTTCAGGAGAATGGACCAATACTTATTCTGTATTATTTGATTTGCTCTTATTTGATTGTGATTAGTTGTTTTTAGGTTTTATGAAGTGCTTTTAAATTGGTAGTGTGTGCATTGAAGATGCCAGCTTAGCTGCCGAAATACGTATTTACGGATACAAAAATTATTGTGGGCGGAGATTAATTTTTTAATTATTTCTTAAACCACAGCCTCCTTTACTATATTTAGTCCACCGCAGGTAGCAACTAAACTCATATAGACAGATTGGCACGGGATTAGTACAGGAACGATTTTTAATATAAAATATGATATAATATATATAAAAATGACACAAATACTCAAATATGTTTATTAGTTTTTTGCAGTTCTTCAGAAACTACGCTTGCAGTTTCTTTAACAATGAGTTGTAGAAGTTTCCGAAGAGCTTGCCTTGAAATTTGTTTTTTTTTATTGTTCAGGAATGCAGATGTAATTATTAAATAAAAATAAAGTTTAAATTAGAACACTTTCTGACACTCGCCTTCGAGATATCAATTCTACTAAAACACTGGTTGCATGTAAATTGTTGCTACAGTTTGCCCATATTTAACAAACTCGACTCATTTATTTATTTTGTATGGACAGTGTTACTGTACTCTTCTAAACCACTAGCTGCATGTAAACCAGGCATAAAGATATTCATAAGTAATTTCAACAATTTGCTCATACTTTGAAGCACAACTTTTTGTTCTAGATAAATAAATAACTATTACAGTACATATACTTTACACACACAGGCTAGAAATAAATTGAACGTCTTTTTTTGGGTCAGACGTTTTAATAATTATAAAATATGCAACATAAAATTTGATACATGACTTATTTCATGAAATAAAAATTATAAGGCGGTTTAATTTTTTTATCTTAAAATATCTTTTGTGAGTATTTGAAATATTTTTAGTGCATATAATTATCAGCTCTACATATAAGTAACGAATATGTTCGCTGGTATTCGTTCGTACCTATTGGTATAGTATGGACGCTCAAACAAGTGAACTCCGAAGACATTCGTCCACATGTGTTCGTCAGGATTTGACCGAACAATGTACACGGACCTTAAGACATGTATACTGTGTTTGTAATGTAATTACTGGATTTCCATTTTATTATATCCCAGCTAAATTTCAAGGAGTGCAATAAATTATTTGGTCTCATTTAATGTGTATCCTACATACACTCACATTTTATAAATTTTGTTTGCTTTAGAGATCGTTAAGATGGCATTAACGAACTTGCGTGAGAAGGAATTTTAATGTACGACCTTTCCTAAGATTTTAACGTCATCCCATAATCTTGGACAAAACCGCAGCGAACCCTCGTTAATTATTAATTTGAGCAGCATTCGGAGGCTGAATTTATAACCGCAGCACATGCTTAATCAAAATAAATATTCACGCAAACACTTCACGTATGTACACAGGGATGATTGATTAAAGCTTGAATAAACGTGCCCCAATCACAAGGATTACGTTTAACCACTAATCTGATAAAGCAGTTAAAATATTTATAGCTTCCAATCTGACAGTATTACAAATTAAAAAGCACCAATTAATTATTACGTAATTGATTGTTAATATTGTCTTTCAAAATAACTAAAAAATGAAACAGAAAAATTTTAGTGTACGTTTAATTTTAAACAGTTCATATATAAAAATTGGCAAACAAGCAAAAATTAAGTAAGTGCAGTGAAATCTCAAATCACGACTGATTGTCGTCCAGATGTCAAAGAGTTTGCTTGTCTGGCATTTCCAATTCGCATCAGGGTCCAGAATAGTTCTCGGAATCACGTCGACCGAGCATCCCAGGAATACAAAGTTCCTATCCGAATTTAAATTATTCCCAGATTTAATTGGGCGATTTTTAATTAATTAAAGGGCACGCTTAGGCGATGCGCTCCAATAATTCACTGAGCAGTGGACTCAAACTTTATTACCGCATTTTCTGCTTTCGGAAACGGTTTTCATTAGACAGATTTCTAGGGACGAAGAGTTCGTAATCAATTTTCATGCTTACGTAATTTTAATTGTGTTTTCATTGCAGAAAATATTATATATATTAGCAGTTCGGGGTGAGAGGGGAATGGCGAACACTTATGGTAAAATTATATTTTCTTACATATGTGACAGTTAAGTACAAAGTCCTTTTATTGTATGTATGTGCAAAATAATACTGTAGATGATTGTCGATTTGAAATATTTTATTATTAAATGTAATAATCTTTATAAAAATATAAACAAAAAAGTTCATTGTTCGGCAATGTCCATCGATAAAGGGTAATGGCGAACACAAAGTTAATTATATAAAAAATAAACTTAGCACAAATAAAGTTAAACACAATAGTCACACTGATACCCTTCAGCTGTATTCGTTCCACTGCACTCTGCGTGAGTCCATTTGGCACACATTATGCACCTGTACCATAGTTCTCCATCCTTTCCAGGTTCCCAGCAAACAACACACTCCATAAAACCGGTTTCTGTGGGTTCCAAATAATCCACTTCATCATCGTCGCATAATAACTTATCATCTATGTCACCATCAGATGAAGTTTCTACAACGCGCTACCGACAATTATTTTTTGAGTTTTTGGTACTACTATCCTTTTCATTTCCTGGTGATTTTCTTCTGTGAGTTATCCACATCCTGCTTCCTCTTTGCCTGTCTTTTCGTCTCAGCTTCTTCAAGAATTATTTTCCTATGAGTTGATGTCAGAATTTCGGAGTGTTGTTTATTTCTTCCCCTTCTAGTTTGGATTTTGGTCGAGGGACCTGGAAGTAGTGCAATCTGGTGAAATGAAATATCTGCTAACGATATTGCACTACTCGTAGGTTGTTGCGCAATATCTGATGGGGTAGTAGTTGATGAAGTACCTGGTGAAGTAGTAGCTGTTGGTGTAGCAGTTGGAAAATGCTGCATTGTAGGTATGTCATTGAATTTGTTCAATTCTGCATCTGGGTTTTCTGTTATCACTGACATCAGTTGAGAAGCAGGTGCAAAATCGTCCTCTGAAAATGTCTCAGGGTTAAAAGGAAACATTCCAGTGTTCCGAAATCCTAAAACGACATTTTGCATACAAACTACATGCAAATACGCGTGACTGAAAATTGAAGGAAGGTCAGGTGGGATAAGTTTCTCATGAGGATGACTTTTCAAGTATTTATCACGCTCCCTTTTGAATGCGTTTTTCAAGGGCCCATAAAAGGAAACATCCAGGAGTTGCAACCGGTGAGACGTGTGAGGGGGGATTGAAAGCATGACAACTCCATTCTCTCGGCAGTACAGGTATGTTTATGGAGATGTGCGAGTAGCATGGTTATCAAGCAAAAAAAGCTTAGGATTCTAAGTTGATGCCGTGGTGAACTTGACAAAGTGTTTCCAACAGGTCTTCCTTTTGTGAGTGAAGGATGCATTCGCAAGCGGGGAAAGCTGAACATGGGAGGTACAAATGTTCCTGCCGCGTTCATTGCACAACAAACAGTGACATTTCTACCTCTCTCCCAACTAGTTGCTGCACCAACCTGTTTCTGCCCCTTGGGTCCAACAATACGTCCTGGTTGCTGGACAGTCGAGATACTTGTCTCGCGGATATTATAAATTTGCGAAGGATCAAATTTATATTTCTCCAGCACTATTCCAAGGTTGGTGTAAAATCTTTTAACTTCAATTTCATTGAATGCCAAAATCCTATTGACACTTGTTGCCTCAGGTTTTCTGAGACTGAGCTGAGGATTTCTCCTAATGAAACCAGCAAGCCAGTCTTTGCCTGCTAGACGGGTTTGTAGTTTAAAAGGGTGTTTGATATTATTCTTCTCGGAAAAATCAAAAGCTAGTCGTCGTAGTTCAATAGGTGTTACACCATAAATAGTTTTGCAAGTTTTAAAGTATGTTTGGTCATCTCTTTTTCTTGGTCGGCTGTAAACACGGACTTTTTTCCCATTTGTGGTGCTTTTACTTTTCCTAAGTTCCCTCTGTTGTGGAGTGTAGTCAGAGGAATCTGAAATGATCTCGATACTTTACGAAGTTTTCTTCCGTTTGCTAAAGCTGCTTCCATGGTCTCCTGCGTCTAACTTGCCCTATGAATTGTTCTACTTCTGCTACGTGGCATCTACAAAGGTACAATGTATCTTTGCCATAAAGGCGCATATTGGATAATGCCGAACACAAATGGGGTATTGGCGAACATTTGTTCGTCATTGCCCCATACGCATGGGTAGTGTGCTTATCGACTTATCTCGTTTCAAAATGTACACTAGTCTTATATCGCGTAACATCAAGACAATAAAAATGCAGATTACATCAAAGCCGTGCTTCGAACCAACTACCTGTTGCATGTGACCAATTGGATAAGTCTCCCACTAGGTGGAAGCCATAGACAATATAACTAAAGATAGAAGGGAAGGTTTTGAATAAAAAAATGAATCGTAAAGCTGCCATCTGTAGGCTTGGGAGAAACTACTGACGCAAAGCGCGGGAAATATAAATGCTCTAAAATCAAATTAGTCAGAAGTTTATTTTTATATTTACCTTTTATTGTAAAGGTACATTGTTCAGTACCTTTAAACTTAAACTGAACGCAGAAGAAAATAGTGCATTGCGTGATCTTAATTCTACTTAAATAGGTTTCAATATACATATAATCTTTAATGGCAAATCCTATTATCCTGCACTTTTTAAACTAACACCGAAAAACCAGCCCTAAGGTTGTAATTTTAACAGGTAAAATAGAACTGAAAATCTATAAAATAACAAAAACGTTTATTTCAATAGCACTGTATTACATTTAAACAAATGTTATTATTCTGTGATTATGGTATCACGTGTTTGATGAGTGTTTGGTTTCGGGCGGTTTGGGCAAGTGTATATCAAAGAACAGCCATACAAGGTAGCCCAACATAAAAACCTGTTGAACAAGCAAACATTGAAATAATTGCTGGCAACAGGTGATTGTTACAAACCTGAACATGATTAACAATTTTAGATGTACGGCGGTCTCCAAAGTCTTCAAATCCATCTATTTTATCTTGTACATGATTCCATGTTAACTGAGGGGCAATACTCATTTCATCAAAAATGAGAATGCAGGATTTATCCAATCTGCATGTGTATGTAGCAACCTCTGCTTTTAATAGTTCAAACCGGCTTGGATGGGAATTTTATTTAATAATGTTTGCAGAGTTTTGTGGGAAGGCAGTGCAAATATATTTGCCAACATTCACAAACGCATCTTCAATATTTTGTGTCAATATTTCAGGCAGACTCATCTGTATATAAAATAAGTATTATTTTGGTATTATTATTGTGTGATAGTTACTTACAGGAAACTTTTGCATTACTTTCAACACTACATAATCCTTTATAATCCTTCCGTACAACATGTGTATACAGTTCATGTTCATTTTGATTAACAACATGAGAATTGTTTTCTACCATCGACATGTCTACAAAATTCATATATGAAAGGAAGGTCAGCTATGTCAATTTGAACCTTACTTATTCGAATATCTGCCCTAGAGTGCACTCAGGATATCTTTATCTCATATTATTATATGAAACTAAAACGAGAAAATAAATACACTCAGTTCCCACCAGTGCCGATACTCAAATATGCTATAAATTTGCTAATATCATACCACAGTATTAAAACGACAAGTTGACAGTAACCTTCTTACCTACGTATAACTTTGGGTAGATGCAAGGTTGCAAACGATTATTATAACCAAAATCTTCAGCTGTAAAATGTATGTGACAAACTCTACAGTTTGCATTTACATTGTCTGGTGTTCGAATTTATAGTTTCTTATTGTTACATAGTTGCTTTCACGTTGAATATCTTTCCATACCCTTGCCAGAGTTGGGAAACCGATGTTTGGTAATGGGCTTTTGTGGACACGGACAGCCATTTACTACACAGTAGCCACCACCCATGCTGCTACGAATTATATTATTGACGATTTCTTACAATTTCGTTTATCAAGTAACGCTAACCTAAAACTGCCGTTTACCAATTACTTATTACAGCTGATTTTTTATATATTACTTACATATTACTGTTGATTGCATTGATTATTGATTGTAATTGTAACAAACCAAAAAACATACGCCTATACTTTAAATAGTTCGAAAGTGATAAATAAGTGTTACATTCAAGAATTTTTGATTACGTATGCAAAAAAAACATATATGTAACAACTTTTATTTGGATATCTCGATTCCTTTGCCTAAACCGCCACATGCCGAACCAAACACGCATCAAAAACTGGCGGGAAATTTAAAATGCGACACCAGCACTCCAGCGGCTTGGGAGAAACTAATCTATGCTAGTATGCATTCTCATATCCAAGTGAACACCCCCTGGTGGAAGCATACCTTTATCTTGTACACTCCGTTTCAGAGTCGTTAAATTTAGGTGTTCGCCATTCTCCCGCTCTCCCTTATACCTGAATGTTTAATGCACATTGTTCATTATACATATTTTTTTCTAGCAGAATAGGTGTGTAATTCAGGGCTGCTATGTTCTTAAGGGATTTTTGATGTATGATCATCAGAAATTCGGGGCTCTTTACAGCTGAAGTAAAAAAAAAACGGGAAATGAAATTATTCCAATTGTAAATTTGGTTGTATTTGTCAATGAATTGTCTACTTGACAAGTACAAAAAAATATAACCTATTTATTATAAATTGACATACCGTCAAATAATTCTAACCTATTTCTAAAAAAATCATGTTCACACTATGAAAAAACTGAAAAAAAAACGGGCCAATTTTTTTGACATTTCCCGTTTTTATTGATTTCAGCTGTACGTAATATTTTGTAAATTATACTAATAAACGTCCTTTATTACAGCATGAGTACATTAATAGGCTTTAGCACACGTGTTAAGATACAATTTTTTATCTACGACTCCCTACAATTAAAGAAAACTATTATTTCATGTTAGAATAGTTTCTGACAAACATTATAATTTTTAATTTAAAATTAGAGCATCATTCGAAAATGTTAGAAATACAATTAAAAACCCTGCTGATTATAGTTCCGATGACGACGCAAACATCACACTATTTAAGGATCACTGTGCTTTTGTTTTAATTGTTTATAAAAAAACGATATTATACAATTTTAAAAGTTGCACCAATATACTCTTACTATCTGTTCAAACATTATTACTTTTATCGTCATACACTACACTGCTCACTCCAAAAGGTTATGGGTCCAGAATATAACGAATAAAAAGTGTACGTGTACAAAGTGAATGTGTTCGAGGACTTTATAGTAACGTCTCTTTCTCAGCACAGCACGACTTCAGGATTTAACGAAAAATAACTATGACATGTGGAAAAATCAAGTTCAGGCACTCCTAATCAAAAGTGGCACGTGGTCACACGTTTCGGGAAGAAAACTGCTGACGATGCAGAGCTCGATGATTGGACATACGTAAATCAAAAGGCGAAATCCGATTTAATTTTGGCAAGTTAAAAACAAATACAATTTACAAATAGCCGTGGAAAATAACCACATATCGTCTATTTGATAGTTATTAAACGTCATTAAATCTGATAATTAGTATTAAACTTTGAACTGTTACTCTGAATGTTTTATTCTTAAATATTCCATCTTTACACGTCAGTTTCTCAGTAGTAAATTAATTTGAGACAAATGTGTCAGGATAATCTAGTATAATTTTTAATCGGAAACAAATTATAGGACAATTTAAAAATTAATGTTTAAATGCATTCTTATTTCGAAACTACGAATGCAGCGTTAGCTTCAACTTATTGGGTCACCAGCACAGAAGTATATTTCCAACGCGTAAACATTGTGCGTAATTATTGTTTACATCGTTCGAGTACGTTACGATTTATGTCATGATGTAGACAATTCACTGTAATCGTACTTTTAACTTTTATGTAAGCAAAATATAGGTATAAATAATCCGGGCTGGAAGTTAGAAATCAATCGGTATTCCGATTCACTAGAAGAGAGGCGCCGCCCTCATCTTCACCGAACGACTAACATCGTTTCGCCTATGCTCCAAACCGTCATCTGCACCGCGGAGGACATTCCTTGCTGCCGACGCATCCAAAGGAGCCGACCAGATCGCCATAGTATCGCTGCTCTCTGGATGACCCTTTATCCTGAGGTGTCCGTTGAGGTCCACACGACTGCACTGCCTCATAGTTGTTCAAATCTCCCGAAATCAACCCCAATGAGCAACCCTCTGTCTGCGCCGCGTCATTCTTCAGCCGACGTCCCGATGCCAAGTTTCCCAGACTAGCATTTCCTCGCATCAATATTAAATTAATTTAGAAAAGTAATAAAGAGGTATATTTTGTATCCAATTGTTTTCAAGTTCTACCTACGCCACTAAACGGATAACGTGGCTTGATACCGTGACTTGATACCGTGACAAATGTTTATATGAACTTTTTTGTTTACTTCGTACTACAGATCACATCCATAAACTATGTACCGTGCTATTACAAAACACTCGATATAATTCTATTATAGAACATTGTGTTTGATTGATTTTTTATAGTTACCGAAAACAGATTTAAATTTAAACAAAAATAAATAATTAAATCTTGAAAAGATCTAAAAGAGCAAAATATGCATATCAAATGAAATATGGATAAATTTGATACAAGAAAAAAAAACCATAACAAATATGCGTGAATATCAAATCTTGAATTAGTGACAGAGTATGAAAAGCTTCATGCTGCTTTCATCCCTCATAAAAAACATAAAAGCTATAAATCTACTCTCTAGTTATAATAAGTTTTTATTCAAGCAGACGTAGATAAAATAAATAACAAAATTGTCAAGATGAAAGTAATATAATGGAAAATGTAAGCACGAATTTATCCATTAGAAGAACAAAACACAAAAAATTCAGCTTTGCTGATTATGTCGTTCCAATCTAAAATGTCATATGCAATATAAGTCTGCGGGCACCCGAGACATGTAAACAAAGTACTCGAAAGCCTTAAGAATTCTGTAGAGTGTAAGAAAAGAAAAATATCTCAGGCTATTATTTATTAAATTGAGTGTGAGGGAATCCTAAACCGTAAGAGATACAGATTTGGTTAAACGGAAGAAAAGTTGGATTAATCGATGCCTAATTCGCATCTAATATCAGAATCGATTTTCTCCTGCTTGTTTTTAAAATATAGACAAAATTATTCAAAAGTCGAATTTGTTTTTCCGTTTAATTATAACTTGTATTCAAGTTTCTACAAACAATTTTTATTTCTGCATCGAAGAGATCCAGTAGGATTGCAATCAACCGTTTTGTTTCTTCAATTTTTATTTTTTAAACACAAAACATACATACAACTTTTATTAATAAATTCATAGACGTTGATTGATGCCATGTCTTCATTGTACATATTTAATTGGAAACGGTCAATATAGTAATCAGGCTTTACGCAATGCAACTTTTATTGTAGCAGGACGCACTTTCTATTGTACGTATGCACACCAGCAAATGTGTGTGAAGAATAATTGATAATTAATCTCAATAATACCACTCAAATATAAGACAATGTAAATATTTATAATGAATTATTTAAAAAACGGACACTAAAATTGATACTAACGCTCTACGTTTCGCTATCGTTTGATAAGTTCGTCAGGAGTGAAAGTTGCTTTATACACTTTCACTTCTGACGAAGATATCAAACGATAGCGAAACGTAGAGCGTTAATCCCAATTTTGTGACCGTTTCTTAAAATAATTCAATACGAAATTTCATTGGACAAGAATCTACTTTAATTGTAAATATTAACATTCACAATTGGGGACATGCATTGCAACTACTCAGAAATAGCTTAAATATAAACTGCGAGAAAGTGTAGTGGTTCAATGCATTGCCTGCGTGTAAAGTCTGATTTAGAAAATATTGCTTTTTGCGCATAGATATAGAATTATATAATGAAGAACTGAAAAGTCAGTGAAACCTTTAAAAATGAAAGACCTTCTTATTCATTTTTTATCACAGTAGGTATTGACAGATTTTTTAGACATCTAGGTTTAGTAGATGCAACTCAAATTTGCAAACTTATAGTGAATATTTCCAGAAATTTTTACTATAATTATATAGTAATAATATATAATACATATAATTATATTATTATATGTATTATATATTATTAATTTTGTAAGTAATTTGGGTTTAAAGCATTCTTTTATATTTAATCTAGCATTCATTATTATTAGTAAAATAGTAAACACATGCGAGAAAGGTTTTCAAGTTTTCTTTATGATTTACTTACGTGGGATATACTCTTGAAATGTACATATTGATGTTTCTGGCAGTTGTTGTTTTCTGAAAAATAAAATAAAATAAAAATTGAATGTTAATAAATTCAATGAATAAACAAAATCACGACATTCTGCGATCACTTTTTGACCTAAAATTGCATTAGAAATTCGTTCGTGACGTTCTGAGAAAAAAAAATTAAGATTAATTATATAGGTGTCTCTAAATTGCGTATACATGATTAACCACACAATCGTGGGCTCAAAATAAAACGATCTATTCCTTATCTACATCCAAAAGTACTTTATTAAGTCAGTATTTTACTTCAACGTGTTAGAAAAAAAATTGTTTTCATAAAACAAATAAACGGTGAAATGGATTTAGATGAAATCATGAAGGCATGAAGTCCCATAGGAAAGTAAGTCACGTTTTTTAATGGTTTCAATAATTTGTAGTGGACCACTAATATGAAAAACAAGGTTGCTATGACACAGATCTTGCAATAATTCGCATTTCATACGAAATTTAATTGTCTATGTGTTACTTATAGCGTTTCCTGCTGGTTGCATTCTTTTGTACTAAGTGCAAATAGTATATTCCAATGGTATTTTACATGTGCACTTTTTAAGTGTTTTGTTTTCCTCTGGCGCGTGAGTACGATAAATGTCGCACTGAGTGTACAAAAAGTGGCCCTGGCTATAAATCTTGGTAGCAAGTAGTTCACCAAATATTATTTACTTTTGTGATCATTTACGTTGAAATAAACATGGACATGTCTATTTAAATTCATGTTTGTTTTCTTTTGAGGTTGGATGCTTGTTGGCACTCATTTCAGTTCAGTCAACAATTGGTGGTTTCCTTTTACTATAAATGATTACAAATGTTAAAATTGTGATAAATATTGCGCAAAACTGTTGATTTTAACAATGTACTCGATTCCTCAAAGTAACTAGAAAAAGGCGGTGACACTGCAGTGGATATCTCGATCTACACTCCTCCCGATAAGGCCCCAAATAGGGCAAAAGGAAGAAGCCGATAAAAAAGTACATTTCAATTTCATAACCACCTTTGACCAAAATTTTTGATATAACGTTATAAGCAGGCATGACAGCATTACAAAATAGTTCATTTCTATGGTAACGTTGTTAAACCTACATTAAATTTAGTTTAATGCTTACGAAATATCAAACAGAAAACAGTATTGTCTGTCTGTCTAATTCTTAAAAAAATATCAGGTAGCAAGTTCAAAGTTCAGCAAGCAGCCTGTGAAGTTTTCGTAACAATGTGAAGCAGATCTTGAATTAGACCAATACGAAATGGCACTTTACATTTGTGTTTTCATTTACTGTACCAATGCGCATTCAGAGTATTTGCAACTGGTTTTAACCTCGTACATTAATAAGAGATGAAGATAATAGACTATTTTTGCACAACAATACGTTGCCACTTTATAGCGAGCGTTTAAAGGTGGTGATATCCTGGTAATATAACTTCAAAATCATCGACTTGTTACTACAAACTATTACTCCTATTACTAAAATGTCGATCATACGTGCTACAAGTGATGACCGGAAAAAGCACAAAATAGATTAGAAAAAGAACAATAACGGAAGGGCGTCGAAATTCGCCAAGTGGCCACAGTAAAAACTTCGGAATCAGATGGAGAAACAGGTAACAGTGATGTAGAAATTCATGAAGTAGAAGTAGAAGATCCCAGTACAGTGGCAAACACAAGGATGCAAGCGGATGCTTCACCTAGTCAAATTTCTCATACCATTCTGGCACCAAAACGAAAGCAACAAAAAAGAAATTTGAAACCAAACACCCTACAATTTCTGCGTGAAAAGCATGAAAAAGAATTGATCCTAAAACTAAGAGAAACAGAAGTGGAACACTGAAAGCTGGTTGCAGCTGCAAAGAGAAGAACTTGAATTTAATAAAGACGTAAGAAATAAAGAAATTAATCAGCGTTTGATGCAGCAAGAGCATCAGCAAAAGATCATCGAAACATTATTGCATAATATTCTTAATGACAAGAGTAATCAATATTTTAATATATATTCCTTTGTTTATGTTAACGTTGAACAAATGAGTAAATAAACAATATTAGTATTTTTGCTAAATGGTTTACTCTCCTACGTAGTCTCCAAGTGAAGGTGGCTGAATATCAAAATACGTACATTTGGCTTATGTCTTAATTAAAAATTAATCTCCGCCCACAATAACTTTTATATTCGTAGATACGTATTTCGGCATGACAGCTGCCATCTTCAGTACACACACTACTAAGTTAAAAGCATTTCATGAAATCTAACAACCACCTAATCATACTCATAATTAATAATAATAAAATGAAATGAATAAAAGTAATAACAGAAAGAAAATAATATGTAATTATCTAAAATTAGACCGTCAAAAACAACCTAAAACTAAGAGCAAATTAAATAATATGCTAATAAGTATTGGTCCATTGGTTGATACTACCTTAAATATTTTTAGATTAATAAAAAGTATATATTTAGATATGAATCGTTAAAAAACAACCTACAGATTAGAGCAGATCACACCACACACCACAAGTTAAGAACACTCAGGAAATTTATCTCGGGGAATCCTCTCCTTATCATACATCCAGCTTAGTTGCCGAAATACGTATCTACGGATATAAAAATTATTGTGGGCGGAAATTAATGCTTAATTATTTCTTAAACCATAGTCTCCTTTACTACTTCTAGTTTTTTTGGCTTATGTCTTATAATATTGTGTTTCCAAAGCCCCACTCAGAGGGTTGTTGCATTGCACTAGTACTTTTATTAAAATTAGTTTGTCCTGCAGTGACTCATGTATTCGTATGTGGATGGCTTAATGAAAAATTCGCAAATGGGATATCCACTGTATCAATACAGACAAAATATTCCTGCATCATTCCTTCGTCTAGGATAAGAACCTTGAAAACTAACAATTATTTCATTAAGGCAGGAAAGAAACTGATATTTTACGCAATGCTTTTTTGTGTCCAGAATAGTAATCTTGCTGTTGTATGAAAGGTCTGCAGATTGGCCTTGCCGTACCATTATTAAAACCACCACTGGCATATAAGCCCACCCTAGGTGGTGACTACTCTCGAATAATATTGCAATTTTTCAAGGTACAACCAGGACAAATTTTTTAAATCATTTAAAGATGATTCCGAAAAATAATGTTCCGAAAAATAATGTTTCCTACTTCATTTGCTACCACTGAAATATAAGACGCAGATATTCCAAAAGGTGGTTCTAAATCAAAGAATCTGTTTGGATAAGCTAGCCTTCGAAGCACATTGATGGTAAAAATCTTGTCTGGAAAACCCAGAATATTTACTAATCTATACAAATCTTCTTTTTCAAAACTAAAATTCGATTAATTTCACAAGGATTCATTGCCTCTAAGACAAATCTACCAAATTCCTTTGCTTTAAAACGTGGTGGTTCTTTCAATGTATTAAATACGGCTACATCTTCAAATGTATCGTTGTCTATTTCACTTAAAGCATGGAGTTCCATTTCGTAACTTCAAATTTGACGAATGACAAGCGAATTTAACAACTGACGATTTGACAATTTAATATAGCGTTAAGTGTGTAAGGTTCACAAGCGCATCAAGTATTTTGGGTGTTCATACCATATATCATAAATATAGTTACGAGGGTTTGAGGTTATAAGATATGAAGTGTCCAAAGTCTCCCTAATATGCACTAATGCAACAAACGAAAACATTAATAATGTCACTTTAGATTATAAGCAAAACATAACTATAATATGTTAAACGTCAATCAGTTTTCTTTCATCAAAAAATCAAAACCTATTACTGAACTTTTCAATTGAACACTAATTGTACCTAATATTGTTAATATTGTTAGGTAGGTACCATTTTTGATCAGGAAAATTACTTAAATGTATCACTTTTCTAGTAAAACGGTCTGCAAAATACATTTTCCATTTTTTTAATGTCTTTATATAATTAATGAAAAAGTACGATTTATAATTTTCTTTAAATTCACATAAATATTGTAGTATCAATAAAACAGTTCAGATGCTTTTTATTTCATGCATTAGAAATTATAATCACATTTCCGTTACGTATTACGAAGTGAAACTGCGGAAAATAGTATTGTGCTTATGAATTATGTAATTTGTCAAGGGACTAGGTTGGCGTTCATGTGCATTATTGCAAATATTTTGTAGATTTGCATATAATACATTTTTACCGGACGATTTTAAAATTTTTTATCAACTTTTGCCATGAAATTTGGACGGCATGTCTTAGTTTAACTAAAATATAAATAATTGCACTCTTTGAGGTTAGTTTATAGTAATGCTAAGACATATTGTCCATGGCAAGAGATGATATTAAATTAAAAAAATCAGGCGGTAATATAACATGTTATTTTTGACATAAAAATAATCAATTTAAAATTCTCGTATTTTTAAATAGAATAACCGATTACTACAGAAAGGTATTTTGTTATAACTATGCATAACAGTTTTTGAATAACATTGGTTATCTTCCTTTTAGTTCAGTGGTAGAGATATCTGTTATGCCCAAACACCAAATTTCGAGTTGCACTTTTGTTTATTCTGTAAAAATACTAAGCAATAATTTGAAATTACTTTGTTGGTTTTGAATTCAAATTCCGTAATAAAATACATTATCGTTCAATGCAAATTTATTTTCAGAGCTTTCCAAAGACCAATTATTATTAAACGAAATCGCATTCATCATTCCGAATGCACCACATTTTAAATGCCAGTGCATAAACGTGAAATAACTGCCGCGAAAATTTTTCGCTGAAAGCTTTCCTGGCGGAACTCTTCACGTTTCAGCGGTTCGATTTTTCAAATGAGTGGAACACGTGCGGTATTCGTGAAATAGTTCTCTGCGGTTTGTAATTCAACTGCAATCTCCAGCTGATGGGCCAAGTTCAAGTTCGCCCACGTTTATTCGATTTGGCCTTGAAATTTGGAGGCGAACTCGTAATCTGCGAGAACGAAGCACTTTATGCATGCAGATATCTTACGGTCCAACACTCTCCGAGCACAAATTCCAATTTGCATTTCCGAGATTTAAGGTTTAATAAATTTTCTCGGCATTTCCTGAAAATTATAGCTTTGACAGTTTTACATACACTTTTTTCCTTAAAAACAAGATTAAAAAAATAGTTTATAGAAAACTTCTGGGTAATTATAAGAAATGAAAGGTAAAAGTTCTTTCTAACACAGACTCATCTTCAAATTCAAAAGCAAAACTATTTTATGATTGTATGTCTGAGGTAATTTCGTAAATTCCATACTATGCCAAAAGTATTACAAAAAACAACTCGTGATATGCCCAAACCGAGTTGCCGCAGTGGCAGACAGTTATGTGGATCGTAAAAACTTTAGATGTGTAATTTTTCGCACATTGTTTATCACCGAAATGCGATATTTGCGCCTGCGAAACTTTAGCCCGTAAAAAGTTTAATATTTTCCACTCGCAGTTTTTATTTCGCATTGCGATTTTACACATTTCGCAGCAGTTATTATTTATACTTGGCTCTTATCTCTCAGATATATACTGGACGTTTCGGAATGGCACGGCACTAGTTTAGGAATGAAATCTGTAGCACAAAATAAACAAAAAAGTTCATATAAACATATCAAATTAATTTATTACCGAGATACTGAGGTATAAAGATGGAAGATTTAACAATAAAACATTCAGTGTAACTAACGAACTGTAATAGTAAACCATAGAACGGCGATTACTTTTGGGAATAGGGCCCCTAACCATGATTTAAGGTATTAGCATTTGCCATGACAGAATTTATTATTCATACCGGGTGTTCCAGCCCATCTGAGTTAAAGCAAATTAACATGCAATTTCAAACATTGTTGACTTTTCTGTTCCCAAGACAAAATGTGCCAAAATTCACATTGTAATACTTCATTTTTGAAATGATGAATAATTATATCACATTTATTTAAATTAAATAATGAAAAATATTTTCAAAAATCTGGTTTTATTTTAATATTCTATTTTTAACATTTAATTCGAGCAAGCAAGCCGCTCATATAGCTTAGTCTCCCCTTGTATACCTCGGGTAAAAATCTCATCTCGTTTTCTTTATTTTTTCTATGATTACAATTTTTAATCATCTACATTTGTTCTATTACAAAAATTATGAATATTAAAATATAAATGGTTAGAAAAATTGTAATAATAAAAAAATGTGACAGGATTCAAACCCGAACGAAATCCAGGAGACTCTGCAATTCCTTCCTCGAATTACACATAATAGGATATTAAAATGAAACTAGCTTTTCGAAAATCTTTTTTTTTTTAATTGTTTAAATAATTATGATATAATTTTTCAAAAATGAAGTTGTATTCCTTCGAGAACCAGCAGATGCAATGTGAATCTGCATATTTGTTTCTCATTCTTCTAATACCTTCTTGTGTTTTTGATTAGTAGGTATCCGAACTGGAGTTCCTTATCGTAACTTTTGTAATTTTATTCGTTATAACATGGTTTCTAAATGAGGTGAGTATTGTTCAAAACTGTTTTATCAAGATAATAATATGTGTTGAACTTACGTTCTTGTGATCACACAGTTGTATGTAGCTTCATACATCTTTGTGGTTTCACAACATGATTAAAACACAACTAACTGACACATACAACTATTTAGCATTATAGATAGATAGCACTGTTGTGGTTTTCCGAGTATTCAATTTAAGGGATCGTTTAACACCTATTCATGGCAAAATGAATGGTTGATAGCGATTGTTATGATTCAAACCCAGACAAAGAATACGTGCCTTATGATCTAAGCTCTCAAGAATAAAATTATGTATAAGTTCACAAATAAAATTTTCTATTTCTAGTGATACGATACGATCTTCAGTGTGTCAGGAAAGAAATAATCTCTCGCAAAATAAAATGAAACACATGCGTTTACCCTGCACTGAAACTAAAAGGGCAATTCATTTATTGCTGACAACGAACTTGTTCGTACAATCGGAAGAAATGAATCGCATACAATTTTTTACGTCAGTGCAAGTTAGTTGTGCGCAAAACGTTCGCTTAACTTGTATTTCAATTGATGGAAATTTACTGAAATTACCAGCTCGGATACTTCTACACAAGTCATCGACAACGCGGATGTCTTGGAGGTGGTTGCAGATTAGAAGTTACCAAGGATAAATCCCTGTACTTTCGCGCGTCAACTGATTGTGACACAAGTCACCATGTCAACAATTCTTCACGAAAATTCAGTTCATTTGTATCACTAGCAACACTTGAACCACCTAATTATCCCCAATAACTAATTTCTTGTGGATGATTATTACATAAAATCATAGAGGAACCGTTATTTCCTGATTTCATGGTCTTGACAGACAAAGCGAGTTTTACTCTTACTGTAATGTCTGGGCAAAGGAAAATCCACATGTGCACCGTAGTAGTTATTTTCAAAAACAGTTTCCTATTAATCTGTGGGCGAGAATAATTGGGGATTTTGTAATTAGAATGCATGTATTGAAGCCATGCGTCATCAATCACTGAAGTTAAAACCGACAAATGATAGCATTATTTCCTTGTCAACTGTAAACAAGAAAACATATAAATAACTATATATACAGCTGCGTTCCTCGGAATAACAATATTTATTTTTTACAATGGGAAAATTGATTAACAAACATCCTCAACTGAGAAAATAGTCAACACCAGGCCATTCCAAGAAATAAATGCGCCATTTAGCGGTTTTTCTCTAAAACACAATATTATTCGCTTTTTAAGATTGCTTAAACAAGTAAACAAAAGAAATTCTTATGAAATAATTTAAATAAGGGAATATATACAATATTTTCAAGAAATACCGTATCAGTGCTCCTATAAGGAAAATTTAAAATAGTAAACATAAGAAAAGAACTAAGAAGTTCCAATTTGAGCCTTCCGGCAGACTTGTTTCACATGAATGTCTAATGGTCAAAATATTTAGCACGAAAATAAAGTTGGTTCTTGCAAAGTATTATTATTATGCAAGTATTTTACCAAAATTTACACTAGAACGGAAAAATACCAAAGCAAAAAGTAGCAAAAGCAAATATTTTCTACAAATTAATTAACTGTAACTATTTCTAAAAGATTCCTGCTTTCTCTGTTTATTTATTTGGAATTAATTCTACTCCATTCATCAATGGTTCTGTGTTCAATTTTCATCTGGCAAGAAAACTTGATTTTATAATTGTCAATTCGTTGCCTTAGTAACATCAAACAAATATTTTAAAAATGTCACTTTTGTGATTTTACTAGAGAATGCAATCGCTTCCTTGTATAATTTGCAAAAGATTTTCATATTTTTACCATTAATTCCTGTTCTTGTGTTTTGGGATTTTAGAAATTCAAAAAAGGGGTAAGTTTTTCTAAAAATTTTTCAATAAACCAATTTTTTTTAAGGTACAGAGTTCTGATGAAGCCCAATAAGGCCGAAATACATGTATAAACTCTTTCCTAACACCTTCTATATTGCCAGTTACACAATTTTAATTAATTTTCATAATGTAGAATTTTACTTGCCATTCTATTAATAATTTGTTATAACATTTTACAAAAGCTTGTCACATATTTGAAATAAAATAAGAATTAAATTAAGTGAGCGCATCAGCAACACAAACATTTTAAAGTGTATGAAGCAGCCAAAGAAAGCAATCGAAGAACCGTTAAGATGACCTCCATCTTTCCGTTTCGAGTAATGATAACCGGTAATCACAAACATGTTGTGCATGTAAAGTTCGGGTTGTACAATTAAGTTGAAATCGTCGATTTAATAAGGACAATAATATATCTGTATTGCGTTAGTAATAGTTAACAAACTTGCATGCATGTTCGATTAATGATTAAATTATACTATCATGCTTTTTGGCAGTTGTAAAACACAATCGTTTTATCGAAATTAGAAAAAAAAGAAAAACATCAACAAGAACGGAAAGTAAGGCTGTCCAGTGTCTTAGCGGTTAGCACATCCCTGCTTTAAGCGAGACACAGACTGAGGCGGTTGCGGTAGCATTTGCGATGGCGGTAGCGGTCACAAACGTTTACATACGAGCAATCACGGTAACATTAGGTAGGTTCAATAGGAGGGAGGTATGTCTTGTCGCACGTATGTGAACGATTTTCACCGCCACCGCTGTGGTAATCACTACCGCAACCACCTCAATGTGTGGAACGCTTTAAGGACTTTGGCCACTAGACCTGATTGCAATAGGACCGACACATGCAGAGTATATTATCTTCATAGTTTCATAAGGGATGACGCCAGGCACAATACGGTCCGGTGTCTGACGGGCCCAATACGCGTTAATGGGCGTTATCGCATATAAAACTATGGAGAGAATAGGGAGTTTTTGTAATTACATTTTCATATTAACGATTTACGTTAATGTCCAATTGCTTAGTTACATTCAGCTTTAACGTTTAAGATCACGTTTTTTGAGATACGGACAACGTAAAACCTAAGTTCATTACGTGTGCAATGCCTAGCCGGTCAATTATGTTATCGAAAGCGACAAAACTCAGATTTAGTACATAAACTTCAGGGCCATGGAGGTTTATACTGTCTGGAATTAGACAGAGCTTCAAACATATTAATATTAGTGACTCGTAAATGACCCTCTGATGCTCAGTCAACAAATTAAGAAGAAAAGAAAAAACAACGAAAAGTTAGAAAGGGGGCTTAAAATGATGAGGCAATTCCATAAATAAATTATATTAAAAATAACAGGTGTTGAGGCACTAGTACATTACTACAACGTTCAAAAACAAAGAGGACACATTCTTTTTGAATTCCTCTATTCCGGAACATTCATGAAATTACCGAATAACCATTTAGTGACGCTGTTCTCTCCAATTCCTCGCATTTAATCTGCATTTGAAATGGGTTCAGCCTCATATATTTCATCGTTGTGGAAATATCAAACGTGAAATAATAGTTATTTATTATGTTTTTGGTGCATTTCACATTGCGATACGGCATGGAAGAGTTATCAAATGAGGCATCTGATATAATCGTTGTCAATTGTATGAAGTAAAATGGGTGGTTTAATAAAATGAGCCTTTATTTAAATGTCGAAAATTCAAACGCCAAAAGTTTTAAAAATTCGAAGCTTGTGTTGCATTAGGGTAAATATCTGGAACCTGAATATCTAATAATTCTGGATAATGTGTAATAAATGATTCGGTTGCTTTGTAATATGTGTAAAATAAATAATTAATTTGTATCAATTTCTTATGTAGACGAGATTTCATTTTTTGCTATTACGTCACTAGTGTTATGATAAGCTCCGTTATAAACGATTCATGATTTAATAAAACGATTTGTCGTTTCGTCGTATTGATTTTATGCAATGAGAGTAGATAAGTTATTCGTTTAACTTGGTAAAAAAGCCATCATTTCCTAGCGTGGTTGCCATTTCACGACCGAAGGAAACCGCAGCTATAAAATCTACCACGGCAGTAAATTTTTATGTCATGTGAAATACATAACTATATAGTGAGATTCACGATTCTGTATTTTGAAATTAATCTTCTTATTTTGAGAGGCAGAGCAAAATATCATTAAGCAAAGAAGTATGAAATATTGAAGGCTACAATCAGACTTCGATCTTCAATTGTTTCAAAACGGCTCCGTTTTTAGTTTTGTTTTATTTTTTATGATGGATTTGAACAGATATGTAGGTATTCGAATAAAAATTTACCCTACTAAGAACATCGACCGTCTAATCTGATGTTTTTTTAATCAATAATGATTAGCTTTTCGAACTAAAAGTCTATCATATGATGTTAGATTTCCAATGTTACGTTTTGAAAAAATATTTATAATTACACTGCGTGTAGCATTTAACTGGATTTCTTCAATAGCACTTTTCCTGTAGAATATTAAAAAATATATTTTATACGAGAGTGTAATTATCTCAAACGCCCGGAATTTTTAAATTATTTTGAAATATACAAAAAGCTAGATCTTGTCCAAATACATTTAAAAATCCGAAACATCCTGTAGAAACACTGACAATCACTATCTGATAGATTTTTAGTTCAAAAGAAGTAAAATAATCACTATTTGTTAGAAAAGCGGAGATATTTTAAATAAAGTATGTGTGCTTAATCACAGATTCGTAACCTCAAAATAAGACAACTTAACCAAACTTACCTATATTCGAAAGTACACGTTTTCAGATGATTACTAATTTTCAGCGCAGTAGAAGTAACGCTTTAATGCTCTTTAATTTAATTTTGTATAATTTTGTAATATTTTCAATAGTAATAATTGTTTATTAATTTACTAGAACTATAGATTCACGCACGCCGAATTGCTTATCTTCCACCTACGTTAATTAGTAATTCTAATCCACAAATAGGGTTTATTTAAATTATTCGGTATGAAATATAAATAAAAATCTAAGGAAAATTGTATGGCATAAGAAATGTAAAATGCCGAAAGAAACGGAGGGGCATAAACTCTGTGAGTTAAAGCATCGATGGTATTATATTACCATACAAAGTGATCCTCTTGAGCTAAATTCCGAGAACCTGAGAAGATATTCAGTGGCCGAAAACACCGATGTATAAAGAAGAACATTGAAATATGATACGGTTAAAAGCCTATAGCCATATTCTAATCTCTTAACTTTACACACTTACTTTTGATAATATGATCTGTAACAAAAATTTCGTGACGAACCACAACAGAACGAAAAAAATAATTTAATCCTATACTGTCTGTATTAACAAAAACAACCGTATTTTACTAAAAACTTTATTAAAAAGTAATAATTTTTACCAGTACTATTACTGTATAAAAACGATTACTTTTCAATAGCACAAGCTTTCACTTACGTTGTTTCGTCAAAATAAAAAAAAATATAATGTATAATAGTGTTGCTTCAAAATGTGTGTAAAAATTGCTTTTATGACGCGTTATCATTAAAACCTTTGAATTCTAAAATATTAAGTTTTGATTTTATATTAAATGGTGTCGTTTCCAAGTGGACCCCAAAAACCAGTCAAACGCTCAACATTTTTCGTGAATATTATTGTAAATGCAACTTGATGCGTTGCAAATCATTCAATTACTTCTAAATTTAAAATTCTACTTTGCATGAGTTCTACATAATTCATGTTATTTGCTATTGTGACACTAGGATAAACTTAAATTAATGAGATCATACGCTTTTAGTCTTTTAATTTACATTTCATTGTACAGGGACATTCATAGTGAGTGGCCTATAAGAATATATTTGAAACTTTCCCTTATAGTTCGTTAAAAATTTTCACATGGTAACAGCAGATGACGAATTATTAAAATAATATAAAATCCATCATGGCGCACTTCCTGTTCTTAATTTTTTTAAATACAATCACCGAATTTTCTATCCAATAAAATTTCCAAAAGTTCAAAGTGACATTGGAATATTTTTTAACAATGTAAGTGAAAAAACGTATCAAGAAGAAACCTTTGCAAAAAACTACTGTTTTTTTCTTGTAAATCGAATAACTAAAGATGTTTAATTGGAATGCCTCTATACAGTACTTCTTTTTTAGTATACAGCTTGCGATTTGCTGCTAAGGTAAAATCCACACTTCGTTCTGTAGTACGATCAGCTTAGACGACGCTCTCGTATCTGCTTCAGTTTGTATCAGGAGTCTAATTTATGCAGACGTAACTGTTGCTGGGCTATTTATTGTTCCTATACAATTTCTCTTAATATTTATATTATTTTGTCTCTTTAAATAATTTTGAATTATTTTTAATTTGTTGGTTTTAAAATATATCAATTATATCAGTTAAGTCTCTGTATTGTATAAAGGTGTCATTCCATTTGAGAGTAATTATTGTTGTTATGTGCATGGACGATGAACACTTCTGAGGATACTATCAACAGTATCTCGAAAGGTACTCGCCAATAATTACTCCCAAATAGAGTGGCACCTTAAGGTTAACACATACGAGGCTCGCATGATATGATGTTAAATTTGATATTAATTTTGATGCTGCTTTATTACAAAATGAGAGACAAGTTATTACAGTGAGGATTTATATGTATAAACTAGATCTTATAAGCAATTACTGTCCTTAGGAGCAGTTCGCATACCGTATATAATATTTTTAATTAATTACTGTACATATTTCGTCTTTTTCTTCTACAGCATACATATCTAACAACAGTTTGAATTTATATCGAACATTTATAATATATGATTCTTTCTCGAGGCTAACTAGAGGTGCTTCTTTTTTGAAGACTTGATACAATTCTTTCAATTAAATAGCAAACGAAGTACATACCGGCCGCGGCTGTTTCACTGAAATTTGTAAAATGTTAGAGTTAGGGCATGCTATATCATAGAATTAAAGAAATAAAACGAAAAGGTCGCTTGATCACTTTCAAAAAATTTTCAAACAATTTATGCAATTTTTCGTAATATTCATGATCGTGGATTGTGGTTATACAGTTTGTTTAGAAGAAGACTTCGCTGTAGGTACACGCTCGAGATTTTTAGTGACTTGGAGATTTTAATGATCGATTAGATTGTGAACGCTAATTACAGGGTGTCGCAAAAGTTCCCGGAATTTTGTTTAGATTCAATTTTTTGATGTTCTTTGTGGATTTTTCTAAAAACTGATAATTCTATTGAATTTTTCATGAAGTTTTGGTCTAGAGTGCGTTTTTAAATTGTTTGTTTATTTTGATTTAAGCGAACTATGGAACGTCAAAATGAACGTGTCACAATTATAGAATTACACAGGACAGGAATGAAGACGATTGACATTGTTCGGACTACGGGTTTTAAGAAATCTACTGTTTACGACACTGTGAAACGATTCAGGGAGATTGGTGGAAGCGCGGATCGTCCTCGGAGTGGGCGACCTACTACAGCAACTACGCCGGAAAACGTCAACAAGCTGCGCTGCCGAATTCGTCGTAATCCTGAACTTTCAATGCGAAAAACGGCACTTCAGCTCGGCATCAGTAAGGACAGCGTTTGCAGGATGGTCAAGACGAAGCTTAGAATGCGTAGTTACAAGATTGATCGCGCCCATTTCCTCAACGACACGATGAAGCTCAAACGATTGCAGAAATCTCGGCGGATGCTTCGCCTGGTCGCTGGTGATCGTTTGGAGAAAATCCTCTTTACGGATGAGAAGATTTTTACCATTGAGCCCCTCCACAATCGCCAGAATCACCGCCAATTACTCAAGAAGGGTCAGAAAAAGTCTACAGCTGCAAATATCATCGCTCGCAGCCATTTTCCGGCCTCTGTGATGGTTTGGGCCGGCATGTGCGCAACAGGGAAGACGCCGCTGATCTTCATTGATAGAAACGCAAGAATCAACGCCGCTAACTATCAACAGCAAGTTCTCCGCGACGTACTAGAACCATGGGCGGTGGACTACTTTGGCGAAGAAGGATTCACGCTTCAACAGGACTGGGCGCCAGCGCATTCGGCCCAATCAACCATCGCCGTCTGCGAGGAGCTGTTTCCCGGATTTTGGGGCAAAGATACTTGGCCTCCATACTCGCCAGATCTCAACCCAATGGATTACTCCGTATGGTCCATCTTGGAGCAGAAGATCTCGGGAAGGCGCTACAATACTGTGGAAGCGTTAAAAGCGGCGTTGATGCGCGCCTGGGACGAAATTACGGCGAGAGAGTGTGCGACCATCATACACAATTTCCCAAAGCGTCTTCGTAAATGTATTGAAGTCGATGGAGGCAATTTTTAACATTTATTGTAAAATTTTCGTTTATTTCTTAATATTGTTTTAATAAAAGTGTTTTGTTCTTTGAACTTGTTAGTTCGTTGACTTACACAGCTGTTATAGACTGTTTAAATATTTTAAAAAATTCCGGGAACTTTTGCGACACCCTGTATAGTATTTATTAGCGACGAATATAACACACATGCTGCACAAAGCATTTGCAGAAAAATAAGTACAGAGAATTAACGTAAGATAAAATAGCGAATTATCGAGTATACGTTCAAATTTAGCAACGTTTAAACCCGTGAACCGTTGGCCGAGATCGAGTTCAGAAGGCCATCCAAGGCCATTGCCATTGCCTTTATGAAATGCACGACTAAGAAATTGCTCCTATGTTGCATTATATCGGCTCGTAGAATCTAATATATTAGGCAAACTCTAAATGAGAGGCGCGTGAAAACTCTGAAATGCGTAAAATTCAATATTTACTTAGTGTTTGCGTGTATCAAAACAATGCGATGGAGCATCTCATGCGGGTGCGTATCGAAAAACGGTTGTTTATTGACCCCTGTAATAACGGCCGCGGTCTATATAAACACAGATTTTCAGAAACTTTAACGTCAATTTGCGATGGCTGCCAAGTGTGTTTGCATCTTGTTCTGTTTTGTCAACGTCGTATTGGCGCAGATTCCCAGTTTGGGATTCTGCCCATCGTACACCCCGATGGAAAATTTCAGTATAGAGGAGTTCCTAGGAAAATGGTATGAGGCCGAACGCTACTTTACACTGGCGGATATTGGATCTAGATGTGTGATTACCGATTATGCCAAATCAGCCTCAGGTAGAATTTACGTTTCGAATGAATACACCAGCAGATTGTAAGTGTATGAGAGTAATATTCTGATTTTACTTTATAACAAAAATTATACGGTATAGAACTGGAGTTAAACGCGTTGTCAATGGTAACTTGGAACAAAGTGGTCGAGAAGGCGAAGGAAAACTGCAAGTCAAATATCAAGCACCGTTTGCTGGCGAGACGAATTTAGTTGTTTTGGACACTGATTATGATAATTATTCAGTTGTGTGGAGCTGTAGTGGTTTGGGACCTTTCCATGCAGGTAAGTTTAATTTTAGTATGAGTATTTAAGTCAGAAATATTTTATATTCAGAAATTAAAAATTTTGTCTTCAATAAAATTTCTTTAAGAAATTGAAATGAAAATGTTATAATGACTCAAAAACAAATGTAATTCATTATTACTAAGCGCTCATTATCTCTTTGACTGAAAGAATAGGATCAAATAGAATTTCTGGATGTCATGCAAGTATAAAGAAACTGTAAAGGTTTTTATACAGGGTGACTCTTAAATAAACCGATAAAAAGTACTTACGAACGAAGATACTTTCCAGAACATGGGAAAAATTCTTTACAACAATATAATTAATTAACTGCTATGGTATTAAAGAATAACCTAAATAATCCAAAAATGCATACAAGTTACAATATACAGATTGTTCCATTTGAAAACATTGACTAATTTTGCAATATGCGAACTGAACTCGATTTTCAAAAATGTTGAACATTTTAAAAATACAGATATGTAGAAATAATTTGATCCCAAATTGAGTGTATCGTTAAAAATGACAATTTGATAACCGATCGCAATTTTTGCATAAAAGCAACTCGGTAAATACTCGAAATAAATAAATATAATGTTATATCATTTTCAATGGCTATTCAAGGGCTAACCAAAATTGCAATAAAAATATAGTGCTCAATTTTAAAAATCGGAAGTTAGATCTGCAAATTTTAAATGAATCATCCTCTATGGTCGGAAATAATTTTAAATTATGCGAAAAAGAAACCTATACAACTTTCATTAAGAATTTTTTTGATAAAATATACAGGCTGTATCAGAAAAACTGTACCTAACTTTAAAAAGTAGAAGAAAGCATGACATTAAGCAATTTAAAACGAAATAAAGAAAATGAGGACTAGAAATATTTCGACATAAGAAGTAACTTTTTACTTATTTCTACTAACTACACAATTTTAATTAATTTCGATTTATTAAGAAAAAAAATATTCAAAGTTAAGGCCGCCATTTTGGATGCATAAGTTATGACGATGTATAAACGACGAATTCTTCGAAATATCAGAGGACGATCATGAAAGGCATCAAAAGTAAGAATAACTGGAGATACCAATTCCTCACCTGTGTTGACAGGTGTTGCATTTAATATGATCCCAAACATAAAAATGAATTGGATCGCGCAGACAAAGAAAAAGAACCAACTTTGAAAGAGCAATCGCCGAATTGGTCCTTTTCCTTAGTCCACACATCGCTTGATTTTTGCATTAGGGGTCATATTACATCGAACGTCTATGCTAACACAGAAGCAGAATTAGTCTTATTTTTGATAGATACCATTCGTGATCGTCGTCAGAAATTTCGAAGAATTCGTCGTTCAATCGTACATCGTTATAACTTATACAAACAAAATGATTTTCAAGTTTTCTTAATAAAATAAAATCAATTAAAATTGTATAGCTACTACTAATAAATAGAAAAGCTACTTCTTACATCAAGATTATTTCTAGTCCTCATTTTGTATATTTCGTTTTAACTTGACATGAAAACATTTCCGGACACAACTTTGTTAGTAAAAGTTGCTTATTTTCATGCCCTCTAAAGTTAGGAACAGTTTTTCTGAGACACTCTATACATAAAAGGGCGTTTTCTACTATTTCAGATGTTTGAAATACCTTGTACAAATTTGTATCATTAATTTGTCTTTTATAATAATAGAATTTGAACGGCGCACCAAAAACGAAATTATAATAATTAACAAACCAAATAAATTATGATTGTGTTTATCATTATAATGTTTTAAATTCATGTTGTCATCACTACTTCTTTGTTATTAATAAAGTAGCAAAGTCTATTATTATTCAAACATTAGCGATAAACCAAATAAGCGAGATAAAGAAATCCGACTGATTAAAATTCAAGAGTAATGCGTAATATTGAGCCATGTAAAGATGCCGAAATGTTTATTGTGGACACGGTGCTTATGGGAATAAAATTTATTTACTATAGTATATATAGACATTCTTAACACGGAGAATTTGAATTGTTTTCATGTTGTAGTGATTTATTTGTTTATCTGTCAAAACAGGTGTTCAAAGTGGTGTTAATCACATTTTGAATAATTTGTTGGAATAATTTACTTCAGCGCCGTAACAATCATAAAACAATAAAACATTTTTAGGACTGTATTTCTTTCGCTCATCTGCTGCTCTCTTCTTTTAGAGATTTCTCAAGTTTACAGGAGAAGTACACAGAATGCCACAAAGCTCTATATTAGAAATAATATTGGCTATTTGTTAGAAATCAGAGTCTCTTTGAAGTATCATTACGTTATCGTGGAGTGGAAAATAAATAATTAATATCATCAGTTATAATACCTATCGGTGTTGAGATGACGTTCACTAGTTATGTTACCTTAACTGCACTTGGACAACACCCAATTTAAATACATTGCCAATTTTTGAGTTGAAAAATGTCGTTTCAGTAAGTCATTTAAATTTTGTGAAAATTACAGAAAGTAGTTTTTTTTTATAACAAACTGTAATTTTGAGCATGTCATTCGTTTTAAATACACCTGTATAACAGTACAACATTTCGCACAACTTAATCTATAAAATCGGCAAACTTTTAATGTGCATTAAATATTAAATTATTTAAAAATTTATTTCGTGGCAAAAAAAAACTTCTGAAGCTTTTAAATAAAAAAAAAGTTTCTTGCGTAGAGGAAACAAAAAGGAACGTCAAATAGAAACATTCCTAATTTGCTTTTAATTAACCTTGTTTGTAATTTTCGGTTATTTTTACAGAGAATGCTTGGATTTTGACGCGGGAACGTTTGCCATCTGGTTCCATTTTGCAGAAAGCCTATGGTGTGTTAGACAGGTTCCGGATCAGCCACACGTTCTTTGTTAAAACAGATCAAGAAGGCTGCGCTCTCGCAGCTTCTGATATTAACGCCGCACAAGGTATTTCACCTGTATCGACGGTTGCCGAGCAGCTAGGTGAAGAACAGAAGAGCTCCAAACGCAAGAAACCAGCAAATTCATCAGGAGTAAAGAACGCTGATTCGGAGAAAAGTGAAGAAGACGAGGAAAATAGTGCTCCAGAGAAGGTGACGAATTATATAATAAAGACGGAAGAAGGCAAAGAAAAAACGACTGAATCTTAAAACAATTCGTTAACTATTATTAGTCTAAATAATTTTCAGTTGAAATGCATTATGTTTCCTTATATTATTTATTTAAAAAATAAATTATTACTTGTCGATTTTATATTATCGTATATTCAATGCTAGAGATATTGTTTTTGTTGATATTTTTCACGTTTTTAATATAGCCAGTAAAAACCAAAAGATACTGAAACGGTTGCCTTTCATCATTATAAAGAAATATTGTAAGTGATTCAGATCACCTTCGCAGCCAGTCTCCAAGATGTGATGTAATTGGATGTTCGAAAGATAAAGGTACCTAACTTATAAGATCGGTCCAAATTCAATTAGAATCAAGTAGAGCAGGTATATAATACTTTAAATACAACTCTGAAACATTAAATAGGAATATGAGTTCGGTATAATTGAATATAGTCAGAGTCGGTCCTGCGTAATGGGGTGCCTGTGCGCAAATCATCTTACTGGGCTGTTGCTTGTATGTGGTTTTACTTTTTAAAGTTAGCACATTATACAAGATGTTTCAATCGATTAAAATTAAAATCCGTATTCAGGATCTGGACAAAAGACATAACATGTATTCTATGAAACTATACTCGGAAACGTTTTTTAAGAGTTATTTATGCCTCTCCAAAAATGGAGGCTAAGAAAAGATTTTATATTAATAAAAAGATTCCTATAAATAAATATTTTCTCAGTTATTCCATTAAGAAGGTGTGAAGTTGTTTGAATATATTGTAGTTATAGTTTTGACTCCTTTTTGGAAATTATAGAGGGTCTTATAACGTACAGAGGAGACTAAAAGGGTAATTAGGGAAGATAAAGTAAAGCTATTTTCTTAATAAACTTTTAATAAAAACTAGAAAGTTGAAGTTAAATTAATTGATAAGCAATCGTTACTTACTGTAGTAATAAATTACGTTTTCTAAGAGACAGTTAAGCAATGTTTAGTTAAAAAAGAGTGTAACATAAAAGTCACATCTATTAATATATTTCTTTTAATGCCCAAAAACTATTGCTTAAATTGTTGAAAGCTCCTGACTAATTAAAATAAAATTTGAAGTTGAAATTTACTTAACACGTTCGCTGCCACTGACGCGCTAGTGCGTCAAATTCGCCTGGGCTCGGGTGCCGCTAACGCACCAGCGCGTTTCGTTAAAATTTTTAATTTTTTTAAAATTTTTCGAAATAAAAATATTTGCAATCCACAGTATCATTATTTTAAATCATTTCCATATATTAGGCGTACAAGTGCCCTGGCCGCGCCAGCGCGTCAGAAGGCACACCACAACGAACTTACATCTCCAGCTTCAGCGCGTCCAAGAGAAAATTTTAGATTACTGGTAAAATTTTGTTATGGAAACGCTAATATATGTATTTAGAGTCATTTGTAATAAGAAATGTACTTGTCAAAAAAAAAACCTAAGCGAACGTGTTAAATATCAATTCTTTTAAGTGTCAAAGTTAAGATGAGGCCCGGTTTCTCAATTACAAGTTTAACTTCAAGTATCATTTTATTCCCATAGTAACAATTATGAAAACAACTGTTCCTCATTTAATGATAAAATTGTACTTTGTAAAGTGTTTTATTAATTAAAAAAATTTCTATATTTTTGCCATTAAGGTACG